>CM060945.1:110614619-111814619 GCA_030765085.1 Allium cepa | reverse complement strand
TGGAATTTTCATGCCTTTAAAACTGGAAATTTCTCGATAGTTTTGATTTATTTATGTAGCTCTTTTTGTGACGATCAGTTTCATATATAAATTTGTTCAATTTGGATTTAATTTAGTGGATTTAGAATTAATTTAAGGACTAGATGATCTATAAGTGGATGCAAGATTATTAGAGAAAAAGAAATAAAGTTAGAGATCTATTTATACGTTGAAAAACATAATATCCAAGCTAAAATCTGGAAATTAATTTATTACGAAAATGCCACTGATTTTGACTTTTTTAATTTCTTTCCCATTTAACCAAATTTAGAAAATCATATATGCTTTTTGATTGTAAGCGACATTCTGAACGCAATGGAATAAATCTCGAAATCTAATTCCATCTTCTATAGAAATTTATTATTATAATTCTCTTTATGTAAAATTATGATTTTACCCCTTTTAATTTAATTATTTAATTTAGTAAAATTACGGGGTATTACATTTATCTTCACCTTTTACTCCATCCAGATGCTTATAAAAGGGATCTCTTTCTTCGTATTTTAGCGTCCACATTCTGGAATACATTACATCCGAAAATTATAGAGACCATAGGGTTGAATTCCAATGCAAATCAATATCAAAATTATTTTAAAACATTACATGACATTCATATCTAGATTGTTGCAACTTCTAGAGACATATAGATCAGATTTTTAGGAGCTACATTCAATATTCAAGGTGCATTTCGTTGGCAGCTGCCATTGGTAAAATCTTTTATTATATATATATTTATAATTCACATATGAAGTTGGATTCCATAATAACGCGTGTGTGTGTATCTAGTATATTATCATAAATTTGCGTATGTGTTTGTTTTCAATCCCACATACATATTTAAAAAATGATAACATATATATATATATAACTGCATAATAATATTTTTGACAAAATATATTTATATGTAGATGATTTTCGAAAATTAATTTTTTTTTAAAATGAGGTGGAGCCTTGGTGCAACGATTAGGTCACCCGCATAGTGATGTGGGCACTCAGGTTCAAGTTTGGAAACAACCTCTTCGCAATGCAAGGAAAATGCTGCATAAATTATCAACCTCCTCAGAATCCGCTATCGTGGGAGCTTGGTGCATGAGGTTCCAACTTTAAAATTGTTTTAAATAATATATAAATTCAAATTTAGAATCTATAAAATGTAAAACATACATACATATAATATGAATATATGTATGTATGTATGTATGTATGTATGTATACATTAGTTATTTACACAAAAATGTCTCAAAGAACACACCATAACAATCTACTTAACTGCTTGAATGATCAGGGTAATGCTACAGAAAATTTAAAAGAAATAGAAGAAAATGCTTTATCATATTTCATGAACCTCTACGATGGAGAAACATAACAAGACTTACCAGTAATTCGTATAAGAAGGAAAATCTTCAGGCAGGATGCTCAATGCTGACAACTAGGATTATAGAAAGGGAACCGAGGAGAGCTGTAAAATCCATTCATGTAGTTTCCAGTCCGGGACTAAGTGGCATTAGGGCAGCTGTTTTCAAAATGCACTGGATACACCTTAAAGAATATATGTTACAAGCTTATCAGGAAGCTTTGGATAATGGTAAGTTTTTACAAGAAATAAATCATACTTTCATCACTTTAATCCCTAAAGTTAAAAAGCCTGAAAGAGTTGAGGAATATAGGCTAATTGCTTGTTGTAATGTCTCTTATAAAATTCTAAGCAAAATTATATGCATGAGACTGAACAAAGTTATACCAGATTTAATATCTCAAAGTCAAAGCGCTTTTATAAAAGGGAGATTTATATCTGAGAATTCTTTATTGGCCCATGAGCTAATTAACCCAGGGGCAGATAAAATGTGCCTAAAAGTTGATTTACACAAGGCCTATGATAAAGTGAATACAAAATTCAAAATTCATATGCTAAAGTCAATAGGAGTACTTGGAAAGCTTCTGAAACTAATTGAATACTGCTTATCTACTCCTACTTTTTATATTCTTATAAACGGTGTGCCAAAAGGTTATATAAAAAGCAATAGAGAGGAATAAGATAGGGAGATCCATTATACCCTTATCCCTTTGTAGCAGCAACAGAGTGGTTCTCACTACAAATGGAAAGTGGTTGCTATCAAAACAATATCATTCTAGTATACAAATTTGAACCAAAGGCAACTCATTTGATATATGCAGATGATCTTTTAGTAGTTATTAAAGCCTAGTAGCATGCTGTGGATACCTTTAAAAAAACATATTCATCCTTCTAGAAACATACGGAGGTATGAAACTTAACGAGGGGAAAACTAAATGCCATTTCAACAAATATTGTAAAGATCGACAAAATCTTCTAAGAAGAATTGGAGTTTCAAAAGGGACTCTTCTTGTTAAATATCTGGGGTACCACTGTCTAATAAAACAATTAATGATTAAGAATTTGGAAAGTTAATTGACAATATCAGAGATAAATTATAGGGGTGGAGATCAAATTTTTTATCCTTTGCAGGCAGAATTTAGTTAGTCCATATTGTAGTTACTTCTAAAGTCAGATTGGTTGCATACCTTCCAATTCCCAAATTGTTCCATTAGGAAAATTAATGCAGTGTGTGCTGATTTTATATGGAGGGGAAAACTTCACAAAGTTAGCTATAAAGACAAGTGTAAACCTAAAAAAAGGGAGAAGTTGGACTTAAAAATCTATTTGAGCTGAAAAAGGTTTATGGCATGAAGATGGCATGGAAAATACTAAATTCAGACAACTTATGGCCAAGATGGATGAGAGCTAGATATTTAAAGGAAAATTTTTAGATAGCTAAAACTGATAACAATACATCAGTAACATGGAAACACATATCAAAGTTTAGAGAGGAGTTAAAACCACTAATTGAAAGACAAGTTTCTAATGGCCAAAAAACTGACTGGTGGAGAGACATATGGATCAACGGTCAAAGCTTAGTTGAAAGAATGGGATGAGAAGGATACTTAGACTATGGCAACCTAAGATGTATAGTTTCAAGCATACTTGAGGAAGCAAGTTGGAAATGTGACAAACAACTTATTACTAGAAACCTCAGGGATGAAATCCAAATAATTCCAATACATAGAGAAAAAGAAGAAGAAACTTGGATTATGAAAAATTCTCGCAAAGGCCAGTTCGTAATGTAAAAAGTATGGGAGGACACCAGAAATAAATATCTGACAGTTGGCCGGTACAAGATAGTTTGGAGTAGGTCAAATAATCCAAAGATGGCGCACACTCTATATAAAGCAATTTTAGGTAAACTCCCAACTAAGGACCGTTTGCACAATTGGGGAATCATAGAAGAAACAACATGCAATTTGTGCAATGAGGAAAATGAAAGTCATACGCTTATTTTTTGAATGTTCATACAGTAACCAAATATGGGGACTTCAAAAACTGAAACGTGTGTTATCAAATGAGGTTAAATTCTTGAAAGATGAAATTTTGTATTTGAATCAGTGGAGTAATGTCTCTAACTTGATGCAAGAGATGCTCAAAATTTGCCTCGCAGCTACCGTATGGCATGTTTGGAGAGAAAGGAACAACAGGGCTTTTAACAACAAGAAAAAAGAGATATGGTTACTTAACTCGCAAATCAACATAGATACAAGTATAATTGTTGATCGAATTGCAAAAAGAAAACTTACCAGCTTAAGGGAACAGGAAAGACGAGCGCCGGAGAGGATGAAGATGATGGTTGATTACATCGGAAATCGAGCAGATGTTTGGGAGATACCATGAGATAGATGACCTAAAAATGGAATGTTTGAGTTAAAGTGTTTTATCTGTAATGGTATTGTAGCTAATTGTCTGTATATGTCCGATTATGTACGTTATTAGGCTTTAGCCCAATTGAGCTGATAATAAAATTTAACCCATTTTAAAAAAAAATGTATGTACGTATACGCACACATATATTTCTTTAAAAATTTCTTATTTAAAATCGCATGAATTTTAAACAAAAATATTAATTAATTTTTGGCTATGGCCAAAAAGAAAAAAATAAATTCATTTTGTTTAAAATTATTTTTGGCTGAACTACTTCTACAATTTTTTATTTGATAATTAACTTTAGCAATTAAAAAGCATTTTACTAAAATTTATTTTCAATAAGAAAGAAAGAAAAGGTTTTTTTGGTTTTGTCAAGAAATAAATTTTAGCTTCGATCGAATTTAGAAAAAAAAAATTACAAATAACATTAAACATACATTTTTAATATAACATAGTATAATTATTTTACAATTGAAATTTTATAATACTATACATGTACAATTTATAGAAATAATATACACACACACACACATTGAATGTTAATAATAATAAATAATTTTGTTTGTATATTTATAACTTAGAATATTATCTTTTAAAATTTGAAATTCAAATTTAGGATAGAATTTTTTTAGATTTAAATTTGATTTAGATTTAAAATTGTTTGAGATATTTTAAATGTGAATTAAAAATTTAAACGTAATCTACTTGGTAAAACTTAAATTATAAATGTTTTATATAATAATATACTTATATGTATTTACAAATATACATATTAAATATTAAATAGATTTATTAAATAATTATAGACAGCAAACATGTATACAAAGAGGCTAACATGTCCGTTGTGGTGTGGATCTCAACATTTAGATAAGAGCATATTATGTGAGAAATGCGGATTACGGATCTTAAGGCTAGGATCAACACTAGAGGAGGGTGAATAGTGTTTTAAGGAATTACTAATTCTTTTTGAGTTTATATTAATTTGAACACTAATGTATGCAATATTCAGACACAGATATGATCACAGAATCAAACACAGATGTAGATATAAAGTAAAAGCAATAAAGGAAAGAACACATCGGATTTTATACTGGTTCGTAGTTACCCTACATCCAGTCCCGCAACACAAGTATGGATTTCCTTTCAAAATCAATTCTCACAATTACACCCTCGATTTCAAGGCCACGAGGTACACCGCTCCAAATTCACAATCCTCTGGGTAGAGATACTTGATTTTACGAGCAACAAGTTCACCCAATTGATTTTCCAGGCTACAATCACACCTTTTCTCGCTTAATTGATTTTACAAACTACAATCACACCTTTTCTCACTCAATTAATTACAAAGAAATCTATAACTCTGAACAGCACTGGGATCTTGTTGAGATAGTGATAGAGAATCAAACCAGAAATGATCTAGTTAGATTCAATGGTGATTTCGGCAAAGTAATGGTAAAAATGAATGTAAAGAAACGTGGAAGAAGAAGAGGAGTGAAATCAGAAGAAAAAAATGAATATAAATTCGTTTAAAACAACCCCTATTTATAATAGAACAACAGTCATGTCCATTCGTGAAAGGATACGACGAATAAACACTTCCTTTGAAATTCAAATTTTTGAAATAAACTGCCACCTTGTCAACAAGGGTATCTTAGGGTTGTCGACAAGCCTAAGTAATTTTTGATAATTTGTTTTTCTTTGAAAATAACTTCTATCTTGTATTAAAACTATTTTATACTTTATAAATATACTTAACTATAGTTAAAATACATAAATAAGTATAGAGAATAATATTTTGGTATATATAAAATTTTACTATAATTTTATATCTAAATCTAAGTATAAATATTAAATTTTAAATATATTATAATTAAAGGATAGTTTAAAACCAAGGATAATTTGATTTTGAAAATAAAGATTATTTTGATGCTAAAAGCATTTTAAAACCAAGATAGATGTTTTTGATTCTTTTAAACGGAAGATTTTGAAATCATTTTGAAAACAAGATATAATTTTGTAAAACATTTGAATGAAAGTTAGTGGATGCAAAACAATATTCCACTAGATTTTTCGTTGGTTCCATCCTACTTAGGGTTCCATTCCTTTAACGAGCTCGAAGTGGATTCCATTCCACGAATAAAATGGATTTTAAGATGTCAGTGCTTTTCTAGGAGTTTTAACAAAATTCCTAACTAAATTACTTATTATTGAAATCTTGAACTCTTGATAGTCTTGATACTCATGAGTCTTCAATCTTGATATCTTCAGTCTTGAATTTATCAATTCTTAAATCTCTATACCGTACAGTCTTCATTCTTTGGTACCCGTATATATATCCTGGATATACATGTATATCTAAACAATAATGTTAGTATTTATATTTTATAATCTTATTCTAAGGTTGTTGTCATCAAAACCATCTTCTTAGGGACTAACATATTAAACCATGTACATTGCGTATGTTCCACGTTAACGTAGATATACATGTGTATATGATACACATGTGCATATTATATATAATGCCTATAACCAAATAAAACCTTTTGTTAATCAATTAAATAAAATAATGATTTTATTTAAAATTTGTTTAGATTAGATATCGACTATTTTAGACTTCATAGGTCCAACAAGATTCAAAATGTTTTTTTTTTAGAAATTCACTCATTTAACCTGCAAGATCGAATTAGTTGATGTGCATGCATATGGCAATTTTTTTGAAATTAACTCTATTTCACGTACCGTGTAAAGCGCAAGGGAGGAAAACTTCTCTTTTCTTTCCTTAAAGTGTACCATACATACCAGTTCTTCCTCAAAATCCACAACAAACATAGGGCTTTTAAAGAGTTTTGGTTATGTATATGGTATCAATCGGGTTGACCTTATAACTGGTTATGCAGATGTGTGTTCTAATCTTTACACCCTATGTCTTTAACACCGACCTTCTTTTGATTCAACTTTCTAACAAATCATCCTATTCCACATGCATCCCATTTAGAGTAGAGAATAATGACATGGGACTCCTAGCTCTTCAACTACAAGCTATCCCCAAAGCCAACCTCTTTAACATAGGGAATTAATCCATCCATGGTAACTTGTAGTTAATTAGTTACCCACAAAAAAGATTTGCTAGGTCTAAGCATTATTTGATGGAGTATGAACATTACTTCATAATGACCATTCTTAGTGGAGTCAACGTTACACATATACAACCCCACTATGCTATATATGATATGATGATGAGTAACCTAATATGTGATGAAAAAACAATTTATTAACATATACCGATGGTTATTAGAACTTATAGATTCCACATAGTAGAGGGTTGACGAGTTGTATATATAAGATGAACTCGGGGATCAAATGTTTGATTTATTCAACTATTTAACAAAAGGTGGACTACGAATGATGACTAGAATATTAGTCTAACAAAATAAGGCAACAAATTAGCAACAAACCTTGGAAGTGGTTAGTTACAAGAGATGGTAAATATAACAATATTTAGGAAGCTGGTTATGGATTGAGATTAGTTACAAGCATTGTGTCTTATATATATATATATATATATATATATATATATATAATTCGGGTCCCTGTTTGTTATTCTAAATGTAAAGTGGGCCTCTCTATGTAATAATTTATAAATTAGGTCTTTGCTCCTTAACATCACGCCTAACAAATTCCACCTAGCGTAACTAATTTAATTCAAATATTCAAAACATGATAACATTCTGTAATTGGATTTAAGAATTACTTTGGCCATTAGATTACAAATTTAATAAACTTTTTGCTGATACCAAAAGTAGAATTTGGAAATCATAATTTTACATAGCAGCTTTAACTGCATTTATGTAATGCAATTGTTTGTATCGCTACCTTATGTAATTGCATTTATGTTACTGCATTTATTTTGGATGAGATGTCTTTTATATAGTTGACTTAACTACATTAAGATGATGCAATTATTATCTTTTAGCCTGATTGAAAGAAATTCATTTTGAATTATATGTAACAATCGCATTTGAATATCTTAACTGCATTTATGTGATGCAGTAATACTTATGGCTGCATTTGATAATTTCACTCAAACTAAATACACTTTATAGTTTAACAACATTAAGAAAATACAGTTATATTTAAATGCTTTAATAAAATATAATTACATTTTAATAGCATATTTTGAATTAATTTAGCTACATTTTGTGATGCAGTAATAATTTTAACTTGCATTTGATAATATTTTTTTCAATTTTAATATAGTTATAATTCAACTGCATTAAGAAAATGCAGTTAACTTTAAATGCTTTAAGAAAATGTAACTATAATTTAATAGTAATTTCTGAATTAATTTAACTACGTTCATGTATACGATAATATTTTTTAATGCAATTGATAATTTTATATAATCTTAGTGCACTTCGTAGATTAACTACATTAGGAAAACGAGTTATATTTAAATGCTTTAAGAAAATGCAATTATATTTTAGCAATATATTTTGAATTAATTTAACTGTATTTATATGTTGCAGTAATAATTTTGGCTGTACTTGAAAATTTTATTTAATTTTAATATATAGTAATAAAATGCGGTTAAATTTAAATGCTTTAGGAAAATGCAATTGTAATTTAAAAGCATTATTTGAATTAATTAAACTGCATTCGCGCAATGCGGCTACAATTTTGACTGCATTTGATAATCCTATATAATCTTAGTGCATTTTATAATTTAACTGCATGATTTTAATGCAGAATTTAACTGCATTGATAATGCCAGCTATAACTTCAATGATAATATAACGCAGTTATAATTTTAACTGCATATTTGTTAGTTTTGAATCTAGTGATTTGAATAAGCAATTGCAGTTTCACATGAACGATGCGGTTTTATATACGTTATTTATGCGGAAAAACTATAATTAAAAAAAAAAGATTCAACAACTAGATATTTACATATGTATAATACATATCATTTAAAAGATCATAAATTTTATGATTTAAGGGAGAAAACTTTTTGTTGACACGATATTTCTACAAAATCTTATTGCATTTTAAATATTGAAATCAAAATAAGATGTGTAATATTAACATGGGTATGACAGCCGGTAGCAATGAGAAAATACAACCATGGACCTGATTTGCATAAAATTGTAAGAGAGAGCATTTTGTATATTAAAATTATCTATAGAGGTTTGATGTACAAATCCTACACTCATGCATTTACGTATATATGCATGCACGCATGCACGCATACACACATACATACATAGATGTATGTATGTATGTATGCATGTATTCATATACATATGTATATACATGTGTACGTATACATATACATGTGTGTGTGTGTATATGTATACATATGTGTATATATGTATACATATATGTGTGTGTATGTTTGTGTATACATATTTATATACACGTGTGTGTATTTATATATACATATGTGTGTACATACATACACATGTGTGTGTATGCATGCACGTGCACTGTGTGTATGTGTGTGTCTACATACATACATATATATATATATATATATAAAAAAAACAATTGTGATTGATTAATAAGTTGTGATTGATGCTTAATAAGCTTTTATTACTGTTGCAACAATTTTACGATGGTTACGTTTATTTATAAAGCATATCATACAATTTAGTGTTAGTTAAAATTAAGATTCACCTCTTACTTTTAAATTTGATACCTGAAAAACTCTTCTAAAAAATAAGTTTTACAAAACACCATTGGCAAAGTTTATAACAAAAAAGTGCACTTTAATATGCAAATATCTGCAGCATTTTCAGTTTAAAATGCAAATGGACATATTTGCAAAATAAATAGTTGTAGTGAGAATTTCAATGTGTATTTTTACGCTGTACGTTGTAAATTTTAAGTTCACACGATGTATAGAATGCAAATATTTATAGGTCTAACTATAAATGTGTAGTTTAAATGCATATTTTTTGCTGAAAACTTTGACCAAGATGTTTTGTGGATCGTGCTTTGAAAGGCGAAGAAAATGAAGTTTAAAACTTAGTGTTTGAAAGGGCATCACTAAATGTCATTAGTGTATTGAAGAACGCACGTATGTTGGTTTGCCTGTGAGATTAATGGTTGGTAGAACGAAGATTTTAACCCTCTGCCATACACGCTAAACGTAGTGTCAATTCCGTTAATATTAGCACCTATAAACCTAATTTCTAAGCAATAACATCGAGGAAATAAGCTCAGATTTATGCACGTTATTTGATACATTGTAGATCCAAGCTAGCTCCAAAATAATATGGATCGAATCCAGGTACTAAAATCAAACATTGATCTAATTCAATATGATACGTTTTCAGTTCCTAATTTTCTGTTCGATTCATAGCCGATATGAGATTCCTAGTTAATTCATTTTAATCTGATCTGAACTTGAAGTTTACGATTCTGTAGTTTCGATTTTGTGCTGAAATTATTTCAATTGATTCTGTATTTTGTTAATAATATTGTAAATCTTGGGATAATTAGCTCTTAACATTGTTAATATGTGCAAGGCCTATCAAATTTTGCCAATAATATACGTTATAGCTATAATTGAACACGATATACATATCATTAATCAGTTTATGTAAGAAATATCCTTTTGAGCGCAGCAGCCTCCAGTAGAGAACTATGCAAATCCAATGACTTGTCTCTTTCATGTTCTTTTCAAGGTAAGTATGTTGATTTGTTGGCTTATCTTGATGATTAGAAAGTGTTATAATGGCATTTATTGTGCAAATATGTGTGGAATTGACAGGCTGGAGCATTGGCATTTTACATCCTGTCCGCCCTCTTCTTTAATAGCTTTGTGATCATATTTGTGGTTACCGTCTTTCTTGCTGCTCTTGATTTCTGGGTTGTTAAGAATGTTAGTGGCCGCATTTTAGTTGGGTTGAGATGGTGGAATGAGATCAACGATTTAGGAGAAAGTGTGTGGAAATTTGAGTGCCTTGATCAAGAGGTTATCTACATTTTATTACTACAGTATATTTATTTTTTTCAATCAATTCATCACTTATGTTTTTTTTCCTCATCACGTGCAGTCGTTAGCTCGTATCAACAAGAAAGATTCATGGCTGTTTTGGTGGACAATATATCTAACGGTATGTAGCCTTTGACAGCAGCACAGATTCTTTTACTTTTTTATTTAATTCAAGCAGATATCATAAAAGTTGCTATCAATATTAAAATGGTTGCCTGTTTTGATTGTTCCTGCAATCTGTTTAGTGACATAGTAACATGGATGACTGCATTTTTTTCTTTCTATTTACAATGCTTGGATAAGCACCACAGTTTTGTTGAGAAAATCGGTAATGTTAGCTAAATTTGGATTAAACGTAAACTGCATTTAAATTTTTTTTCAACTGTTATTTTCATTCGTACTTTTTTTCTTGGATAACAAGAGCGATGCTTAATTTTAAGCAGAACACTTATATTTTCATGTGTATTTTTTTGTTTTATCATATATTGCATTTCTTGTTTTATCTGACTTACCAAGAATGAATGTCTCTGGTCTGATACGTTAACAAATATCATCGAATATTAATTTTTTTTTAGCTCAGTAGGAGTTGCGATAAAGAGTAGAACAAAATACATTAATCCCATAAACTATTTTGATAGATAACCCTTATATATTCTGCTTTAGACTGCTACTAGCACTATATGCTCAACTGCACTGCGATAAAACAGCAACCACTTTTTATGGGTGACCGGGAGAGTATAAAAAGACATTTAGCATGGAAACTTTACATTTCTTCGTAAAAAAATCATGCAATATGTACCATTCCAGCAATAAAATGTACAAGGTTTACGTGGATACATGAGTTCTAATATTAAATTAGTTTAGCCATGATATGCCGATTTAACCACTATTGTAGTGTTCTGTCATATAATTTCCACTATATTGGCTGTTTGCAGAAATGATTCTATCATAATAATCTTTATAACTTATATCGTCGACTAATTCCTTGTCGAACGTGAAGAATCATATGTTAATGCTTTAATATGTTTTCCGTTAGTTGCCATCATCCAAAGAATAAGAGATTTTTTTTTTTTTTTTTTTTTTTTAAGGTTTCAAAACAAATCGGAGATCATTCTACCTATTTTAGCCTTTAACACTTCTGTTTTCTGCCTCCACCATTATATCACTTCAAACTATACTGATATTGGTTTTGCATACTCGCATGATGACCTTGAACAGAAGGTGAAAATCATTCATGATGTCCTCTTCCAGTATATCAAAATCACAAAACAGTAGAATAATAAACCGAAGCTGTTAGGCATGACCGTATAAATGCATGAATTGGTTGATATAGGCAGTTTACAATAATATTGCAATTCTTTTTTTTCCCCCTCGTATTCCTTACATAAACTTAAAATAGGAAGCATGTGTAAAAAATATCGCTTGCTTAGAGTTCGTTGTTCGTCCAAACAATCTACTTTGGGTCAAAGCTACCAATATAATAACCCATTTACAGATGATTTGAAGCAATTGTATGCCACGTCAAATAAATAAGATTACAAAACCTGAATGAGAGTAAAGACAGATAACAAACAGAAAGCATTTCAAATTAATTTTTGTGCCTTTTTGCCAAGTGAACTGTAGTTAATCGTCCCAAGTCTCTACGGTTATCAATTTGATGTATTTGCAATCCATGGGAATCTTTATTTACCCGCAACAATCTGAAGCAGAAAAATGTGTAAGGTGATGGAGCTAAATTTTACGTTTGGTCAAAAATAAAATGTTAAAGTAGTACCGAGAAGAAAATCAGAAGTGAAGTGACATATATACATATTTTTTCGGTCACCCAAATCATATACCTTCAAGGGACAATGCATAGATATGTCTATTTACTTCGTCGCATAATCTGACCATGCCTTTATTTTCAACCATAACTCATTGGAACTTTTCTAAATACAATATGTAAAATAAAATTAAAATTAGCTTATAAACTAGATCCTAGCTAATTTCATTTCAGACACGAGGAGTTAACAAAATTCTTCTTGATTGTTATGAATTATGAAAATCTCACACAGGGATAAAGTGATCTCAGCAACCTGTATAGAAAAATAACTAATGTGCTTCCAGATTTTTATCTTAATGTTCATAGCATTCTGCATCTTTGTCGGATTCTTCGGCTAAATGCTCTTACCTGCATTTTGATTCTTTCCTGAGTGTACATGTATATGGGCATGTAATAACTCTATTGAGTACAAATTATTGACAGTTGTTGCATTAAGGTAACCTATGTCATATTTGCACAGGCTGTTGCATGGATTTTCCTTGGCATATTTTCACTTATCAGGTTTCAGGCCGATTATCTTTTAGTTGTTGGGGTTTGCTTAACTCTTAGCATTGCTAATATCGTTGGCTTTACTAGATGCCAAAAAGGTAGTTATTTTTTTCTTACTTATTAAATTCATTTTGCATATAATACATGGTTGATCAGAACTGTTATCCATCAGTTTAGGCATGTAAACATGATGGAAGCTGTTTGATTAAAATGGTTTGCTGTGGAGAGTTAGTGACTTTAAAAACTAGGCCGTACTGTCCACTGCAATAAAGGTTTTCTTAGGTTACAAGTTTAATTGCGATCTTCTCTTTTATTGACTATGATCACATGTACACCTGTTAACTTTATTAGCTTGAAGCCATCAAACCTAACTAAACATTGTATCATATATGTGATAAAAATAAGTTGAGGGGATACTAGTGCAACTGATGATAAACTGGTGGGGTTTCCAGGTGTTTAAAACTACCTAATATTTTACTAAGCACTTAATCGTCCAAATCTGGGTCGTAAAAAGTTGGCAGTATTACTTGGATTATTACTTTTTTTTAACTGTAAATTTATAAAGCTGTGATTTTATTTTCTTTGGAGGACCAAATGATAAAGACGTCTGCTCCTCTCTTAGTTACCCCTGAGTTGTACTTTGGGGGGGGGGGGGGGGGGACAAAAACTCATATCGATAAATCTGTAAATTTTGGAAGAAATTTGATTTTTTTGTACATGGAAACCCAATGACGATGTATGTGGTGCTTGCTCTTTGATTTGTCCTTATAGGTAGCCTACAAAAAGGATTGAACTGCCATGTTCATTCCGGCTTTCAGTAGTTTACCCCCAAACCTCAGTCTAGCCATTAGCAACAACCCAAATAATCAAAGGACAAACCCAAAGCCTTAAAACAAAGGTAATAATTTTTTACCTTGAAAACATATAAAAAAATTAAGTACCGCCAATTTAATCATCGGAATGGGTTAATGAGTATGGTTTGTCTTTATGTCAAGATGGTTAGGTGCAAGGCACGTGCCTTGGGTTTTTTTGCGTCTTGCGCCTTGTTAAACAACTTAGAGTTTTTTTTTTTTGATAAAAACCGCATTATAAATTACCATAAAAAATGATAAGTTTATTGTTAAAAACATTTTTATAAACAACTTTCCGCAAATAAAAAATCACAAATTAAAATATACAGTCACAAACGGCAATTCGAAACCAAAACAATGTCAAATTCAAGTCTACAACACCGAAAATATTGAAGTTACAACGACAATTTTTTTAGAAATTATAAAGATATTCAAGTTAAACACTTCAAATTTAATCAACTCCTACTGATCACCAATATCCAAGCTATCATCATCATCATCCTCTGCACCCATCCTACAAGTCATAATTTTCCTCCTTCGAATCATAATCAAAATTCTCATCCTTCGAATCATAATCAAAAATATATTCTTCTTCATTTTCAATATAACTAGCCTCACGGTAGAAGTTGAAGCATTTTCTTTTCCTTTTGACTTGGCAATGACACGTTGATTAGTCATGTGAAATCTTTCTCTTACTCCAGATGCACATGCTACATGGTCACATTACAATGTATCTCCTTCAAAAAACCAACTCAACCTTAAAATCAGAGCTGTCTCCTTCCATGAGACCGGTTATACACTCACTTGAAGGATCAATATCTTCCCAAGTAATTGAATCAATTCTCTCCATTAAAGCGAATTTTAAATTCTGATATACTTGATAAAAACTAGCTTTTTGTAGTTTTTCATGCTCAAGTCAATTACGCTTCTTGCTATGGATCTAGTTCAAGAAAAACAATATACAAATGGCAATATGTTAAAAAAATATTGAACAATTAGGAGTAGTGCGAAGAATTATAAACAATTCTTACAACTCAAAAATGCTTCAATTTCTCTTGCAATCGGATGCACTACAAGTCAAACTTAAACTTGCTATCGCAAACTTTTGGAGTAGGGGTTGTGGGGAGGGGGGGGGGGGGGGGTTGAATTACCATGTAAGCTCCACCACTCAACTAAGAAAAAAAGTGCCTAAACTAGACAATATCACTTAGAATGTGAAGCTTAAACAATAATTTTTTTTACTAATTACTTATTTAAGTTATGCTTACATGAGGACTTTATGTCCCTTGACTTGATTGCCAAATTTACCAAATTGCTCCTCTGCTTTTATATGCAAAGACAATTCATCCTTCACATTCTCTAGATTATCTTCGAAACGAAGCCTCTAAATACATTTGTGCAATTCACAAATTACTTCTTCATCGTGCTGTATGGAGGATCTTTTTAGAAGAATTGTGGACTGAGAAATGACCCGCCACATGCAATGGATGACAAAGTTAACATTCTCATCTTTCATCGACTATGGAAAAATATCTTTGTATGTATTTTCATTTCCTTTGAAAGACTTTTTAGTGGCTTCATTTGCTCTATCCATTGCTTCATATATGTATCTCATAGTCGGGTTTTATCATTATAACTAGTCGAAGAACACGAACAAGGTGACACATCACTCTAAGAATGTATAGAAGACACACAAACTTTCTTTCCTTTCTCATCTTTTGCCCACTTGTTTCTAACCCACTCTTCGGTAGTGAGCATAGTATAATAGGATTTTTATTATTATTATTATTATTATTATTATTATTATTATTATGCAAACTTTACAAGCATAAGAAACTAGTTGTAAAATGTGTAATTCCAAATCTCACCAATTCATTATTTCCTTAAACATTCTTATCATGTTTAAGACACCACTATGGTTATAAATAAATCCTGAAAGAGTAACTCATTTTCTAATTGTGTTTGCCACCTAATCATTTTTCCAACATCTTCAATAATGAGATCAATGCAACGAGCCACACAAGGAGTCCAATATACATTTTTCTGTTCTGCCATAAACATCTCACCTAAGTAGTAAAAAAAAATAAACATGTGAATTGAATTAATTTTAATAAAATTGAGCGACTTTGTAAAATGATATTTAAAGAAAAAACTCAGTTCTCAATTTTAAATTGTTTCCATTAAAAAAAATAAACATGTGAATTGAATTAATTTTAACAAAATTGAGTGACTTTGTAAAATGATATTTAAAGAAAAAACTCAGTTCTCAATTTTAAATTGTTTGCATTATTAGTTATTACTTGAACAACGTTATCTACACCAATTCTTTCCATAAATTTGTCAAGTAATCCAAATATCTTCCCTTCTGTTTTGACATAAGTGGATGCATCTATGGATTCCACAAACGTCGTCCCTAACGAACAATTTACTAAAAAGTTAATCAACATTCTTTCCATTTGATCCGTCCACCCATCTAACATGATGGAACAACCATACTTGATTGTCTTAACATACTTGATTGTCTTAACTTAGATGATCTCAAACCTTCGTTACGTTCATTTGGCTTTGTTGTTATGCTACTCATGTACAAGTTAATTGGACCTTTTGCATTAGCTCTTGCCGTTTTTGCTTTTTTCCCCTGATTTTTCTTCCACCAATATTCAATCTCTTATTAGTTGGTGCAACTTCATCATCGTCCAAGCTATAGTTCTCTAACTCATTACTTGCATTAGTTTCAAAAGCGTCCACCTTTCTATGTTGTTTATTAGCCATAACTTCCAATAAATAGTTCTCATTTTGAGTGGACATTTAGTACAAGGATTTGCATTTTTGAAGCCTTCAATTTGATGTTGTTTTGCTCTATTTATCTCCTGACATTACCCTCAAGCAATACATGCAAGTCACCATTTGGGTTGTTTTCATCAATAAAAAATTATAATTCCAACCAATATGCACTCAACAATTCCTAGGTACGATGGAAGAACCCGCTGAAGTGTGTCAGTGTGTGTGGTTGGACCATGTCAACCTGGAATGACAAAAAGTAAAATAAAATTAATTACATTTTAGAAAGTCAAATAGACTTAAAGTTTATATTTGCTAAGTTCATTGAACTATTTTATTAACTAAATCAACATAAAATTTAAGTTTACTAGAACTTAAATTTTTAAACCATATTTCGTTTAACCTTTTAAATACTTTATTCAACTATTTTATTAGTTAAAATTGGAGTTTAACTATTTTATTAACTAAAATTAAAAAAATTCTATATTTCATTTAACTATTTTCTTGAACTATTATATTAACTAATTTTAAATAAAATTTAAGTTCAAACCAAAATTTAAATTTTATTAACTGAATTTGAACTATTTTTTAATTAAATTTAACTAAAATTTAAACCTAACCATTTCATTAACGAAAAAATTAATTTTAGTTAAGCAAATTAACTTTAAACTACTTTAAAATAATTAATTAAGTTTAAACAAAAATGAAGCTACAGAATAAAAAAAAAACCTGACTACCTGAGATCAGCAGCACAACAGGTAGAACCGGCAGGAAGAAGATGACGGCGGCAGAACAGGCGGTAGTAGGATCGGCAGTTGCAGAATTTGTTGATATTTTTTTTCTGAAGAAGAAACCGTAAATAAATAGGTCCATTATGATATTGTGATTTAATTTGCTTAATTAGGTCGGGTTTTGAGGTTTTCCCTGGGTAAAAGCTCAATTAACCAAAGGCGCGCCTTACTCATGCCTCTGTGCCTTGAGGCGTGCCTTTGATGCCTTTCGTGCACCTCCAGTAGAGGAGGCACTTTGAAGGATAGGAAGGTGCAGAGGTTGTGCCTGCGCCTATAGGCGCATGCCTTGATAACCTTGCCTTACGTGGTTGTAAATGATTTAGTACTAACAAAATTTCAGGTGTACTTTCATATCTAAGGGATCAACGTAAGAATATGGACACATGACATAACACCTGTCAGATCTCCCCCTTGAGATGCTATGCACAGCTTATTATTTTACTGTTCTTTTCAAATCAAACCTAGTTCAAACTTTCTACCTTAAAAGGTGTATAACCTTCAATTGCTTCAACACCACCTTGTGCAATATAAAACTTGCCCGAAAAATTGAGTGAAATGCATCTTGACATTTTTGGAAGTTGCACCAGATATAGAAGGAAATGTGCCTTTCTATAAATTGTCAAAAAGCATCTAAAACCCTCTACAATCTGCCCTGTAATTGTGTTGCAAAATATAAGTGTAAATATCGGTCCTCGTGTACAATGTGATAAAAACCTCATGTTTTTGACATTTTAATTATAACTATCAGAAATAATTTAATATGTTTATTGTTTAAATCTAACGATATAAAAGGTGAGCATAACCAACTTAATATAAAGCGAAACATGCGTAGGACGTAACCAATACCTCGATATATAAAAACATAATCCCAAACTCTGAAAATGAGTCCATGTAAGTCCATTGTAATGACAGTCTAATGGTTAAACATAACGGCACGTATAACAGGAAAAAATTATAGAAACGATAACAGAGTTCTACATGCAAGGGTATATGCATGGCATGCGACCACAATAGTGCAGCTTAGCTTGCTCGCCGTGAACATATCATATGCACAATTTATGCTTGTAACACCGTAATTTTTCAAAATAAAAATATCCTTTTTAGATATGTTAAGAAAATTTAAATTATTTCAAAAATTGACCTCAAAAGTACATTTCAAATTGGTTGCGAAAATGAAATTTTATTCGATCGTTCATATCAACGTGCAATTTTTAAGCAATTAATAAGTTTTGAAATGATTCGATTTTTTTTTCTCTATATATAAATGATACCTCTAATAAATATAATGCATGCTCAAATTTGCACAAGAGGGGGAAAGAGCTGTGGTGAAGGATTTATAAAACAATAGTGGACATAACGATGTGTTTGTTTGATATTTGATGCAGATGCGAAGAAACAGGTGCAGCAATTTGCAAGTCAGACCATAGCCTCTCATTTCTCATCCACCTTAAGATCTGCATTCAGCGTTGTCTGACACCTCAGTTCATCATATATACATGCATGCCTAGAAACATACTTTTGTAATTTTGGGACAGCCTACGTGGCTCCATAATCTTTTGTATTCAGCTTTATATTACGATGGTTATATATATATATATATATATATATATATATATATATATATATATTCCCTTTATTACACAATACATGGAACGATGTGTCGGTTGGTGGAATTTTATGCGCTTCCCCCAATTTTCATCTGATGTTATTAGCCCTGCAGCAAATATTTAGATATATTGCTTACTGATGTACACCTCAATGACATTTGCCTACAATGTCTTCTGCTATATTATTCTTTTCATCACATTATCTGGCTCCCAAGAAGTTTGTATATGTAACAGGAAAAAAGGGTCGTGCTTGGAAGAAAAGTTTCTATCGGTATGTAATGTGAAGTTCTTATTTTCGAAAAAAATAGCAAATGCAGGTTAACTTGTAATTTTGGAAAATTATTAAATATTTGTGAAAAATGGTTCAAGAATTTTATGGAATTTGATAATGGTAAAAAATTAAAGATTGAGTTTGTTTGTTCAATATGTATGTTAAATGAGAAGGGAGAAAATAATGTATTGAAAAACACAAATTAATTTTCATTCCAACGAAGGAGGAGAAAAGTAAAGAATAATTATTTGTATTTCTTAAAAGGCATGATACAAGAAATAATCTTTTTTTTATTTTATTTGTTATAACTATTTTCGCTCTGTTTTTCGCTCTCGTGTATTTTTAAATATACGTTAAAAACGCAAAACACAAGTTAATTTTTGGATCTAATTGGAACGAATAAGTACGTCGGGAAAATACAAATTAATTTTCGATCTAATTCACATTTTGAAAAGTGTATGCTAGTATGGGTTAGATTTATGTTTTTTTTTTTAAAATGAGTTATATTTTATATATCACCACAATGTTTTTTCTTTCTACCTCGTCTTAAATGAGGAAGTGATACTCAAAGCTCCAATATTAAGCAGTGGAGAATCTGCTAATATAAAAGATAAAACTTAAATTTTGATCCCAACCATTGACCATTAGAATTGTACCGTCTTTATATGAGTAAATGTAAATCCGAGAAGGTGTATTGGTCGAAATCACTTTTGTTAGATTTTTTTGACATCATCCATTAAACATAATGCTTTGAATCGACAATCACCGTTGTCCAATTTTTATTAAAAGTGTTTCTTATTTTTAGCATGATCAACCGTTGAAGCGCTTCAATAATTTCCCATTATTTTGCAGGAGAAAACTACAATGAGGTTGAGTATAAACAAGGAGCACTTACTTCATCCAGGCTGAATTTTTAGTACAAAGGACTATACATATTTTGGTCCATTTAGTTCGACTTTAATAAGTTGCTTTTATGCTTTTTGGAAGCTTAAACCAATTCATTTTTATTTTCTAAAAGCCAAAAAAGGACTTATTTAGGGCGACTTATTTAATGTGTACAAATGATGCTCTACATGTGGAAGTAAATAAAATAAATAACATAAACTTAAAATGCTATGGATAAAAAGAAGAAGAAATAATTAGTAAAAATAGAACAAGGCTTGCATGTGAAAGAAAAAATATTGTAATTAAAATGCAATCGCTCAAAAGGTGGCCGATGACGTCAATATAAAGATCATTTTAACACCTGTGATGCATGTGCGTACAGAAATACTTTTTGAGCCAAGTAGTCAACGTTCAATCTTGGATGTTATAATAATATGAAATCTTACTATAAACAATATATATGTATATGTAAAGAGATTTTGGTTTCACAACGCCAATTTGAAGTAATTTTATCGCTATTTGTTTATACAATTAGGAAGTAGCATGTTAATTGATTGTTAAAATGTCTAGGTTTGAAGTAATTGTATCATTGTATGCTTATTTAACAGAAAGATCAAATTAACTATTTGTTAAAATGCCTAAGTTGTTATAGAATAAAAAAAATCAAAGACCAATAGAGAGAGTATTTTTATTCATTTAGATTATCGATACAATACAAATGAGCTTTTTATTTATAGATTCCCTATGCAATATAGATTACAATAATGTTCTTTGACGTATTAGCATATTCATCCTTATACTAAAATATATAAAACACTACCTCTTGAATATGAGCATGTAAAGATAATAAGAGCAACTGCCTCAATAAAACCTTTTTATAAAAAACCAATGGAAAAAAAAATCATAAACAAAGAAAAGAATGGTACTTTGTTTCATCGATAGATAACATGTTTAATAATGTTATTGTGAGGGTTGATATTTCTGAATCAAGATGATATCTCATTAAAATCTTATCAACAAAAAAGCCAGTGGAAAAAATATTAGTGAAGGAAAAAGAGTACATTATATCATACTTCTAGATGTTCCTCCTGATTTATAATGCATTATTCAATTAGTCTGTTGATGTAACCGACATATTCCAATTTTGTACACCATCTTTTAAAAACGGTGATTTTAGAAGTGCTTTTGTGAATAAATCTGCCGGATTTTCTTGGGACTGAATTTGTTCCACCTTTATCTTATTATACTTTTATTACTCATCCGTGAAGAAAAATTCAGGTGAAATGTGTCTCGTCCTATCACTCTTGATGTAACTTGCTTGGATCTGAGTTACGCAAGCTGCATTGTATTCATAAATTGTAGTTGATTTTTTTTGTAGCTGAGAGGAGTTGACATGTCTTTCCAATATGCTCAATTAATGATCTTAACCAAATATATTCTCGACTTACTTCATATAATGCTAATATTTCAGGATGATCAGATGATTTCTGTAATGACCCATATTTTATCTATTTTAAAATTTTGAATTTAATGTGGTTATTGGATAAAAATGGTTAGAAATAAAATTTAATAATTTATTAGTGTAATTTATTGAGTATGAACCTGAATAAAATTTTGTGAATAATTAATTTCGAAGATTTTGACGATAACAAGTATTGAAATAAATTTTATGTATTGACTGTGTTTATAATCAATAACTGGAGTTGAATAATAAATAGTGAATTATTTAGATAGAGATAAAATAATTTTGATAACTAAAATTTATTTGGAATCTAATGATTTATTTATATTGATTTATTGGATAATTTAATTGTTTAAATTTAATATTGGAAATTATTTGAATAATTGAATTCTGAATTTAACATGATTGAAAGCAATGTCGAAAGTTGATTTAAATTTTATTTGAACAATAATGAAGATAATTAACTTTTAAATTGGATTTAAATGTGAATAATTAAAAATTGAAAATTTTACTATAATTAATGAGTAAAAAATAGCTATTTTGGCAACTGTCTCGGATTTCGACGAAACCAGTTTCATCGGATCCATAATAGTGAATTATTTTAGGATTTCAAATTTCGTAATGATTGGACTTATCGTTTGGCTGTGCAAGCTTAAAACACATAGAAATCAATTTAAAGAATTTGATAAAATATTTTGACTTTAAAAACTATCTTCTACATACGATCGAATTAGGCCTCAAAACTAGTTCCATTGCGTTCAGAATGGGGTAAAACAAAATAAACGCCAAGCGGCACATTCGATTGAAGTACGAATGGTTTTGAACCTAACTATATAAATACGGCATGCATAACGAGAAAAATATTATTTTAGTATTCTGAAACCCTAATCTAAACATGACCGTCGTTTTTAATTTTCGATGGCTAAAAATTCACCAACTTCCCTCCTTGATTTCTCTCGATCCGTTCATCAAATTCAAAAACTTCCAACATGAAAGTTATAGATCTCAATCTACTCTTCTAATCTATATGGTTGATTTATTCTATTACTTCATGGATTCGCCAAGATCTGAGATTGAAAGTTTGTTTGTTTTTATCGGAATTCGTGAAGATGGAGGCATCGACATCTACGAAACTTTAGGCGGAGGTGGTGCTCGGCTAGGGATTTGGGCCGTTGGTCGTGGATCAAGTTTCGGCCATTCTTGGTGGCATGCGCGATGGACCAAAGTCACACCGTGGTGGATTTCGGTTACGCGCTATAGGGAAGAAGAGGTATACGTGACTTATTTTATAATTAATTATTTAAAATTTTAAATGTTCGATCGTTTCTAACGTATATAACTTTTTCATACGAGCTCGAATTCATGCGTGGTTTTCTCCGTTGCGATAGTATCGAAATTACGGACTATGTGGAACTGGTGTGATTGAGTTCTAAGGCTGTTCAAATTTGGGCCTTTATTTGGATTTTAAATCGTCGATAAATCAAAGGTGAATATTTATACGCTCAAAATTGACTGAAATAATTTTTATGTAGTTAAATTTATATCGTGAAGTGATTGAAATTTATTGATTGTTGTTTGATAAGTTTAATTGACATTTAAATTGACATCTGAATTAATTGATAGAATTTGAATTAACAGTTAAACTGAATTAGAATTTAATTGCCCGTAAAATACCTGATATTGATAATTATGAAATTGTTGTGAATTTTTTTGACTGTTTGGATGATTGTGTGATGGTTGCTATTGGTTGATATTTTGGATATTAAATTTATTTTGGTATATCATGTTATCATCCTGTATATTATTATTTACAGTATATAAAACTGTAAATTAATTATTTCGAATAAATTAAGAAATAGTTGAAATGATATATACCTATGACATTTATTTTGGATTGAAATGATATATATCCATCTCCAAATTAAATTGAAATAATTGATTCACTTGACCATAGGATAGAGAATTATATACGAATAACGAGTTGGTTCAATTAAATGATTTTAAAATTCCAATTTGAAATTATTTAAACGATTTGGTTTTAGGAAGTAAAAATCGAATATATGGAAATTGAATTATTTTTGAAATTGAGTTAAAATTGTGGGAATCAGAATTTGTTATTGTTTAAAAATGGAATTTGAGATGTTGAAGTTATAATTGAAATATGATGTGAATTTCAGAAATTAAATTGATTTAAAAGATTGGACTTTTTTTCGTACTTTGAATATTACTAAGTAAAAGTGATATAAAATGATATCTCGGAATTGAGCACGGAATTGAATTATATTTGAAGATTTGGATTTTAAATTGGATATTGAAGGAAAATTTGATTAAGTGTTTTGAATCGAGATTTTGGAAATCAAGCTTGAATTGATATAAATAGAAATGGTTTAAATTTAAATTAGAATTGAAATTAATTATCTAAATTAATTTGAAATTGGAATTTAAATTAATTTAGAATTGGAATTGAAATTAATTTGGAATTGAAATTGAAATTAATTTGAAATCCAAGTAAAATTAGACTTGAAATCGGAATTGAGTCGATTAACTCGAAATGGAAATTTGAATTGATTTGAATTAGAAAATTTGGAATTTAACCGATTTGACTTTGAAACTTTTTCAAATGAATTATTTTAATATAGACGGTTTAAAATCTACATTCTTTTAGTATCAAATTATTTTGATTTTTCAAACTATTTTATTACATAAACCATTTTTATCACTCAAACTATTTTCTATCAAACTATTCTAACTATTTAACTATTTTAAAACAATTTAAATTATTTTCTAAAATTCAAACTGGTCAAAAGGGTGGAATGTTTATATTTAAATCTTGGATTTAAATGCGAATTGGGTTAAAGCAAAATTATAACCTAAATTGTAATTCGAACCAAACTTTGAAGTGAAATCGATATATCGAACTGAGTTGACATTTTGAAGTAAAATACGATTTGTGAAACGAATATGATGATTTTGAAATGGATTTGATTTTTGAAGCGAATATGATGATTCGAAATGGATTTTATTTTGGAACGAATATGGTAATTTGATATGAAGTATGAATTATTTTCGAAATATAAAAGTATTAACCAGTGTGTAAAATAACGTTCGATTGTTAAAGAGACCGAGGCATCTTATTGGCATATTCTTTGCCAATATTAGAACCACTTTAACAATTGTGTACGCTATGAATGATATTTAGAATGTAGTGGCTGAATTGGCGATATTTACTGGAATAAAGTAAGAGAACGATGATGGATAGCTTTGGCACTCGTGACATAATTAAAATGACTAAAACAGGAGCCTATGTTTGGCCAATGAGGTTAGCTACCTCCAGGGACGTTGATCCTTTGTGATTTCGTATTTGATCGGTGCACCATTTTTCGTTTGGATTGATAGTCACGGTCGGCCACAGATGGGTTATGATCGGCCAAAAAGGGTAAACTGGTAGAATCCTACCTTGGGAATTGTCTCACGTGCCTTGTTATATTTATCCTTATAAGAGCCCATTACGAATTTGATTTAGTACTGTACCTATAGGGTACCCACTGGCTACGGACGTTACTGGTTGTGTTACAGGACCTGCATAGACTACATGCTATAAAACTTTGTTAAGGGGGGATAAATGTTAAGCCTTAATGCTATTTTGATGTTTATTTTACTGATATACATTATCTATTATAACGTACACTATTATATATAATAGTTTAACGGATCCTTAGGAGATGGAAAATACTATATCATCTCTTAAGTTATTACACTCATATTTCATGATATTAATTTGACTTGCATACGAGTATTTTAGTCCTGACTCGAGTGTTTTGTCTTTTCATCACGCTCGAGTCGGTCCTGAGTTTTTTAGCGTATTGAAGATTATTCTTTGGAGGACGAAGTGGGAGATTTGGTATATTATTATTATTATTATTATTATTATTATTATTATTATTATTATTATTCCCTGCATCATTCTATTTTGCTATATTGATTATTTATCCCTGATGTATATATATAACTATGATAAATGTGTATAGATTATTGTCAAATGTTTAGTAAACAGCTTCATGAACTGTTTATTTGATTAATATATTTTATCGTTCCGCTGTGAGATTCTATGTTTCTTCTTCTTCTTTCCTATGTTTCTTAATCAACCCCATTTATTATCTATGTTTCGAATTGTTCGAGTTGGATATGTATGGATTATTGTCGATTTAAATCTTTCGAAATATGGGTCGTCGCAATTTCGCTACCAATGTTTACTTTGTAGATTGCCACGAAATAGCTACATTACTGTTACTAAATACACACCCAGCTTGTGATCTTACTTTATATGGATCAGAAAGATAACCTACATTAGAATTGCCAACTAGATTCGAATTATTACCTATGTCAGAATAGAACAAACCAAATTTTTTTGTTCCATAAAGATATCTCATGATATGTTTTATACCATTCCAGTGTCTTTTTGTCAGTTCCGAATTGTATCTTGCTAGAAGATTTACTAAGAATGTCATTTCTGGTCTCGTCCATGGGGTCGAATATAATAATGCACCAATGGCATAAGATATGATACTGCTAGACCAAGCACATTTTCATCATCTTTTTTTTGGACGGTAAGGGTCCTTTTTAATATTTAAAGATTAAACAACCATAGGTGTACTAAGTGGATATACTTTGTCCATTTGAAAATGCTTCAGGATTTTTTCATTGTAGTTTGACCGATGGATTAATATGCCATTAGTATTATGCTCGATCTGTAGACCGAGACAGTAAATAGTTTTGCTAAGATATTTCATTTCAAATCTCTACTTTAAGAAATTTATTGTTTCATCAATCTCTTTTAGAGTCTCGATCAAATTTATATCATCAACATAAATTGCTAAAATAGAAAATCCCTTTACTGTTTTCTTTAAAAAAAATACATGGACAAATGAGATTGTTTTTATATTCTGGTTTTACTAAATGTTCACTAAGATGGTTGTACCACATTCTTCCAAACTGTTTCAAACCATATAGCGATCGTCTCTGTTTTAGTGAGTACATGGGCTCTTCCGGACCCTTCAATTATATTAGTAGATCCAGCTATATTAGAAATTTTAGCTGAGAAATATTAAGATAATTCAGAGTAAAACTTTTAGTTTTTCAAAATCGTACGAGTAGCTGCACTGTCTAGTAGGCACATATCATCACTCAAATATTGATGGTCCATACCTTAAGGATTAAATACAATATAGTTAGTCAACTATTAAAATAACTTGTGAACATAAATAGATGTTAATACTTTCAAAAAAAATTCAAAATAAACTATTAATTAAAATCAACATCCATCAGTACACATTATTTCTAATAGTTCGGAAAGGAAAACAAACAAATAGCACTAGCTTCAAATTGATTTATTAATATGAGATAATAAACTAAAATAAAACTTTAAACTTCAAGCTACTTTTAGTTAATCAACTCGGCCATTTCATTGATATTTGTACTTAGAATTTCATCATTAATGAAATCTCCATTATCTTCTTTGAAGAAGTCATCTAACTTCAGGTTGGTATTTTTAAAATATCATTAAGCATCATCTGCCTCAATATTCTTCGAGCGTTGATATTCGTCAACTGTTTTCTTTGATGATCTACATCTAATGTAATGTCCTGCCCTTTCGACCCCCAGTGTCGGCACTAGTACATCCATGGTATTCATATATCGAGCATTCAAGTGATCGAAA
This sequence comes from Allium cepa, assembly GCA_030765085.1. Taxonomy (NCBI): domain Eukaryota; kingdom Viridiplantae; phylum Streptophyta; class Magnoliopsida; order Asparagales; family Amaryllidaceae; genus Allium; species Allium cepa. Next base: position 111,787,136 of record CM060945.1, on the reverse strand, counting down.
GATGAAAAGTTAGGGTAAAATAAAAACAAAAAGAAATAGAACAAGAAAGAAGAAAATATAATATCAAAATCTCACAGTGGAACAATAATATATAATATCAAAGGAACTGTGCAAAGGAGTTACTTCAACACAGAAATTTCAGGGTTACAAGATCCAAGTACAATTATAAGCCTAGACAGTTATAAAAACCCGTCCTCACAAATGCTGATATGTATAATATAGTAGTGTAGCGAAAATAAAAATCCTGCAGTCGGTGAAACATCTTGCTCGTCTTCTCGAGCTCCAAAGAATACCAACAAAAACCTTCCTTTCTCAAACTACTCAAGAGAGCACGTGAGGAATTTAGAGAAAAAAAATCAAGCGCTGGACATAAATCTGGTATGAGAAACCCAAGAAATATGCGGCCAACATATAATAGTACATTTTAGACCACATGGAATGCCATAACGGTTACCCTTCAAAAGAACCACCATCTATAACAGGTAATTCTAGGGCGTAGAATATAAATATTATAACATAGCTGAAATGGTTACATTGGTTACATTCAACATCATATTAGAGGGTACAATCAAAATTTGATAAGGAACGTTTGCATAATGGATTTTTCATGGAGATCCCTTCTATCAACTGAAATCCAATCTCTTGCACAATAGTTGGAAACTGTCTCCGAGCGATGTATATCTCTAGATTAAATATACCGTTAAGGAAACATAACCAATCCACGTCTAAATATGTCCCGATTACCATTACTCCCACGCGCAACATTGTTAAGCATACTCTAGATTTAGAATGATAATATCCCATCATGGGTCAGTCAAACCCTAAGTTATGCCCCTACTCTATTTTCTATCACTTTCGATGTAGAGGTCATGTTCGGCATCTTTAACACTTGTCCTGATCACTCGAATAGAACTCAATCCCCAAGTTGGATCCTCACATCTCAAACAGATTTCAAAACCACACATAGATTCTCATATCTCAACGGATTTTGGAATCACACATGGATTCCCACATCCTGAATAGATCACGAACAATTATATATATTCGAGCATCTTAAACAGATCTCGAATCTCCATATAGATTCTTGCATCTATAAACAATATACTTTCAAGAGACATAACATGTATCTCAGACTTGAAGTGGTTTTTAGTAAGTAATACCGATCCCGGTCTTTCCAAGACCGAGTCGATGAATTTAGTCATTTAATGATAATGAGAGCGATCTCATATAGAAACCAAGTCTCATATACTTATCGCATTTTCGATATTTTGATCTGGCGCTATCCCTCGATCAAGAGTGAAACCAGTAGATTAGGGCTCTATTGCTCATATCCTTACACGAATATCGGTCTTAATTCTAATAGATAGACAAGAATACTTCATCAGCTTTTATTGCTAAGTACATGGCTAAATGCTTTCCAAAAACAAGTAAACATACAAAGCACGATCAAGTCAATAAGCAGCATTTAATCCCCTTTTTGTTTATTAATCTTTTATTAATTAATCTCTTTTATTTGTAAAACTTCTTTTACTTAATAAAACATCATTATGAATTTCTACTATTCATTTAATACTTCAAAAAGTATTCAAATACTTATCTCAGTTGGTACAAGTACATTCACAAATCATTAACAAGATTTCTTTCTTTGAAATCTTTACTCCTTTTATACTCCAAAAAGTATTCATATACTATCGCAATTGGTATAACTATACTCACAAATCATTAACAAGATTTCTTTCTTTAAAACCTTTACTCTTTTTTATCTTTTTCCAAAAGATTCCTTACATGCTACTTCAAAATATCCATTTTAACGATCTAAGTACTCACACAAAGCCATGCAAGAGGTTAAATATTAACGTTGTTTAAACAATGTCACTACAAATCCAAAACCATTTCTCTTATGCTTAAATGTTTAAAACATTCTTTTAATAAACCTATTTACATTCATAAGTTTAATCTAAAAGGGTAGAAGACGAATGTTATTTAAAACATTATCATAACAAACCCAAAACCATTTCACTTATGCTTATCTTTAAACATTTTGTTAATGACGACAAAGGTTTTTACCAGTTACAAAACCACTGTCAAAAATATATCATTATAAACTGCAAGCGCATGACATACAATTGTAGCGTATGCGAGTACGCAATGATCTGTAGGGGAGATGAATTAATTTTAAATTCTACTCAATCAGATTAAACCAAGGCTTAAGTTTATTTTAACTAAAAAAATATAAAAGATTAACTGAGACCAAAGTGAATTAAAATATGAGATTAAAAAGCAATTTAGAGGCAAGTCCACTCTCATACTTTCACATAAATCAACATAAAATCAATCCATGATCTCTCATTTTAATCTAAGTATAATTAGTGATGTGTTTATCATAAGTATTGTCTATTTATGCTATTACAACTTAAACCATCAAAATTTAATACAGCAACTAAAATCACTTATTAATTGTAATGAAAACGAACATAAAGTCTTAGTAACATAGATCATCAAATTTTGATTCTACTTTAATTTCATTATCAAAATCAATTAGTAAGGTAATGATGATTTAGATTGTATTTATGTTGGATTAAGCATAGCTCATTTGTGATTAGGAATACAACATAGGCTATCAAATTCCTTATCAAACTGACATCATAATTCAACTTTTCATGAAGCATAAAAGAAGATCATAAATAATAAAATATGTAGAATCTACATTAAGAGAGCTTATTATCCCTAATTTAAAGGAATTTAGCTTCTCATTTGTGTTATCATTTCAATACATGTAAATTTCAACATAGAACAAAAATGGAAATCTAATCTACTAACATAAAAGGAAAGAGAGCATGTAAATAAAAATGAGCATAAGATAAAATAACAGCATGTAAAGATCAAAGAAGAAAAAGAGGCATAGGAAACCATTTTTTCTCGTTAATTTTGTAGCTACAACTTGCATAATATAATAAGGGAATTCCAAATTTTTTGAGTCCTCCAAGTTACCAACAAATGAACTATACCATTTGATCCTCCGCTTCGTTAAAATTGGAAAAAATGCATCGTGGAGGGATTTTACCATGAATTAATCAATTGATTTTTTAGAACTTATTACCACTTTACTTTATTCGGACATGGAGTGGAAGGGAGTTTCGATTCATTGCATGAACATACGAGGATTATTTATACATGACTAAAACTCTAATTTATTTTTAGGGAACTCTCTAAAATTCCCTTAAGGTAATGTAGCCTTCAAGTTATCAATAGCATGAAGTTAATCTCGCATTTAATGTGCGTGTGTGTTTAATCTTCACTAACATGTGCATTAGCTCTTAATTATGGTTCATAATTTGTGGGGTAGGTGGGGTTCTCCATGATTATATGAATTCATTCATTTCTTCATTTCTTTGGCTTCTAACTCTTGTCGTGCATATTTCCATGAAGCCACTTTCAAGTTGAATCTAGATTCCTACAAAAAAATTAAAACGTGCAAGTATTTTCTTTTCAGTTAATTCACACAAGAAAATTACCATTTTCTCCCATGTTGATGCATGAACGATGGCTTGAAAACATTTTTGAAATTTGATTTTAAACATGTAGAAACATCCAATTATGACATTTATTTTACTAAAATAAGATTAAGTGTGTGAGTAGAAATATACATTTTCACGTGTATATCAAATACTCCCACTCTTATCGTTTTATTCGTCCTCGAATAAACTAAAACTAAGATAAATCCGTTTTCATAGGAAATACGGTTGCATTGAGTATATGCAACAAGCTACTAACAACTAGGTGTCCCTAGTAGGACGAGTATGTCTTGTGACGGTTTTCAGTGAATACTACCCATAAAATCCAAATATAACATGAAAAATTCTTAAATTCAAGATTTTGTTTATAAAAATATGAATGCAAGTTTTTGAAAATATTTACAAATGAAGAATTTACTTTTAAATTGACACGAATAAATTAAATATACTTCTGGTCATTATCAAGAAATTTAAGTCCTTTTACTTATCAAAATTTCCAACAAAAATTATTTTATCATCACAATTTGACTCCAGTTTAGCTATTGTTTTGGTTGATAACGTAGTGCAACTATGAAATGGATCCTTAGTTGATTTTCAAAGTTTTGCAAAGTAGTATTTTTATTTCTTTTGAATAACAAGTTGAATCAAATAAGTCAAAATAGTGCTTGGATTTCAATTGCTTACTCTCTCTTTATTCGAAAATTATATTGATATCAACAATATTTATATATTCCTAATTTAGAAATCTGAGACCAGATATACCACTTATGCACAACTTGCGGGTTACATGAAGGGAATATAGAATATGGCAAGTGTACACATAAATGTGTATACCTATCGACTGTAGGCATTATTAGTGAAAGAATTTATATATATATATATATATATATACACACACACACACACACCTAAATCAGAAAATTGAGGCTGGATATACCGTCCTTGCATTGCCTCGCTGACTTACGTGAGAAGAGTATAAAGCGTGGCAAGTGTACACATAAGCTTGTACACCTATCGACTGTAGGTGTTAATAAAATGTGTACATATATATAAAAAAATTTTTTTACGAAGAGAGAGTTTTGCAGCATCATCTTAGCACTACTTAACTTAGAAGATCAAAAATGTTATTGCCTTTACTTTAAATCGGTCACTCATTAAACAAAGATTTCAATTAGGATATACTTCATAAATAACACCCATGAACCTTCCTATATACTAGTTAAATCATCGTTACTTGTAATCAAACTTTATTTTTATTTTTGTTGAGACAGATAGATTTTCAAAATTTTCAATTTAGTAACCAGAAACCCATAATTATTCTATAGTGTTTCTTCAAAAAAAATCAAAATTCTAAAATGATTTTTTTTTGGATTTTTTCGGAGTTTTGGAAAGAAAATACAAAAAATAAACTATGAAAAATCAAAATGGAACATAAGACCCCTCCCCCCTCCACGCATGATTTTGACGGTGTCCCTACAGGCAATGCATGATATAATAAGTGTAATGGAGAAAAATATGTACATATTTACAAAAAAGATTAAAATTTCTCACTAGACATAGTGTGGCTCATGAAGAGTCATGAACTCCTTATCTCGATCGCTCAGAAATTCCAAAACGATGACCATTGACTTTAAAAATTGTTCCATCCCAGTGGTTTTGTATTTCTATGGTAGGGTGCGGAAAAATAGTTCGTACCAAAAATGGTCTGGTCCATCATGATTTTAATTTCTCAAGGAATAAGTGAAGTCTAGAGTCATACAAAAGAACCTTTTGGTTTGGCCAAAACATTTTCTAAGGATTGACTTATTGTGAAAAAAAATTGTTCTTTCTTTGTAAAAAAATTCACTTTCATACGTGTCATTTCTGATTTCCTCTAACATGTTGATTTGCAATTTTCTATTTTCACCAGCTTTTTCAAGATCAAAGTTTATGTTCTTAATTGCCCACAAAGCTTTATGTTCGAGTTCAACGGGCAAATGTCATGCTTTCCCTTAAATTAAACGAAATGGGGACATCCCAAAGTTGGTTTTACACGTAGTACGGTACTCAAAGCGCATCCGTTAATTTTTGAACAAATCTTTATGATTTTTATTCATAATTTTCTCCAAAATTTGTTTAATTTGACGATTTAAAACTTCAACTTGGCCACAATTTTGAGGATGATATGGAGTGGAGAACTTGTGGGTTATCGAGTGTTTCTTCATTTGAGTTTCAAATGAACGATTACAGAAATGAGTTCTATTATCCCTTATAATTATACGAGATATTCCAAGCTTCGAAAAGATGTTTTCTTTTATGATTATGCTCATTTGTTTTACAAGGAATGGCTTCAACCCATTTGGTGACATAATCAATAAGAAGAAGAATGTACAAATTTTTGAAAGAATTGGAAAACGGTCCAATAAAGTCAATACCCCAAATGTCAAAGAGTTGGATCGTAAGAATCTGGTTTAAAGGCATCATATTTCATCGAGAAATTCTTTCTGACATTTGGCAGCCGTCGTAAGTTTTACAAAACTCAAATGCATCTTTAAAAAGTGTAGGCCAACAAAAACACATTGAAGCACCCTTTCCATGGTTTTCTTCGGACCAAAGTGACCACCACAAGCTTGGTCAGGACAAAACCTAAGAACACTTTTGATTTCACAATCCGGATGCAACGCCAAATGATTTGGTCCGAATAGTATTTAAAAAACTATGGATCATCCCAATAGAAGTACTTGACTTGAGAAAGAAATTTATATTTATCTTGTTTTGACCGAAGTGAAGGAGTTTCCTTAGTGACTAGATAGTTCACTACGTCAGCATACCATGGATCGACAGAAACAAAAAGGAGTTGTTCGTCAGGAAAGTTCTCATTGATTGGTAAAGAAGATAATGCATTTGGAAGACATGATAAATGATCAGCAATGGCATTGTCGAATCCATTTTTTCTTTGATTGTAAGGTCGAATTCTTGGAGTAATAGGATCTAACGAATTAAACGAGACTTAGCATCCTTTTAGCAAAAAGATACCTAAGAGCGGAATTGCCAGCGCAAACAGTAATGTGTGAGCCAATCAAAAAATGTTAGTATTTTCCAAGCGCAAAGACTACTGCTATAAGCTCTTATTTAATGGTCGTGTAATTGAGTTGAGCATCATTAAGAGTCTTACTTGCATAGTAGATGACATGAAGAATTTTGTTGATGCGTTGTCCTAAAATAGCACCAACTTCCAAGTTAGAAGCGTCACATATTAATTCAAAAAGAAGATCCCAATTATGCCAGCAAATGATGGAAGCAGAAATGAGTTTGTTTTTGAGATGTTCAAAAGTCGAAACATGGTCAGAATTAAAGTTGAATGGAACTTATTTTCCAAGAAGAGTCGTAAGAGGTCGAGAAATTTTGCTGAAGTCTTTCACAAAGCATCGATAGGAACCAGCATGTCCAAGAAATGAACGAATGTCCTTAATAGATATGGGAATGGGTAGATTTGCAATTACATCGACTTTTGCTTTATCCACCTCAATGCCTTTGTTTGAAATGACATACCCAAGGACAATGCCATGATTGATCATGACATTTTTCCCAAATTAAGGTTAAGTGCTTGTCCTTGCATCATTTAAGAACCAATTCAAGTTGGTGTAAGCACTTAGAAAATGTGTTTCCAAGGATAGAAAAATCATCCATAAACACTTCAAGAAAACATTGGATCATATCGAAAAAATGTTGAGCAGGCATCTTTGGAATGTAGCGGGAGCATTGCAAAAACCAAATGCCATACGTCGATAGCCAAAAGGACACATGAAGGTCGTTTCCTCTTGACTTTTGAGAGTGGTTGGAATTCGGTTATAGCCGAATTAACCATCAAGAAAGCAATAGAATTCATGGCCAACTAAATGTTCAAGCATTTGTCGATGAAAGGAAGAGGGAAATGATCCTTATTTTTTGCAGCGTTTAATTTTCAATAATCAATGCGAACAAGCCAGCCCACTTGAGTATATTTGGAATGAGTTCATTAGAGTCGTTCTTGATAACGGTAAATCCAGACCTTTTATGCATGAAATTAATTGGGATAATCCACTAACTATTCGAGATTGCGTATATGATTCCGTTTTCGAGGAGTTTACGAATTTCATCACAAACCGCATCCTTCATTTTTGGGTTAAGCCTTCATTACGGATCACATATAGGCTTGGTATCGTCAATTAAATGAATGCAATGTTGAACAAGAGCGGGACTAATTACCTTTATATATGTAATCGGCCATCCAATTGCTTCTTTGTTTTTCGATAGACTTGCAAGTAAGGAAGCTTCTTGATCAAAATAGAGTTGAAGAGATTATTATGGAAAAGTATTGTTATCACTTAAGTAAGTGTACTTAAGGTGATCGGGAAGTTGTTTGAAGTCCAACCTCGGGGTTGCTTAATCAATGAATTAGGTAGAAGTTCTGAATCAACAGTAAGTGGTTCATACGGAAGTGCATTTTCAATTTCATTAGGCTTGTCTTAAATCAATTGTTCGTATTCAGTCTCACGTTCGTGGTTTAGGTCAACTGATTCTTTATCGAAATTTTCTTGAATGAAGCTAACTTCCAACGCTTAGTCACGTGGTTCATTTGATTGATTTTCATGATTGAAAATGTTAAGATTTAAAGTCATGTTTCCAAATGAAATTTTCGTCAAACCGTTTCGACAATTGATGAAAGCATTTGAAGTAGCCAAGAAAGGTCAGCCTAAAATCAATGGAGTTTGACTTATTGAATTATCATAGGTTGAGTCACCAAAACGATGAAATCGACGGGGAATATGAATTGACATATTTTGATAAGTACACCCTCAATTTCTTCCATGGGTTTTTTTTTCAAAAGATCGGCAAATTGAAGAGTTTCTTTTGTCGATTTTAGTTCACTCAAGCCAAGTTGCTGGTAAACTGATTAAGATATCAAATTGATACTCGCACCCAAATCTAGTAAGCACTTTTTAATCGTTTGGTCTCCTATCGTGCACGAGATCGTAGGACATCCAAGATCTTTGTATTTGACGGGAATTGATTGGGACAAGACTTTGCTAAGTCCGACAGCTAAGAAAACTTTCTTGGGTACATGATTGTGTCGTTTTTGAGCACCCAAGTCCTTTAGAAACTTAGCATAAGTTGGGACTTGTTGAACGATATCAAGGAGCGAGATGTTAACTTTAAATTGTTTAAAATTTTCCAATATCTTTTCCATTTAGTCAAAGTGTTTCTTGGATCAAAGATGGTATGGAAATGGAACACAATACTTGGTAGATGGGTCTATTTGAGTAGAATAAGAATTTGGATTGGAGTTTGATTTAATGTTTGGCTCATTTGCATTTCAAGTTAAACAATCGATTAGCTCATATTCTGCATTTACGAGGTTAACAAATTTTGCAAATTAATGTCTAATTGGAGGCTTTGAGTGATTGCTTTAGCCAAAATTTCAATACTTTTCTCAAGTGAGTTTAATTGTTTATTGTCTTCGGAGAAAAAGATTGTTGCGGTTGATTTTGGGATAGAATAGCAAAATTTTGTTGAAAATGATTGGGCTGAAAGGGAATTTCGAAACATTGTTCGGAAATGCTTGAAATTTGGGACATACCACATTCGTGTTAGAGTTATTTTGGTTCTATGAAAATTTCGAATGATTTCTCCAACCAAGATTATACATTAGAGAAAACGTTTCATTCTTAACCTATTGTTGAGTTGTTTGACCAAATTAGGGCACTGATCGGTTATGTAATTCAGATCGTTGTGTTTGTAATGCATTGTTTGAGAAACTTGGTTCATTTGGTTCGATGAGAAAATATTATCGAATTTATTAATCATTACGTCGATTTTAGCTTCTAAAGCTAAAGTTGATCATATAAAGCGTGTGCTTGATTGTGAGTAAATTGATTTTTGTTGACGTTCCCATTGGGATGATTTTTGGCTAGATATTCAAGAAATTGCCAAGCATTTGTCGTGATGTTGGAAAAGATAATTGCCTTGGCACATCGAATCAAGCATGGTTCATGAGCTATATTCAAGTCCATCACATAAGATTTGGAAAAGAGTCCATTTTTCAAAATTGTGGTGTGCACATTTTATTAAAAGTTCTTTAAATCTTTCAAAATATTTTCCGTATGGCTCACCCCTAAATTGATGAAAATTCACAATTTCGTTTCAAATTTTAGTTTTTTCCCAAGGGTGGACTTTTTTAATAAAACTTTAACGAATTCTTTCCAAGTTTTGATTGAGTTAGACGGTAAGCTATACAGCCATTTTTTAGCATCAACGGTAATTGAAGTTTGATTTCATCATCACAAAGTTGTTAAAGTTTAATGGTTGTACAAACTTGTTCGAATTTCGTTAAGAAAATGTATTGGTCATCGTGTTCAAAATTGCTAAATTTTAGGAGTGTGGCAATATGATTAGAATTAATTTCAAGATAGTTACCCGTTGCGGTGGGTAACATGATGCAAGAAAGAACAGAAACACTATTGGGAAAAATTCTATCAGTGAAAGTTCGCGAGGCACTTTCATTTGCCATTGCAGGAGGATCGTTCATCCCAATTAAACGATTAGTTGTTGTGTCATGAGTTCAAGTACTCATGCACAAGAAAAAGTTGAGAAGAGAAAGAAGTGAGAATTGAATTTAAGAGAAAGAAGCAAGGTTTAGAAAGTGAAATAAAGTGAAAATTTGTTTGTTTTTTTATGTGCCTTTTTAGAAAGACCAAATATTTAACAAAAAGGATTTATTTTTCAAAGGAATATTTAATTTTTGGATTTTCAATTTTTTTTATTTTTTATTTTAGTTTTAGTTTTTTTAGTCTTTGAAAAGATTATATTTTTTTTCTAAAAAACTAGCTCATGCAAAATGCTTGTTTTTTATTTGGATTTCTGCTTTTGATTGAAAATTTTCAAAGGAAAAGATGTAAAAGGATTTTTTTTTTTGGATTAATCAAGAACTATGTAAAGTAAAATGTACAAATTTTTTAGTTTTGGATTTTTTTTTTTTATATATGCATGAACTAATGCAACTAAATGATGCAAGAATTTAATTACAAATTTTCTATCCTTAGTAGCTCATAACCCAAAGTTGTATAATCACACTTGTCTTAATCCAACAAAATAGTTCTTAGCCAGGTAATAGACATGAGTTATTGGTGCACCACAAATCACCATAGCAATGTAGCCAAAGGTTTATGTACCTTATGTAGCCTGGACATCAATGACATAAATTGTTGAAAGAAGACAACTTGTCAATATACAATTAAGCCCTAGGTGAACTCACGACTCCCTTAAGTCCAAAGTTTAACCGTTATTGTTAGCAAATTCTACAATAAATTACAATTTGTGGACTAAAGAATGGATAATGAACTCATCCACTTTATGTGGATTTGGATGTTGCTCTTAAAAATAAAAATAAGATGAAATGAATACAAAAATAGAAATTAAACGTGAATTAACAATGCAACTACGAATGAAATTTATTTATCTTTTTGAATTTTTTTTAAAATGCAAGCAACCAAAAATGCAAATCAAATAAAAACAAGAAATAAGGACAAAATACCATAGCGTGTAGAATTATAAGCAAATTTATTTTAGGCAACAAAACTTTTTGTTTAGCACAATTTTTTTAGGAAGCGGAGCAGAGCAGTTTATAGAGCGATTCTTTTTTATTTCCTACAAGCAACCTACAAATTTAACAAGATATTTTTTTTCTTTTTTTGGTTCCTTTTAAGAACAACAGATGAATTACACTAAAACAAAGAAAATTCAATTTAATTCAGCCCGTAACCATAAGCCCAATAACCCAAATATATTTTTTCGTTCGCAAGCCCAATATAAAAATCTCCCAGCCCTAAACTTTAATCAAACTTTCAGAAAAAATTAACCAAAACAAAATTCCAAAACACTTTTAAAACAAATTCTAAAACCGCATTCCCTTCGTATGTCTGAAGTTGCAGTTTTTTGAAATTTTAGTGCAAATTTACTCCAAGTATTCAAGAATTTGGGAATTCCAAATCGATTGTCTAATGTGCTAATGTTTAAAGTCGTGATTGGTGGTTAATGGTTCATGGTGGTGGATTTGAGGATTTGGGTTCGGATTTGCACCAGTGATGGAGTAGAGGGCTGCGATTGGGTTCAATTTTGGTTCCTGAAGTTGGCGAGGTTGCAGTTAAGTTGATTAGTGGTGATTCGAGTAGCAGAGGTGATTGAACTGGTGATTCGCTGTGATGCTGGATTTGTGAAGGGAGCGAGGCTTTGGCTGTTTGGATGTCGATGAGGTTGCAGTTGATAGAGGAATTTGGTAGTTTGTTTGAGTTAGAAGGCTATGTGGTAGCAGTAGTGGTTGAAGGCAAAAGTATTATGGATGATTATGGATTAGGATGTGTGATGGAGATTGTTTCCAGTGGAAATGGCATTACTTGTTGTTGGAAAAAGTTGTTGTGTAGGTTGAAGTGAATGATAATGTGGTATGGAGAATGTAATGATGTATGGTTGTTGATTTGAGGGAAGTGGAGAAGGTGCTGCTGGTTATGGAGTTGCAGCGGTTTAAGGCAAAAGTGGCTATGTGGCGAAGTGAAGACGGTGAAAGGTATTTGATGCAGTGTAATGTAATGGGGATGTATGCACGGTTGTTGTGCACAGTTTATGTGCACTGTTTACACAGTTGATGGTTGTGCAGTATTGACAGAAATGTGGCGACAGGCTTGGATATTGATGGCAGAAGCAGGAAGGTTATGATGTAGCTGTAGTAAGGAGTGAATGTTGACCGATATTGGAACTGTTGTATCAGTATTGACACTGTTGTATTGATTTGCACTATTGTATTGATTTGCACTATTGTATTGGTTTGTAGCAGGGAGGAGTTTGGTCAGGGTTGTAAGGCAGTGCGGTGTTGTTGGTGGTTTTATGGCAGCTATATATGCATAGGAGGTAATGAAGTTTGAAGGATGGTTGAGTAATTGAAGGCAGTAAGTGGTGAAGGTGATGTAGTTATGTCACTGAAGTGGAAGTAGATGTAGTAAGAAGTGGATGGTTGTGGTGGAGGTGATGTTTGGTTTTATTGGATGACAATGTATGTCAGTGAATTGAGTAGGTGAATGCTGTTGTATATGGGGAGGCAGTGGTTGAAATGGATGGTAGTGGAACTGGTGCATAGAAATACAGTTGAGGGTATTTGAATATATATGGCAATAGACAGTAGTTTTTGCGCAGTGGGTAGGAGTTGCATAGGCAAATTTTGAGAATGCTGAGATGGATGAAGTTGATGATGCACAGATGGAGCAGCGGGAAGATGGTATGTGAAGTGGTGACAGAAGAGATGGTGGTGTTGTTCTTGGTAGAGTGTGATAAGGTATAGGGTAGGTTGCAGAGGTCAGCGAATGTGTGGCAGAGATGGTGTTGTGGCTTGTACGGTGAATGATGGTAGATGTTTGTATGGTTATGTACAAGGAAGTATGGTTATGTGTAGGGAATAATTTGTATGTGTTATGAAGTTTGTATGGTTATGTACAAGGAAGTATGGTTATGTGTAGGGAAGCATGATTTGTATGTGTTATGAAGTTGTAGTGGTGAGGAGGGTTCAGTTTAGGTGCTGAAGCAAAGAGATGGCAGTAGGCAGAGCAGCACTGTGCACAAAATGTAACAGCACTATACACAAAATGTAATACACAAAATGTAAACATTAGTGAATCAAAATGTAACAGCAGGAAACATATAATGCAAAACTAAAAATGGAATATATATATATATATATATATATATATATATATATATATATATATATATATATATATATTTGCAATGAAATTGTGTATTCTTTTTTAGAAATGCAAATACAAATAGAAAAACAATAAACACACAAATCAAATGAAAGCAAAAATCATACAATAAACACACAAATAAAATAAAGCAAAAAATTATGCAATAAACTCACAACACAAAATATTATCTTTTTCTTAAATGCATCTCAACACATAAAATGAAAAAAAATTCGAAGAACAAAACTAAAATTAAATTGAAAATCTCCAGCAACGGTGTCAAAAATTTGTTGATAACTGCGAACATTTCTATCGGCTAGAAATCGCCGTTAAAAATATATTGTTACAAAACTCAAGCGGACCGCGTACAATTAGGGCATTTTCAGTGGTGCAATTCAACGCTGAATTGGGCCAAAAAAAATCTCCAGTCGTTCGATTAAGGGCAAAAATTAAGCTGAATGTTCAGAATCCTGAACTGGGTTTGGGCGCCCATTTAATGGGCGCCCAAGCCCTGGCGTCCATTTTATGGGCGGCAGAGCTCTGGCGCCCATTAAATGGGCGCCCAAGCCCCCCGACCCACCGTCTTCCAACGCTATAACCGGCCCCTGCATTTGAATTCCACCAGCTAAAAACGATTATATTTTGACCCCAACGGCTAAAAACAGTCATATTTAAAATTACAACGGCTATAAACGGTCATATTTAAAATTACAACGGTTATAAACGGTCATATTTATGATTTCACTACATATATCGGAATAATATTCAGATTGTAATACACACATTTTTTCTTCTATTACAATTCTATTCACAATTCCTTAATATTGAAAGTATGTCTCATCCGTTTCAATCATATACCGAAGCGATGAATATGGATAGCTGAGATTTAGATTCTCAACCCTTTCAAAATGTTCATTCCCAAACCGCCCCCCTCTATCGTTCCATTCTTCTGCTCCATGGTCTGGCGATGAAGATAATGATTTGTGTTATATTTGTCATTTTTCTAACGACTCGTTAAAGGGGAACGACCAAAGTGGAGAGACGTTTTGGGCAAAAGTCATGACTACGTACAATAAAAAACATGTTGAAAAGACGAGGTCAATGTCTGCAATCAAGGGTCGTTTTGGGAAGATTAATCGACAAACACAATTCTACGAGTCGTAGATCCACAAAATAAGAACAGCAAATCCAAGTGGAATGGGTGGCGAAGCTGAATTAGTAGCATTTGTAAAATATGATTTTTAATTTACATTCATTTCTGATCATTTTGTTAATATATGATTATGTGTTTCTGTTTTTGTAGAAGAGAATGACGAACGATCAATTCTTGAAATTATTTCCAAGAGAAAATGGCACAAAGAAACCCAACTACTATCAGTTTGCAAACTGCTATGACTTGCTTGTTAGTCAACAGAAATGGAGCTCAAACACTGTAAAAAGCTTAAGAGATGTCCAGACGAAGTCGAAGAGAAAGAAAAAAACAAGTAGATCTAATTACAGTTCTAGCCCAGGCAATTCTTCTCATATGGACTCAAATATATGCCTAGATAACGAAGACGAAGAAGCAGTACCCGCATTTGATGAAGATGCTAGACCGATGGGGCAATGAGCAGTTAAGAAGAAAATTGCTGTTCAATCTCAAATCGATTCTCGTTTAGCCCTAATGCATGAAAAACATGCCAGATAAAATGCAGAACGTCAAAAAGGAAGTGCAGAAAAGCTTGCCGTGTTAAAAGAATTGACTGAGATTGAGAAGGGCCGCTTTGAGATAGAGCGGCAATGCCAAGAGACCTTAGTAATGGAAAAAGATGTCACCGGAATGGATCCAGTTACAATGCAATATTGGATGGAGTACAAACAACGCATTGTTGAGAGTAGATCTGGAACAAAACATATGTAGTTGACGTATTAATGTGATATTTTCAGTTATTGCAGTTTAAATATCCATGTACCTTCAGTTCATATTTGCAATCAAGTGCTATTTTCAGTTTTACAATATTCAATGGTATATCATTTTTTCGATGCATTATGTAGATATCAATATAGATTTACTTCATCAAATATAAATGATATTACAAACATAAAAATTGAAGTATTCTACACTTCGTTACAGAAATAAAAAAGACAAACATATGTAATTAAACAAAGATCCACCATCCCCAACTACTGATTTCCATGAGAATTCCAAATATACTTCATTAATCTCTTTGGAGTCTATTATGAATAGCTGCATTACGATATACTTCATGATGATCGTCATGAATTGCGTATTGTCCTTCATTTCGTAACGTGGCTGTGCGAAACAACTTGGGGGGTTGTCTTGCCCCTCATATCCGAAATCAGGATAATCCATACCGCGTTCATCTTCAATGATAATGTTATGCAGAATTATACAACAGAACATAATTGTGGTCATTTTTGATCTCTTCCATAATCTACATGGATTGCTGACCATTGCAAACCTTGCTTGAAAGACCCTAAACGCCCTTTCTACGTCCTTCCTTTGTCCTTCCTGCATTGCAGCTAATTGTTTCTGTTTCGTCATTGGGTTTGCAAATGTCTTTACAATCGTACTCCATTTGGGATAAATTCCATCTCCTAAATAGTATCCATGCTCATATGTGTTATGACCAGGAGTAAATGATACGGGAGTTGACTTACCTTGCGCCAAATCATTAAACAAATGAGATCGTTCAACAATGTTTAAGTCATTAAGAGAACCTGGCATTCCAAAGAAAGCATGCCAAATTCACAAATCATGAGAGACAACTGCTTCTAAGATGATAGTTGGTTTTTTTTCTTTGCTGTTATATGCTCCATGAAAAGCTTTTGGACAGTTCTTCCACTCCCAATGCATACAATCTAGACTTCCAAGCATTCCAGGCCAGCCCTTGCTTTCATGCATTTCACGCAAGCGCGTTACATCTGCCTCATTTGGAGAACGAAGATATTCCATCCCATAAATGTCCACAACTGACTGACAGATGTGATCTATGTTTTCCAATGCTGTACTCTCTGCAATACGATAAGCGTCGTCAAGGGCATCAGTAGGTGTACCGTATGCTAACATCCTCAAAGCTGCGGTCATCTTTTGATGGCCACTCAAATCTTGTCTTTTTGCAGCGTCCTGCTTAAAAACAAAATAATTATTATTCTTCCGAATACTTTCAAGAATTCTTATAAATAATGGATGACTCATTCTGAATCGTCGTCTAAACATCTCTGGACCGTAAGTTGGATCACGGGCAAAGTAATCTTGCATAAGTGTTTTTTGAAATGCTTGCTGGTTACGGTTGATATATTTCTGACCCACGACGGAACCACCATGTTATCTAGAAGTTGATCTGTATACTTCACGGTATATCTCCATCAGTTCTCCTCCTCTTGTTGATGCGCTAACGCGTACGCTTCTTCTTTCGAGTCACTGTCGCATAACAATATAGCTTTTAGTAAACTTTCAGACATTGTTTGATATTTGAGGATAGTTGTTTGATATTTGAATGTTTTGTTAGACTAAATTGTGGTGAATAATTATGACATCCATATGGTTATATATATGACTAATTCTTGAGTGGAGAGAAGGGGGTCGGTTTGCGGTCACCATCACGTATTGTAGCCACGTTAATTTGCCGGTCAAGAATCTCTGCTTTGTCGAGTGGAGAGGAGGGTCAGTGTGCGGTCAAATCACGTACCGTAGCCACGTTTATTTGCCGGTCAAGAATATCTGCTATGATGAGTGGAGAGAAGGTTGATCAGTGTGTGGTCAAATCAAGTACTGTAGCCACGTTCATTTGCCGGTTAAGATTCCCTACTTTGTTGAGTGGAAAGAAGGTGTGTCAGTGTGCGATCAAATCACGTACTATAGCCACGTTCATTTTTCGGTCAAGATTCTCTGCTTTGTTGAGAGGAGAGAAGGAACATCCATTATATAAATTTACAGACGTTATATGTTTAAATCATTTTAAAACCTAACATTATTCAAACTACATTGTCCAACATGACATTTACGTCTCATGAATTGAAGTTGCTTATGCAGTACTACATTCAAACCGATGAGATGTGCGATAATCAGAAGTCAATGGTAATTAATTTTTGGGACACTCTGGATGAACTCTACAACAACGACGTGGGCTCTCAAGTCAGACGTACGGCTCAAGGGGTCAGGATTGCATACAGAAACTTTACTAGGGCATGCGCGCGTTATACAAAGATTATTAATGAGGTAATATTGGAAAATGTGTTTGAGACTACACGTTCGACTTATGACGGTCGATACAATTTAAAATATCGCACGCCCTTCTTAGCCCATGATGCGTACTTCATACGTCAAAACTGGCTAGAAAGATTTGGATGACCTTAAGATAACAGTATTGCTAGTTGGTTATGTAACGTTTGTTAATGTGTCGAGAGCTTTCTGAATTGTCTTTTCAAATGATAATGCTGTTGTTGTTGTCAAAGCTAATGCCTATGTGTAATGTTTGTTTATATATGCCCTGTGTATTGTATGTTGTCAGATCAAAAAGTAGTGGTAGCACAAGTGTAATGTTTGTTTATATATTCTCTTTCTGGCTTACTTATTCATCAATCATAATCAGCTTCTTCCTCACTCACAACAATAAATTCTTCAACGCAATGTCTTCTTGGCCTTCTTCTATCGGTTCAGATGCAGGTTACGTGCCTACGGAAAGTCCACAAACTGATGAGGATTGGCTTATCGATTATGAAGAACAACACTATGAAGATGTTCGCGGTCAGTTTCAAAACCTTGAGCAGCTGAGACTTCAGGAAGTGGTTGAACCGCCATACGAACAACATGTTGTTCGTATGGCATATGAGCAACCTGAGAACCAGGATCAAGTAGTTCAACCTCCCACTGAGCAAGAAGTTGAATCGCACCTAGTTTGTTGTCAGTGCGGGTATGAAGTTGAAGTTGTAGTACGTGCGGATGGAGAAAATATTGGTCGTCGAATCCAACTATGTCAATTCTGGCCAAATGGTTGCAATTACGCGGAATGGTTGGATGATCCTTTATGTCCAAGGGGCATAACCTATGCAAACGAACTAGAACAGGAGATAAGACATCTTAGACTTTCTATACAGGAGTTGCAGTTTAATCGTCACATCTAGTTTCTTCATATTTGTGGTCTGTTATTACTGTGTCGTTTTTTATCAGTGTTCTATGTTCGTGTGCCTCACTAGTAGTTTTTTTATGTCACGAGTAGGTTTTTATAAGTTTTTTATCTACTGTCACTATTGGTTTTTTTGTATGTTTATATGTAACTAGTTAGTGCTTATAAGTATACACAAACATATAGAATTCATATTGTACACCAACATATATAATTCATAGTTAAACAGACATATACATTTCACATTATACACCAACATGTATAATTCACATTATACATAGACATATATAATTCACAGTATACTCGAGCATTATAATCCAAAATTCAAGAAAGTGAAAGTATATAAACATAAAGAATACACAATATACTCAAACAATGACATAAGTACATAAGCTATAGGAACTGCAACATATAATAAAACGTCTACTACGCATAAACTAAAAGGTATACAGCTAAAGGGATGCAACGCCGTCGTCGTCGTCATCATCACCATCATCATCATCATCTCCGTCATCGTCATCGTCGTCATCATCATCTCCATCATCATCATCATCGCTATCACCACCATCATCATCTCCAGCGTCGTCGTCGTCATCCCCATCACCGTCATCCCCCTCGTCCTCATCTAAACCACCAGCATCACACCCACTGGGACCAGCGTCACCTCCGCCTTGCGATCCGAAAGGCTCATATACGGCATGTCTAGCTGATAGGTGATCAATCTGGGCCTCTAGCATCTGTGTATGCTACATGTACATATCATGCATGGTGTGTGTATGTACAAGTGTCATGTCGCGAAATACACCAAGTGAAACTCTGGCCTAGTCCAATCTAGCAGCATACTACATAAAGATGATATTTGACATAGTAAGAAACCAAGCATAAAATAAAGGAAAAATGACAATAAACAATAAACGTACCTCATACGGAGGATATAACCCGACTGAAGGCACACCAGGATAGTCGGGGTGATCTGGAAAGACTAAAGGCTGCTCAATCAAAGTACCTGTCACGTCATATGCTCTAAAAGTAGTATCAGGCTCCAACTGCATGGGAGGCTGGGAGAACTGTGACAGAATCGGGTTAAATGAAACCTACGGTACCTAAACTCTACCGGCTGCCAGATGAGGTCCTATATGATCAGAGTTGACCCCACGAACTTAATCTGGTACGATGAATCTACGAGGTGCTACTCTAGCTCAATAAGCATCGTAATCCCCATCGATGAAGAAAGTACTACTATCCACCCATCCAGCCTGTCGTAGAGCATCTAAGTAGTGATCGCCGATCACCCTATGTCTACCAAACATGTCTTCACAAGATAAAGGATCATATGGTATACGACGATCACCCATAATCTGATAAGCACATCTCTCTCCCAAATACCACATAGGCATAAATGCAGGTGTATGCAAAGCAACCCTACGTCTAGATAGTGAATACGCAACCATCAAGGGATGGTCGTCCACCAGAAGACCTGCATCTGCTAGATGAGTCCAATGTGAGGCCCAAGGAGTCTGAATGATGTTACCTCGACTACGCATATCAAGCTGTGACCTAGCCTCCATCAAGTCATGTCGTACACCTAAGGGGACATGATGTACGTACTGCATAGTCTCCCATCGTCTCATCCTAGGGAAGTAATGCTCAGCAGCCTGAATAGCCGTGTCCTGGATGCGGGGATGCATGTTTGTCGTGTACTCGTAGTACCATAACGGCAACATATACCAAAAAGCATACATCTGCCTGACATCGCCAAGCGCAAATGAATCTAGAGCGGTATATAGGGTGCCTAATATCGTTGTGCCTCAGTCAATTGTATGTAGCTGGTCTAATCTGATAAGAGATGCTAAATAGCCTAGT
Organism: Allium cepa; assembly: GCA_030765085.1. Taxonomy (NCBI): domain Eukaryota; kingdom Viridiplantae; phylum Streptophyta; class Magnoliopsida; order Asparagales; family Amaryllidaceae; genus Allium; species Allium cepa. Next base: position 111,766,880 of record CM060945.1, on the reverse strand, counting down.
CTAACAGTACATTTTTGGTTCGAAAAAAGGTCGAACCAAACAGGTACAACAAAAATGCTCTAGTAACTGCATCCATCATATCGGCTCTAGCTATATAACTGGTGATGTACTGCTGCAAGTAAGTCAACCTAACAGAACCACTAGTTACGCAGGTAACATCTATCAGTGGTAAAAAAACTGTAAACAAATTGGGCGACTCGTATAAATCATCAAATGGAAAAGGTCGAAGACCATGTCGTCCGATCTCAATCCCAGTAAACACGTAGAAATCAACTGGGGTGATACCAAGCCCAAAATCTGAAAAATGAAACGCATGTGTGGTGGACCACCACCTCTCAGCTAATGCCTGAATGAGAGGTCGATCAAAGAACTGAACAGGTCTAATCGACAAAATAGACCAAAAGGACTAGCCTGTAGCCTCTCAATAATAGGACCGTGAAGAAGGTCATAAAAATGGGTAATGCACTTATCCCATCTACCCCGACAGTGAATGTAATGGTCCTATAGATAATTTATGAATTAACAATTTTTGATACAGTAAGGGTTATTTAATATGAGTATGTAATGTACATACTAAAATAACAAGTTATAGTAATTTGCAATTTATACATGTATGGTCGTCAAAGCGGTTTCGGCTCTATGCCGATAACCATCTGGCAGCTCATGTAGAACAGTAGATCGTCTGGTGAAACTCCAGGTGGTGCGGAACGTGTAATGGTCCAGCTTGCTCCGCTGGATGTCTGTGAACCGTTCTTCGGGCGATTTTGGTTGGACGCGGCGGCATTTCGTTTAAATTTTTTGATTTAAAAAAAAATTAAACGGAAAAAATTGAGAGAGAAGTGAGGGGGAGGGGAGGCGGTGCCCATTTAATGGGCGCCTGGCCACTGGGGTCCCAATCCAGATTACGGACTGAATATTCAGCCCGTAATCCACTGGAGATGCCCTTATAGTACGTATGCGAGTATGGGTCAATTCGTATGGAAATGAATTAATTTTAAATTCTACTTAATCAATTTAAACCAAAGCTTGAGTTTGTTTTAACTAAAAAATGTAAAAAGCTAACTAAGACAAAAGTGAATAAAAATATATTAAGCGACAATTTTAATGCAAGTCCACTCTCATACTTTCACATAAATCAACACAAAATCAATCTATGATCTCTCATTTTAATCTAAATAGAATTAGTGATGTATTTATCATAAGTATGCTTTATTTGTGTTATTAGTTAACACAGATTAAACTATCAAACTCTAATACAACAACTAAAACCACTTATTAATGGTAATGAAAATGAACATGAAGTCAAAGCAAAAGCTATTTTAAGTACGATCTATTTACTATTTTGTTTAGTAACATAGATCGTCAAATTTTGATTCTGCTTTAATTTCATTATCAAAATCAATTAGTAAGATGATGATGTAAATTGTGTTTATGTTGGATTAAGCATAGCCCATTTGTGATTGGAAACATAACATAGACCATCAAATTTCCAAAAAAAACTTACATCGTAATCAAACTTTTCATGAAGCGTAATCAAACTTTTCCTGAAGCATAAAATGAGATCATAAATAATAAAATATGTTGAGTCGACATAATTTGAGGGAGTTTCATTACTCCTAAATTGAAGGGATTTACTTTCTCATTGGTGTTATCATTTCAACACATGTAAATTTCAACATAGAACTAAAAGGAAAGTGCCAGCTAATTGAAGTAAAAAGAACTAGCTACTTGAATAAAAATAAAACTAAACTAAATACATAAATAAAAATCTGATCTACTAACATGAAAGGAAAGAGAGCATGCAAATAAAAATGAGCATAAAATAAAATAAAAACATGTAAAGATCAAAGAAGAAAAAGAAGCTTACAAAACCATTTTATTTCTCATTAGTTTTGTAGCTACAACTTGCATAACATGATAAGGGAATTCCAAACTTCATTACATGAACATAAGAAGGTTATTTATACAAGATCAAAACCCTAATATATTTGTAGGGAACCTCCCTAAAATGCTTTTGAGGTAGTTTGGCCTCATTATCACTAGCGTGAAATTAATTCTCCATTAAATATGCATGTGCATTTAATCCCCACTAACGTGTGAATTAGCTTTTAATTGTGGTTCATGGTTAGTGGATAGGTGGGGTTCTCTATGATTACATGAATTCATTTATTTTTTCATTTCTTTGACTTCTAACTCTTGTACGTGCATATTTTCATGAAGCCACTTTCAAGTTGAAACCAAACTCCTAAGAAACAAATTAATATGCGTAAATAATTTTTTTTCAAATTAATTCACACATGTAAATTGTCGTTTTACCCCCATGTGGATGCATGAATGATGAATTGAAAGAAGTTTTGAACTTTGGTTTTAAACATGTAAAAACACCAAATTATGACATTTATTTTACTAAAATGAGAAAATGTGTAAGTAGAGATATACATTTTTACGTGCACATCAAATTTTTTTGACGATCAACAATAGCGTTAGGTTAAGTTCGAAGTCTACTAATCGATTATCTAGTTAAAACAATTGCTTATACAAATAAACGTCCGTATACTTAACTATTTCCAAATTCCAGACTTATCCATTTCTCATTCAAAAGGGAAGCCCTGCTGGTTAGAGCTCTATTGCTCGTCCTCACTCGACTTTAATTTTAAACTCTCAGAAATAGATGAACTTACTTCGTAGGCTTTTAGTGTTAAGTAAAGTTAATTACCTTTTTTTTTATTAAGTAAGTAAACAAAAAGATTAACACGTTTCCGACATTTCAACTTGTTCTATTCCTCGTTCAAGAGTGAAGCCGGGCAAGTTTGGACGATGGTTGCTTCAAGCCTTGCCTAGAAACCTCACTCTTGAATCTCACAAACAGGTAAGTTTACGCATTGAATTTTAGTGTTAACTTAGTCAATCACCTTTGTAGCAATTTATATATATATATACACATATACATACACATATATATGTAATAGTACTTTAGAAATACCTGTAAATAGGTTTTGAATATATATATATAATTTTCTTAAAAATAACTAATTTAGAAGTTTGACTAAAAACATGTTTTACATTTTGCAGCACTTCACTTTCAAAATTCGTAAATAATCATTAAAACTGTTTTAATCTTTTACCTTTTTTTCATACTCAAATACATTCTATAAGAACTTCTATAAAAAGAATTTACAAAGAAAAAAAATTAAAAAACCATTTAAATCACGAGAAACAAGCCAAGATGTCGCATTTTAGACACTTAAAACTATAAGCGGTTTAGTGCTACATTTATAACTCCCGTTAAAAATCATTGTTAAAACAACATTGAAAAACAACATCTTTGCGACTAGTTTTAACCATTTAAAAAAATGATATATGACTTGATTTTTTTTAGTGAGTACTACCATTTGGGTACTTAAAAACCATGGAAAGAAATCTCTAAGAATATCTTTTCATTTATTTAAAGAAATTTTCAAAAACAAGGGATTTTAAAGTGCACTTATAACGATTATTCTTGCTTCAAACACTTTCAAACTTCTTCATTTTAACACACAAGTTAAACAACGATTTAAACATCAAGTCAAGGCCATACCACATGTTTCAGAGGGTAATATAAGTGAGGGTATACAATATAATTGTCATTTAATTTCAAAAGCAAGGGGTCCAAAGTTTATAACTTTAGTTAACGTTATTTTAACTGTTATACTTTGCCCACAACATATATATACGTAGCATATACTTAAGAGAAAGTGAGACGGCTCACTTAGATCCATGCCAAGATAGTGAGACAACTCACTTAGATCCATGCCTAACCTTAGCACAAAGCTATAAGAAGCAAAGAACCACCTTCTTCCATCAACTTAAGCCTAAAGGTCCACTCTTTAGCATTTCCAAACCAAAGCCACCTTCCTCCTCATTCTCCATGCTCACAACCCATCCAAGCTCCCTTTCTTCCTCTTACCTCCTTCCACTTTTTACTTTCTAATCATGCTCCCCATGATGTTTTAGGCCCAGAGCCCAAGTTTAAAATAGATTAGAGAAGATTCGGTTAACTTTTGAAAAAGTTAGAGAGTAAGTAGTGGATTAGTGGATTAGTGCTTAAGCACTTACACCATTTTCAACCCTCCTACTTCATCTCAAGCTTAGAAAATTATTTTTGATTATTATCCCCTCTATTTATAGCGTTCAAATGGTGATGCATATGCTTGCTCTCAACCCCCTTGGAAGGCTTACCTCTCATCACATCTACTTTATCATATGCTTAACACTTATGCATTTCCATTTATATGCACTTCTCCTTTATGTCACTTCTCATTTATGCCAATTACCATTATGCCATCAACATGATAATATCTCTTATCCATTAGAACATTCTAAAACCTTCTAAGCTAAATGAAGAGGTGTGTATGTTAATTGGTTGCTAATGTATTCATTTGATCATTGACTTATGAGTTAATTATATCCTTATTTACTCATTTTCCTTTTTTGCTCAATTTTAAAATATCTTATGACATCATCACATTTAGTTATCCATGAATATGAAAACATTTTTAGTTGCTAATTACCTCCTTAGTGATTAATTAGATATGCACAAAAAGTTTGAACAACTTTTGTTGAGAAAAAAGTCGTTTATCAATAAAACGATTTTCGGTCACATTAACGATATATTTTCAAAAAAAATATTTTTGTAAACATTTTTCCAAAACAATTTTACTCCCATTATATATGATTTAAAATGGGGTTAAAAAGATTATTAAATCATTTTAATAACATTTAATGCAAGATTCAAATATTTAAATAGTTTGGATATTTAAATACCAAGTGTCCGAATTTCTGAGTCGTTATATTCTCCCCTACTTAGAATATTTCATCCTCGAAATTTCAATACGAGCAACCAAAGAAATGATCACATAACAATACTTTACAGTATTCAAAATCACTACTAAACAAAACTCATGGTTTGCTCAATTCAAAATCCTCTCATTGCATAAGGATGATAAACAATCTACTGAGTGTACCTTATGCTTAAAAGCCTCAGGTTACTACTTAGTAGACAATTCATGCTACCTCATAGAAAATCAAAGAGTTATCACATAACATCCTCATAGGTCAACAAAACATAATATGCAAATACTAAAATCATACGATGCAATGGACCATCCATACGCAATATAAAATCCAATCACTTGCCAGGTCACATAATTTCACTTCCCAACAAGTATAGATCACTTGACCTCTCTAGTGTGGAATCTAATCAGATTTCTTGACTAGAAACCTTTGTTCCCCTTATATAGCCATATACTATAATAAAAAATTTAGGATCTTATCAAGAATCCGTATCTAGTGTAAACCACCTCAAAATCATGTGCTCGGATATTGGATCAAGATCATTAATGTGAATAGAATGATCTAAGTACAACTTATGTATTTATTCTTATTTATTCTATTGGTTTCTCAAATACACCAATTCCTTTATAATCACATTTTTTGTCCAATTAGTATGTCATTCAATATTAAAATCTTTTATGAATTATTCTTAAACCATAAATTTAAGTTTATAAACATATACAACATATTCATACTTGTATAATACTCCATTACATCCTAAGAGTATATACAAAACATCAAATTCAATTTACTTAGCAAATATGTTCAACAAATCATACCTGTTTTAACCTACTAACTTCTCAATCCAAGTGTTATATAAACTCATCTTTACATTTTTCCTAAAACACATAGTTTCAAGTTTTATAATGATTTGGAAGTCTCTAACTGTCCAAAATCGTCGAAAATCCCGTTTTATTTCAATAAATGTAATCTACGGAACAACATATCATAAATACGAGGCACATGTCATAAAATCCAAATGCATAGGCTACATGTGTCCATAAAATATCTTAACAAATTTCAATAAATTATTAAACATACTTTACCCAAAAATATGAAAAGGTTTCAATATTTATTCTGGGCTATACTACTACGACTTAGGCACCCTACATATAAAACTTTTCTACATTTAAAAAGCTCATATCAAATTCTTTCCAAAGAAAACTTTAGAACCAAACACCAGGTTCTATTTCAAACCACTTTGAAATAATAATACACACATAGATCTTTTGTATAACAAATCATACTTTCAAAAGTTAAACCGAAATCTATTTTACTAAAACAATCCGGTAGCATCCCCCGCTTAGAAACCCGAAAATGAACGCCGCGATGTTGAAGTCATCGCTAGAATTAGTTTCAAGCGACAAGAGTGAGTTCAATACATCCAATTCATGCATTTCGAGCTTAAACCAAAACCATTTCAAAATTGTATCAAATACTTTGTAAATATTACTAAGCATCATGATCTGAATTTCATAAATGAACTTCCCAAATACATACTTTCAAATAATACTACTGTTATTTTTTCAAAATCTCGAAAAAATATATTTTCAAAAATGTTGGGATTTAAGTTCTAAAAATATCATTTAAATCCTTTATGTTTATAAATCATGTTTTATAAACCATACTTATATAAAACTACTTTCTTATATAAAATATTTTTGCACATGTTTATTTTATAAAATATTTTATCCTTGTACAATAAAATGAACATCTTTTACTAAATTCAACTTTTAACCTAACATTGCCACTGAACGCATATACTCCAATTGTGAACATAAATTCAAAAGTGTTTATTTCAATGTATCTACAAATACTATTTACCCAACCCATGTAGTAGAAGGTAAAACTGCTTATAAACAGGTCAAATACAAATCAACAATAAACAAATGAAAGTCAATGCCCATAAACTGGTCGAGCATGACTATGCTACTAAATCTAAAAATGATAATAATGCTCATAAACTGGTCAAGCAAGTCAAATCATTCTACAAAGGATAGCAATGCTTATAAATCGGTCGAGCATAAATCAGCAGTCAACAAAACAAAAGTCAATACCCATAAACTGTTCGAGAATGACTATGCTATTAAATCCACAAATGATAATAATGCTCATAAACTGGTCGAGCATGTTAAATCATTCTACAGAGGATAGCAATGTTCATAAACTGGTCGAACATGGCTAAACTAATTAACGAGTGGTATCAGATGGACATTATTAACCCCTATATAAGTAAACTATACTTTAACAATTCATTTGTATAAGTTACCTGATGTAATATCTTTAATTTTTGAAGTTTTAATTATCATGAAGGTACGCATTTATGACAAATACAAGTACACACTCATATGTGTAATACATTCAACTTATGCTAAGGCATTTCATTACCCTATCTCTTTTTGTGAGTCATACCCACCAAAGTGAAGGTTTCGCTTACTTTCAGCTTTGATATCAAGTGCAACGTCCTGCCTTTTCAACCCCCGAATGTCGACACTAATACATCCATGGTACTCGTGTGTCAAGCATTCGAGTGCCAGAAAGACGAAAAATAGGAAAAAATAAAAAAAGAAATAGAGCAAGAAAGAAGAGAACATAATACCAGAATCTCATAGTAGAACGGAAATATATAATATCAAAGGAATGGTACAAAGGGGTTACTTCAATTCAGAAATTTTGGAGTTATAAAACCTATGTACCATCATCAGCCTAGGCAGTTATAACAACTCATTCTCACAAATGATGATATGTACGATATGGTAATGCATTGGAATTAAGAATACTGTGGTAGGTGAAACATCCAGCTCATCTTCTAGAGCTCCAAAGTGCACTAACGAAAACCAACCTTTCTCAGATTACTTGAAAGAGCATACGAGGAATTTAATGAAAACAAAAACCAAGCATCAAACATAAGTCTAGTATGATAAACTCAAGAAATATACGGCCAACTTATAATAGTACTTTTCAGACTATAAGAAATACCATAACAGATATCCCCTCAAAGAACCACCATCTAATAAGTACGCGATTTAATAGATAATGTCTAGGGTGTAGAAAATAAATATTAGTTAGAATGGTTAAATTGGTAACATTCAATAGCATATTGGAGGGTATAATCAAAACCAGATAAGCAACATTCACATAATTGATTTTCCGTAGAGATCCCTTCGGTCAAGCAGAAATCCAATCTTCTGTACAAGGGTCAGAAGCTACTCCTGAGCGCCACATTTCTCTACATAACATATACCACTAGGGAAAGCATAATCGCTCCATGTCTAAATACATGATCCTGAATATCATCACTCCACACGCAACATTGACAAGCATTCTCTAGATCCGGGGTGATAATATCCTACTGTGGGTCAACCAAACCCAAGCAATGCCCTTACTTTGTTTTCTATCATTTTTAATGTCGTGGTCACATTACATATCTTTCACACCGGTCTTCAACAACCAAACAGAACATGAATTCCAAGTTGGATTCTGAAATCTTAGACGGATCTCAAAACCACATATAGATTCCCATATTTCAGCAAATCTCGGAATCATACATTGATTAGCACACCTTAAATAGATCATGAATAACTACTTGTGTTCAAGCATTTTAAACAGATCTCAAATCTTCACATAGATCTTGTTTGTACCAAAATTGGACGCAACACTCGTCGGATGTAATTGAAGAGATTAAAATAACGAAATTAAATGAAAAATGAGGATAATCTAACAATCACACCAAATAAAGTAAGTAGAAATAGAAAAAAGACAAGAGTTTATAGTGGTTCGGCGTTGTGTCCTATGTCCACTTTGAATAGTTTATTGTTTATTGATGATACTCAATTGAGTTACAATGGTACAAATCACTAGCTCTCAAGTTACAATGGAGTTGCGGCAGAGTAACGGCGTGAATGAGCCAAAAGTCCTTTTTCAGTAGGCGCAAGGGAGCTATTTATAGGGATAGATCTTGAAATATCTATCCCAAAAATTGAAATACCTCTTCTCACACATGGGCAGGGCCACCAGATCGATCTAGGGTCGTTTGGGATTGATCAGGATCAATCCTAGTGCATTTCGTATCGATCCAAAATGGCCCAATGGAGCTGCGATCGATCATGGGAGTTCTCGAGTGAATAAGTAAGCTTCTATGAAAATTTCATGGTAGTTGGACCTGTAGTTTTTGAGTTATGATTGATCCAAGATTGGATCTGCAAGTTGGCTGATAGATTCGTATCGATACCTTCTATCGATGAGCTTCGTATCGATGACGTGGAGCGAGAATTCTATGGAGATCCATATTCCATGCTTGTAGATCGCTTCTTTTGATTTGACCGTGTCCTTCATATCCATCTAATGCCAAGCTCTTCGTATCGATGAATGTCCATTGCTTTAGTATCGATGCCTTATGCGTGGTTTCGTATCGATGCTGAAGTTCTTCCTTCGTATCGATCTGTGGTTCTCCTCTTCGTATCGATCAAGTGGGTGATCGATATGAAGCATGCCGCTGTTGCTTCATGGATACGAACCAAAGAGTCTTGATGGATGGATACGAATTGATGTTTGTAGGCTGATGGATACGAAATGGATGGGTTCTACATGGATCTTAGTCGATCCATAACTTGAGCTTACGAACTTCAATTGACCTGAAATTTTAAATGCCGCCTTTCATAACTTTCCTTGTCATACCATGCTAACTGTAGGTCGATTCGGACTTGGGCCAAGTTTGCCTATATCCATTGTGGACATATAGATAACCGATCTTTGGGATGGATTGTCGTCAGTTCTAGTCAAGTCTTTGGTGTCACGGCCTTGCCAAAAAGTAAGACAACATTTCCCGTAAAGTATGTCCTGTGTGAACATAACTTGCTTTGAAAAGCTGCAATCTTTATTCTGAAAAAGGTTATCTAATTCGTTGAACAGTTGTTATCTTTTCATCAAGAGATGTAACCTTTGATTACTTTCCAGTAATATAAATGTTGAGTTGTAGACTGCCAATGATCATTCAGTTTTACATTGTAACTAAAGGTCGAGTGCTAGCAATTTGTTGTTCACTGTTCTTGTCGTCACACGAGATGCATCCAATTCTTGTTAACTTTGAAAATCAAATGTTAGTTTGGCATACATGCACGTATGTTAACATGACTCTCGTTCACGTTTGCACATCCATGGATCATTGTCAAGTTACTTTGTTCTTGTTTGGATCGAGTTTTGTATCGATCCTCACCTGGATCAATGTGAAATTCAAGTTGTAACAAAGATTGATAGACGTTTTGATTCAATCCTTCGTATCTATCATCTCCTGGATCGATTTGGGACTTATGAATGTAAGCTTCGTATCGATGGCGATCGATAAAAGATGGATATACATAGGGAGTGCTTCATATCGATCGATACAACACATGGGTTCTTGAATTGATGGATACGAAAATGGGTTTTCATACCAATGGAGTTGAATGGTAAAGACATAACGGGGTCGTGATCTTCGTATCGATGGATATGAACTAGCGGTCTTCAAATCGATCAATATTGATGGATCTGAAGCGCTGATGGATACGAAATGGTAAGTTCTGAACTGTTGTTTGTTGATGGATACGAAATTGAATCTTTGTATCGATGGAGTTGACCGATTCTCTCGGTATAGTAACTGGGATACGAAACGTCCCTTTCTTGGATACGGACCCATATAAATACTTTTTGTACTTAGACAAATTTTCCACCTGCCTGTGCTTTTACTTTCCACTTCGTATCGATCAGAAAAAAGAAGAAAACTGCAAAGCCTTCGTCTCCAAAACAATCAACCCACTAACCCTTAAATCAGTTCCTTTAAACTAGGTGATTAATCGACTAAAACCACCTTAAAAACAACGAGATTCAAGTTTCACACCACTTCATCCAAGGTGATGGCTAATTCTGGCATTGTCGATGCCAGAATGGGACTGGCGTTAGGTCGAGGGAGCAGTAATGGTGCCTTGGAGGCTTAAGGAAAATGGAGAGCAATCGATGGAGGCGATGGAGTCACTGACTTCCAATACCTTGTTTCAAACTCGTATCGACACGAGAGTGTTTGTAGATGGAATACTTTGCTGATCAATTAAAGATGAAGTAATTCATGTCGATGGAAGAGGCATGGTGATCAATCCGAAGCCAGAATCTTTGGATCGATACGAAGAGCATCGATGCCTGGAGTGATCGATGCAAAGCCAAGGCCTTGGGATCGATATGAAGTGTGGTAATGCGTGGATTGATCGATATGAAATCTAACCCCTCGAACCGATATGAAATCTAACCCCTCGAATCGATACGAAAACAGCTTTAGAGGAAAGATCCAAGTTGAACCTTGATGGATACGAAACCAGTTGCCTTTTGCATATTCGAACACTTAATTCCGACGAGCTTTAGCCCTGCATGCTTGGACTTGACTATTAAACTGCATATTTGATTATCTTTCAAAGCTCGTCGATGAAACTGTAATGTGACGAACACAACAAACTTTAACACGGATCGTTCTTCGAAGTCAGGATGGCACGGTTGAGACAGTCAGCGATGACGGTCACTCCTATCGAATCTTGAAATCTTTTCATTTTTACCATCTTTCGAACTTGTTGACATTTAAAGTTTTATGCAGAACTTCACTACACAACACGATCACTCACTTCACACTAGGAAAAGCATGGGTTTCTTGCTGAGGTAATGCTGGTTCTAATAGGCATGACACTGGTGGTTTAGATGAGCACGATGGGGATGAGGACGATGGGGATGAGGACGAAGGGGAGGATGGTGATGGGGATGATGGTGACGATGGAGATGATGATGATGAAGGTGATGGGGATGAAGGCGATGATGCTAATGACCACTGTTTTAAATATCGGATATCTCGGCCGAGATAGATCTCGGTTGAAGGCATGCGCGAAACGAAACATAAGATATCGGTTGATATCTCATTTCGAATATATCGGTCGAAATTTGCAAATATCGGCCGAAATTTGTAGTGAAACGATATCCCGATATCTCCCTGATATTTTTTTAAATAAAAATTTAGGCCCATCTCATTCAGCCCAACTTAAAAAAAAAGACAACCCTTTTCCTTATTAAACTTCTAAGATTTCACGTTCCTCATCAAAAACATTAAACTCCTTCTCTATACGGAAAAGTCGACCTCCCCTTCTGGAAAAAATCGAATACCCGCTGCTTAAAAAATGAAATTTCCGACTACTCGATCGATTCCAACGCTCGCGATCGCGATTGTTTCCAGTCGGCCCGATTACTTTTGATAGTCTACAGACTACAGCTTCATCTTCGCTCAATCTGGTTACTTCAGTTCTTACAGGTATGTAAATTAAGGTTTTTCAATTTTAATGAAATTTAAAATTGAATTTACGTGATACTTTACAGTAGATTTGCTTACTGAGCAATTTTGAAAATTTTGGGCTTTATGGTTTTATACACAAGTCACAAGCATGATCCGAGTACAAATAATGGTTCTCGTCATCTTGTTATTCCTGTGAAAGAAAAGAATAATGCAGCTACTAGCGATATATCATGATCATTAACCTCCATAAACTCTGGATTTTGTTCTTATTTGATGCGGTGAACTTGATTGGTTGTCAGAGGGTTTGTTCTGTTTGACAGTGTTCTGTTTGATAGGTTATAATGAGGGACATTTTTAAATGAAGGGATACTTCTAATATAAAGGATGTAGCATATAATCTTGCAGTATAATTTATGCAATGCAACCATTGAATAATTATACAATTCTGATTTTTTGTTTTTTATATTAAACTTTAACTTGCATATTTTTTACATATGATAAGTCATTCCTTTAGAAGCGCTAGAGTATTCCCTGCATCTTAGCATATTAGGCAATTCTGGAAATTTTGCTTACAGAGTCTAGTTTTAAATTTTGCTTGTTGAAAATATGAGCACTTCTGGTTCCTCGCCTATTCATTTAATTGATAAGTCAAACTATGGAACATTTAAAAGAAAATAATTTGGTTGTAATTGCCAGCTTGTAAAGAATAAGGTGAGGTAATTGATTGTGGGGATTTTATTACTTTTGGAACCAGTAAGTTTATTATATATTTGATTTTTCTTTTACCCGTTTGTAAAACAATCTGCACTTAGTAAATAGGTAGCATTTCCTGCTACGGATATGGTTCTTTTATATTGTTTATCATATTTTAGTATTGTATGAACTGATTTGAACAGTTAGAATAGTGGAGATTAGTTGTAGTAATTCCGTAAATGTTAAATAAATTGATATTGCGTTTTTTTTCTATAAATTATGTTGATATATTATTTTCTCATTGGAATTATTTGTAGAATGGATACATCATCCAATGCTTCAAATAATCCACCACTAATAATTGAAGCAAGTTTCAAAAGCAAAGGCGATCAATTTTGGGAGCATGGCATTAAAATTAAAGGCGGAAAGAGTTCTAAATGCAAATATTGCAATAAAGAGATGAGCGGAGGAATCACAAGATTAAAAGAACATCTAGCCGGTAAGCAAGGAAATTGTGAACCATGTTCAAAAGTCTCCATTGACATTAGGCAAAAAGCAATAGAATTATTAACCATGTCCAAATCCAAAAAAGAAGCCAAGGAATTAGAACGACAAGTGGTCTTGAATAATGTATCAATTGGCAAGGGTGATGCTATGCGTGGGTTTGAAAGATCTATTTCTTGCAGCTCAAATTTAAGAGGACCTATGGATATATATGTATATCCTACTCCTTCTGTATATCCTACTCCTTCTGAAGCTACAAAGGGTGTGACTCAATCAAGTCTTAGTGAAATCAAGAAGAAATAAAGAGATAATACTTGTGGTTACATAGCCAGATTTCTTTTTGAAGCGGGGACATTTAATGTTGTTAACTTGTCTTCTTTTAAAGAAATGGTGCAAGCGATCGGTTTATATGGTCCTAATTTAAAAGCGTCGTCGATGCATGAAGTTAGCGAAAAGTTTCTTTCTCTTGAAAAAGAGAAAATGAATGAAAGTTTGAAATCTTTTAAAGAAGCATGTAGAATTCAAGGTTGTAGTCTCATGACTGATGCATGGACGGATAGTAGAGATAGAAGTATAATGAATTTGGTAGTGAATTGCAACTCAAAGACTATTTTTATGCACTCAAAGAATGCTTCCGGAGAAGTACACAATGCTAAGTGCATTTGTGATTTTGTAATTAAAGGAATCAAAGAATTAGGTGAAGAAAATATTGTTCGAATTCACCGATAGTGCATCAAACAATATGGCGGCCGCCAGATTGTTATCTTTAGATTATCCAACCATATTTTGGACAAGTTGTGCGGCTCATACTTTAAATCTTATGTTGAAAGATATTGGAAATATAAAACCCATTTGAGGCGCAATATTAGATGGTAGATGCATTACCGTTTACATCTATGGACATACAAAGATTCTTGATTTTATGAGAAAATGCACTAACCAAAGTGAATTAATTCGACCCGGTCTTACCAGATTCGCTACGTCATTTCTTTCGTTAGAAAGTCTTTTTGAGAAGAAAAAAGGAGTTAAGGACTAGGATCACATCAGAGGAGTGGGGTTTGTTTTCTCAATCTGAATCATTGGAGCATAAGAAGGTAATCACTTTATATGATGTATGTAAGTTTGTTTTGTAATTTTGCAATTTTGCAATACGTTTGTCCCGTTTTACTACTGCACTACTGCTGCACTAATTGATACTGCTGCACTAAATTTATTGTTGCGAGTGCACAAAATTTACTTAATTACTTGACAGTGCACTAAATTTACTGCTGCACTAAATAAAACTGACAGTGCACTAAATAAAACTTGACAGTGCACTAAATAAAACTGCTGCACTAAATAAAACTGACAGTGGTTGAGTTCTCATGTCCTAATTCAATGACAGTGCAATTTGTTCTTTTATTTTCTATGTGACCAAGTTTGCAATTGCAGTGACATGCTGCTTTTATTTTTTATGTCAGTACTTATATAATTTACCCATTGTTAATTGCCTTTTAGGTAACACGAATAATAAGTAGCCCCACATTTTGGGAACATGTTGAGCTTGCACTCCAAAATTTTGAACCGTTAGTAAAAGTCTTTCGAAGAGCTGACGGTGATATACCTTCAATGGGGTGGCTTTATGGTGATTTAGAGAATGTGAAGAATGATATTGTTGAAGCACTTAACCATAAGGAAACGAAATACATAGCAGTTTGGGAATTAATCGATAAAAGATGGGATCACAAATTGAAAAATGAGTTGCATCTGAGTGGATACTATCTGAACCCTGTTTACTATTATAATAAAAGAGAAAAAATAGAGAACAAACCAGATTTCATGGATGGATTTTCTTCTTGTCTTTTTAAAATGTACAAAATGAACATGTTGCTCAAGACAATATAAGTAAACAATTGGGTATTTATCAAAACCAAGAAGGGACGTTTGGAACTGTGCATGCCTTAAGACAAAGGAATAGTTCTTCGTTTAATCTAGGTACATTTCTTTAATTAATTTGTTGCTTATCTACTTAAAGCTTGCATATGCTGGTTTGTTTTATATCATTGAGTTGGCATACCCTTAAAGTTTGCATATGTTGGTCGAGAAGAAATGTTATGTTTGCAAATAATAGTGTTTGCATGTGTTAAAGATATGGTCTGATATACAATATAGCTTTGTCTGCAAATTAATAGTGTCTACATGTTTATGCAATGCCATTGTCAATTATATCTTGCTTGGGTTTTCCAGTTTTGTAAAAGGATATTCAGTATTATCCAAATGATATGTAATTTTCTCATATTGTGATTCCATCATTATGATGCATCTTTTTTAGTTACTTGGTGGAGAATGCATGGTGGATCTGCACCGGAGCTGAAAAAAATGGCAATAAGAGTTTTAAGTTTGACTACGGTATGTGATTTGACCGCACACTGTGCCACCTTGTCTCCACTCAATAAAGATACTAGCTGAGGCCGACAGTGGAACGTGGCTAAGTGTATGATATGACCGCACACCGAGTCACCTTCTCTCCACTCAAAAATTAGTCATATATATATATATATATATATATATATATATATATATATATTATAATATCGATCTCATACTTGTTCAACATAATTCAATCTAACAAAACATTCAAAAATCAAACAAGTATCCTCAATAACAATGTCTAGAAATTTACTAAAGGCTATATTGCTATGCGATAGTGACTTTGAAGAAGAAGCGTAAGCATTAGCACATCAACAACAGAAGAAGGAACTGATGGAGATATATCGTGAAGCATACAGTTCAACTTCTGAAAAACATGGCTGCTCAGTTGTGGGTCAGTCGTCAAAAATACATCAACCATAACCAGCAAGCATTTCACAAAACACTTATGTAAGATTACTTTGCCCATGATCCAACTTATGGTCCAGATATGTTTAGACGACGATTCAGAATGAGTCGTCCATTGTTTTTAAGAATTCTTGGAAGTATTCAGCAGAATAACAATTATTTTGTTTATAATCAGGACGCTGCAAGAAAACAAGGTTTGAGAGGGCATTAAAGATGACCGCAGCTTTAAAGATGTTAGCATATGGTACACCCGCCGATGTCCTTGACGACGCATATCGTATTGCAAAGAGTACGACATTGGAAAACCTAAATCACTTCTGTCAATCAGTTGCGGACATTTATGAGACTGAATATCTTCGTTCTTCAAACGAGGCAGATGTAACTCGCTTGCGTTAAATGCATGAAACCGAAGGCTGGCCTGGCATGCTTGGAAGTCTAGGCTGTATGCATTGAGAGTGGAAGAACTGTCCAAAAGATTTTCATGAAGCATATAATGGCAAAGAAAAAAATCAACTATCATCTTGGAAGCAGTTGCCTCTCATGATTTGTGGATTTGACATGCTTTCTTTGAAATGTTTGGTTCTGTTAACGACTTAAACGTTGTCGAACAATCTCATTTGTTTAATGATTTGGCACAAGGTAAGTCAACTCTTGTATCATTTACTCTTGGTCATAACACATATGAGCATGGATACTATCTAGGAGATGAAAATTATCCCAAATGGAGCACGATTGTAAAGACATGTGCAAACTCAATGACGGCAAAACAGAAACAATTTGCTGCAATGCAGGAAGTACAAAGGAAGGACGTAGAAAGGACGTTTGGGGTCCTTCAAGCAAGGTTTGTAATGGTTAGCAATCCATATAGATTATGAAAAAGATTAAAAATGGCTACAATTATGTGATATTGTATAATTCTGCATAACATGATCATTGAAGATGAACGCGGTATGGACTATCCCGATTTCGAGTATGATAGAGCAAGACAACCCCCTGAATTATTCCGCAAAGCCACGTTACACACTGAAGGACAGTACGCAATTCACGTCGATCATCATGAAGTATATCGTAATGGAACTATTCATAATAGGCTCTAAAGGGATTTAATGGAGTATATTTGAAATTATCATGGAAATCAGTAGTTCATGATGGTGGATTTTTATTTAATTACATATATTTGTCTTTTTATTTGTGCAACGAAGTGTAGAATGTTATAATTATGATGTTTGTAATAATATTTATGTTTCGTGAAGTAAATCTATAATGATATCTGCAGAATGCATCGAAAAAAATGATATATCATTGAATATTTTAAACTGAAAATAGCACATGATTGAAAACATAAACTGAAAGTACATAAATATTCAAACTGCAATAACTAATAATATCACATGAATATTTCAACTACATATGTTTCGTTCATGATCTACTCTCAACAATGTGTTGTTTGTACTCCATCCAAGATCGCATTGTAATTGAGTCCATTTCGATTACATCCTTTTCCATTACTAAGGTCTCCGTTGGCGTTGTCGCTCTAGCTCAAAGCGGCCCTTCTCAATCTCGGTTAGTTCTTTTAACACGACAAGCTTTTCTGCACTCCCTCTTTAATGTTTTGCATTTTCTCTTGCATGTTTTTCATGCATTAGGGCTAACCAATAATCGATTTGGGATTGAACATTAATTTTTTTCTTAGCTGCTCATTGCCCTATCTATCCGGCATCTTCATCAAATATGGCTTCTGCTTCTTCGTCTTCGTTATTTGGGCATACATTAGAGTCCATATGAGAAGAATTGCATGGATTAGAACTATAATTAGTTCAACTTGTTTTTTTCTTGCCCTTCGACTTCGTATGGACATCTATTAAGCTTTTTGCGTTGTTTGAGCTCCACTTTTGCTGACTAACAAGCAAGTCATTGCAGTTTGCAGACTGATAGTAGTGTGGTTTTTTGTACCATTTTCTCTTGAAAATAATTTCAAGAATTAATCATTTGTCGTTCTCTTCTAAAAAACAGAAACACAATAACAAAGTGATAAAATACGAATATAAATTAATAATGATATTTTTCAAAACACTACAATTAAGCTTCGCCACTCATTCCACTCGGATCTGCTGTTCTTATTTTCTGAATCCGAGACTCGTAGAATCGTGTTTATCGATTAATCTTCCCAAAACGGCTGGTTATTGCAGACATTGACCTCATCTTTTCAACGTGCTTTTTATTGTATGCAGTCATGACTTTCCCCCAAAACGTCTCTCCACTTTTGTCATTCCCCTTGACCGAGTCGTTAGAAAAATGACAGTAAACATAACACAAATCTTTATCTTTACCGCTAGACCATGAAGCAGAAGAATGGAACGATAGAGTAAGAGCGGTCTGAAGATGAACATTTTGAACGGGTTGGGAATCAAAATCTCAGTTATCTATATTCATCGCTTCGGTATATGATTGAAACGGATGAGACATACTTTCAATATCATGTAATTAAGAATATAATTGTAGTAGAAGAAGAAATGTGTGTATTACAATCAGAAAAATAGTTCGATATATGTAACAAAATCATAAATATGACCATTTATAGCCCTTATAATTTTAAATATCTATATCCGTTGGGGTCAAAATATGACCGTTTATAGCCGTTGTAGCTCAAAATATGACCGTTTGTAGCCAAAAGATGCGAGAAGAAGAGCAGGAAGCAGCCGTTGAGTGGTGGTTTGAGGGGAAAGAGCTTGGACGCCCATTTAATGGGCGCCCAAACCCAGTTCAGGACCTTGAATTGGATCCTGAATTTTCAGTTGAATCTTCATCCTTAATTCGACGACTGGAAACTTTTTTTTTTCAAAATTCAGTAGAAAATGATAGCATTGGAGTTACTCTTAGGTACAAATGTGTTCATAACCATGGTAAAAATGCACCTTTTCACATAATCTGAAGGGCCGGTATAATCTAATGTGCATCAAAGGCAAGGTATGGTCATAGCCTCCACGGAAAGAAAAGGAATATAAAAATGAATTAACATATGATACACACAAAAAATGAAATATGTTGGCATACAAATAGTTTGATTACGATCTCGAAGCAACTTTATTTTTTTGAAAAGCAAATATTGTTGATTCATTATCATAAGTTCACAATTCAAATACACAAGGATCCACTTCCTCAAAAAAGAAATTGATACCCAGATGCCAATTATTATTGAATCAAATGTAAAATCTCATTATATTTCACAACCTCTTCAAAACCATACAATTTGTTGTTCTGCTACCATTCTTAATTGAGGTTGAAATTTTGAAATAAAACTGGTATAAAAATCAAATGTGTGTTAAAAAATATTATAAAAGAGAAAGAGATGGAATATGGGAATAATGAAAACTAAAGGGGAGCAGAGAAAACAATGGATAAGCCTAGAGACAGATGAATACATTCACATTTCATCCTTTACCCTGAGCCAAATAAATAAATTATAGATGCGAACTTAACGTTCGGTAGTAAAATATGTCTTTTAAAGTAACATAGTACAAAGTGAGGGTAGCTACATATACACAAATAATTTGATTGAAAAATAACGTTTTGAAGATCTCTAGCCATTTTAGACTCGAACCTGAACATCCAGATCACTTTGCGGGTGACCGAACCGTTGTGTCAAGATACCACCTCGGTAAGAAAAAAGAAATGGCTTATTAAAAATAAATAAATCACCGATTCAAGTTAAATTTCAAGTTCGCTTTGTGAAAGAGACGAAAAGGAAGATTGATTTTGTTCAGGAAAGTGTTCAATCAATAGATTCTTGAGCCACAAACGCTTTTTTAAAGTTTTGTTGCAGTTTTGCTTCTACTTTGACGATATTCTTTTAATTTCGATTTTTTTCTAATCCTAATCAAAACTGAATTTTATGCTCAGTTGTTGTCGATATCAGTTTGATACCATCAAAATTTCGACGCACCGACTGGTACTTCATGCCTTGATTTTTATATAACTTTTTAAAAAGTAAAATTTTTGTATAGTTTTCAACGAAACTTAAAAGTTTCAATTACATTCTGATTGGTTTCAACCTTCGTGTTTTGATTTTTTTTTTCATATTTCTGAAATATTTAAATTTACGGAAAAGATTCAATGCTAAGTTGCTTCACTATTTTTAATGAAAGATATCTTACGAACTCTATTATTGACCCCAATTTATCCGCATGTTTCGACCAACCAACTAACCATAATCGGACATTTAGGCAACCAACAAACTATAATTGGACACATGGACGACTAAACACAAGAGGCAGCTTACCACAAACATTAAACCTCCGAAATTTTTATGAAATTCTTTCCTCTATAATATTTTTTGATAACTTCAAAAAAAAAATCTGAAAAAACAAAATCTTCAAACAAATTTGAACTCCTGTAGACAAAATTGAATCATCTAACAAAAGTTTTTTTACAAAAGAAAATTCGAAAAATAATATTTTTCAAAAATATTTCGAATTTTGAAAATATTTGGCGATTTTTTTCTCCAAAATATACATTTTTTACCCTATAAATAGTTGACCTTTAAGTTTATTTATCCGTCAACATAAATAGGAAAATTTGGTTCAAGATAATTAAGGAGATAATAAAGAAGCTATTTTGTGGGAGATTTAATGAATAAGATATGCTAAAACACTATCTTTCTATTTCTATATTTTCTTCGGTTCTCGAATATCCAATTCACGTCACTAGTGTTACTTGAAAACCACTACAAATTATTATTTAATGCCCCAATAACGAAGGGATGTTTTCAAAATAAAAACTATGTTGATAACTTGACACGCTAGATATTGTGTATTAATCGTTAAAAAAACACTACAATTTTATACACAAAAAATACCTAATAAGCGATGAACATAGAAAAAAGTCCTAATAAGTGATGAACATAGAAAAAAGTCCCAACCAGATTAAATTAAACCAGTCCGCTTAATTTAAGAAAGCATGTAAAAAAAATTAAACAAACATAACAACATGAAAATGCAAAGTTGAAATGCCCATAATAGTTTCATAACAAGGGAACTTTTTTAAGTATGCAATCTAACATCATTAAAAGAAGGTAAAGAAGATTGAGGGAAAAAACACCCACAAATGCTTGTACAAAATTGAACGAAAAAGCCTGTCTTGTTTGCTGATCCCATGAACCGCCTTCCCAAAATCATTGTACAAAGGGAAATGAATTGCTAAAACCGAAATGACATATACTTGCTTCCAAGTAATCCACTGCAACGCTATAGAACAAAATTAAAATTAAGGACAAATTTTGCTTATAGGCCTAAAAAAAACTTATTTCAACTTTAGATCTCATTCAAAACCCATTATAAAAATAGGACTGCTTTTACGAAAATTTGAATTGCACGAGTATATTTCTCTAAAAATAAATTGTACTCTGGCAAATTTTGATTGATTGCGCAAGTGTAATTTTTTTATAAAAAAATTTCACGTTTGTGCAATTTTGAATTGCACAACTGTATTCTAAAAAAATTATACTTGTGCAAATATGGATTGCACATGTATAAAATGTTGTGATAAGCAAAAAATGTCTAATTTTGTAATAAGCTTTGAATGAAACCTAAAGTTGAAATAGGTTTTTTTTTTCCCGATTTATAAGCAAAATCTGTTCAATTAAGAATCATTTCCATGAAGTAATAAAACAAAAATTAATTCATAGGTTACAAATCCATTTGGCTTGTTGCTAACCTCTTTCAGGTACCAAAGGTCCCTCCAAAAGAAACAGACACGGTAATAACCTAGTTTTACAAGTTCATTTTTCAACTTGCAGCGAGTTTAAGATAACCTACTTACTGGTAATTCCAGCTCTTTGCCTATTTTATACGGAGATTAAAATTAGAAGAAGAAAAACATTTAAGCAAACTGCTAAATAGATGAAGTCTAAGTTGTTTGTTGAGGCTCGAAACATGATGAATATAATCATGATCATTTTCTCTTTGCACTTAATAATAAAATTCTAAAACTAATCCATGAATGATGATAAGCAGCTAAACCACATGTGTGTGCAAAGCATTATCATCTTTCAAACCCCCTTTTTATTCCACTCAATGCCGGGTCCCTATCCTACCCAAATTTTCCTACATGTCACCTTACAACTGAACAAAATCTGTTACTGAATTACTCTTCTTCTTAATTTTAGTCTTTATATTATAACACATAATAATAAAATAGTAAAATTAATGACATGATCAAATTTGTACATTTTCTATGAAGAATGTAATGAACTTGTTAACCATGAAACCTAAAATATCAATTAAGACACCTTTCACAAATAACTTCTCTAATTTAAAAGTATTTAACTTTTTTCTTTTTAAAATTAGGGTTAATTTTGTTGAAATCCAGATTTCCTTTTAAAAAATTAAAGAAACTATAATGCTAGCGCAAAAAATTAAAGTTTATTTTGTTGAATTTCTAACTTAATTTAGCGATAGGAATTTTTTGTTTAGTGTAATAAGTTTTAAATTTTAAAGAAAGAAGATGAAGTTGAAAGAAAGATAATTTTGTCAAAGAGATAATGTTTGTAAAGTAAATTATGGTGTATAATAGTATTTTTTCGGTGTATGTTAAGGGATTATTGTTGTAGGTACAAAATTAGCCTTTATTCGATTATTTCATGAATAATTGAGATAGAATATTGATATGAACAACTAGGAAAAGAAATCTTATATCAGCTACGCAAGCTATTATTCTATCAGATTTTTTTAAAGATCCAGCTAATCAGTACACTACCATATATCATCATCTAACAATTCGTTATTGGTTTTCCTACATAATATTTCAATATTAAAAATCAAGATTAACCTGAAGCCCAATAATTTTCTTCTAGTTTAAGTACTAATCTAATACTTGACAACTAGCTACTTTTCACATCATAAAATTAACCAATTCAAATTAAACACCTATGACGGTTCTCAACAAATTAAATCCATAGAAAACGGTACAAAATGCTTATGTAATTGATCGGCAAGATAAATTGTACAATAATGCCTCACTCAATCTTAATTAAATCAAGTATAGTTTTTATATAGTGACTCAAATTAAACCAAGCATCGGACAATAAGCTGAATTTAATCAACGCTTGATGAATATTCAGTATTAAGCATAAATGCTTTATCATCATTCGCTAGCGAAGCAAGTAACAAACTATAGCCATAGTAACAAAATTAACAAATAGAAAAATGGGTGGGACTAGAAATTTAGATAGGACCATTTGACGCTAATGCAAAGTAATAGTTTATGCAATGCGTTGGTAAGCCAACCAATTCAATATATGCATGTATTATATCTCCCCAGTACTATTATTAACCTAGGAAGACGATAAATAATGCAAAAGGGTATTAAATTTCTACAAAAAGCTGAGTGGTGAAATTTTTCATAGAAAATCCCAAACCTTCAGATCTAGTTAACTAGTGCTTCAATGCAGCTAAATTAACTTAAGTTGTAAAACAGAAATCTCTCAGATTCGAAAACTTACAGACGATCAACATAGCTTTGATTCAGACCGCCCGTCTGTTTGAATATCATCATTGAGAAAATGAAAAAGAAAAAGAAAATCTGATTTGGATTTAGAATGAATGTAAAATCGATAAAAAAGAATAGATCTGGGAAGCCTTTCGGAAATTCAAAAGCATGGCAGTAATGAATAGTCAGTTGTCTGCACAGGACCGGAGTTATATAGGGTTTCAGCCCTAGACGCAGGCATGTGTGATCCATTGTGAATTAATAGGATTGGGCTTTCTTTTAACTTATTCATTATGTGGGCATACATTTCTTATGAAGATTCGACATAGAGGCTTAAATCGGACCTTTCCATTTGACATAAACTTAGTTATTTGGGTTTAGTAAGCTTTCTTTTTGAACAACGGTTTAAATCTATATGTTCTACTGTATATATTCTATGTATTAATTAAATAATATAGTAAAGCAGAAAAACTTTATGCTTTCTTATTGATTTAAGGGAATTCCCCCGATCTTCTTCATTCTCTTCAAATATTTCGTTTCAAATCCTTTCGATTTTTTATTATTATAATCTACTACAACATTCCTATAGCTTCTATTTTCTAACGTTTTATATTTACGGAAAAATGGACTGAAGAAAAAACATATCACCTTTTTTTGCCTGAGAGACGTGCATTTCTTTTTCTATTTTAAGGGCGCGGACTTTATAATTTCGGTTGAAAAAAATCTTTGCAAAAATTAAATTGTGCGTCTTCTTCAATCTCGATCTCAAGTCATGCCAACTACCAAAAATTAAATCGATTATTACTTCTCATTGAATAAACTTCGTCGCTCTGTGTTCCCAAACTCACTGTTGTTATTTGCTTGAAGATGTCAAGTCGAAGATGCATCTCACTTCACCATTTCTCTAAGATGAAGATCGAGATCGTCATTCCTCCGTTCTATATTACTTGAGTTGAGTTTTGTAGTCCTCGCTGTGCTTTGTGATGCCGAGAATAGGAGACGCTGTCGCGAGTGCTTTGAGTCTGAGTGCGTCTCCACCGGATTGTGAACGCTGTAAGGTTCTAACGCGATGTTGATCTTAACTGGAGGTTTGACATGTACTGGAATTATTGATGACTGGTAATATTTTTTGGTCAATTTTTTGTTTCTGTATATGATTATTGTATCTTTCATATTATTATAATATATGACACTAGCATTTTTGTGTATATTATGCAGTTTAGTCTTTTATTGTTTTATTATTTTGTATCTGATGTTGAATGTTGCTCTTGTTAGTTTCAGATGTTGTATTTGATGTTGATTGTAGTTCTGGTAAGCTTCACGCTATTGTTGAATTTGTTACATTTGTTAAAGTGTAATGTTATATGTATATAACATTTTATGTTAATAACTATCTATTTGTATTATTCATAAATATTGTGGAATTTATAGGTATATATTTTTGAACATTTCTAAGTACTCGACAATATATGTTGTTTATGATTTTCACAATACAAACATTGAATATTATGTTTTTGCATTATGCTAGTTGTATATAGCATTTCAGCATAAATGGAAGTGGCAGAAATAAACATACTATGATGTGATTTAAAGTTGTATTGCAAACTTTTCATACTTTTACATTATCCAGTAGTCCATCATTCTAGAGATATGACCATTGACTTCATACTTAAATATCACATCAAACTATCATTTCAAATATCTTATAAATGCCACCGAAACCTTGTAATTGCAATGCTGCATTACACTATCACTTTGAATATTTTAAACGTGCTAGTAAACTTCATAGCTAAAATACCACAAAAGAATATCATTTTAGATATTATAAACAAATTAATAGGCTTTGTTAAAAAAAATGCATCATTAAACTATCACTTTTCATGTTATAAACACTCTAGTATATATCATAGTTAAAATATCATATGAACTATCATTTCACATATCACATATACGCTACTTGACCTTGTACAAAAATGCTACATTAAATTATCATTTTACATTTTTTAATCATGCTAGTGGATTTCATAGTTAAAATACTACATAAAACTATCATTTGACATATCATAAACACGCTACTTACATTAGATTAGCTTTGACATCCGATTAGCTTTTGCATCCATGCGTATCCGATTTCGATTTGCCTTTGTATCCACATGTACCTGATAAGGTTTGACATCGTGTTAGCTTTTGGATCCATACATACTTGATCAGGATTGGCATCCGATTAGCTTTTACATTTTTGATTGTACGCTTGGTTCAACAATAAATCTTGGGTATAGTTTGGTTTCACATGTACCCGATCAGGCTTGATATCCGGTTGTTTATGTGTAACGACCCGCAAATTTATCGCTTTGATAAATTATATTTATTTTTAAATTTATTCAAATATAAGTATGATAGTACAAATTTTATTATTTTGAGTAATAATAAATAATATTAATTATATTTTAAATAATTATTTACAAATATATTTTCCTCGAAATTTAAATCGATAAAATGGCTAAAAACTGTTTTATCGATAGCCGACTCTATAATCGTAAAGCTTCGTGCACGGAGCTGGATACATACACTTGTTTTTATAATTAAACAAGAATATGAAATAAAATTAACTAAGTCATTTTTGAGAATTAAATGTGTTTTTGACGTTGTTAATAATGCCCTTAAATATGATAATTGATTTATTTAATTCAATTGAGATTTAACGATTTAACAAGTATTTTAGTTATTCAAATAATTATTTAAACGATGATAACTCATTTTTGAATAATTATAAAGTGGTAATAAATCATTTATAATAGTTTTATGAAGAGATATATTTGATTTGAACATATAAGGAAAAATCGATATATCTTTATCGGTATAATAACGATTTTTGTAAATAATTAGTAATATGAATTTATATGGTTTTATAAATGAAATGTGATCATTTCAATTCATTTAAAATGACAAGAAATTTATTTCAAGTTTTCTTTACAAATATATGCACGTCAGAGTATAAGTGAAAATGTGACAGGGAATTGGTTCTCCGATCGGCAGCGGTTTATCGAATGGAAGTTGTTCGGAATCAATGCAACGTTATTTATATGTCATGTACATATATGTAACATACAAATGCATCCACTAACATTCACATAAACATATGTTTGCACACACACACACACACACACTCTCTCTCTCTCTCTCTCTCATACACTTATAAATACATAATACAAAAATCTAAGAGATTTTGTAAAAGGCTTCTTCCTTTAAGCTTAAATAAGTCAACATATGCATATATAAGTGGATGAAAGTGATTTGCACATGAGGGAGGGGATTTTGTCGTGTATTTTGAAGGAGAGATATGTTGGAGAAGCTTGGAAAAAGTGGTATATGCATATCTTCCTTTGCACTCTTCTTTTTTCCTATACATACCCTACCCTCTTCTCTTCCTTTTCATTTTTCTTCTTCCTTCTTCTTAAGATTCCTAAGAGATTCTTTAGTGGCTTCCATGCCTTAGAAAACAATGAGAAAAATTATGGAAAAATATTAGTAAAATATATACACATGTATATAACATCGATCCACTTCAAAAACAAGTCAAAACACCTCCTTTCCACCACTCAAACTCATGGCCACCATTAGATCCACCCTAGGCTGAGCCCTCCCTCATCTACACTCATGGCCATGAGCATCTCCTACACACCCAAGGCTATGCCTAGCCACTTCAAAGCTTCGGAGCTCGATTCCATAAAGTATAATTCGAGATAGAGGAGCAATAGCCAATTTAAAGTTAGATCATTTGAATCTAAGGTGAGAACTCCTAATTTATTATATTATATGTTGGATGATGATATGATACTGCAGTTGAATGTTTAATATACATTGATCGTCAAGCTTGGCTGTTTTCATATGAATGTTGAATATATATGCAAGTCATGAATATACACATCGATAAGCACAAAGGAAATCACTTTCCTTGAATTAATGAAATGATGTGAATGGAATTGTTAAACAAGTGTAGAAGTTGGAATTTAGTTAGAAATTCTTCGAGATAAGAATTTTCCAAACTATTATATC
This sequence comes from Allium cepa, assembly GCA_030765085.1. Classification (NCBI taxonomy): domain Eukaryota; kingdom Viridiplantae; phylum Streptophyta; class Magnoliopsida; order Asparagales; family Amaryllidaceae; genus Allium; species Allium cepa. The sequence continues at coordinate 111,739,153 of CM060945.1, read as the reverse complement.
CATAGTTTTCCATCGAAGGAAGAAAATCGATATTTTGACAAGTAGATTTTGAAATATGAGTAAAACAGGTTTTTGAAAAAATCCCGAATTTGCAGCTCGGAATCCACTACTGGATTTCATTATAATGACGTTTTAAATTGTTTAAAATATGAAATAAATCTTATAAATCTTTTAAAATGTTTTAAAAGTGATTTGTGTATTAGAAATGGATTTTCAAATAATAAAAGTCATTTTGATCAATATAGCTTAAAAGGTTCCCTAGTACTTTTTCGCTGCACTATTTATAACTTTTGAATAGTTGTTTTAAACTTAACAATTCTTTTACAAATGTTTTATAAATGATTTATAAAGTGTTTTAAAGATGAGTTGAATAATTTTTGGAGTGACTAAGATTTAGAGCCGACCAAATAATTTGACCGTCTTACGAGTGTCAAAGAGATAGTGTCTTGGCTTGAGTTTGGAAAACTAGTTTCCTACTCTCCCTAACTATCCAGACCGGTCCGATGGATGAGATAGTGAATTTGATTTACTCGGATAGAAATTTTCTAAAGAATAAAGTTTTCCAGCATTAACACGATTTAGATTTTATGGAGTTGATCTTTTTGCACTCGATGTTAACGTTCGAAGAGGGAACTCGTACTATTCATGGAATTCAACAGGTGATTTCGCCATTATTCCGTCCATAGTATTTTTTTAATACGAGGATTGGTATTGAGTAGAATTAGATGATTTCTATTGATTTTGCTCACTTGATATTTATTGATTTTGGATTAACATCCTAGATAACATGGTTTTAACTCAATTAGAATTATGAGTTTTTAAATTAAGAAATTTTTGTTAAGATTTAAATGAAATAATTTTGGGAATATTCCCCAAGTATAAAAGAAATGATTTCGAATTAGTCCAAGTTTTAAAAGTAAGTAATCAAAAGATTTGATAAGAGAGGTATGATAATTTCGTATATACCAAAATGAATGTTATAGAAATATTTATCTCCGAGGTAGATTTTTGATAAAAAGAACTCAATCAATTAAAGAACGATTCCCTATTCACAAAACCTCTTTTTATCGATGATTGGATCGAAGGAACCGATGTTGGATCTGGGGTCCCTATTCGAAAACCACTTCAAACCAATTTACGTTCGAAGTAAAACATGCTGAAGGTAAGGTATTGAAGATGGAGATATTCATGATGTAGGACTGCTTGCCACTAGTCCCTCGAGTTGAAATTTACTATATCATATATTTATGGTGACAAGTAGTGCTTCGTTATGAAAATCTTTGATGCAAGGAATTCTCGCTACTAATCTTTGGGTTAATTCACGTCAGGATGTGGTTGGAGAGTACCTTCGGCTTCATTCAGTCCCAGAACGAACTTGTGTGGATGGATGTTTGATATTGCATTCTTGAGATTTCATCATTGACTTTTATAAGTACACATCTGTTAGGCGGCGGAGAAGACAACTTCTCTTCGCTTAACACCCTTATCTGAGACGTATGAGCTCGAAGGTTGTATGTTTGTGGAAGTCAATAGAGATAGATGGAATGACAGTGTGACATTCAGAGTGAAATGTGCAAAGTAAAAGGTAAACGTTACTTCAAGCCAACCAAATGTAACGACCCACTTATTATTCCATCAAACATTACTTTATGGATATAGTTAACATCGGTTTAAATAATTTAAAATAGATTAAATAGTTTAAAATTGATTAAATAGTTTAAAATAGATTAAAATAGTTTAAAATATATTAGAATAGATTAAGTAGTCTAAAATGTATATAATATATTTTAATAGTTTAATATAAAATGGTTTGACTATTGGAAATGGTTTATATAGTAAATAGTTTGAAAATCTAAACAAATCTGAAATTTTTAATTAATCGATTTTTAAATAGTTTATATTAAAATAATTAATTTGAAAATAATATCAAATCAAATTGTTTCTTCCATTTCAACAAATCTAGACCATATCCAAATTTCAACAAAACTAAATTTTCTTTCAATTCAATTCCCATAAATCATTTCAATTATATCGATTTCAAATTCATGTTTGAACTACAATTTTAAACCACTTCAAATTCATAAATTTAAATGTTTCACAAATTACAGCGTTCAATTTCAATTTGAGCAAATTCATTAATTATAATTTTAAATTCCCACTCACGATTACTAAACTATCTTATTTAGTTAAATTAAATTTATGATGTGATTAGAAATTGACTAGTTCTTATTTGGTATATTTAAATTGTCATTCCAGTTAAATCTGACTTTTATTAAATTTAATCGCCATTTAATTTAATGTTTAATTTTAAATTGCCAGTTAAATATTTTTTAATGATAACCAATAAAAATTTGTTAGTTATTGATTAATTTGAATGATGACTGTGTTGTATGTATAATTGTTGATATTTGGATGATTGGATGCATGTTTATTTATATGTTATTATCACACTGCAAGTTTCCTTAGTTTATTATTAGGAAAATCACTGTTAGTTAAAATGATACATTCGCCAATGATCTTATGAATTAGGAGAAAATCGTTATGGGTTAAAATGATAGACTCGAGTGATTTTATGGATTTTTAATTTTAATTCGGGATTGCGGGTTGAAATGATATATATCCATAAATTTAAATTATTGTGGGTTGAAATGATATATATTCGTATCACTTGACCATATGGTAGAAAATTATATATGGACACCGGATTGGTTAAATTAAATAATTTTTGAATTCAATTAAATGATATTTTGAAATAAAATTGGATTTATATAAACTGAATTATTTTTCAAAATCCAAGCTTTAAATATAGAAATTGGAATTGGTTTAAAGGAATTACATAAAGAAATTAAATTGAAATTTCAAAGTTGAATTGTGAAATATAAATGAAATTTATTGAAATTGAGTTATTGAAATGTTTGAATATTTAAACTTTGAAATCTATGAAATTCAAACATGAACTTGAAATCGATATAAATTGAAATGATTTTGGGAATTTGTATTGAAAGAAAATTTAGTTTTGTTGAAATATGGATATGGTCCAGATTTGTTGAAATGGAAGAAATAGTTTAATTTGATATTAGTTTCAAATTAATTATTTTAATTTAAACTGTTTAAAGATTAATTATTTTAAATTCAGATTTATTTAGATTTTCAAACTATTTACTATAGAGATCATTTCCAATAATCAAACTATTTTATATTAAACTATTAAAACTGCATTAAATCTATTTTTAAACTATTTTAATCTACTTTAAACTATTTAACTATTTTAATATATTTTTAAACTATTTTAACCTATTATAAACTATTTTAATCAATATTTAAACTAATTTAATCTATTTTAACTAATTTAACTGTTTAAAACTATGTTAATCTATTTTAAACTTTTTTAAACCATTTAAACTATTTTAAAGTAATTTGATCTATTTTAAACTATTTTAAACCATTTAAACTATTTTAATGTATTTAACTATTTTAAACTATTTTAAAGCTATTTAAACTATTTATGACTTTCTAAACTATTTTCTAAATTTTCAGACTGTGTAAAGCTGGAGTGTTTATATTTAAATTCTTGGTTTAAAAGAGAATATGGTGAAATGATGTTATAAACTACATTGGAATTTGAAATGATATTTTCCAGTGAAACGACGTATTTTGGATCAATATGATGATTTTGAAATGAGGATTTAACCTATTTTGGGTATATGATTTCGAAAGTCATATGATTCTAAGTGAATGTGATATTTTGATATCAATTAGGAATTGGTTTTGAAAATGCAAAAGAACCAACCCATGTGAAATAAGCGTTTGGTTGTTAAAGAGACCGAAATTAGGTATTGTCATACTCTCTGCCAATACCGAAAACCACTTTAACAACTGTGTACATGGTGTGGAATCCATAATGAAGTAGGATGGTTTGGCGAACGATTCTGTGTAAGGTATTAACATAGCCCAGGCTCCCTCGAGTCAGCTTGATATGGCTAAAACGGGAGCTATACTGGGCCAAGTGAGGTCATTCCTCCTATCGGGCACATTTATTCAATACCATATTATGACTTTGTGATTGATTTAGTGGCCACCTATCGATTTGATTATGGGAGTGTGTTCTGAGGTGGACGATAGTAGCTATTATGCGTTACCACCAATCCGAAAGTGCAAATGGTAGAATCCTACCCTAGCATTGCTTTGCGTGCCTTGTCACATGCCTTATCATGCCTTCTATGAGTTTAGTTTGTGCCGTACCTATGGAGTGCCCTATGATAGTCCTTCAGTTTACGGAAAAATGTGTTAAGGGGGATATGGGTAATGCCTTAACGATATTTTAATACTTTACTTTACTGTAGACACTATTATAATAGCGTATTGTACTATATATATGATAGTTTAACGGATTCTTAGGAGATGGAAATCCTGAACATTTCTTAAGTTATTGCATGCACGTTTGACATTGGATAAGAGATGTCAAACACTGTAAAAATCTCTAAAACTGTCACACTCATATATATTTACTATTGATTTAATTTATATAAGATCTTTTAGTACTGACTCTAGTGTTTTGTCTTTTCATTACACTCGGGTCAGTTTGAGATTTTTAGTGTATTAATGACCTTATTTCTGGAGGGTGAAGACGAAGATTTAGTATTATTATTATTATTTATTATATTTATCCCACTGCATCATGTGTTCTGCTGCACTATTTATTTATTCCTGCTGTATGTACTCCAATTTGCGTTGTAAAAGTGTCATCAAATGTTATTTGTAAAACAGCTTCATGAACTGTTATTTGATTATTATATTTTGTCATTCCGCTATGAGATTTTGTGTTTGTTTTACTTCTTTCTCTTCTTTTTCTTATTTACCCTATAACAATCCTCCATTTTGAATGGTTCGAGTTTGACATATGTTAATTTAAACCGTCCAAAAAGGTGGGTCGTTACACCTCACATTCGGAAATGACCGAAATAGGGTTGGATGCAGCAAGGCTATGTTGTTCGCAGCCGTTAGGGTATGATCATCCCCTTCTAGATATATTTCTACCACTATGACGTTCGGGTTTAAATTAATGTAGTGTATGCTAGAGCACGCTCAGATAGGTCGGTACGAGATGATGAAATACTCGGACTATCTAAGGAACGGTAGGCCAGTCTTGTGTCGGTAGAGGTGCAGATGTTCTGTTGACCTCGGTACATTCCTCTAGAGATGTATTACCCGAAGGTAGTCCCTTCACCTGGTCATTTGTGTGGAATCCATTCTCCAATAAGTGCCTACCATTTCGTTTGTAGAACCCAGTACACTAGAATTTAAAAATGGTAGCAATTTTGGCTAAGGTTAATAAGTTTACTTGCAAATGTTTTCAAACATATGTCATTAAAAATAATATTAAGTATTTTGACGTAGAATGTTTTGCTTGTCATAAGGTAAAAAAAATATTCCATGTTTATGTGCGACGTGGTCTTATGAGATACCTTTTTTTTTAAAATATGTATTTTGAGTTCTCACACCAGTCGCATGACTGTCCTGGGGTTTATTTTCCCTTTTTTAAACTCTGGGTTCCCTAATTTTCCCCAAGCAGCCTAGCAATCAGGTTTAGTTTAGAAGAAAGCTAGATTGAGCTCGAAACATGGAGTCTGACTTCTGAAGATTTGTTATCTATTTCCACCATACTTGTAGTATTGTATTCCACATTTGTAAGGACAAGAATTTACAGTTGTCCATGTTTAACTCTGATAAATGTATTTTAATTTCTACTCTAAGACTTATCAGAGATAGGGTTACTAATTCTGTAGAATGAGTAATTCATTAGAGATAGAGTTAGTAGCACCCTAGAATGAGTTTGAAGTAATATATATGAGCGCGTATTTGTTAATAAAATATACGAAGGAATTTGGTTTTATATGAAATCATTTTTACATATATTTGTATTTGAAAAGAAAGGAATATTTTGGTAAAAGTTTCAAAGACTTTTTGAAATAATAAAACATTTTATACAAAGAATTTTAAAAGCTATCTTTATAAACTTCGAAACTTTTTCTGAGTATTGACCAAACCTCTCTACCTAAATCGCTAGCAATTACCAACTACGTGAGTCTAAAAGAATGATTGTTTGCCTAGTATAAACCATACAAGGATGTTATGCAAAGCAGGAGTCCTCTAGAACGAATTAGGACGAGAAGGATAGCCTCATAGTTCTCTCTAGCGACGAAAACAAACAGCCAGAATATCCGCCTAGAAATGGTGGTTTCTCGATCAAGGAAGATTATCCCCATAAGATCCAAATGATTTTGGCTTTGAAAATTGGTAAATGAGATAATTTAACCAACCACTATATTTTGAATATGAAGAATATTTTTCAAGTAATATAGTTATTTGATTCAGGAAAGGATAATACTCGGTTGTTATCATAAATTGATTGGTTGTTTAATTTAACTAAGCACGAACACCTCATGAATTTAATTTCACAATTTGACTATGAGGTATTTAATAATGGTTATTAAAAAAAATAATTTTATATAAATAAATATTATGAATACGTTTTATATACGTAATTTTATAAACTGGATTTATAAAACGTGCTTTATAAAGGAATTTTTGAGAATTTTAATTTTGGTATTTTCGAAAGGAATTTCAAATGATTTTTGGAAAAGAAATAATAAAAGTATTATTTCTAAATTGGGATTTTGAAAATGAAAAAAAACTGTGTGATTAATTAATTCAAGTGGCTTGAAAGTAACTAAAAATGGGCAAGAGATATGTTCGGATGGTAAACACTTCTTTTAAGTATTCCCCTTCTTGTTAAAGAAATATGCGATACTATTGGTAGTACCCAGTCCCTTGGTATTATTTTTGATCGATCGATATAATTTTCAAAAGTAAAAAGAATAATATGAATCATTAATTGACAATTTTCGATGTTTATCCAAGTGTATTATCTTAATTGATAAGCGTAGGTATGCTTTGATCTTTAAAATAAACATTTAAAATTAGTAATGAATGGTTTTGGGTTTGTAGTAAACGATATTTAAGCAATATTTATTTTTAAACCCTTGAATGACATTTTGTAAGAAATCTTATGAGTATACATATGTAGATCTTTAATAATGGAATTTTTAAGATAATAAAAGATTAGAGCTTTCATAAAAAGATAGAAAATATTATAATTAACATGATATAAAAGAGAAGTTCATTTTAATAATGTTCTGCTAGTAATTATTTTAATCTCTTTGATTATATATTAAGGTAAGTAAAACTCATAGTAACAACCCAGAATTTTGGTTATTTGAAATTGGAATATTTAATTGATTTATAATATTTAAAAGTTAATTTTTAACTTGAATTTCAAATATAACGATATAATATTGGTTAAAAAAAATTTAATCTTGAGTTTTAAGCTTAATAAAAATAATTTAAAGGCTTGCTAAAATTATATTAATAAGAATGAAGATAGTAACTTTTTTTAAATAGAACTTAAAAGTGATTAGTTCAGTTTTAAAAATATATCGTTTCAGTTAACGTATATAAATAGCCTTATGGGGCACAGTCTCAAAATTCAACGAAACCAGTTTCATTGGAAATATAATAGTGTATTATTATCGGATTTAAATTTATTATTATTTGCAATTATCGTTTGGTCGTACAGGACATAAAAGCGCTGAAATTTAGATCGAAAATTCAATATAATAATTGGATCCAAAAAGCTATCTTCTCCGTATGATCAAATTAGGACTCGAAACCTTTTCCATTGCGTTCGTAATAATAACATTATAAACGTCTAGCGGAATGCCTTGATTGGGGTTCGAGGTTTTGACATACGTAATCGAGACAATTGAATTTAAATAATATATATAGATATATTTAATTGACTAAAATTCACATCAGCGCTTTTTTCCCTCACTTCAAAACACTATAAATGACCCATTCAAACACGCAAAGCATCATCCTCCCTCCTCTTTTATAAACTCACGGCCGAGCATCTGTTAAAGGAAAAAAAAGCTTGAATTTTTTTTTCTATCTCTTAAACTACTTAACAAAAAAAATCTCAATCTTGTCTTAAAACCTAGTTTTCAGCAAGCTTTGCTCTGGTGCGAATTGAGGAGGGTGTGGTGTAAGTTTTGTTTCGACGGTGATGGACCTAGTAGCTAGGGTTTCAAATTTGGGAAAATCAAGGAACAATGGGATCGAATGAAGGCCGGAATCGTGTTCATCTCGTCAATTAGCAACTAGGTGTGCGTCGCGGTGAAGTGTGGTCGAAGTTTGGGCAGCACGATACTTTGGGTCGACATCGACTGGTGGCGATCACGTTTCGATGAGGAGGCTTGGGGGTGGCTTGATGGCGTTGGATGAATAGGGAATTGATCGGAGGCGTTGGTTGGTGAGTTCGTCAACGTTTTGGCCATGTCAGTGACATCTCATGCATAACAAATGGGTTACATGCAGTTCGTATATAAGGAGCAAGAGGAAGCTCTATTGGGCCGGTGTTATTTCGTGAGTGGGCCAGGTTTTAAAAATGGTTAAGTCATATGTATATATAAATTGTTTTATTAAATTCAAATGCTTATAAATGCCATAACTCGAAAATGCAACGTCGGATTGGAACGCAAAATTTTATGCCGTGATCGTAATAACACATCCTACGACTTGAAGCTGGTTTGAGTGAATTTGGAGCTTCTGAGGTTTTTAATAAATTCGAAGGCTGTTAGAATTTAGTTGGAGATCGGAGATGATTGCGATAACTGGAATAAAGGTGAGTAAATCTCACTTTTTTTGGACTGCTGGTTTTAATCTGAATAGTTAAAAGTAATTTTTAAATGATTGGCTGAATTGATATATTATTATTAGTTGAATGTGATACCATATATAGTAGTATATATGTTAATAGTTGGATTGATTGTTCCCGCATATTTTAGTGGATGAGACCCTATATGCCCCACATAATAGTGGATGACCCTATATACCGCGATATCCCCCTCGAAGTGGATTGGTATTTTTATGTTGTACTAACATCTGTGGATGCAAGGAAATAGGTTGGAGGGATCCAACTGGATTCCTCAAAAATGTTGAATTTGATTTTCATATATAGTGATATTTGATCTATTGAATAATCTATGATATATTATAATGTGGTCTGAATTTATTGGATGTTACGGTAATACTGGCCTAGGTTTTGGTATTTAAAAATACCATATATATATATATTGAATTTTAAAAGACATTGAAAAAAGGATTATGAAGTAAATATTTATATAGGATTTGGATAAATAAAAAGAAATGTTTGAGCTAAAATAATGATTATAAAATTTATCTTAACTATTTCGTGATATTGTAAATAGAGATTTTGGAATGTTATATATATATGTGTGATTTTAAAAATAATTATGAATCTATGCTTATTTTAATTTTAAAGGATTTTTAAATCAAGATTTTAAATAGATTGGGAGAATAGAAGTGAATTTGGAATAAAGCATAAGATTGGTTAAACTAGATCTTAGATAAGATTTCTAAATTATGGAACGGAAGAAAAATCGAGATTGGATTGTTTATGGGAATATAGACGAGATAATAAAGGAGTTAATTTGTAAATGGAATTAAATTTAAGAAATTGATTTATAAATGGGATTTAATGTAGAAATCAATTTATGACGGATGTAAGTGATGTGAAACCGTTATAAACAGGAATTGAAAACTGTCATATTTATATACAGTGTTTATGAATAAAGTGAAGTGATTATCAATTGATAGATTGAGGTTATAAATTCACGGTGAGAATTTATAGTGGGGTGGGAAAAACGGTTTAAAAGGAATAATAGGTTTTACTTTTGTAAATATGAAAGGGGATTTACGGAATTGGGGTGTAAATCAACTGGTGATAAATCGAGGGAGATTTATAAATGTTAGATTGGTTATTTTGGAATTCAAAAATATATTTTGTCGAGAAGTTAAGTTTGTTTTAAAAAGAGGATTTTAAATTATGCACTAGGTAACTTATAAGTGTTTAAAGATATTCCAGAAAGTTAGTTATTTAAATATTTTAAAATTGTCAAAATGAATTATAAGTTTTATAAATAAGTCTTGTAAATCGACTAGAATCTTATTAATGAATCAAAATTAATTACTGTTTCAAATTATGTAATTATTTTAAATCATTTAAAATCTATTTAATTATTACTTAAGTTAGTTATAATGATTGGATATTAAGCTAATTATTATTTAAGAATTAATCAGTATTATTATTTTAAGAGATAAATTATTCAATAATTAATATTATTTTATATAATAACTTTTATTAAGAGTTTTTGCCTAAATTAAACTTGGAAAATTATTATAGAAACTTTATATACATTATTTGAGACAATTATTAAATAAAGTTTTTGAAAAGTAATGGTATACTTTCAATGCGAAATCGGAGGCAGTGAGTGCCTGCAGTTAAGTTTTGGACTTCTCTGGGTTAGAGACATAACCATTGAGTTGTGTATCCATGGTTGATACTGCAGTGGTGCTTTCCATATTTATTTTAAAAAGTTTTCAAATATTTTTGAAAACAGTGGTTAGTGAACATACTTACCCCCAATGAGATAAGTACATACCTTTTGATAAAGAAATTTAATTTAGTTAAAATTAAATAAAATGAGACTAGGTGTTTTGTGGAAAATGAAATATTTGGTTGAACGATTGTTATTTGATAGTTAAATAACCGACTATCAAATCTAGAACCAAAAACATAACTTTGGAAATACCTTAGAGAAACACGGAAATTACGTACAGTTACCTTCGGAAAGGTGTTATACTGTACATATAAACTCGTTTCGTTCTTCTAGAACGATTATAAGAAAATCCGTCCACTAACGGTTAGGAGGTGATCTCCGATCTTATTTTCATCCGTTTATTTCCTAAAGAACCAGGGTTAAGTTTACCGGAAATATCGAACGTTGTTTCGAAGAGACCAGGATCAGATAAGTTATCCGATAAGCACTGCGATCCAACGAATACGTTTTCAAAGTGGAAACAAGAGCATGGAGTCAAATATGGAGCAGTGAAGTGCAAGGGCTAATCGCTACTAATCCTAAGGATTTTTCAAAAATGGATATAGTACGAATAGTGTCTTCGGTTTCATTCAGATCCATAGCGGACTTGTATGGATGAATGTTATCGGTACATTATCACCGGAGGACAATGAGCATTCCAAGTATAAATTCGTTAAAAGATAATCGTAGCTTCAAGCCTCATCAACCGGGAATGACTGAAAATTAGGGAAGATGCAACAAGGCTAAGTGGGTCACACCCAATTAGGGTATGTTTATCAGCTTTCTAGATACTCTCGGATATTATTACTATGGTACATCGAAAAACTCGGAAAGGGTGGGACGCCTGGGGTGATAGCATATTCGGTGTATCCAGGTTAGGTGTAGCCCGGTCTTGTATTGTAGGGGATCCCGGCGTGGTCCTCGGTACATTTTTCTAGATGCATACTGTGATAGCTGGAACCCCAGTGCCTAGTCATTCGTATGGAATCCATTCTCCAATACATGCCCTTTACGGTTTTGGTTGTAGAGCCTAGTGTGACGGAATTTAGTTAATGTAATAATTTCAGATATTTGAATAAGTATTTGTACCAAGACATTATTATAATACCAGATGATTTTGATATAAAATGTTTTGGTTATCATAAGGTAAAAACCCGTCGTGTTTATATGCGGTATGGTCCTACGAGATACCTTTGTTTTTCAAAGGATTTTGATAACTTTAATAATTCAAATTGAGTGTGTTTTCTCACATTTGTTTTCCAGACTAACTCGGATTTTATTTTATTATAATGCTCGGGTCAAAATGAGTATTACAGATACATGATAGGATGCTATAGAGCTTAGGAGACGAGCTGGACGACGAAGACGTATTGCACGTATCTGATTGTATTCCGTTGTATATTGTAGGCTGTGTATTTATCTTTTGTGAGGACAAGTTATTATTACTGTCCGGTATTGAGTTGTTGATTTATTGTACTCTGAAGATGTAATGTATAAGTAACAGTTATTGTTCTTTTGTATAAATTCATATTATTTTCTATTATATATTCTTCCGCTACGATTGTGAGATTTTGTGTTGTTATTTCTATTTTCTTCTTCTGCCTCCTTTTTCTTTTCTCTAACAATCTGGCATTTTCGGCACTTGATTGCTCGGCATATAATACAGTGGACGTATTGATGTCGATTTCTGAGCGTCGAAAATCTCGGCCGTTACACGTGGTATTAGAGCTGAAGGTTAAGCGAGAACTTCAGCTTTGATGGGGTAACTTGTTAGAGATGGGGTCAGTGGTACCCTAGAATAAGTTTGGATGTATTAATAGATATGAGCACATATTTATTAGTGAATATAAAATTGTTTTATATTGTTTTAATTAATCTATTAAGCGGCTTATGAATTTTGGCCAATATAAGTAATTAATGTTATTGATAGGGATCTCTAAACACTTGAACAAAGCAATTCGACTTGGTATTGTTTTGAAATGAGGTAAATGAAATAATTTTACCTAAATTATTTTTATATATGAAAGAATAATTTTCAGATATTATTATAGCTGTGCATGTTGTGCTTGGTTGTTAGGAAGTGATAATATTAAACCATTATTGTGGTGATGGAATAAAATTGAAATTATAATCAAAGGGATATAACAAAATGGGATTTTGTAAATATGGTTTTGTAAATATGATTTGTAGTGAAATGAAATTCCAGAGGAATATTTTTAATATGACATGGTTTATAAAAACGATTTATAAAGGATTTAAAATTTGGGAAATTAATTTCCCATTGGGTTTGAAAATGATTTTCAAAAGTTTTGGGAAATAATAGTGATATTATTTGGAAAATATTTTAAGTTGGAAATATTTAAAAGGGAATTTAAAGGAATAAAAGCACTGAACTCACCTCAGTTGCTGGAAAATAATTTCGGTGATAACTACAGCATCATCGACGTTCTTTTTCGAGTCTTCAAGGGAGGAATTGCTACCTTAATAATTTGCAATTGGAGTTTGCTTTGGAAAAACTGGTTTTAGTTTGAAATGCAAAGGGTGATTTGATATACCAAGGGACTTTGGGTGTTATTTCAAAAATGATTTCTAAATATTTAAGTAAATTGGTTAAACTCTAGAGTTTGATTTAAATTGTTTTACGAAATATGAGTGCAGAGGAAATAAAACTTAAAATATTTAGAACACAAAATGTTTAAACCTGGGATTTTGATTTCCATGTTTATTGGAAGTATGGGAAAATAAGATTGAATTTATAAAATCTAGAAGCAAAATTGAAATGAATCTTGCTTTAGGGTAAGTTAAATTATATGGATAAAATTGAATGTGAAAATGGAGAATAAAATTTAACTAAAGAGAAGTTAAATGAAAGTGAGTGTGACAATGGAATAAATTAGTAAAGTAAACTAATTAATCGAAGTGAATTGGAAAAAATTAGCGAATGGAATATGAATAAGTTTAATAACTTATGAAATTTAAAATTTAACTATGGAATGGAATTTAACTTAAAATTTAAGTTAAATAAAAAAGGATTTGGAAATTTAGCCTAAGTTGGACTAAATAAATAAATAAGGAAACTAACTAAATCGATTAGTTATTTGGTTATGGTTTGGAATATTGATTGATAATAATCGAATGTAAAATTGGAAAATTGGAATTGAATTTGGATATAAACTTAAGTGGTGAAGTGAAAATGAATCTAAGAACATTTGTATAAAATGTTATAAATTGACTTAAGAAAATTGATGGTGTAATTCTTAAGTGAAATTGGTATTGGAAAAATATGCTAAGTAAATAGGTAAATGGAATGAAGGTGAATAAGAAAATTGGTATAGCTAAGAATCAATTGGAAATAAATATTTAAGTTGTATGTATATTATTTATTTCGCACGATAGTTTGATCCAAATTCAAGCATGGAACTTCGAGATAATTTATATCGATTTAAGTTAGGATTTTTCACTCGATTTCCGACGGCGAACAAATGGATATAGGTTTTTGATTGATTCTGATATTCTCTATCATGGTCATGGCTATGCAAGGAGAATGATGGTTTCTAATCTAGGAACCAGATTTGAGTTCGCACTAGAGAGTCGTGTGAACGATACTAGTTTGGAAGTGAAATTGTATGATCGAGTGAGCGATCAGTGTTCATATTGCGTACGAACGGTATATGTGCATCGTACGAGTTTTGGTGAAATAGATGTTTTGAAATTTGAAAATGCTGAATAAAATTATTTTGAATTGAATAATTGGATATCATTAAGGAGCAGGTATTTAAAAGAAAAGGCTAAATTGATGTCTTCGATTTCAGAAGTAAAATTTGACTACCGGACTAAAAGGTTCATGTTTAAATTGTTGTTGAATTTGATGGTTTTATGATTGAGCCACTTAGATTATGTTTTATTCTGATGATTTGAGCCCGTAGAGGCGATCAGTAGTTTTCGAATATAGCCGTGCAAAGGAGATGTTGGCGAAATTTGTTGAAAACTTAGGGAGATAGAAAATTTTTAATAACTGAAATTTGATTTTGGATTATAATTGGAAATGGTTGAGGAATAATATTATTTGGAACCTATGAATGAATTTTAAAAATTAGTAGAAGTGTAACATGGTTTTAATAATATTGTTTTCGAAAAGTTGTTTAAAACTGTTTGGTTTTGGAAAATAGTTAATGAGTTTTGGACCATTCTTCTTACCTTGGCAATTTTGGGGACGAAATTATTTTAAAGAGGGAGGAATGCAACAACCCAGAATTTTGGTTATTTGAAATTGGAATATTTAATTGATTTTAAATATTTAAAAGTTAATTTTTAACTTCAATTTCAAATATAACGATATATTGGATAATTTAATTACTGAATTTAAAGATTAAATATTGGTTAAAAATTTTAATCTTGAGTTTTAAGCTTGATAAAAAGAACTTAAAGGCTTGTTAAAATTATATTATACTAAAAAATTTAAAACAGAATTTAAAAGTGATTTGTTCAGTTTTAAAAGTATATCGTTTGAATTAATGCATATAATAGCTTTCCAGAGCACAGTCTCGGAATTCGACGAAACTAGTTCCATTGGATCCGTAATAGTGCATTATTATCATATTTCAAATTTCATAGTATTAGGGATTATCGTTTGGTCATACGGGATATAAATGCGTTGAAATTTATAATGAAAATTCAATATAATAATTGGGTCCAAAAAGCTATCTTCTCCATACGGTCGAATTAGGACTCGAAACCTTTTCCATTGCGTTTGGAATAGGGTTATAACATTATAAACGCTAGTGGCGAGCCTCAATACGGGTTCGAAATTTTGAGTTATGTAATCGAGACGATTCGAATTTAAATAATATATATTTATTTATTTGATTAACTAAAGTTCACATCGGCACTTTTTCCCCTCACTTCAAAACATCGTAATGATCCATTCGAACACGTAAAGCATCTTCCTCCCTCCTCTTTTATAAGCATCAATAAAAGGAAAAAAAAATGAAAGCTTGAAAAAATTTCTATCTCTAAAATTACTTAACAAAAAAAAATCTCAATTTTGTCTTAAAACCTAGTTTTCAGCAAGCTTGGCTTTTGTGCGAATTGAGGAGGTGCAGCGTAAGTTTTGTTTCGGCCGTGGTGGACCTAGCAACTAGGATTTCGGATTTTGGAAAATCAAGGAAGAGTGGGATCGAATGAAGGCTGGAATCGTGTTCGCCTCGTTAATTAGCAGTTAGGCATGCATCATGGTGAAGTGTGGTCGAAGTTTGGGCAGCGTGATACTTTGGGTCGACGTAGATTGGTGGCGATCGTGTTTTGACAGGGAGTCCTGGGGGTGGCGTGATAGCATTGAATGAGTAGAGGTTGGTGAAGGGAGTTGATCGGTGGCGTTGGTTGGTGAGTTCGTCGACGTTCTGGCCATGTCAGTGACATCTCGTGCAAAGCAAATGGGTTATAGGCAGTTCGTGTATAAGGAGGAAGAAGAAGCTCTGTTGGGCCGGTGTTATTTCTTGAGTGGGCTGTGTTTTAAAAATGGTTAAGTCATATATATATATAAATTGATTTATTAAATTCAAATGCTTATAAATGTCATAACTCGAAAATGCTAGGTCATATTGGAGCGTAAATTTTTGCGTTGTGATCATAATAACATATTCTACGACATGAAGCTGGTTTGGGTGAATTTGGAGCTTCTGATATTTTTACTAAATTCAAACGTCGTTCGAATTTAGTCGAAGATTAGAAATAAAGGCAATAATTGGAATAAAGGTGAGTAGATCTCACTCTTTTGGACTGTTTGTTTTAATTTGAATAGTTAAAATTAATTTTGAATGGTTAGCTGAATTGGTATATTATTATTAGTTGAATATGATACTATATCTAGTAGTATATATGTTAGTAGTTGGATTGATTGTTCCCGCATATTTTAGCGGATGAGACCCTAGGCGCCCCGCATAATAGCGGATGACCCTATATACTGCGATATCCCCCTCAAAGTGGGATTGGTATTTTTATGTTATATTAACATCTATAGATGCTGAGAAACAGGCTGACGGGATCCAGCTAGATTCCTCCAAAATGTTGAATTTGATTTTCATATATAGTGATATATGATCTGTTGAATAATCTGTGATAGATGCTATGGTAATACTGGTCTAGGTTTTGGTATTTAAAAATACAATATATATATATATATATATATATTGAATATTAAAAGAAATTGAAAAAAAAGATTTCGAAGTAAATATTTATATAGGTTTTGGATTGAAAAAAGAAATTTTTGTTATAAAATAATTATTTTAAAATTTATCTTAACTATTTTGTGATATTGTAAATAAAGATTTTGGAATGTTATATGTATAGGATTTCAATAATAATTCCAAATCGATGCTTGTTCTAATTATATAGGATTTTTAAATCAAGATTTTAAATAGATTGGGAGAATAGAAATGAATTTGGAATGAAGTATAAAATTGGTTAAACTGGATCTTAGATAAGAGTTCTAAATTACGAAATGGAAGAAAGATAGAGATTGGGTTGTATTCAGGAATATAGATGGGATAATTATGGAGTTAATTTGTAAATGGAATTAAATTTAAGATATTAATTTATAAATGGAATTTAATGTAGAAATCAATTTATGACGGATGTAAGTGATGTGAAACCATTATAAACTGGAATTGAAAACCATGAGATTTATAAACAGTGTTTATAAATAAAGTGAAGCGATTATCAGTTGATAAATTGAGGTTATAAATTCAATAGGAGAAATTATAGTAGGGTGGGCAAAACGATTTAAAAGGAATAATAGGTTTTACTTTTGTAAATAGGAAAGGGAATTTAGGGAATTGGGACGTAAATCAATTGGTGATAAACCGAGGAAGATTTAAAAATGTTAGACTGGTAATTTTGGAATTTGAAAATATATTTTGTCGAGAAGTTAAGTTTGTTTTAAAAAGAGGATTTTAAATCATGCACTAGGTAATTTAAAAGTGTTTAAAAATATTCCAGAAAGTTAGTTATTTAGATATTTTAAAATTATCAAAATGAATTATAAATTTTATAAATAAGTCTTGTAAATCGACTAGAATCTTATAAATGAATCAAAATTAATTACTGTTTCAAAGTTATGTAATTATTATAAATCATTTAAAATCTATTTAATTATCAATTAAGTTAGTTATAATGAGTTGATATTAAGCTAATTATTATTTAAGAATTAATTAGTATTATTATTTTAAGAGATAAATTATTCAATAATTAATATTATTTTATATAATAACTTCTATTAAGAGTTTTCGTCGAAATTAAACTTGGAAAATTATTATAGAAACTTTATAAACATTATTTGAGATAATTATTAAATAAAGTTTTCGAAAAGTAACGGCATACTTTCATTGCGAAATCGGAGGCAGTGAGTGTCTGCAGTTAAGTTTTGGTCTTCTCTGGGATAAAGACGTAACCATTGAGCTATGAATCCATGGTTGATGCCGCAGTGGTGCTTTCCGTATATATTTTAAAAAGTTTTCAAATATTTTTGAAAAGAATGGTTAGTGAACGTACTTACCCCGATGAGATAAGTACATACCTTTTGATAAAGAAATTTAATTTAGTTAAAATTAAATAAAATGAGACTTGGTGTTTTCTGTCGAAAATGAAATATTTGGTTGAATGATTGTTATTTGATAATTAAATAATCGACTATCAAATCTGGACCCAAAACATAACTTTCGAAATATCTAGGAGAAACACGAGAATTGTATAGTACAGTTACCGTCGGAAGGCGTTATACTGTACGTATATACTCGTTTCGTTCTTCTAGGATGATTATAAGAAAATTCGTCCACTAACGGTTAGGAGGTGATCTCCAATCTTATTTTCATCTGTTAATTTCCTAAAGAACCGGGGTTGAGTTTACCAAAAATACCGAACATTGTTTCGAAGAGACCGGGATCTGATAAATTATCCAAAAACCACTCCGATCCAACAAATACGTTTTCGAAGTGAAAACATGAGCATAGAGTCGAAGATGGAGTAGTGAAGTGCAAGGGCTAATGACTACTAATCCTGAGGATTTTTTCAAAATGGATGTAGTTGGAATAGTGCCTTCGGTTTTGTTTAGACTCAGAACGGACTTGTATGGATGAATGCCATCGGTATATTGTCATTGCAGGACAATGAGCATTCCAAGTATAAATTTCTTAAAAGGTAATCATAACCTCAAGCCTCATCAACCGAGAATGACTGAAAATCTGGGAAGATGCAGCAAGGCTAAGTGGGTTGCACCCAATTATGGTATGTTTATCTGCTTTCTAGATACCCTCAGATGTTATTACTACGGTACATCGGAAGAACTCGGAAAGTATAGGAACACCTGGGGTGATAACATATTCGTTCTATCCAGGTTAGGGGTAGTCCGGTCTTGTGTTACAGAGGAGCCCAGCGTGGTCCTCGGTTCTAGATGCGTATTGTGATAGGAGGTATCCCGGTGCTTAATCATTCGTATGGAATACATTTTCTAATACATGCCCTTTACGGTTTTGGTTGTAGACCCTAGTATGCTAGAATTTAGTTAATGTTACGATTTAAGCTATTTTGAATAAGTTTTTATTCCTTTACATTATTATAATATCAAATGACTTTGATATAAAATATTTTAGTTATCGTAAGGTAAAAACCCGTCGTGTTTACATATGGCGTGGTCTTACGAAATACCTTTGTTTTTCAAAGGATTTTGATAACTTAATAATTCAAATTGAGTGTGTTTTCTCACGCTGGTTTTCCAGACTGACTCGGGTGTTATTTTATTATAATGCTCGGATCAGCCCGAGTATTACAGATACAGAATAGGATGCTATAGAGCTCAGGAGACGAGCTGGATGACGAAGATGAATTATACGTATTGGATTTTATTCCGCTGTGTATTGTAGGCTGTATATTCAGCTTTTGTAAGGACAAGTTATTATTAATGTCCGGTATTGAGTTGTTGATTTATTGTACTCTGATGATGTAATGTATAAGTAACAATTATAGTTCTTATTGTACTAAGTCATGTTATTATCTATTATATATTATTCTGCTGTGATTATGAGATTCTGTGTTGTTATTTCTATTTTCTCCTTCTACCTCCTCTTTCTTTTCTCTAACGATCTAGCATTTCCGGCACTCGATTGCTCGACATGTAATACAATGGACGTATTGTTGTCGATTTTCGAGCGTCGAAATCTCGGTCGTTACACTCATTAAGTAAATTATGAATTATACTTTAAAAAAAAAGTAAGTATATAAATACATGTAAGTACTAAAACTGGTAAGTAAAGAGAATATATATGTATAAAGGTAGATTAATTGATAAAGGAGTGTTAATTGATAAAGAAAGTTTTAACTAAATAAAGAATGTTTTCACATTTGATATCGGTTAAAGTAAATTTATGGTGATTTATCAATTTAACGAATTATTTTGAAAATGAGTCTAAAAACCATTAAGATATGTTTAGAGATGTGTTATAATAAAACGCTATTCATCTTTTAAAAAGAGATGCATTTTTAAGTATAAATATTTGGAAATATAAAAATGTAAGATGGTTATGTATAATGAAGTATCTTTATAAAAGTTTGAATAAAAAATGAAAGTTTTATAAAATGTTTTCATAAATATTCCTGAAAGATTATTAAATTTATGTGAAGTATATGGATTATTTCGTCGCACGATTTAATCTAAGATTCGAATTTAGAACTTTGACGTGTTAGACACTTATCCAAAAGAGAATTTATCACTTGATTCTTAACGACGAACATTGATGATGGTTTGTGATTGGATGCTTTAGTTTTCTATCATAGTTGAAAGCTATGCAAGGGGAACTGAAGTTTTGATCGAAAAGCCTGGTCAGAGTCCGCACTAAAGGATCGGGGTATCAATGCTAGTTCGGAAATATAGTTGTGAACTCAAATAGAAGATCGGATCAGATATTATGTACGGATGATCTACATACATCATACGGATGTAAGTTAAAAATTAATATTTTGGGCAAAACCTTTGGGTTTTTTTGGGTGATTTCGGGGATGAAATTCTTTTAAGGAGGGAAGTCTGCAACGACCCACAAATTTATCACTTTGTTAAATTATATTTATTTTAAATTTATTCAAATAAAAGTTTGATAATAAAAATATTATTATTTTGATAATAATAAGTAATAGTAATTTTATTTTGAATAAATATTTACAAAATTTTTTTCCTCGAAATCTTAATCGATAAAATGGATGAAAATCGATAAACAGCTCTATAATCGTAAATGCATGGAGCTGGATACATACATTTATTTTTATAATTAAACAAGAATATAACATAAAACTAATTGAGTCATTTTTGAGAATTAAATGTGTTTTTTGACATTGTTAATAATGCCCTTAAATATGATAATTGATTTATTGAATTTTATTTGAGATCTAACGATTTAATAATTATTTTAATTATTCAAGTAATTATTTTAAATGATTATAATTCATTTTTAATAGTTATAAACTGATAAAGAAATCATTTATAATAGTTTTATAAAGAGATGTTTGATTTTAAATATAAGAAAAAATCGATATCGCTTTATCGGTATAATAACGATTTTTTAAATAATAGATAATATAAATTTATATGGTTTTATAAATTAAATGTGATCATTTTAATTCATTTAAAACTATAAGATAATTATTTTCAAATTTTGTTACAATATATGTACGCTAAAGTATAAGTGAAAATTTAACCGGGTATCGGTTCTCGATTGGCAACGGTTTATCGAACAAAAGTTGTTCGGAATCAATGCAATGTTTTTTATATTTCATGTACATATATGTAACATACAAATGCATTCACTAACATGCACATGAACATAGTTTTACATACATATATACTTATACACTTATAAATACATACATAACACAAAAATCAAATATATTTTGTGTAAAGCTTCTTCCTTTAAGCATAAATAAGTCAACATATGCATACATAAGTGGATGGAAGTGATGTGCACATGGGGGATGGGCTTTGGCCATGTACTTTGAAGGAGAGATGTGTTGGAGAAGCTTGAAAAAAGTGGTGTATGCATATCTTCCTTTACACTCATCTTTTTCCTATAAATACCCTACCCTTTTCTCTTCTTTTTCATTCTTCTTCTTCCTTCTTCTTAAGCCTCCAAAAAATATCTTTAATGGCTTCCATTTCTTAGAAAATAATGATAAAAAAATCATCGAAAAATATTAGTTTAATATATAAACACATATATAACACAGATCCACCTCAAAAACAAGTCAAAACACCTCCTTTCCACCACTCAAACTCATTGCCACCATTAGATCCACCCTAGGCCGAGCCTTCCCTCCCCCACACTCATGGTCGTGAGCACCTTCTACACTTCCAAGGCTATGCTTAGCCAATTCAGGGCTTTGGAGCTCGATTCCGTAAAGTTTAATTCGAAATAGCGGAGCTATGGCCGATTTAAAGTTAGATCGTTCGAATTTAAGGTGAGAACTCCTAATTTATTATCCTATAAGTTGGAGATGATATAATTTTGCAAATGGATATTTAACATGCTTTAATCATCAAGTTTTGTTGTTTTCATATTAGTCTTGAATATGTATGCAAGTCACGAATATACACGTCGAT
This sequence comes from Allium cepa, assembly GCA_030765085.1. Lineage (NCBI taxonomy): Eukaryota > Viridiplantae > Streptophyta > Magnoliopsida > Asparagales > Amaryllidaceae > Allium > Allium cepa. The sequence goes on along the minus strand of CM060945.1, from coordinate 111,716,998 downwards.
AAGCACAAAAGAAATCACTTTCCTTGAATTAATGAAATTGTGCGTATGGAATCGTTAATCCTCTTATAAATGGTTTACAATGTATTTTAAATATTTTCTAAACATTTAAAAGTGTTTTAGTAAAGTTTGAAAAGAAATGAGAAATTTAGTCAAAAATAGGTGCATCGCGTAACGGCAGTTCGCGATTTCACGCTATAAAAGTCAAACAAGTGTAAAAGTTGAAAGTTAGCTAGGAATTCTTTGAGGTAAGAATTTTCCGAACAATTGTATCAATAGGTTTCCAATGTAGGAAGAAAATCGACATTTCGACAAGTAGATTTTGAAATATGAGTAATACAAGTTTTTGAAAAACCTCGAATTTGCAGTTAGGTATCCAAAACTGGATTCATTTACAAATGATGTTTTAAATTGTTTAAAACATGGAATAAATCTTATAAATGTTTTAAAAAACTAATTTGAGAAATAAAAATGGATTTTCAAATAGTAAAAGTTATTTTGATCAATATAGCTTAAACGGCGCTTTCTGCAGCACTTTCCATGGCACTTTTTTGCAGCACTTTGTATAACTTTTGAATAATAATAACTTAACAATTCTTTTACAAATCTTTTACATATGTTTTAAAATGATTTATAAAGTGTTTTAAAGATGATTTGAAGAATTTTTGGAACGATTAAGATTTAGAGTTGATCAAATAACTTGACCGCCTTATGGGTGTTAAAGAGAGTGTCTAGGCTTGAGTTTGAAAAACTAGTTTTCTGCTCTCCCTGGCCATCCGGACTGGCCCTACAGATGGGATAGTGAATTTTATTTATTCGGATCAAAATTTTCCAAAGAATAAAGAACAAAGTTTTCCTGCATTAATACGATTTGGATTTTGTAGAGATGATCTTTTTGTACTCTGGTTAAAGCTCGAAGAGGGAACTCGTACGATTCATGGAATTTAAATGGTGATTTCACCGTTATTCCATCCATAGCATCTATTGAATATGGGGATTGGCACTGAGTAGAACTAGATGATTTCTATAGATTTCGCTCACTCATATTTACTGATTTTGGATTAACATCCTATATAACATGGTTTTATCTCAATTTAAATTATGAGTTTTTAAATTAAGAAATTTTTGTTAAGATTTAAATGAAATGATTTTGGGAATATTTCAATAAGTATAAATGAAATGGTTTCGAATTAGTCTAAGTTTAAAAAGGGTTTTAAGTAATCAAAAGATTTGATAAGAGAGGTTTGATATTTTCATATATATCGGAAAGAATGTTTTAGAAATATATATCTCCGAGGGAGATTTTTGATAAAAAGAACTCAATCAATTAAAGAATGATTCCCTATTCACAAAACCTCTTTTTATCGATGATTGGATCGAAGGAATCAGGGTTGGATCTGGGATAATCTTTATCCGAAAACCACTTCAAACCAATTTATATTCGAAGTAAAACAAGCAGAAGATAAAGGTATTGAAGATGGAGATATTCCTGATGCAGGGCTACTTGCCACTAGTCCCTCAGATGAAATTTACCATGTCATATATTTATGGTGACAAATGGTGCTTCTTTATGAAAATATTCAATGCAAGGACTTCTCGCTACTAATCCTGGGGTTAATTTCCGACAGGATGTGGTAGGAGAGTACCTTCGGCTTCGTTCAGTCTCAGAACGAACTTGTATGGATGGATGTGTAGCATTGCATTCTTGAGATTTCATTGTTGACTTTTATAAACATACATTTGTTTGGCGGTGGAGAATGCAACTTCTCTTAGCTTAACACCCTTCAGTGTGACATATGAGCTTGGAGGTTGTATGTTTGTGGAAGTCAATAGAAATCGATGGAATGGCAATGTGGCATTCAGAGTAAAATTTGCAAAGTAAAAGGTAACTCTTACCTCAAGCCTCACACATGGAAATGACCGAAACAGGTTGGATGCAGCAAGGCTATATGGTTCGCAACAATTAGAGTATGATCATCCTCTTCTAAATATATTTCTACCCGTTATGACGTTCGGGTTTAAATTAATGTGGTGTATGTTAGAGCGTGCTCGGATAGGTCGGTAACGACCAGGGTGATGACATATTCGGTACTATCTAAGGAAAGGTAGGCCAGTCTTGTGGTGGTAGAGGTGTAGATGTTCTCTTGACCTCGGTACATTCCTTTAGAGATGTACTTCCAGAAGTTAATCCCTTCACCTAGTCGTTTGTATGGATTCCATTCTCCAATAAGTGCATGGAATTTGGTTTGTAGATCCTAGTATGCTGGCATTTCATAATGGTAACAATTTCGGCTGAGATTAATAACTTTACTTGCAAACGTTTTCAAAGATATATCATCGAAAATAATATCAAGTATTTTGACGTAGAATGTTTTAGTTATCAAGGTAAAAACTCGTTCCATGTTTATATGCGGCGTGGTCTTATGAGATACCTTTTTGTTTTCAAAATGCGTGTTTTGAGTTCTCGCACCAGTCTCATGACTGACCTGGAATTTATTTTCCCTTTTCTTAAACTCTGGTTGTCCCAATTTTCTCTGGACAACCTAGTAGTCGGGTTTAGTTTTAAAAAAATATGGATGGAGCTCGAAGCATGGAGTCTGAAGATTTTTTGAAGATTTGTTATCTATTTCCACCACACTCTTGTAGTTTTGTATTCCGCATTTGCAAAGGCCCGAATTTATAATTGTCCATGTTTAACTCTGATAAATGTGTTTTTATTTCCGCTGTAAGATTATGTTGAAATAACATATGTGAGACTCTATTCTGTCTTTATTTTTCTTTCTTACCCTTGGGGATCTGCTTCTCCAACACTTGAGTTTACGACACATGAATACTGAGAATGAATCAATGTCGATTTCTGGGAGTCGAAGAAACGGGTCCTCACATTATGCATCCATATGCACCCGATTAGGCTTGGCATTCAGTTAGCTTTCGCATTCATGTACTAGATTAGGCTTGGCATTCAGTTAGCTTTTGCATCCATACATAGCCGGTTAGGATTGGCATTCGATTAGCTTTTACATTCGATGGTATGCTCGGTTAAACAATATACCTTAGATGTAGATTGGTTCCATATACACCCCAATAGGCATGGCATTTTGTTTGCTTTTGCATCCATACCTTTCCGATTAGGCTCAACATTCGGTTAGCATTTACATTCGATAGTACGCTCGATAAATAATATATATTGGGTGTAATGAACTGCGAATTTTCGACCCTCGAAAATCAACATCAATACATTAACTGTGTAGCATGCAAATATTCAGGTAGCGAAAATATCAGATCATTAGGGGCGAAGAAGAAAAAGAAACAACAATACAGAATCACACAATCGCAGCGGAATAAAATATATTATAGATTTTTATACAAAAGAATATGTAGCTACTAATATACACAATCATCAGAGTACAACAATCAACAATCAATCAAGACCGATATAATAAGTCGTCCTTACAAATACCGAATATACAGAATGACTTACATGGCGGAAATAACAAAGTATGTATAATACGCCTGAGAATCCTCTAGCTGGTCTCCTGAGTTCCATAGCACCCGAACCTGAATCTGTAATACTCGGTCTGACCCAAGCATTATAATAAAATAACACTCGAGCTAGTTTGGAAAACTAGCGTGAGAAAACACACTCAATTTGAATTATTACAATCATCAAAATCCTTTTAAAAAAAGGTATCTACTAAGACAATGTCACACATAAATACAATGGGGTTTTACCTTACGATAGCCGAAACGTTTTATGTCAAATAATCTGATATTATAATAGTGTCTATAGAAAATAAGCTATAAAATAGCTGAAATGTTTGCATCTCATTTTTCAGCATGGTTAGGCACAATCAAAACCGTATAGGCTCATAGAGGATATTGGATTGCATACAATGTCTGGGATACTAGGGTGTCGCCCACCAAAGTACACCTCTAGGAAAAAGTACCGAGGTCATACCGAACGATCCCGGCCAACAAAGAACTGGCCTACCCCTTACTGGATAGTACCGAATATGTTATCACCTAGGTGTTCCCATCCTAACCGAGTGCTCTCTTTTTTCATGTACAGCCACATCCATAATTATAATATATTTGAGGGTATCTAGAAAAGTGATAACATACCCTACTTGGGTGCGACCCACCTAGCCCAGTTGCATCTCCCATGTTTTAGTCATTCCCGGTTGATGAGGTTTGAGGCTACGTATTATCTTAAAAATATCATTAATACTTGGAATGCTAACACTGCCTTCCAAACCACGATGCAATGATAGCATTTATCCGTACAAGTTGTTCTGAGTCTGGACAAACCGAATCTCCAAATCAACATCTCCACTACCTTCGTGATATCACAATTCGTAACACACAAAACAGATCGAAGTGGCTTTTTGATGATTAAATTTGATCTCGGTCTCTTCGAAACTATTAACGAATTTGGTCAGATTTGATAGTCGGTTATTTAACTATCAAATAACATACATAAGCTGGGGCCATATCGTAAATCTTTCGAAACATTTTTTAATTATCTCTATTGAGATATATATTCAACCTCTTTTAATATTTCAATATTTGAAACAAATTAAATACTTATTCCTATAACTGGGTAATTCCAAATTATATCTTATTTGAACACCCAGTGAAATATTTCCAAATTCGATTTATAACCATTCTTAGAAAAATATTTCTATATAAATCATTCCGTAATTAAAATTTCCAAAGTTTTAAATCCAATACTTGGAAAAATAATTACAAGTATATTTTTCGAAAGCATTTCAAATATCCATATCTAGAAAATATTTCTTAACTTACCTCGAAGGATAAGTATATTCACAACATATGAGATTTCCCTTTTTATTTTTCACTTGAAACATTTACAAATTTGAAACACCCCACACTCCTTAGTATACCCAAAAGAACACACTAAAAGGCGTGGTGCGATGTAGGTATAAACTAAAATTAGCAGAGGCTAATATTCACAAGACAAAAATAAGTAAAAATAGCAGAAATTAAAATAACTTATTAAAAAATAAACTTCATAAATGCTTTAAAAATTGAATGCAACATGCATGTCACAAAACCCAATATATCTCATGAAATAAAAGCTCGTAGTCTCAACAGAAATCATAGTACAGACATCCCTCTCATGTGCGAGTACAAAAAGCTAAAAAAAAGTAGAGAAATACATAATAGAAACTTCCTCCAAGAAAACTCAGAGCTATTGCAGTTTAGTGTCAACCCTTGATTGCCTAGGGGGCAAAGGGGAAAATAGAGGAGTGGGTCAGACTAAAAGTCTGGTGAATGATAGTATCTACTAGAATCTTTATGCAAAGTAAAAGTAATAGACTCTTCAATAGTTCTAGTATATATAAAAGGAAATAAAGGAAACAGAAAAGAGATAAAGCTGGAAATAAATACAAATTAACCAATACCCAATTAATAATATATGTTAATTTTGATTGCTTGCACTTGTCCTAGATAGCTATTCTGATTAGGCTGAATTCCTAACCGTGTAATTAGGCTGTAACCCTAATTCTACCCTTTGATCGGCCTTCTACTAATGTGTCTACTGCGGATCGGACCCTATGGTCCCTGGCAGAAGACACCCGTTTCTAGGGAAGACACATATTAAGCGCTGTGGAACTCAATAGCGACTTATTTCCCCTAAATGATGCCGCACGCTTGGTCACCGTCGGTTCGCACTATCTATTACTTCCTCTTTTGACCTTTTATTTACCCTAGACAACATAAGCGTGCCCTCATCTCATTTCAGGCTAATGTGAGATCACCGTGTCCATAAAAATAATAGGGGATGTTGTTGGGACTGGTCCCTGTTAAACAAAATCTAATTGCGCCCCTTGTCCAAATCCCTATGATTTAGTCTTTTAATAATTGAGCTCTTATCTACCCTAAACAACATAAGCATGTCCCAATGGAAATGCTGTCGGTGCGGATCTTTTCTTTTAACTATTGACCACTTATCTATCCTAAACAATATAAGAGAAATGATGTCGTACAGACCTTTTCTTTTAACTATTGACCACTTAACTACCTTAAACAACATAAGAGAAATGTTGCCGGTACGGACCTTTTCTTTCATCTTTCCTTATTAACTTAGATAAATTATTTTAAGTAAGCCTTTACAATTTATCTCTACTTCCTTTGCGTATTAATTTATCCAAGGTCTTAAAATAAGCCTCATTCTGTTCTACTTGTTATTATAACTTACGTTATAATTTAGCTCATTTACTTAACCCAAAAGTCTAAGTGTGAAAATAGGTTATACCTTTATTTGCTCATTTTAATCATAATTTTACTTCATAATTTGACTTGCAAATAGGTCAATTTTAGCCCAATTCCATTTTATTACAGTCGTTTCAATTTACGTCTTATTTTATGTAATTTTGATTTTCCTATTGTCTAATCCATATTCGCGTTAAATCTATTATAATCCATTAGCGAAGGAAAAGGAGAAATAGAAGAAAACTGACAGTTTATAAAAGAAAATCTCAAACATGGAAAAAGATGTAAATAAATAGTAATTAACAATAAATAATTAAAAATACTGTAAATAACTTTAATTAAACGGTGGAAGTGTTAGGTCTAGGGGTCTATTTATATGTGTAGAAGTGGATCTCGGACCGTTGGATTTGGAGATTGAATAGGATGCAACCACGTCATAGGCTAAATAGGAGCCATCGGATGGAAGCACAGAAGGACCGGATAGAATAAAAATGCAAAGCAATGTATGTGAAACTTCTGTTGACTGATTGTTGTGTCAAATCTTACAATGCGCCTTGTCAATGCCTTATCTTATATTTAATTCAATTAATTACACCCTCGATAATATAACGTTTTCTTATTCTCAATTAATGTCTAATTTGTGCATTTTATTTCAGGTTAAATTTTCATGCGTCTCTCTTTATTCCCATGTTTCATTTCAGTTTTGAACATCCCGTTTAATTTACATGTTTACGTCTAAAATAAATAAACAAACAACCTATCAATATCTTTCCACATTTACATCTGAATTAAATAAATTAACATGTGAATTGTTATATCTACATTTTTTTTCCATATTCACGTCTATTGTAATGAAATAAATAACATATGTCCACAAACGTGTATATATGTTGTGTATTAATTAGTAACCTTATTCTTTGCCTTTAAATTGAGCAATCAACTACATTAATTAATTGGTATAAATGTTTTTATGTTTAAAACCAAAAAAACGCATAACAAAGAAATAACATACCTTATATTTACTGTAAGAAATGCAATCCTTTCGTAATACACTCTTGCCTTTTCTTTTCAAATATAACGTTTATTTTATTAAATGCCTTTTTTATAAATATATGGTTACGTTTTCTCTCATTTACAATAACCCATCTCATTTGAACATCCTCCACTTCACTTTTCAAATTTATAGAAGCAGACGCCTTCTTTTTAATATATTATTATACATATTATTTTTTTCCTCTTTTTTTAAACAAAACAAACTCCTGTTTATAAAATCATACATATATTCAAAATTGAAAAGTTTATTTCATTTATCTCAAACCATGCATTTATTTCCATTTAAAATGTTCATTCTATTTTGACACAAATGCAAGTTCTTTCATTAAACTTAATCATTACAATTTAATTCCTCTTTCCTTCCTAATTGAAACATTTCAACTGCCAATTAATTTCAATACTAATTTCAAAGAATTCTAATTGTAAGCACCATTTCTTTACACTTATAATTATTTATTAGTCTCTCCTTAAATTTCGGGTTGTTACATTCTCCTATTCTTAAGGGATTTCATCCCCGAAATCTCTTAGTATAGAAGAATGAAATAAATGTTTTCATCCAAGTTCTACAATCAACTACCCAATCATTAACCATTACATTCATTGTCCCTAGGTTTTTCTAATGCGCATATTTATGCAAGTAGTGTAGTGTCAATGTCCTTAACTGATGCAAAAGATTAGGCGGTCTGCTGATTCAGTCGACCTTGTTTTATGCAATCATGTATGTGCCATCTGTCCAAATGAATGCAAATTCTTTAATGATAACTGATAGTTCAATATGCATGCTACAATCGTCATCCAAATGCAACAATCATGTGATAATCATCCATTTATAGCAACCATGAAAATAAAATAAAAATGAAAATGCGCAACATCCATTTGCATATGCTTTAAGGTCCTAATTAAGCCGATCCCTAAAGGATTATAATGCCTAGTGTAAGTATATGCGTCCATTAGCATCCACTAGCAAACACTTGCAACTACTAGCATACATCATTCATAACATGTTCTATTAACATGTTTACATCGAATCTTACCATCCATAAGTTAAATCCTAAGTTCTACCCTCCCAAAGTATAATAAAGGAAAGACCTATTCAAAACTGAAGATGGAAATAGGAAATTCTAAAACTTACGATCAAATAATTGCGGATATGAGATACAAATTTTCTCCTAATCAACCCAATTTTCTCCGAAGTCTCCTTAACTATGTCGAAACCAAGGCAATCCATCTGTTGACTCTACCCAATGCGAAGGCGGCTTGCACGGTCTTCCATAAAGAGGTTCGAAAGGTGCCACTCAAATGCTAGCTTGAAAACTACTACCATATGAGTTCCACTAATTTCATTTTATTGTTCTTCATGAATCAACACTCCTATGTTCTTACTAGTGTCCTATAACTTTATGGAAACTTCCATTATTACTTCTAAAAGTAATTACTGCTATCTCCTTACACCTTTTCCTTTACTCCTAGGAAATGATTCTTGCCTACTCCACATTTAAGAGTTTGGTTTGGTATTTATATCCTTGTTTAAAAAACTAAGGTTTCTAAAATATTTAAAACATCAAAGCCCAAAATCTTTGTCTTTAAAAGTGTTATCTTTTCAGTTTCTATTAAATTCAAAAAATACTTGACTACTCAATATTTTGTTTTTCTAAACTTGCATCCTTATAGCCTTTTGAATTTACATTAATTCCCAAATGTAGAGGGAAAACTTTTTAAATTCAAAATTTATTCCCCATTTTCTTTTAAAGACCTTTTGCAATTTTCTATAAAAATTAGGATTTTTAAATTCAACTATTACTAAGCTTTTTGCTTTCAAAAACTTATTTACTTTTTCATTAAACCATTTTTCTTTTAAAATATCTTTAAAATGTCCTTTCTTAAATCATCTTCTTATTATACCTAATAGCCTCATACCTTAAGCAATTGGAACTACTTTCTCTAATGAGAAATTTTTAACATTGAAATCTTCTATAAACCTTTTGAAAGAGGACTTCATGTTTATGTGAAGTTACAAGGAATTTATTCTATATTTTAGAAATAGACTATACAATATATGACGCTTCCCATACCTTGTACATCTCTTTCATACATTCCTTGTAATCGAACAAAACATTTTTATTGGTTCCATAGAAAACTATACCATTATACTTTTCATTCCAATAGATTAAAGCATGTTTATTTTATGCTTTCCTATGATAAACATTTTCTTATACTTATTTAAATTATAGGTGTATTCAAAATTAATTTATTTCTATTCTTAGAAATTACCTTTTTTTAAATAAGGTCTTTATTTGGGTAAAAATGAATGTTGCGTAAAACGCCGTTACTACAACCCGAAAATACTAGTGTATGAATTTAATTAAAATAAATACAAATAAATCTCACATACCATGTAAAAACATTTCTCTTGGGATCATCTACTATAACAATAGTGTTATAGTCTATGCACCTTTTATTTTTCACGAAAACATCTATTACAACAATAAATGTTCTAACCTATGTTTTTGATATTTGTTTACTAACAAAGAAGCTAGTGAGCTATATGCGCTCTATAATTCTTCAAAAAGAATTTCACTTTTTCAGAAAAAAATATCATATAAAAACCAATTTTTAATTTCATGCCATTTTCCAAAAACCCATATTTATTTTCTAAAAGAAAATATTAACAATGTAAATTTTCAATTCTAGCAATCATATTTTTTTCCACTTTTTAAATTTCAAAATTTCATCTTATTGGGCTTGGCATAAAATGGATTTTATTCTCACTCACCCAGGAGTGCTTTTCCTAAACCTTGGAAATCTCATTTCCTTACACCAAAGTGACACTTCAAAAACTTTGCTCTCAACTGGTGAACACGAAGTGTACGAAGAACCTTCTCAAAATGTCTGAAAAATCATTAATGGTTGGGACGGAATCTAGCTTTCCTAGTGATGAATCAAAGGAATAAAGGAAGCTCAACATGACCGACCCCTGCTGATTGCAAGAAACCTCAAGAGTCTTACCGCTGCATGTTTCTAGTCCAACGACTCTCCTCCCGCGGTCTAATCTAGCTCCATATATGGATAGCCAATCCATCCCCAAGATCATCCCATACCCCGAAAATCTCAAAACATAGGTGTCACGGTCAAATTATATGCCTAGGATAAAAAACATTTTAATCCGCTACAAACCATAGACAAGTGTGCCAATCCCTCTATGGGGTTTGAAACAACAATGGGGTCTACTATTAAAGAAATGTCTAAGTGAAAAAAAAATCCACAAGAGAACTAGAGATAAAATAGTGTGATGCTCGTACATTTAAAAGAGTTCGAAAGGGAGAATAGGAATCAAAATTTCCTACCTCGATCCAGTCTGCTGCCAGAAGGTGCTGCCTCCAAAGCTTGAATCTGTGCCGCACATGCTCCCTGCCCCATCTTCTAGGGACAAGCTTTACTAAAGTGACCAGGCTGTCCACAATTGAAACACTTCCCCTTCATTGCTGCCTTTCTACAGTATTTTGCGTAATGACCCATCATCCCACAACTCTTGCACTTCTTTTTTTCTTGATCTGCTTTTGACATCCTTCTCCTCTCTTCTTGTAACCTTCAGAATCAACGATTTCTTTAGACTTCCCTTCCTTGACTGCATCCTACATAGGCGCCATCTCGACCAAAGACTCATAAGTAGCTCCCATCGGCACGTGAGTCAACAAGAATCCTTGAAGGGGTTGATTCAATCCCTTTGCAGACTTCAAATCTTTCTTATGCGGTGTATTCACCAACTCCATTTCGAATCGCGATAATTCATTGAGTCGATTGATGTACCCCTTCACCGACGAACTCCCTTGCTTCAAATTGATAAACCGCTCTAACTAAACAATCTCCTCTGCTTGAGACAAAAACTTCCTATCGAATCACTCCTGGAATTCATCCCAATTAATATTCCTTCCCTCCAACTCGATCACCTCCCACCAATAAAATGCCTCCTCCTTCAGCTGCCATGCGGCTTGCCAAACTCGCTGCTGACCATCTAATCCCAAAAGACCAAAAATCTTCTCTGTGTCCCTAAGCCATGCCTTCGCCTCCACAAAAGTCTCCTTACCAAAAAAAGTCTTCCCGCCCAAACTCACAAAATCTATACAAAGCTCAGAGAAATTGATGGCGGCACGTGGGTTGATGGGATTCCCACCTGTTGGCGCATCATTGGGCGCAGGCCCATGCATCTCTGGAGTCGTGGCTTGTAAGTACCTACGAAACCAGGGTGGGACTGGAATGCCCTCGGGAAGGTTCTGGGCATCAGCCATTCTACGAAAAGAAAAAGGTAGTTTAGGAAAGAGTCAAAAGGAGATTGAACTGGGCTTATGAGGAAATTTTTATAAAAATTCTTTTGTACTTAAAATCATTTCCAAAAGTTATTTTCTAAAAAATTCTTTTAATATTTTGCTTTCAAAATAAATTTTTGGAATCCTGTAACCTTAGGCTCTGATACTAAGTAAAACACCCCACACCCTTTAGTATACTCAAAAGAACACGCTAAAAGGCATGATGCATTGTAGGTATAAAATAAAACTAGTAGAGACTAAGATTCACAAGAGAGAAATAAGTAAAAATAGTGGAAATTAAAATAACTTATTTTGAAGCAAAACTACATAAATGCTTCATAAATCGAATACAACATACATGTCAGAAATCTAATATATCTCATGAAATAAAAATTCATAGTCTCAACAAAAATTAGAGTATAAATTTTCCTCTCAAGTGCGAGTACAAAAAGCTGAAATAAAAGTGGGGAAATATATAATAGAAACTTCCTCCAAGAAAACTCCGAACTACTGTAGTCTACTGTCCTCTCCCTTGATTGCCTAAGGAAAGGGAAGGAGAAAATAGAGGAGTGGGTCAGACTAAAAGTTTGGTGAATGGTAGCAACTACTAGAATATTTAAGCAAAGTAAAAGTAATAGACTCTTCAATAGTTCTAGTATATACAAAAGAAAACAAAGGAAACAGGAAAGAGATAAAGTTGGAAATAAATACGAATTAACTAGTACTCAATTAATAAGATATGTTAACTTTGATTATCTGCACTTGTCCTGGATAGTTGTTCTGATTAGGCTGAATTCCTAACCCTGTAATTAGGCTGTCACCCTAATTCTACTCTTTGATCGACCTTCTACTAATGTATCTACTGCGGATCAGACCATATGGTACCTAGACTGAAGACACCCGTGTCTACGGAAGACACGTACAAAGCGCTGTAGAACTAAATAGTGACTTACTTCCTCTAAATGATGCCACATGCTCGGGCGCCGTCGGTTTGCACTATCATTACTCCCTCTTTTGACCTTTTATTTACCTTAGACAACATAAGCGTGCCCTCATCCCACTTCAGGCTAATATGAGATCATATGTCCATAGAAATAATAGGGGATGCTGTTGGTATTGGTCCATGTTAAACAAAATCTAGCTGTGCCCCTTGTTCAAATCCTCATGATTTAGTCTTTTAATTATTGATCTCTTATCTACCCTAGACAGTATAAGCGTGTCCCAAGGGATATGCTGCTGGTACAGATCTTTTTTTTAACAATTGACCCCTTATCTACCCTAAATAGCATAAGAGAAATGCTGTCAGTACGGACCTTTTCTTTTAACTATTGACCATTTATTCATCCTAAATAGCATAACAGAAATGCTGCCGGTATGGACCTTTTCTTTCATCTTTGCTTATTAACTTAGATAAATTATTTTAAATAATCCTTTATAATTTATCTCTACTTTCTTTGCATATTAATTTATTCTAAGTCTTAAAATAAGCCTCATATTGTTCTGCTTCTTATTATGACTTATGTTACAATTTAGCTCATTTACTTATCCTAAAAGTCTAAGTGTAAAAATAAGCTACACCCTTATTTGCTTAACCTAATTTTTACTTTATAATTAGGCTTGCAAATAGGTCAATTTTATTTCAATTCCATTTTATTACATTTGTTTCAATTTACATCTTATTTTACGTAATTTCAGTTTTCTTATTGTCTGATCCATATTCGCATTAAATCTATTTTAATTCATTCGCGAAGAAAAAGGGAAATAGAAGAAAACTGACAGTTTATAAAAGAAAATCCCAAACATGGAAAAAGATGCAAATAAACAGTAATTAACAGTAAATAATTAAAAATACTGTAAATAACTGTAATTAAATGGAAAAGCTATAACTAACAGAAATTAACTATAATTAACTGAAAAGAATAGCTAAAGAAATAGACTGAAAATAAATTTAAAACTGAAAGTAACTGATAAAAAGTTATTTCCAAAACTGTAGAAAAACTACAACTATTGGAAAACCTATTATTTCGAATTACTCAAAGAAATTCAAAATAATTACAATCACTCACCTCTGGCCTAAGCACTTCCTTTGGTCTTCTCGGATCCACTTGGAGTTGTAAAATAATTTTTATTAAAAAGATTCTCTCCTTGTAAAATTATTCCTTTTAGGGTCCTTCCTAAAAAGGTGAACCCAAGCGGAGGAAATCTAGAATGAGAAAAAGTTTTAGGTCTAGGGGTCTATTTATATGTGTAGAAGTGGATCTCGGACCGTTGGATTTGGAGATTGAATAGGATGCAACCACGTCATAGGCTGAATAGGAGCCATTGGATGGAAACACAAAAGGACCGGATAGAATAAAAAATACAAAGCAACGTATGTGAAACTTCTGTTGACTCATTGTTGTGTCAAATCTTACAATGCGCCTTTTCAATGTCTTATCTTATATTTAATTCAATTAATTACACCCTCAATAATATAACATTTTCTTCTTCTCAATCAATGTCTAATTTGTGCATTTATTTCAGGTTAAATTTCCACGTGTGTCTCTTTTTTCGCATGTTTCATTTCAGTTTTCAACATCCCATTTAATTTACATGTTTAAGTCTAAAATAAATAAATAAATAACCCATCAATATTTTTCCACATTTACATCTGAATTAAATAAATTAACACATGAATTGTTATATCCATATATTTTTTCCATATTCACGTCTGTTGTAATTAGATAAATAATATATGTCCACAAACGTGTATATATGTTGTGTATTAATTAGTAACCTTATTTTTTGCCTTTAAATTGAGCAACCAATTACATTAATTAATTGGTATAACTGTTTTTACGTTCAAAAACCAAACAGACCCATATTCCTTATTAATAATGAAATAACATACCTTATATATTTTCTATAAGAAATGCAGTCCTTCCATAATACACTCTTGCCTTTTCTTTTTGAAATATAACGTTTATTTTATTAAACGTCTTCTTTTTTTATAAATATATGGTTACATTTTCTCTCATTTGCAATAACCCATCTCATTTAAACATCGTTACCTTCACTTTTCAAATTTATAGAAGCAGATGCCTTCTTTTCAAAATACTGTTATGCATATTATTATTTTTCCTCTTTTTTTTAACAAAACAAACTCCATGGTTATAAAATCATACATATATTCAAAAATGAAAAGTTTATTTCATTTATCTCAAAATATGCATTTAATTCTATTTAAAATGTTCATTCCATTTTGACACAAATGCAAGTTCTTTCATTAAACTTAATTATTACAATTTAATCTATCTTTTCCTTTCTAATCGAAACATTTCAATAAATCTACTGCCAATTAATTTCAATACTAATTTCAACGGATTCTAAATATAAACACTATTTCTTTACACTTAATTATTTATTAATTTCTCCTTAAATTTCGAGTTGTTACAAAATTCATTTGCAAATTCTCAAACCGTTATGGCTCATTTTATAACTTTCCGGAATCAATTTCCAATCTTCTTTACAATTTCCAAAAACCCGATTATACTTATTTATAATCCCCTCTAACACTTATAACTTCTGTTATGAGTTCAAATTCATTTTTGAAGCTTCTGTATTCCAACATTTAGAAAATTTCTAAAGTTTCCAAAATCCCATTATAAGATTGCTCTTATAAAATCTCACCCATTAATTAAAATTTGGTTTACAAATCTCGAGAGAATTCATAAAAAATTTCAATCATTTCCAAAACTATATATAAATATATATAATAAGTAATTTTTAAAGAATAATAATTTATATTCAATTTAAGTAATTATTTAAAATATCAAAATACCTTTAATTGGATGGTTGTTAACGAAAAAATTTAAACGCTAACACCCTGGTGTATAAGATGTGATTGTGAAAGCACCACCCGTTTGTACGGGAAATAGAAATAAGCAGAAAGTATGTAGAAAAACGGTAAGAGACACAGTATTTATAGTGGTTCGGCTTATAATCCAGCCTACGTCCACTTTAATCTTTTTATCACTAGTTTGATTACAATTCTTTACAAGATCTTTCAATTACAACACACTTCAAGTGATAGGGTATGTGAAACAAGTAGCTCAAGCTTTGATGTTGACAATCATCTTCAAATCCATGGTGAATGTGGATGATTCCTTCATGGAGTTCCTTTAGAAGTTTGTTGGATCTAAAAAGCTTTGAAGTCGTCTGGAATTCGACAGAGTAACGGCGCTTGAAGAGAATGAGCCAAAAGGTCACGCCAGTAAAGCAGAAAAGAAGAATCCAAGGTCTAGAAAGGTCGACAGCATTGAAAGAGGAAGTTGACCGGCTCATGGAGAATAATTTCATCAGAGAATCTACCTATCCAAATTGGGTTTCAAATCCAGTACTAGTTAAGAAAGCCAATGGTAAATGGAGAGTGTGCATCGACTTTTCAGATCTAAACAAGGCCTGTCCCAAGGACTGCTTCCCATTACCCAGGATCGATCAACTGGTAGATGGAACAGCGGGTCATGAATTGTTGTCTTTTATGGATGCCTACTCCGGATATAATCAGATCATGATGCATGAGCCAGATCAGGAGGACACAAGCTTTATCACCGATGTCGGTCTTTATTGTTACAGAGTTATGCCCTTTGGGTTGAAAAATGCGGGGGCAACATACCAAAGACTGGTAAATGCTATGTTCAAACCGCAGTTGGGAAAGACTATGGAAGTTTACGTTGATGACATGCTAGTAAAATCTAAGAAAGCAGTGGATCACATCGAACACTTAGCAGAAATGTTCGCAATTCTCCGAAGATACGGAATGAAGCTTAACCCTTTAAAATGTTCTTTCGGGGTAGAATCTGGGAAGTTCTTGGGTTTCATCGTGAGCGCTAGGGGCATTGAAGCTAGTCCAGCTCAAATCACTGCTCTAAAAGAAGTCAAAGCTCCTAAAACAAAGAGGGAATTGCAAAGTCTCAATGGAAAAATTGCCGCCTTAAGTCGGTTCATATCCAAAGCTACTGATAAATGCATTCCATTCTTCGACGCTCTAAAGAAAGGAAAGAAAAACTTTGACTGGACTCCCGAATGCCAGAAAGCTTTTGAAGAATTGATTCAACATATGGAAACGCCTCCAATACTTTCCAGGCCCGGCGATGGCGAGGATCTTCTTATATACTTGGCAGTTTCATCTCATGCTTTAAGTGCAGCGCTGGTACGGGAAGACAAAAGGATTCAACATCCAGTTTACTATATCAGCAAAAGACTCACTGGGGCAGAAATGAATTACTCCAAGTTGGAAAAACTCGCCTATTGTCTATTGATTGCCTCAAGAAAGTTGAGGCAATATTTCCAGGCTCATCCTATCAAAGTCCTCACTGATCAACCTTTAAAGCAAGTCTTGTTTCGCCCTGAGACTTCGGGCCGCCTTTTAAAGTGGAATATTGAATTGAGCCAATATGACATCACTTATCATCCTAGAAAAGCGATCAACGGACAAGCTTTGGCAGATTTTATTGCAGAATTTACAGACAAGGGTAACAGCGAGGAAGAAACAATCGAGAACTCCCCAACCCAATGGAAGTTATTTGTAGATGGCGCAAGAAATGATTACTGTTCAGGTGCTGGAATTGTTCTTGAAACTCCTGAAGGCCGGTCATTATGCTATGCGCTAAGATTAGAATTTCCTTCAACAAACAATGAAGCAGAATATGAAGCTCTGATCGCTGGTTTGAAAATTGCTAAAGAACTAAACATTCGAGCGTTACAGATCTTCAGTGATTCGCAGCTTATAGTATGTCAAGTCAAGAAGGAGTTTCAAACGAAAGGAGGAAATCTGCCCGCTTATGTGTCAAAGGCTTGGGAACTTTTATGTGAATTCGACCATTACACGATAAGTCATATTCCTCGAGAAGAAAACATGAAAGCAGATTCTCTCGCAAAATACTCAAGTTCTGGCGAAGCCCAATCCTTAGGGTTAGTTCCAGTGGAAGTTTTGTCAAATCCGAGCATTGATGAAATGGATATCGATTGGGTTATGAGTATGTCGCAAGAGCAAGAATCATGGATGACTCCAGTAACAAAGTATCTACTCAATGGCTCTTTACCAGAAAACTCTAAAGAACGACAAAAGCTACTGAGAAAAGCTTCTCGATATATAATCCAGGATGGTCAATTATACAGACGAGGATTCTCAATGCCATTGCTTCGATGTGTATCCAAAGAAGAAGCCAAAATAATCCTATCAGAGGTACATGGAGGAGAATGTGGGGATCATTCAGGTGGTCAAACTTTAGCAAAGAAAATTCTCCGATATGGATATTTTTGGCCAGAAATTAATCGAGATGCTGCAGATTACTCTCGAAAATGTGACAGATGTCAAAGATTTGCCAAAATTCCTAGAGCACCTTCTACTGAGCTCACACAAATGACCAGTCCGTGGCCGTTTGCGATTTGGGGAATAGATTTGATCGGACCTTTACCAACCGCCAAATCTGGAATCAAATATGCCATTGTTGCTGTAGATTATTTCACTAAATGGGCTGAAGCTGAACCATTGGCAACTATCACCTCCAAAAAGATGATAAATTTTGTGACTAAGAATATCATTTGCAGATACGGTGTGCCTCAGAAAATAATCACAGACAATGGTACTCAGTTTGAAAGCGAGGAATTCCAGGATTTTTGCAAGCGATTCAAAATCCAGAAAAGCTTTTCGGCAGTAGCTCATCCGCAGGCAAACGGGCAAGTGGAAGCAGTGAACAAGATCATCAAATCAACCATCAAAAAGCAACTCGAAAGAGCAAAAGGTGGTTGGGTCGATAAACTACCGCTTGCACTATGGGCATACAGAACTACTCACAAAACTGCAACTGGGCATACTCCTTTTTCGTTAGCATACGGATCGGAAGCAATGATCCCGGTTGAAACAGAGGTCCCTTCACACAGAAGAATCCATTTCAATCAAGCAGAAAATGAAAAGCTGCAACTTGAAGCGCTGGATCTCCTTGATGAAAAAAGAGATGAAGCTAACCTCAGAGTTGCAGCTCATCAGCAAAGGATAGCCAGACATTTCAATTCCAAAGTTCGTCAACGCAGCTTTGAAATTGGAGATCTAGTCCTAAAAAGAATTATGACAGCGACAGGTGTGTTTGGGCCAAATTGGGAAGGACCGTATGTGATAGGTCAGAAACTTCTTGACGGCACATTCAAGCTCACCACAGTTGATGGAGATCAAATTCCAAGGGCATGGAACAGCAATCACTTGCGTCCATACTTTACTTGAAAATTTTGTTGAAACATTGTAAAAAGAATTATGAATGTATGATTCCTGTAATTGAAAGCAATTGTGAAACTGATGCAAGTAAATAATGAAAGAATATAAAGTGGATGTAGGCCCAATTTCATGGCCGAACCACTATAAATCTTGTGTTCCTTATTATCATTATATGTTTGCTTTGTTTTCGATATAAAAATACACAAAATGTATTGCTGAAATATCGATTTAAATTTTTGCAGACAGTGGAGATAAAACTTGCGCATAATAAGACCGAGCGATTCTCACCATCATTCAACAAACAAATTTCAAGTCACAAAGACCCCGAATTCAAATCCTAGATAGGAAATGCTTCAATTGAACGGCTAATGATTTCGATAGGAACGAGCCCTTGCTGATAAATTGAGATTGTTTAAACAAACAAACATCCAATTAGGAAGCTAGTGCCCGTTCTCACGAACTTGCCTGGCAATGAAGTACACTTCCTTGGATTAAACAAGCCACTTGTGAAAAAAAAGGGGATCGCTGAAAAGGCATAAGCAAGTGAACAGAGGAACAACCAAAGCTACCATCAGCGCCACAAGTCCTCTTCGGAGGCACAACTCTTCGGATAATAAAAGACCTCTAATGGGTCATATGCCACAAAAAAGAAAGTTCTCTACTCAACAAAAAAGATTGGAGGAGTCATGACCCTCCAACCATGAGAGAGTAACTTCCAGGCGATGAAAACCCTCTCTGAGGCCCATTTCACCAGGAGTTGAAGTGTTATAACCGCTCTTCGGGATTTCACTTCACCAGAGTTGAAATGTAAACAAAATAAAAGCCCTCTTCGGAGGCCCATTTCACCAGGAGTTGAAGTGTTATAACCGCTCTTCGGGATTTCACTTCACCAGAGTTGAAATGTAAACAAAATAAAAGCCCTCTTCGGAGGCCCATTTCACCAGGAGTTGAAGTGTTATAACCGCTCTTCGGGATTTCACTTCACCAGAGTTGAAATGTAAACAAAATAAAAGCCCTCTTCGGAGGCCCATTTCGCCAGGAGTTGAAGTGTAGCAGCCGCTCTTCGGAATTTCACTTCACCAAAGTTGAAATGTAAAAACAAAGACCTTCTTGAAAGCACACGTTTCACCGAGATTGAAATAAAACTTCCAAGTGTTGAAACGTGAAAAGGCTTTCTTCAAAGGCACAACTCTTTGGGGGTACACGTTTCACCAAGATTGAAATAAAACTTCCAAGTGTTGGAACGTGAGAAATCCCTCCTCAGAGGTACAACCCCCTCCCGGGAACACAATTAAGAAAAAAGACCTCTTTGGAAACCCACGTTTCACCGAGATTGAAATAAAACTTCCAAGTGTTGAAACGTGAAAAGGATTTCTAAAGCATAACTCTTTGGAGGTACACGTTTCACCGAGATTGAAATAAAACTTCCAAGTGTTGAAACGTAAAAAAATCCCTCCTCAGAGGTACAACTTTCTATAAAAAAAAAAATCCTCATCAAAAGCGTACTTTAACTTTCAAAGGAAAAGTAATTTGCCTACTGTGGGAAATGATCGTAAAAAGAAAAGAAGTTAAAGTACCCTTCAGAGGTCCGCTTTACCACATAGAGGAATTCACTTGATGAGATATGCACATAAGCAAAAGAAAAAAGTGATTTCTTCGAACGACCAAGCGTAAAAACTTATACGAAGGGAGTTGTACTCTATAAAATTTTCTTTAAAGAATAAAATAATTATTCTTTAGCAAATAAGAGTGTAAATCCCCTCGAGGTATAGAATATTGCAGCATACTTATGGAATGGGGGCAATATAGTATAATTACACACAATATGGTATAACTAAACCAGCAAAAGGTAACGCTCAAGTAACATACCATAAGCTCGCTGCAATATCAAATAAACTCATGCCAAAACAAATAACAAATGTATTCTTTAATTCAAACAAAAGTTTGTACAAACGAGGAATCCTTTTATTCAAGGAATCATTTTATTCAATTACAACGCAGGTACAGGTTTCAAAATAAAGAAAAGCGGGGGCCGGTACCCGCACAATTCTCGGCCAGTACATGCAAAACACAAAAAAACTAGAAACTGAAGATCTTCACTTCTTTTTGCTGCCTTTAGACCCTTTACCCGGCCGAATGATCAGCTTTTCAGGTCGACCAGTGGGTATAAGGGAGGAAGGAGAGGTAGACGCAGCTGGCCCAACTTCTGGCTCCTCTTCAGTGGCAGTGATTATCTTCCCTCTCCTCCTTGATGCTCCTTGCTTCCTTCTCCTCTTTGAGGAAGACTCACTTCCTGGAGTGGCAAGTTTAGATAAAGTTATATCGTCAGAAGGAGTCCGCTCCGGAGATATGTCACCTCCCTCAAGTCCCTCATCTTTTTGCTCTTGCGAAGCAACGGGATCATCCAGGCCATGGAGAGCTTCTATTTGTTCTTCTTGTGACCCAGGTTGAGAAGCAGAGGGAGGCGCCACTTGAAGAGATGGAGGAAGGATCACCGGGGGAGAAGAAGCTTGAGTTTGACTCGGTGCTTTCTCTACAAAGGAGAAAAAACTTAAAATATCAGTATCTTTCGAAAAGAGAGGGGATGACGACTCATCAAAAGTCGGGAATTCACTGACATTTGAAAAATAATCAAGAAGATCGTCAAGTTCACAAGGAGCGAACGAGCAGTTCACCACTTGAGCTGGTCCGGTGTCAAGTTTACCTGGGGTAGTTGGATCTCTGAGGTTGATTTCATATCGCTGTGCTTCGTTGCTTTCACCACCTTCATCCCCGCCTTGTGCACTTGTAGTTTCAGTTACTGTCTTAGTTGCAGGCGGAGTAGAGGAGCTAGAACCCGTGATGTCAACCACAGGAGAAACTGGAGGATGGACAGAGGAAATAAGCGTTAATTCCTTTCCAGAACATTCCTCTTCCGCCATTCCAGTTCTCATCCTGGCAAGTTGTTCTCGCCCCTTCGCAAGAGCAGCGCGAGCTCCCTCATCCAGGTAACGCGCCTCAAAATCTTCATCGCCATACCCGGCGTCTTTAAACATGTTAAGAGCAGCTTCCCACACCTCGGCCAGGGTGATTTCATACTTAGGACCAAGAAAAGAGAGGCTGCCGCGTCCCAAGACACAATGTAAATAAAAATCGAATAAAGTCGAATTGATATCGTTTTCCATGGTCTGAGCAGTTTCTTCGGCTGCAATTTTGCCAGCCATGGCCTCATCTCGATCTTTTTCGGTCTGAGCAAGTTGGGCTTTTAGCGCTTCAATCTCCATGTCCCGGGCGCTCAGTTTATTCTGCAGCTGGGTGACATCAGTGCGGTGGTTCTCTACAGCTTGTTCCAACCTCTCAGCTTTAGCTTCAGCGTCCCTCTGGCTGGCGTGCGCATCTCGCACTTGTTTTTGCAATACCTCTTCTCTTTGGGTGTAAGTATTAGTAGAAGAGGCAAGATCATCTTTGAGCTGCTTTACTTCAGCTTCGAGTTTTTCATTGTATTCGGCTATCTCCTTCATCTCAGTGTTGTGTTGATCAAGAATCTTCTGCCATTCTGATTTGTCATTTTCCATGGTCAGCATTGCTTCGATGTTAGCCCGATTAACTCTTTGAAGTTCATCAACCAGCTTTTGCCATCCAGACATTCTATCGATATCAAGCTTGACAGCATCGAGATTTCTGTACATAGCTTCTTTGTCGATGGGGACCAAATCAAGGTCGAAGCGTACCCCCCTCAAACACCAGTTCGGGAATCGGCTCTGCAAAGTCGGGGGGCCCCTTTCAACATGGTATGAAGGCCTGTTGAGAAGTGTTTGGATGGCACTTCCTTCAAGAGCAGGAGATTTGGAAGGGATGTCAATAGAAACTGAGGCACCAGGTCTCTCAGATGTCACGGGCACGTGCTCCTCGCCAAGTTTGGTCCGCTTTCTCGAATCCTCAATATGGCTCTTCCCCCTATCATCGTGCGTTTTACGTTTATGGGAATCATCATCCCTTGGGAAAGATTCATGTCGCGTGCCCGCTCCCTCATGACGTTCTTCATACCTTCTCCTCTCTTCAGCTTTTCGCGCAGCTCTCTGCTCATTGGTCTCTCTGGGATCGGTATAGTATTGCTTGTAATCATAGCTGCCACGCCCTCCATAGCGTCGAAAGTCTTTGTAATAAGAACCGCTGCCGCTGCGCCCCATAGAGGAATCTGAAAAGGCAAAAATAGCAAGTCTTAGAAACTTCCGGAGAAAAGAAGTTAAATGTGAACAAATGCCAAAAAATCCTAAGTGTTGTGTGATGTGCAAGCTACGCGCATTAAGCTACAAACCACTCATTGGTGTAGAGGTGATGATAGCTTGGGTATGAGGAGTTGGTGTTTGTGTTGGTGTTAGTCGAAGAAGGGACGTCGCCTCAACTATAGGAGAGATAGTTTTAGACACGTCATCTCTAAAAAGCTCCTGTGAGGTCACTATTATGTCGCTCAACCCATCATAAACATCGTCACCATCATGCTCGGTGAGACTTGTTTTCTCAGTTCCTACATCAGCTAATCCCCCGAGAGGCTGTGAAGGTTCTTCTTCTTCCTCAATCGGGGCAAGTGCCGTCTTACTAGATGACCCCATAATGTCGGTAGGGGTGGAACATTTCACCAATGAAGCTTCGATGTTAGACTCTTTTGATGAGGGTTGTTCGATAGTAACGGGGGCATCCGATGCTTCAGTCGGGGAATCGGGAACTTCAGTCGGAGCTTCACAAAGCTGAGTATAGCGAGAAGGGTGGAGAAGTTCGTATTGATGTAGAAATTCGTCGCTTAGTAGAAACTTGATACTTCTCTCTTCTGCGGCTACAGCGCTCAGTCTATCAAAAGTCTGCCTATGTATCGGATCTCTAGAGGGAAGGGGAAGTGCTGAAAAAAGCAAAGAATGAGATTAGCAATTTGGACCCCGAAAAGAGTTAAGAAAGAAAGTGGAAAGACGGAAATAAATGATCTTACTTCCTACTCTCCAAGAAGCATAAAACTCTGGGGGACTGCGGGCAAAGAAAAATTGGTTTAAAAATCCATGGACACTTTCAGTAAGATCAAGAATGAGCTTGCGGTTTCTTGCACTTCTCACAATGATAAGAGAAGGATGGTCTTTGCTCTTTGCAAACGAGCATAAGTAGCGAATTTCTTCGAAGCTCGGCAGTCGGTCAAGATTTCTTCTGAACAAAACACCCAACCCCATCAAGATAGCGTAACCATTAGGATGAAGTTGGAACGGAGAAATTGACATCCGAAGAAGAAGAATTCGAAGAAAGTCATTGAAAGGTGGGATCGCCCCACTTAAGCACATTTGACGATTAACCGCGACAAAACCATAGGGAGGTCTGTCAGCAGTATCATTCGGTCCAGGAAATATGACATCATCTTCAGCAAAGCCGAATTGAGTACGCAACTGAATAAATGTTCTCGAAGATAGAATAGTCGAAGTTCTTTCCGGAGGATTCTCTATAGGAACAGCTATCGGGAAAGTTTCTTCTTCTTGACTTGCTGCTTCTTCTCCTTGATGGGAAGTCATTCTACACAAGCAATTGGATATTCAAACATGAAGGTGCACGTTTCCTAAAGTGTGTGAAGTGTTGTACAAGTATCAATCAAACAATAAGCAAAGGTAACTGGAATAAAACCTAGCAAACATTTGTTAGTTATAAAAACCAGGAATCTTTGTTTTGAGTTTGAATATGCAAATACAATGTTGATGCAAACAAATCAGTTCAAATTGTTGATACTTTGCATTAATATTCTACTTTAGTCAATTAATTTACAACATTTCATGCAATATGTTCATATCTCTTATCTTGTCTTAACTAATCTGTCATTTGATATGGGCAGTCAATGGCAGTATGTGCGCCTTGGTTTTCTTTGTTTGTATGTTATTATCAACAGGTTTACAACTCAAAAGTGAGAATGATATGTGAAGTGACACAATGACATTCAAACAAATTTAAAGTTGGGGCATTTCAAATCTTAATCCCGGTTCAAGGTTTATTCAATTTAGTTCGGTAGTCCGGGTTAAAATACTTGAAGAAGGCCTATGTTTCTAAGTGTCAATACGTCCAGAGCCCAAGTGTTAGCTCGGCTACGATTCAAAAATTCTCATGCGAGATAAGACTGAGTCGGTAACGGGTCAAAATCTAGGTGGTTCAGCTTGGCGACTCATTTCCTCTAGTTCGCACGGGGGAGATAAGAAGGCAAGCTCCAAGTCGAAAGGCAGGAATTCCTCCAAGTCTTAACTCGGTCACGATCTAAGCTTTAATGTTTAGGTCGGCGAGATTCTTTCAAGCATTATCTCAACCACGATTTAAGGTCGTGTAAGAGCTAGATCGGTCGAAGGCTAAGCCACCTAAACCCACTAACTCGCCTTCGAGCCAACATCCCATAGCATTAAACCCGATAACCCAATAGCCATTTCTTCAACAGCAGCCTTTCATTCAAGCTATCGGATCATCCAATAAAACAGCTCCAAATCGCATAAGTCCGTTGCTCTGCCTTCAGAGATCATTGAACCTGAGTGATAAAACCTTCTTCATCATCTCAACGATCATCTGAAGCCAAAATCGAGTAACCTAAACTTCATCGACTACAGGTATAGTGAGATTCGTGATGGAACGTTGCGCGAAGAGACAATTCGTATTCAAGTGACAGAATTCATGAACCAATAGCAATCTATGATCGAGAAGGGGACGGATTCACTTACGCTCTGAATAGTAGGAATTGCTAGTGATCAGGTAGGATGGAATCGCCTTAAAGAACTCAAGAGAATTTTAATGGCGGAGTTAAGAGAGCAGGTAATGAGAAAGAAGAAGGGGATATGATTTATACCTCGTAGTGAAAGGAACTGAAGCGGCAATTCGCCGGCTTAACATTTGGACCGTGCCCGATCTAATAACGTGCCAACTCAGTGAAGGGCCGAGATAAGAGATGTTTCGAAGCACACGACTTAAGCCTAAGGCGTATACTTCGAGGGGCAAATGTTAACCCTATCTCGGTTACGACTCAGCAGGTCTGGTACGTGGAGATGGCGCCGACTCAAGAGATGCCGACTCAGAAGAGTTGCCGACCTAACAACCCAAAGACTTTGCCGACCTAACCAATTAACAAGGTGGCCGACTTAGTTCGGTGCCGACCTAATTAGTTAAGAAACGCGCCGATCCAATGCCTTATCATGGGTGCCGACTCAATGCCTTTACCAAGTTCCCGACCTAAGGGCTTAAATGGTTAACGACCTAATGCCTTGAAGGATGCCGACTTAGGAAGTCTACCGATCTAACTTGAGTACCGGTCTAGTTATCTAAAGGAGCTGCCGACCTACTTGATGAGGACATGGAAAGGTACACGACTCATACTTAAGCCGGGGCATGTTAACTCGGCTACGACTTAGAACTGGTGATTTAAGTCCGGAGAAGCATGCTTGCCCCATTAAAAGCATGAGCCATGCATAAGAGAAAGGGGGACCTACGACCTAGCTTATCTCGGCAACAACTCAATTCAGACAAGCTTGCTTCCATTAAGTCGTGGGCTTGGCTCGTTAGATCGGCGATGGGATAAGTTAAGTCGGCCACGACTTATACTAAGTCGGTCGCGACTTAGAACTTGGCAAAAATTCCAGACCAGAACTCTCTATAAATAGACGACCACTTCCAACGTTCAAGGGACCTTTTGGCTCATTCTCTTCAAGCGCCGTTACTCTGTCGAATTCCAGACGACTTCAAAGCTTTTTAGATCCAACAAACTTCTAAAGGAACTCCATGAAGGAATCATCCACATTCACCATGGATTTGAAGATGATTGTCAACATCAAAGCTTGAGCTACTTGTTTCACATACCCTATCACTTGAAGTGTGTTGTAATTGAAAGATCTTGTAAAGAATTGTAATCAAACTAGTGATAAAAAGATTAAAGTGGACGTAGGCTGGATTATAAGCCGAACCACTATAAATACTGTGTCTCTTACCGTTTTTCTACATACTTTCTGCTTATTTCTATTTCCCGTACAAACGGGTGGTGCTTTCACAATCACATCTTATACACCAGGGTGTTAGCGTTTAAATTTTTTCGTTAACAATGGTGATAGCTAATTTCTAAACCATTTATTAGTAATAATAATTGATTCACAAAGCTTATTATAAAAATAAAATTTTCATTTCAACTAATATTGAATATTTAAATAACCAACCTTTTGAAATATCTCAATACTATAACAATTTCCAATTTCCATAGTTTAAGAAATTAAATCTCCTATTGAAAACAAAATTTAAATTCTTGATAAATTTTATTTTCAAAATTCAACATTACCATTTTATATTTATAAATCTCTCTCGATTTACCACAAATCGATTTTCATTTCCAATTTCACAACTATTCTCAAATTATAAAATAGAATCCACTATTTCTTTTTAAACCGATTTCCATATCTCATTTTAAATTCTTGCTGTGAATATATATTTCTAAGTTATCAAATGATAACCATCTCACTTAATTTATAAACCTTGTTTATTCATTACATAATTTCATTCCCCTGCTTATACAGGTTTACAATACAAAAATTTATTTATAAATCGATTTCTAATTAAAATCTCATTTGTCAATAATTTTCTTAAATAACCCAAACTATATTCCAAAATCAATCAAATCTCGATTTCTACTTCCACTTCGTATTTTAAAAATCTTATTCAAAATCTATTGTTTTAAAATCCTCAATTTAAAATTCTCTAGTTGAAACCATTTACGAAATAGCTAATTAAATACGTAAAGTCTAATCATTCATTTCATCTAGATCAATTCTCTTTTAAATAATCCCAAATTTTTTGTACAAATATTTTATTTCCAAAATCGCCTTTGAATTTCCTATTTAAATTCAAAATATTATTTTTATTATATGAAAATTTAGGCCAGTGCGACTAATCATTTTTATTATACGAAAATTCAGTTTAACTTAAAATTTCCACTAACTTCAATTGATTCCAACCAAATTTCAGATTGTAGTGTTATCCATAATGATTCTAACGCAACTCATTTCATGATTTTTGGACCTCGCATGTTAAGATATTCGCATTACAATAATTCGATTTTAGATCAAAAATTCATTTTAACTAATTATAGTAATTAAAGTTAATTACCCGCATTTACCTTTTGAATCTCGATTCAAAATCGCGAATACGCTTCCAGGTCGAACCAAAACCTTGCTCCCCATCGATGACCATCTTCTTCCCTGTGCACGCACGTGTGCATAGCGATCGAATCTAACTCCATGCTGCCGCTCAACCCTCTTTGCTGCGCCGCTGTCTCCAGCACGAAACCCCATCTCACCTTCACCTACTTCCACAATCGTCTAGAAAGTTACCGTCGACCATCGCTGCCTTGGCCAATCCCCTAGCGCCTTAGGCGCACGCACCCAAGCCCCTCTAGCATTCCATTTCTCGAAGCGACACAAATCCTTGTCGCAACTTCTGCTACATCGTCACACATGCCACCGCGACCTCGTCATCTCGTGAGTTGCTAGATTCGATCGATTGCCCTTTTTTTTATTTTTCCTATTGAAGAAGAAAAGGAAAAAAATCGCATTTTTAAATAGAGAAGGGGTGTCTCGTAGTACTGTTTAGGGAGGTTGTATATAGGCTATGCCGGTTGAAAGTTTGACTTTGTAATTTTATTATATTATAAAATTTCCAAAATATCTCTTTATATATAATTAAAATCTCAATCTCCAATCGAGGCGTACCGCCTGGTGTTTTTAATGTTGTATCCCTATTCCGAATGCAGTGAAATAAGTTTCGAGACCTAATTCAGTCGTATGTGGAAGCTAGCCTTTTGAATTCAATTATAGTATTAAATTTTCAATATTAGTTTCAACGCGTTTCTATCCAGTACGACCAAACAGTAACTCAGTTACTATAAAAATTGAAATCGACAATAATACACTATCACAGATCCAATGGAGCTGGTTTCGTCGAATTCCGAGATTATGCCCCGGATCGTTATTTTAACGTGTCGATTAAATCGACGATTTTCGAAATTGACAAAATTACTTGAAATTTAAGTTTTTAAAAACTTATCAAATCAATTCTAATTCAAATAGAATTTATATCAACATTAGAAATCGTTCCGATTCATATTCAACTCAAACTTCAATTATTTGCCTTCCTGTATCTCAATAAATCATTATATTTAAAAATTAAATTCATTCTAAAATTTCAACCAAAATCTTCATATTCAAAATCAACTTATATTCCAAATCCAATACTTAAAACCATTTAAATATTCAAAACCAAACGACGGAAAATCGAGGTCATTACATTCCTTCTCCCTAAACAAATTTCGCCTCTTAAATTGCTAAGGTAGGAAAAATATTCCAAACCCATTACTTTTCAAAATCTCACTTAGTGAAAGTTCGATATTTCACTTTTTTTTAATCTTTTAGTTTCAACCCAAACAATTAGTACTCCATTTCTAAACCAAACCCTTTTATTTCAATTACAATTCGAAATCGAATTTCTTTTAACAAATATTTTTCAGAATTTTTCCAACGCCCTAAATTTTCGAAATTTTTGGTAGAGTTTCCATTGTACGGAGAGCCTTTTGCAATATCATAAATATAATAAAAATGATATCATCGACCCATACGGTAGGAAACACAATATATATCAATATTTATCTCATTTTCGCTTTTAATGCGTAAGTGTACCTTATATTAGCATTATTAAGCGAGCTCGCTCAACTAATATGCAATTGCGCAACCAAAAATCAAGTCGAACAGCTCCATACACCTGTACTTACTTAAATAAATCCCATCTGTTCATATATATGAAATTTAATTACTTTACATCCTATTAACTACTTTAAACACAAGATTTCATAACGCCAACATCGTACATCATATATTTACATGCAAATACAGGGTTCAAACATTTAGTTATTCATTTCAAAATTCAGTTTATACGCTATTTCATTCAATTCCAAATGATTCACATAACAATTATCAATATTCAATTCATATTTACACACAACATATTCATATCCATTTCAAAACGATTCTAAATCAATTAATTCACAAAAATCTTGTTCGCTCAATTTTATGTACAACAACAATCCAATCCATGCCAATTTATTTATGAACCATTTCATAAATTTATTTGAGCCAAGATTCCATCCAAAATATTAACTTAAGTTAATTCGTCTACTTTCAATCATTTCAACCATATAACCTAAATTCATTTCAATTGAAATCAAATTCCATTTCATTTCAAATTTATTTTTATTCAATTTATTTACCTTCGATTGATTCGCATTTCCATTTACTTGGTATATATTAATTTGCACAATATTACTTGAGAATCATTTCATAAAATTAATATTAAGGTTTATGATAACCTTTTATACAATACATATATTCATTTCCACTTTAAAACTAAATTACATACTCGAATTCATTTAAATAATATCCCAAAGCCATATTCTATTTATTTACAATTAAATTTAATTTACTTATAACTTAAGTCATTACCATTTTAATCCATTACTATTTTATTTGACAACATTTGAAAATATATTTAATTCGCTTACATTTAAGTCGAATTTCTTTTATAACTCAAGTTCTACATTCAATTACAATTTCATTCCACAACCCATTTTACCTAACGAAGTTAAGTTCCATTTCTAACTAATTAATTTATTTAATTAGTTCGCTTACAATTTATAATTCAATATATGATTTTTATCACTTCATTTAATTTACTTGAGTTCAAATTCATCTTATAATTCAAGTTTGGATTTTCATTTCTTCATCAAATATCCAATCATTTTTATTTTGGTTTTCCTATTCCACTTTTCCAATTAAAACTTATTTTTCTCAATTATATAAATCCTATACTTGGGTGATTCCATTTGACTCATTTTAAATTAAATCTTCTTTGTAAGGTTAAATTTTCGATTAAATACCACTTCGTCGATGCTTACTCGATTATAATCACATTTAATTTTTTTACTTAAGATTATACATCACTTTAGCTTAAGTATATTTTTAGCCCATTGATTCCAATTTTGTATTAAATCTAATTTCATTAAACTTAACTTGAGTTAACCTCATTTATAATTCAATTCCAGCTTTGCTTATCTCAACTAATCACTTTAAAACTGAGTTTTATTTCAAATTATTCTGAAATCATATATGACCTCTTTTGTAAGCTATTCAAACTTATTTATTCTAATTTCATAATTTTCTACTTAAATTTTATTCCATTCAAGATTTGTAACCATAGTTGTATAGTCACTTTACAATTCAATTTTACATATTCAATTCAATTTGATATGGGTTCAAACCAAATCCAATTTTCATTTGACTTGCCTCAAGTTAAATTCTAATTCCTTTCAATCGTTTACTAGCTCAATCTGTTTAACTGGCTTAAGTTAATTTTTTGTAAATTTCATATCGAAATTCACATTTCCAGGTTATAAATTCAAAACCTTATCTTCTTTCGGCTGCACCAATCATTTAAATGGAAATTCCAGAATTCAAACACTCATTTTCATTTCAAATCATTTTGAAATAATACACACACACATATATGTAACTCTTTGTTTTTAACAAACCATTTCCTTGGAATTTTAAACTCAAACTTAGTTTTATCCAAAATAAATTCCCTTGGAATCTCTAAAGCAATATCTGTTTCAACAAAATCTCCATATCAAATTACTATGGTAGCAATCCATCATTTAGAAACTCAAAAATGAATACTGGTGATGCTGTGGTCATCGCCGGAATTATTTCTAACGACTGAAGTGAGTTTAGTGCTTTCTCACTTTCAATATCCATTTAAAACATCTCCATTCAAAAATATCCCAAAAATAATATCACCGTTGCTCTTTTCTAACACTTTGGGAAACATTTTCAAAATCTCCGATATTTAAAAAATCCCAAACTTAGTTAAAATTTATTCAAAACATTTTTTACAACTTTCGGGATTTAGATTTTCAAATTCTGGTTTGTACCCACTTTTTAGTTCTAACTCATTTGTATAAATCATATTTATACATTTTCTGTTTGGTTATATAAACCATTTCGAATTTTATAATCTGGTTTGGATTATAATAATAACAACCACACACACAAATATACTATAATATTTTCTTCATATCAATATATAGTTTGGGTAAAATTATTTCATTTACTCGCTTCAAAACAATACAGTGCCGGTTTACCTGGTTTAAGTGTTTAAAAATTCCTATCGATTTCGTAGCGTCCCACTATTCGACTAGAATTTGTAAACTGCTCAACAGATAATTCAACGCAATATAAAACAATTTATATTCACTAACAATAACGTGCTCATATCTATTAATACACTCAGACTCATTCTAGAGTACTATTAACTCTATATCTAATGAGTAATCCTCACCAAAGCCAAAGTTTTCGCTTAACCTTCAGTTTTGATATCACTGTAACGACCCATGGAATTTTCCACCCTCGAAAATCGACATCATTATATTAACTGTGTAGCATGCCGAATATTCAAGTGTCAAAAATATCATATCAATGGGGGTGAAGGATAAAGATATAGAAGAAGAAACAGAAATAACAATACAGAATCTCACATTCGCAGCAGAACAAGATATATTATAGATTTCTATACAAAAGAATTTGTAGCTATTAAAATACACAATCATCAGAGTACAACAATTAACAATCAATCCGTACAGATATAATAACTTGTCCTCGCAAATACTAAATATACAGCATGACTCACACAGCGGAAATAATCAAGTATATGTAATACGCCTGAGAATCCTCCAGCTCGTCTCCTGAGTTCTATAACAACCTAACCTAAATCTGTAATACTCGGTCTGACCCGCGCATTATAATAAAATAACACTCGAGTCAGTTTGGAAAACCAGCGCGAGAAAACATGCTTAATTTGAATTATTACTATTATCAAAATCTTTTGAAAAACAAATGTATCTCGTAAGACCACGCCACACATAAATATGATGGGTTTTTACCTTACGATAACCAAAACATTTTATGTCAAATCATTTGATATTATAATAGTGTCTATAGAAAATAAACTATAAAACAGCTAAAATGATTGCATCTCATGTTTCAGCATAGTAGGGTGCAATCAAAAACGTATAGACTCGTGGTGGATATTGGATTCCGTACAATGACTGGGCTACTGGGGTATCGCCTGCCCCAGTACACCTGTAGAAAAATATACCAAGGTTGTACCTAACGATCCTTGCCAACGGAGGACCGACCTATTCCTTGCTGGATAGTACCAAATATGCTACCACCCCAGGTGTTCCCACCCTAATCGAGCGCTCTCTTTTTCATGCACAACCATATCCATATTCGTAACGCATAAATCAGATCGAAATGGATCTCGGTCTCTTCAAAACGATTAATGAATTGGGCCAGATTTGACCGTCGGTTATTTAAATATCAAATAACACACATAACCAATCACTAGGACCATATCATAAATCTTTCAAAACATTTATTTTTAAATATCTTTACAAAGATATATATTCTAATTTGTTTCAATATTTGAAACAACTCAAGTACTTATTCCCATAGCAGGGTAATTTCAAATTATATCTTACTTCAACACTCAGTGAATATTTCCAAATTCGATTTATAACCCATTACTTAGAATTTTTTTTATATAAATCATTCCGTAATTAAAATATTTCCAAAGTTTAATCCAATAATTGGAAAAACAATTACAAGTATATTTTTCAAAAGCATTTCTAATATCCATACTTAGAAAATATTTCTTAACTTACCTCGATGGATAAGTATATTCACAATATAGGAGATTTCCCTTTCTATTTTTCAGTTGAAACATTTACAAATTCATTTACCAATTCTCAGCCCATTATGGCTCAATTTATAACTTTCCAGAATCAATTTCCAATCTTCTTTACAATTTCCAAAAATCCGGTTATGCTTATTTATAATCCCATCTAAACTTATAACTTCTTTTATGAATTCAAATTTATTTTCGAAGTTTCTGTATTCCAACATTTAGGAAATTTCTAAATTTTTCGGAATCCCATTATAAGATTGCTCTTATAAAATTCACCCATTAATTAAAACCCTGTTTACAAATATCGAGAGAATTTATCAAAACTTTCAATAATTTCCAAAATTCTATAATATATATATATATATATATATATATAATAAGTAATTTTTAAGGAATAATAATTTATTTTCAAAACATGTTTAAGTAATTATTTAAATTATCAAAACACCTTTAATTAGACGACGATAACTAAATTCTAAACCATTTATTAGTAATAATAATCGATTCACAAAGATTATTATAAAACAAAAGTTTCATTTCAACTAATATTGAATATTTAAATAACCAACTTTCTGAAATATCTCAATACTATCACGGTTTTTAAATTTGGTATTTTATGAAATTAAATCTCCTGTTAAAAACAAATTTTAACTTCTCGATAAATTTTATTTTCAAAATTCAACATAACCATTTTATATTTATAAATCTATCTCGATTTATCACAAATCGATTTTCATTTCCAATTTCACAACTATATCCAAATTTCAAAAAAGAATCCACTCTTTCTTTCTAAAACGATTTCCATATCTCATTTTAAATCCTCATTGTGAATTTATGTTTCTAAATTATCAAAATATAATCATCTTACTTAATTTATAAACTGTGACGCCCCACCTCTATACCCACGCTAGCCAAGGACATTATAGGGTAATGCCGTCAACTAACACGGAGAATAAGGCTGGTTAGGAGCGATCATCTGTAGCTTTGCTCTAACTATCTATTGAATACGTCGACAATAGTCATACCAAGAAGATCGACATATCCAATGAATACTTAAAACAAAACCATAGGTGGTTGGAGGATCTATCAGAACAGAATATAACAACTCAAATGTAATATACATCATAGAACAGTGGATCATCATACACCCATATACTTGTACATAACAGAGTATACGAACTGAAACGTGTCAAGTGGTATAGCAAACCACAATAAACAGGCGAATCCAAAAGAATACATGTATCAGAGTTACAACAAAAAGGACTACACAAAAAGCTTTAACAAAAAGGAGCAAGCTGAATAGTCCATGCGGAAGCAAAATAGGCTAAGTCCAAATGCACTTAACCTGAAACATCTCGGTCTGACCCGAGTAAAAATACAGGGTCAGTCTAACTAAACAAATCAGTTAGATAAACTGAACAACAATAACCTGCAAGGTCACAATGTATAACAAATATCTCTAAAAAAGATAATACAATCATCTAACAAAAGATGAATCATAATTAGACAAGCCTCGTATCATTGGCAACACAAATAAACAAAGGATATAAATATCCCAAAACAAGCCAAGAAGGCAACTAACAAATACCAATGAAGGTAACACAAGTTCCACAAGGTAATTGCTACATATCGTGCGGCTCAAAAAGACCTACACCGAAGGACGATACCTAGGGAATATACATATCAATGAAACATCAGAAAATTTGCACGTGCTCAGTACTGTATAAATAAGGATCCATGAGCCCGAACGCTCCAAACCCAAATATCACTCGAGCGGCTCATAAAGACCAATTACGAAAGCGACACTATTAGGGCAACAAACCCGAAGCTAACAAACCCGAAGGTACAAACCCGAATGCAACATACCCGAAGGCAACAAACCTGAAGGAGACAGTCCGAAGACACTATACCAAAGGCAACAAACCATAGCGGCGAAGGTCCGGAGGCCCAGTATTGGACACCACTAACTGGCAGAATGTGTCACAACTCTCGAAAAGGAATCCGAAAAGTGGTAACGTGAGTCCCATAACCACTCGTTCGCACTAAACGGTTTACTATCCGTTAGTTAATTTCACACTCAAAGCAGTACAAAGTTTACCTCATCTCATCGGCAAACCAGACCAAAAGGCCAAAACAATCAATCGAATAGGTCGGGGATTAATCGGAAAGATAAACGTCTGGATTCATGGTCCGTGTTTTACCTAACCATTTAATCTCCCTTCCACTCCGCTCGAAGTGCGAAATTGTGTGTGCGTTTTAAATAAGATTTATAAATTGGAGAAGCAAGCTTTTAATACAATTTAAAAGATTATTTTATAAAACCCCGTGGATGAAGCCAAAAAGGAATCATCAAGGTCAAATATGAATAAAAAACTAATTGGAATCAACGTGGATCGATAAAAGTTGAAATCACAAACAAATAGGCGCACAAGGCAAAACAGGGAAACAGGAGCAGGTCGGTTGACCGGACTCCCTGAGTCGGTCGACCGAACTAGAAACAGAAAGTTTCGGCTACAGCTTCGTCGACCGGCCCAGGGGGTTTGGTCGGCCGAACCTGATGCCTTGCATTATTCTGCCCTAGTTCATCGAAGTGGAAACACACCCAAACGCAACCGGTCGAGCAATCGACCTAAGGAGCCTTAGCCAATTGATACCCCAGCTCCATTAGCTCTCCGATTCGCCACCAAAAATATGTTCAAACATCAAAGTTTGGATCTTAAAAGAATTGAACCCAAACACTAAAAATTTGGATATTCACCAATTCAATCCAAACCAAAAGCAAGTGCACATGAACAAGTGTTAGGAATTCATACCCAACAATCAAAGATAGATATAAGCATAGATGTGAGATAAAAATCTCACCTTTTAACTCACAACAAGAAGAAGAAGCTCAATTGCAAGGAGAAGACCAACCATTCCCAACTTCAACTCTACTAGCTTCAATCTAGGATCAAAACAAGTATTTCCTAAGTTAGGTTTAGGAAACATTCTGAAATTGAAGGAGAAAGAGTTGGAGAAGATGAAGAGAGGACTTACCAATAGCTTCACTTTGATTTTTGGAGCAAGAATTCAAGTTTGCAAGAAAACTAGGGCTTGGAATTTCTAATTCTTCTTCCTTTCCCCTATTTTCAGTTTTAGCTTGAGTTTAGAAGTGAAAATGAGTGAATGGGGAAGAGAGGGATTGAGTTAGGTTATTAAACTTGCAAATGGGCTGAACCCAAACCCAAAACCCAATTAGAAAAAGTAGCAAAATTCAACTTACTCCAAACATATCCAAGCTTATACTTAAAAAGATCGCAAACGCCATTTTGAACTCAATGGAAGTGGTTTCGAGCTCCAATTCCGCCATTTGCAAAAAGTAGCATTTCGGACCTAAATCCGATTAACGACGCTATATTTAAATAAAACATTTAAATATAAAATCGTTAAATATGCGGGTTGTTACAGATCTCCCCTCCTTACAAAATTGCGTCCCCGCAATTCCTAGAGACGATATTTGTAATAACTACATACATACAACCTTCAAAAGAAAAAGGAAATAAGCTTGAGACGAAAAGATATTATCACCGCTGCCAAGCAAAAGATAGAAAACCCGGATATGATCGCTCGATAAACTCTTTGGTTTCTCAAGTACAGTCATTGGGGCTAGCGGACCATTGAACTTTAACGAGCGGCACGTCCTTGTTTCGAAGGTGTCGCACCTCCGTGTCAAGTACGCGAATAGGTTGCTGTACAATAGATAAGTCCGGTGAGACCTCAAGCTCTTGCAAATTAGGAGAAACAATAACAGAATCCGACTCCCGAAGACACTTCCGAAGTTGAGAGACGTGAAACACGTCATGAATGCCAGATAAATGAGTAGGAAGTGAAACTCTATAAGCCACAGGGCCAATACGTTCAGTAATAGAAAATGGTCCTATAAAGCGAGGAGCCAATTTCCCAGTCGTACTGAAGCGCATCACCCCTTTCAAAGGAGAAACACGAATAAAGACAAGATTACTAACTGAGAATTCGAGAGGCTTCCTACGGTTGTCAGCGTAGGATTTTTGGCGGCCTATGCCTCTTTCATTCTCAACCGAATAAGATCAATCATCTCGGAAGAATCACGAACAAAATCTGGACCAAGAATAAGCTTCTCCCCAGATTCCAACCAACAAGAAGGTGATCGACATGGCCTTCCGTACAAGGCTTCGAAAGGAGCCATACCGATACTAGACTGAAAACTATTGTTGTAGGAGAACTCTACAAGAGGTAGGTGATCCTCCCAACTACCACCGAAATCAAAAATACAAATACGGATGAGATCTTCCAAGATACGATTCACCTGTTCTGTCTGTCCGTCAGACTGCGGATGATAAGCTGTGCTAAAATTTAGCTTTGTTCCCAAAGCTTGCCGAAGACTCTTCCAAAAATGACTCGTGAATAAAGGATCACGGTCACTCACAATAGAACTAGGAACACCGTGAAGTCTCACGATTTCCTTGACATATAACTTAGCCAAATGCGAAGCAGTCTTATTAGACTTAATAGGAATAAAATGAGCAGACTTAGTGAGGCGATCAACAATAACCCAAATGCTAGAATGACCCGATCTCGAAAGAGGTAGGCCGTCAATGAAATCCATAGAAATTTGATCACATTTCCATAAAGGAATCTCTAGAGGCTGAAGAAGACCCCAAGGACGCTGATGTTTGGCCTTAACATGCTGACAAGTTATGCAATTACTCACTTAACTCGCCACATCGTGCTTCATGCCTTCCCAATAATAAAGACGACGCATATCGGCATGCATCTTACTACTACCAGGATGAATAGTATACTTAGAACGGTGACAATCATCAAGAATGTCATGTCCAAGCGCAAAATCAGAAGGCACAAAAAGACGGTTCTTCTTGCGAAGACACCCATGAGAATCAATGCTGAAATCCCGCAATGCCTCATCACAAGATCCAGACTCACAAAGCTGAATAAGATGCAACAAACCAGGATCATGCCGCTGAGCATCGACAATACGATCCAATAAGATGGGTCGAGCTTCCAAATTAAATAATAGAATAGGAGAATCAGAAGATGAACCTCGATCACGAATTTCACAGAAAGAGAGAGTCTCAAGAATATCCCATTTGGCAAGCATCATAGAAACCACAGTCGAAAGTTTGCGACTAAGCGCATCAGCAACACGATTTCCCTTTCCAGGGGTATACTGGATATCAAAGTCATAGGAGGCAAGAAATACGAGCCAACGCTGTTGTCTCATATTGAGTTCCTTCTGAGTGAACAAATACTTCAAAGATTTATGATCGGTATAGAGAATGAAGCGCTCGCCTAATAAATAGTGTCGCCAAATCTTCAAGGCAAAGACAATGGCGGCTAACTCAAGATCATGAGTGGCATAGCGAACTTCATTCGGACGCAGTTGCCTAGAAGCATAAACAACTACCCGATCCTTCTGCATAAGAACAGCACCGAAACCACTACCACAAGCATCGGTGTAGACAACAAGATCATGATTCCCTTCGGAAATCACAAGAATAGGAGCATTAGTGAAAAGTTCCTTTAATGTCAGGAAGGAAGCTTCACACTTGTCGGACCAAATAAAATGAATGACTTTCCGAGTAAGGCTGGTGAGAGGAAGCACAACACGGGAAAAATCCTTAATG
The DNA here is from genome assembly GCA_030765085.1 of Allium cepa. NCBI lineage: Eukaryota > Viridiplantae > Streptophyta > Magnoliopsida > Asparagales > Amaryllidaceae > Allium > Allium cepa. The sequence goes on along the minus strand of CM060945.1, from coordinate 111,677,684 downwards.
AACCAACGGTAATAACCCGCCAATCCAAGGAAACTACGAATCTCATGAACATTCTCAAGCCTCTTCCAATTCTGGATGGCTTCAATCTTTGAGGGATCGACAGAAATGCCATCGGAAGATACAACATGGCCTAAGAACTTAACCCAATTCTCCCAAAAATGCCACTTGGAGAATTTGGCTCTAAGCTGATGATGACGGAGAGTACTCAAAACAATTCTCAAGTGATTAGCATGCTCAGCTTCAGACTTAGAATAAATAAGGATATCATTAATGAACACATGGACGAACTTATCGAGATATTCCCGGAATACTCGATTCATGAGATCAACAAAGAAAGCAGGAGCGTTTGTCAAACCAAACGGCATAACGAGCCACTCAAAAGAACCATAACAAGTGCGGAAAGCGGTAAGAGGTATGCTATCCTCCGCGACTCGTAACTGATGAAAACCCGTGGCAAGGTCAAGCTGAGAAAAGACCTTAGCTCCACTCAGTAGATCAAACATATCATCGATCCTAGGCAATGGATACCTATTCCTGATGGTTAACTCGTTAAGCTTGCGATAGTCAATGCAAAGCCTAAGAGTTCCATCGGACTTCTTCACGAAGACGACCGCGGATCCCCACGGAGAAAAACTGGATTGAATCAACTGCTTGGACTCAAGCTCTAAAAACTGCTTCTTGAGTTCCTCATTTTCCTTTGTAAACATCCTCGTGGGAGGACGACTAACTGGCTGTGCGCCTGGAATGAGATCAATGCATAACTCAATTGCCCGCTTGGGTGGCAAACCCAAAACAGGCTCTAAAACACCAGAAAAGTCACAAGCAACAGGAATACGAGATATATCATCATCATCTCGAGAATCAAAAGAATATAAAGCCATTTTGGAATTATCCACATTCCGAAGATCAAGTGATAGCTGAGTAGGCGAATCCGGATGTTGAAGATACAAAATTCTCTCCGAACAAATAATCCTGGCATCATATCTCACTAGCCAGTCCATTCCCAAAATCATGTCAAATCCCAGACAAGAAATAACGTGCAGATTCGCACGAAAAGAAAAGCCACATAAAACAATCTCAACATCATCACAAAGCATACTAAGGGTCGCAGATCCCCCAATAGGATTCGCAATCCTTAAAGAAGTAACCAAACAAGAAACATCCAAAGATAAATCGTCAATGAGCTTTTTCGATACAAAAGAATGTGAAGCACCCGATCGAAAAGAACTCGAACACTATGGTCATGAAATAAAATAGAACCTTCCAAAATAGATGGAGATATACCTTTGGGTTGAGAAGGACCTTGGGAAGCCTTAGCAACATAAAGCTTGCTAGACTTGGCACCAGCCGGAATAGTAGGGCAAGTGGAAGCATGGTGTCCTTCCTTCTTGCAATAACGGCAGAAGAGAGGCTTGGAACAAGCTCGAATCATATGATCAGAAGAACCACAATTGAAACACTTCCGAACGAAAGGTGTTCCAGAAGATTGAGGCTGAGAGATAGAATTACCAGTCTTCTTCTTCTTAGAAGGAAAAGACCTGAACTTCTGAAATGGAAACTGCTTCTTGTTGGGGTTCTTGGAAACCTCAACATCATCGCCACTATCATACTCCTTCTCGACGGTCTCGAGATGAAGTGTCGAATCAACCAACTCCTCAAAAGAAAGCTTAAGCTGGAGCAACAAAGACTTCTTAAGATATTTCTTAAGACCAGAGACAAACTTCAGATTCTTCTTATAAGAAGTGCTAATGAATTCAAGACCATACTTAGATAAAGCCTCGAATGATGCAACATACTCAGAAACAGAAGATTTCCCTTGCTTCAACTCAAGGAAGCGACGGGTCAATAAAACTTTTTCAGATTCAGGAACGAACTTGAGTTCGAATCATCCCCGAAACTGAGTCCAAGAAAGAGTAGACTCATCAATTTCGGCTATAAGAAGCTCATACCAATCAAGAGCACGCTCTTGTAATAAGCTAGAAGTTACAAGAAGTCTATCATGGTCAGAAAGATCCATGCGAAGCCAAGCTTGGACTTCAAGGACAGACTCGGAGCCCTTAAACGGCTTTCCTCCAAGATGAGAAAAATCACTGCACAGACTTGCAAAGGCAGACTTGTGAGGTGGAGATACTCGAGGAGGAACTGGAGGCTGAGTGCTCCTAAACAACTCCAAAAACTGATCGGCAGACATATAAACGCCATCCGGATGTGAGCCACTGGATTGCCTAGCATCCGAACGTCGTCCACTGCCTCTTCCAGCCATACGCTGAGAGCAAGATAAGAACGAGATTATTCACAAGTTAGATATCACTAATCCAAATATGGAGTACTACAGAACAAAATGCATTCCTAGACGTATTCCAAATTCTATCTACACCTAAGGCACAGAAGGAATAGAGGCAAGATGGTTCAAAGATTTGTATCACTTATACACTTTGATGTACCGGAATATGTGCTTCTATTCTGTGTTTATCATATTTTATTCTGAACCTAGCTCTGATACGAAGCTGTGACGCCCCACCTCTATACCCACGCTAGCCAAGGACACTACAGGGTAATGCCGTCAACTAACACGGAGAATAAGGCTGATTAGGAGAGACCATCTATAGCCTTGCTCTAACTATCTATTGAATACATCGATAATAGTCATACCAAGCAGATCGACATATCCAATGAATACTTAAAACAAAACCATAAGTGGTTGGAGGATCTATCAAAACAGAATATAACAACTCAAATGTAATATACATCACAGAACAATGGATCATCATATACACATATATTTGTACATTACAGAGTATACGAACTGAAACATGTCAAGTGGTATAGCAAACCACAATAAACAGGCGAATCCAAAAGAATACATGTATCAGAGGTACAACAAAAAGAACTACACAAAAAGCTTTAACAAAAAGGAGCAAGCTGAATAGTCCATGCGGAAGCAAAATAGGCTAAGTTCAAATGCACCTAACCTGAAACATCTCGGTATGACCCGAGTAAAAATACACGGGTCAGTCAAGCTAAACAAATCAGTTAGATAAACTGAACAACAATAACCTGCAAGGTCACAATGTATAACAAATATCTCTAAAAGAGACAACACAATCATCTAACAAAAGATGAATCATAATTAGACAAGCCTCATATCATTGGCAACACAAATAAACAAAGGATATAAATATCCCAAAACAAGCCAAGAAGGCAACTAACAAATACCAATGAAGGTAGCACAAGTTCCACAAGGTAATCGCTACATATCGTGCGGCTCAAAAAGACCAATACCGAAGAACGATACCTAGGGAATATACATATCAATGAAACATCAGAAAATTTGCACGTGCTCAGTACTGTATAAACAAGGATCCATGATCCCAAAGGCTCCAAACCCAAATATCACTCGAGCGGCTCATAAAGACCAACTCCGAAAGCGGCACTATTAGGGCAACAAACCCGAAGGCAACAAACCTGAAGGAGACAGTCCGAAGACTCTATCCCAAAGGCAACAAACCGTAGTGGTGAAGGTCCGGAGGCCCAGTACTGGACACCATTAACTGGTAGAATGTGTCACAACTCTCGAAAAGGAATCCGAAAAGTGGTAACGTGAGTCCCATAACCACTCGTTCGCACTAAACGGTTTACTATCCGTTAGTTAATTTCACACTCAAAGTAGTACAAAGTTTACCTCATCTCATCGGTAAACCAGACCAAAAGGCCAAAACAATCAATCGAATAGGTCGGGGATTAATCAGAAAGATAAACGCCTGGATTCATGGTCTGTGTTTTATCTAACCATTTAATCTCCCTTCCACTCCGCTCGAAGTGCGAAATTATGTGTGCATTTTAAATAAAATTATAAATTGGAGAAGCAAGCTTTTAATACAATTTAAAATATTATTTTATAAAACCCCGTGGATGAAGTCAAAAAGGGAATCATCAAGGTCAAATATGCATAAACAACTAATTGGAATCAACGTGGATCGATAAAAGTTGAAATCACAAACAAATAAGCGCACAAGGCAAAACAGGGAAACAGGAGCATGTCGATTGACCGGACTCCCTGAGTCGGTCGACCGAACCAGAAACAGAAAGTTTCGGCTACAGCTTCGGTCGACCGGCCCAGGGGGTTCGGTCGGCCGCCGGTCGGCCGAACCTGATGCCTTGCATTATTCTGCCCTATTTCATCGAAGTGCAAACACTTCCAAACGCAACCGGTCGAGCAATGGACCCAAGGAGCCTTAGCCAATTGATACCCCAGCTCCATTAGCTCTCCAATTCGCCACCAAAAACATGTTCAAACATCAAAGTTTAGATCTTAAAAGAATTGAACCCAAACACTAAAAATTTGAATATTCACCAATTCAATCCAAACCAAAAGCAAGTGCACATGAACAAGTGTTAGGAATTCATACCCAACAAACAAAGATAGATATAAGCATAGATGTGAGATAAAAATCTCACCTTTTAACTCACAACAAGAAGAAGAAGCTCAATTGCAAGGAGAAGACCAACCCTCTCCACTTCAACTCTACTAGCTTCAATCTAGGATCAAAACAAGTATTTCCTAAGTTAGGTTTAGAAAACATTCTGAAATTGATGGAGAAAGAGTTGGAGAAGATGAAGAGAGGACCTACCAATAGCTTCACTTTGATTTTTGGAGCAAGAATTAAAGTTTGCAAGAAAATTAGGGCTTGGAATTTCTAATTCTTCTTCCTTTCCCCAATTTTCAGTTTTAGCTTGAGTTTAGAAGTGAAAATGAGTGAATGGGGAAGAGAGGGACTGAGTTAGGTTATTAAACTTGCAAATGGGCTGAACCCAAACCCAAAACCTAATTAGAAAAAGTAGCAAAATTCAACTTACTCCAAACATATCAAAGCTTATACTTAAAAAGATCGCAAACGCCATTTTGAACTCAATGAAAGTGGTTTCGAGTTCCAATTCGGCCATTTGCAAAAAGTAACATTTCGGACCTAAATCCGACAAACGACGCTATATTTAAATAAAACATTTAAATATAAAATCGTTAAATATGCGGGTTGTTACATAAACCTTGTTTATACATTTCATAATCCCATTCCCCGTCTTATACAGGTTTACGTTACAAAAATCTATTTAAAAATCGATTTCTACTGAAAACCCCATTTATAAATCAATTTCTTAAATAGCCCAAACTATATTCCAAAACCAATCAAATCTCAATTTCTACTTCCGTTTTGTATATAAAATCTTATTTAAATCCACTGTTTTAAAATCCTTAATTTAAAATTCTATAGTTGACACCATTTTACGAAATAGCTAATTAAATTTCCAAAATCTAATCATTTATTTTATTTAATTTAGTTCCTTTTTAAGTAATCCTAAATTTTCAATAAGAAATTTTATTTCCAAAATTTCTTTGAATTTCCTATTTAAATTCAAAATATTATTATTAATATACTAAAATTCAGGTCAGTGCTCCTATAACATCCAATATATCAAATCATACCAGAATCCATAATATATTATTCAATCATATCATATACCACTATAGTTATGAAAAACAATCAATACATTGAGAAATCTAGTTGGATCCCTCCAACATGTTTTTCTGCATCCATAGATGTTAGATAACATAAAATACTCATCCCGCTTCGAGGTGGGATATCATAATAATATAGGGTCACCCATTATTATGCGGCGCATAGTGTCTCATCCACTCCAATATGCGGAAAATATATCCAACCACTACTACATGCTATATATATATATAATATAATATTCAACTGCTAATAATTATATAAATTCAACCAATCATCCAATAATTAATTTTAATTATTATAAATTAAACTAACCAATCAAATTGAGTGAGATTTACTCATCTTGATTTTCGAAATTGCTAATCGTTCCAATTCCAAATTAAATTGAATAGCATTCAGTTTAACTTAAAATTTCCGCTAACTTCAATTGATTCCAACCAAATTCCAGATTGTAGTGTTATCCATAATGATTCCAACGCAACTCATTTCATGATTTTTGGACCTCCCATGATAAGATATTCACAACATAATAATTTGATTTTAAATCAAAAATTTCATTTTAACTAATTACAGTAATTAAAGTGAATTACCTACGTTTACCTTCTTAATCTCGATTCAAATCGCGAATACGCTTTCAGGTTAAACCAAAACCTTTCCCTCCATCGACGACCATCTTCTTCCCTGTGCACGTGTGCATGCATTGCGATTGAACCCAACTTCGTGCTGCCACTCAACCCTCTTCGCCGTGCCGTGTCTCCTGCACGAAATCCTACGCCTGTGCCTTCACCCACTTCCACCATCGTCCAGAATGCCGCCGACGATCGCTGCCTCGCCCATTCCCCTAGCGCCTTAGGCGCACGCGCCCCAGCCCCTCCACTGTTCCACGCGTCGAAGTGACACGAACCCAAGTTGCGACTTCTGTCACATCGCCTCGCATGCCATCGCAACCTCGTCATCTCACGAGTTGCTCAATTCGATAGATCGCCCTCTATTATTATTTTGATTTTGATTTTACCGTATTGAAAAAGAAAAAGGGAAAAAATCGCGTTTTTAAATAGAGAAGGGGCGGCTCGTAGTACTGTTTAGGGTGGCTGTATATAGGCTTTGTCGGTTGAAAGTTTGACTTTGCAATTTTATTATATTATAAAATTTTCAAAATATCTTGTTATATATAACTTAAAATCCCGATCTCCTATCGAGGCTTGCCGCCTGGCGTTCCTAATGTCATATCCATATTCCTAATGCAATGGAACAAGTTTCAGGACCTAATTCAATCATGTGTGGAAGATAGCCTTTTGAATTCATTTATAATATTAAATTTTCAATATTAATTTCTATGTGTTTCTATCCTGTACGACCAAACAATAAATCCAATCGCTACAAATTTGGAATCCAATAATAATACACTATTGCGGACCAATGAAACTGGTTTCATCAAATTCTGAGATTGTGCCCAGATCGCTATTTTAACCTGTCGATTAAATCGATGATTTTCAAAATTGACGAAATTACTTGAAATTTCAGTTTTTAAAAACTTATTAGCTCAATTCTAATTCAGATAGAATTTATATCAACATTAGAAATCGTTTCGATTCATATTCAACTCAGAATTCAATTGTTTACCATTCCTGTATCTCGATAAATCGTTATATTTAAAAATTGAATTCGTTCTAAAATTTCAACCAAAAACTTCATATTAAAAATCAACTTATATTCCAAATCCAATATTTAAAACCATTTAAATATTCAAAATCAAATGATGGAAAATCCGGATCGTTACATTAGGTGTAGATTGGTTCTATATATACCCGATTAAGCTTGACGTTCGGTTAGTTTTTGCATCCATATGTATCCGACTAGGCTTGACATCCAATTAGCTGTCGCATTCATATGTATCCGATTAGGTTTAATATCCAGTTTGCTTTTGCATTTATATGTATCTGATTAGGTTTGACATCAGGTTGGATTTTTCATCCATACGTACTCGATTATGCTTGATATCTAGTTAGCTTTTTCATTCGATGGTATGCCCAGTTAAACAATATATCTCTGTGACCGAGTCAATGACCGATCCCGTGATCGAGCCCGTGGCCGATCCTATTACCTATCCCATGATCGGGCCTTCGACCAAACTTGTGACATGATAGTAGACTTCGTATTTAAAATGCTAGATTAAAATATCATTTTAAATATTTTACCGATGATAGTGAACTTCATAACTATAATGCTACATTAATTATCATTTTACTTATCCCAAACATATTCGTAGCCTTTTTAATTGAAATGCTCCACTAAAATATTATTTTGCACAATGGACTTTACAACTTAAATGCTAAGTTAAACAATTATTTTACAAAATTTACTATTTACAGAAGTCGATGTCGGCGATTATAGCCTTGCCGCTGTCTCAGACATTAATCCCTAATATCAAACTAAGTATAAAACATGGTCACATATTTCCCTCCTTTTAATTCTAAAAATTTTCTTCTATCCCGCTAATGTTTCCAATTTCACGTTATATTCTCCTCTCCCCTATCTTTACTCTTCATTTCATGTTTGTAAAAAAAGGCGCGAACCCTCCTCCATTTCCCTCTCTCCATCCATCAAGCAAACTGTAGAAAATCTGAAGTGCAGTTAAGAGTAGAAAGATAAATAGGAGCACAATATGATTTTGCAGAGAAGAAACAAAACAAATAGTTTTCTTTTATTTCATGGAGGAGATGTACAGCAACAGTAAAATACTTTGCATGCCCTATATAAGAGCGTGATGGCCTCACATTATTAACTTATTCAACTAACCACATTATAGCAACAAACACCTACAAAACATGATCTCATGCTAGAAATAAGACCACATGCCAAAAAAAAAAAAAAAACAAAGAAGGAACTGACTTGGTAATGTAGCAAACTGAAACTGATGTTGCATTCTAACACTTTTGCTTATTTTTCTACCAGCCCAAGTTGCTCGCGAAAACTATCAAATTTTCCACCAGCCAAGCCTTTTGTGAGCAGGTCTGCAACTTGATTTTCTGTGTTAGTGTATTCTAACACTATCTCCCCCCGCAAAACATTTTCCCTGATAAAATGATAATGCACCTCCACGTGTTTAGTTCTTACGTGAAAGATAGGATTCTCTGCCAAACGTATTGCCGACAAGTTGTCGCAATATAACGGAGCTGCATAATTCACAGGTTGACACAAATCCCTTAGCAGTTGTACAAGCCAAGTGCTTTCCTGAGCTGCTACTGCTGTAGCTCGGTATTCCGCCTCTGTTGTTGATAAAGATACCGTTGGCTGTCTTTTACTGCACCAAGAGACTGCTCCAGACCCAAGCATGAAGACATACCCAGAGGTTGAACTTCGAGTATCCTGATCACCTGCATAGTCCGCATCACAAAAACCAGCTAATTTGCAGACTCCACCTCTTTCATATGAAATACCATACCTAAGTGTGCTTTCCACATATCGTAAAGTTCACCGAACAGCTTCCAAGTGAGGCTTCTTTGAATTTTGCATATATCGACTCAATATGCCAACGGCATACGAAATGTCAGGCCTGGTCAAAGTTAAATAAATCAAACTTCCAATCAATTTGCGATACATCGTTGCATCTTCTAGATCTCTCCCTTCATGCACACACATTTTAGCATTCGGTTCTAATGGAGATGAAATTGGTTTGCATTCTAGCATTCCAAACTTCTTCAACAAGTCTTTGCAATATTTTTGCTGACTAAGAAATATGCCTTCACTCGTGTGTTCAATCTCAAGACCAAGAAAATATTTAAGTTCACCAAGTTCTTTCATTTGAAAGCGAACAGACAAATTTTCTTTTGTTTGAAGAATCTCATCTTCATAATCACCTGTTATGATTAAATCGTCCACATACACTAACACAATGGCTAGTTTTTTTTCATTGCTTTTAACAAATAAACTAGAATCTGCAGAAGTCACTAAATAACCATCATGAACCAAAAACTCAGCAATTTTACCATACCAGGCTCTCGGTGCTTGCTTTAGCCCATAAAGTGCCTTCCGCAATTTGCATACATATTCAGGATGGTTTTTATTTTGAAAGCCCGTGGGTTGACACATAAATATCTCTCGATCCAACTCTCCATGTAGAAACGCATTCTTTACATCCATCTGCCAAAGCATCCAATCGTTGTTGGCTGCAAGTGCTAATAGGACACGGACTGTAGTAAGCTTCGCAACTGGACTGAACGTTTCATCATAGTCCACCCCATATTGTTGAGAAAATCCCCGAGCTACCAACCGAGCTTTACATCTCTCAATTACTCCATCTGCATTGCGTTTTATTTTATATACCCAATTGCAAGAAATAGGTTTAACATCTCTAGGCTTAGGTACAAGTTCCCAAGTTTGGTTTTTCTCTAATGAAGCAACCTCCTCAGTCATTGCTTTCTTCCACTCTGGAATTTGAACTGCTTCTTCAAATGTTTCTGGTTCATTTTCTATTGTTATGGCAGCATTAGCATATTTAGGATTTGGCTTTCTTGCTCTATTTGATCTCCTAAAAACTGCAGGTCCTTCTTCGCCATCATGTGTTTCTTTGTCCCCATCATGCATACCAGTTTGCCATGGACTTCGTACTCTGGTTTCTTCATGATCTGGACTGTCAATTTCATCTTCAGCTTCTCCTGGATTCAGCTGAATTAGTGCAGGCTGTGACTCATTTTTTATGGCATCTGACTCATGTAGTGTCTTATTATCCGAAGACCACCACGAAGATGCTTCATCGAATACTACATTTCGAGATGTGTAGCACTTTTTGGTCGTAGGATCACAACATCTCTAGCCTTTTCTTGTACTATCATATCCTACAAAAATACATTTAACAGCCTTTTTGTCCATTTTGCTTCGTAAATGGTCAGGCACGAAAACATAGCATACACATCCGAAAACACGAAAATAACTAACAGTGGGCTTTTTATTCCATAATTTTTCAAAAGGAGATAGAAAACATAACCTTCGCTGCGGCAGTCTATTGATTACATAAGCTGCAGTGTTCATTGATTCTGCCCAGAATTGGCCTAGAACATCTTTCGCATGAAGCATACTTCGACATATTTCAGCTAGATGTCGGTTCTTTCTTTCAGCTACTCCATTTTGCTGTGGTGTATAAGGGCATGTAAACTGACGGCATATATGGTGCTCTCGAAGAAAATTGCATAACTCATCCGACATGTACTCGCCTCCATTATCAGTGCGTAGACATCGAATCCTTTTAATAATTTCTCCTTCTGCTGCCCTCTTGAACTCTTTGAACTTTGAAATAGTTTCAGATTTTTGTTTCATGAAGTAAACCCAAACGTACCTTGTGAAATCATCAATAAATGTTATCATGTACTTCATTCCCCCGACAGACGTCTGCTTGATAGGTCCAAATACATCAGAGTGTATTAATTCTAGTGGCTCCTTTGCTTTAAATTTGGACTCTTCATATGGCAATTGGTGTGCTTTACCATACTGACAGCCGCTGCATACAGTATCCAACTTCACCTCAAGTTGTGGAAGTCCTTTCAGCGTCATTCGTTTTATCATCATGTTCAGCTTGGAATAGCTAACATGACTTAATCGCATGTGCCATAACTCCGCCGTTTCATTCTTCCTCGTTTTGTCCACATATGCATTTTCTGCAGACATTACATAAACCGATTCCACTCTTCGCCCCTTCATCATCGGTTCTTTCATTATTTCCAGATTGCGATATACTTTGACATCATGTGGGCCAAACAGGACACAATGTCCAGAGGATGTTAACTGAGAGACAGAGAGTAGATTTTTCTTCATACCTGGGACATGATATACATTTTGGAATTGTAGCATATTATCACTATATTGAGAGGGAACTGCTGTAGTCCCAGTGTTAGCTATTGGCAACTTTGAGTTGTTTGCTGTCACTACAATTCGATTTCCCTTATACTTGGATAGATTTTGTAACTTATCTTTATCACCTGTCATATGATCTGAACATCCCGAATCAACGATCCAATCTTTTTCATGATCGACGTGTTCGGACATAATTGTTGCAACAATAGACTTTCTTCTTCGACTGCAAACAATGCTTCAGCATCCCATTCTTCCTCGCTTTTAAACGTAGCTGCGTTATTTTCTGCCGACTTCTTCGACCAACAAGCTTTTGCCATGTGTCCCTTCTTCCCACAATTGTGGCACTTACCTGCAAACTTCCTGCCAATGCCATTAGCCTTCGAAGCTCCCCTTGCATGACTATTTCCTTCTCCTTGATGAACTACTGTCTTATCCTCATTCTTCTTAGACCCACCAAATGCATGTTGCTTAGAGTTCCTTCTGCCTTTGTTGATGTAGAGTGCTTCCTCCTCACCTTTCAGATGGACTCCTCCCAATTGCTTAGCTAGTGCTTCTTGTCCAGCAAGCAAATTCTCAAATTCAACAAGTGATGGTTGATTTTTCCATCCTTGTACAGCAGCAACAAAGCCCCTATATTCCGGTCTCAAACCATGAATGATTATTCTCTTCATTCTGGTTTCTCCAATTGGAGCCGTCGGGTCCAACTCAGAAATTTCACGGCAAAGCATTTTCACCTTGTGAAAGTATTGAGCGATAGACATGTCATGTTGTATTAATGACAGAAGTTCACTCTCTAAAAGTTGAAGCCTCATGTCATTCCTTTTTGAGAATAGCATGGCAAACGCGTCCCAAGCTTCTTTTGGTGTTTTGGCATCTCGGATATGCTCTAGCACATCTTCTTCAACCGTAGTCTTTAAGCAAACATTGCTTTGCCTACTTTTATCTTCCACTTCCGCAGAGTATGATTTGCATCTTCTGCTTCCGGCTGCATGACTTCACTTCCATTGACAATCTCCCACAGATCTTGACCCTGTAAGTAAGACATTATACACGTGGACCAAGTGTTGTAATTATGATTGTACAGCTTCTTGATTCCGTCGACAACTTGGAGATCATTCATCTTGTCGAAGTAAGAGTTGAAGAATATATAGCCCCAAAGGAAACCTGGCTCTGATACCAAGTGTAGAAAAACTGAAGTGCAGTTAAGAGTAGAAAGATAAATAGGAGCACAATATGATTTTGCAGAGAAGAAACAAAACAAATAGTTTTCTTTTATTTCATGGAGGAGATGTACAGCAACAGTAAAATACTTTGCATGCCCTATATAAGAGCGTGATGGCCTCACATTATTAACTTATTCAACTAACTACATTATAGCAACAAACACCTACAAAACAGGATCTCATGCTAGAAATAAGACCACATGCCAAAAAAAAAACAAAGAAGGAACTGATTCGGTAATGTAGCAAACTGAAACTGATGTTGCATTCTAACACAAACAAGTGATGAATAAAGTTGTCAGTGAATTCTCTCAATTTTCTCGTACATCCCCTAATTTGGGAAAATCTCGTTTTATCGCTAGATTCTTCCCCCTTTTCCTGAAGTGGATGTTTATGTAATTTTAGATGGCTCTGGCTTGAAGTTTATTGAAAGATTGTTGTACCGCTATTGTAATCCTCAGTTATGCCATATAATTGTTGAAAAACATTGAAGTTAATATCCAATCACTCTAAAGCTCTATAACTGACTTTTAAATGGCATGGTCATGAATAGAGACTCCTATTTCTCAATAAAATGAAGGCTTTTGATTATCATTTTAGGAATTAGTGTATGCTTGATTTTCATATTAAGGAAAGGATAGTCCGAGAATCTTTGGCTGATGAGTTTGTGGCAGAGAAGGTAGAACTTTATTTATTTTGATTTAACACTGTCTCAAAACATGCCAATTATTTATGCTTTAGAAAATGGTCTAATTAAAGGATGAAGATGAGCGGCCTTCAGGAATTATTCCTTTGTTCTTTTATCAATCAGATTACTGTTATTTATGTTAGGCGAATTCTCACACAGAAGATCTCGAGACCAAGAAGTCACAAGTTTTACCCGGGCTCGCAACCTCCACTTCGTTCAGCAAACACAAGGCTCGAAGTCCATCCGGCATTCTCCATGCACAAGCTCATTCGGCATAAGGACATTCGGTCATCCCCATTCGGCATACCGGCAAGGGCACCACCGAACCACCTCTCCAACACCCTACCGGACCAACCTACAATCGGACCAAGGCCATCACCGAGCCAACACTCCTCCCCTACACGACCGGACCAGACCACCACCGGACCACGCCTATCACCGGACCACCATGACCGAACCAAACTCCAACTTCTCTAAGCACAGCCGAATGAAGCCTCGTCGAACCAGATGATTGCCAGTCCAGATTGCTCCAGCCCGGGCCCACCAGCAGCTATATACATCCAAGACCCCTGCCCCCTACCTCACTCTATAAATAGAGGGGCAGGGGTACAACAATGGCAGACAAGTTTGAGAGCTCAAGCACGGAAGGAACTTTCAAACTACTTTCATATACTTGTACACAAAGCATTGTACTTGTAATCCGAAAGAAAGAAGATAATAACATATAAAGTGGACGTAGGCACGTTCTGGCCGAACCACTATAAATCTGTGTGTCTTTTACATTTCAGTCCCTGCTTTTTTCATATTTACGTAACTCATCTAAATCATTAAGAATCACATAAAACCCATTAAATCTCACGACTTGGAGGTGTTTGCCCACTTTTCGCGCAAACATTTTTGGTGCTTTCACTGAGAACTTCGAATTCGAAGCTCCAGCTTCCCTCATCCAACCTTCTTTCCCAATAGCATTCTTCATTGCCTAGGAAACATGACTTCCAGACCAAGAAAAGACGCCAACAAGGGAAAGAACGCTGCAACTAGCAGCGCTCCAAATCCAGTGGATCCAGATCAAGAGAACCATCCCACTACGGCAGCAGTGCCACATGTAGATCAGGCAATTCCAACAGCCCCTGCCGCGGAACAACCGGCAGTAATCACTAGAGCGGACCTAGACAGAGTTGTGGTGGAAGTGACTAACCGCTTCGCATCCCAACAAGAAGCTTTGGTGAACCAACTCATGTCACGCTTGAGGGATGTCGAAGAATCCAACCACAACACTGAATCATGGGATGAATCTCAATCTGGAGGATCTCGGAGATAGCAAAGGTCTTCCCTCTTCGAGGAAGCCATCAACAGGAACAACAATGATAGGGGCCGCGCCCGGACTCAGCCCGAACTCCGACTCGAGGAAGCGCTTGGAACCGAACCCAGTGGGGGAGGCGCCAGGCGAGGGTCGGATGTAGCTGAGCCAGTCATGCCACCTAATCATAGAAACCCCACTGAACGGAGCCGAGCTAGAACCCAGCCCGAAGTTGACCCCATGGAAACGCCCGAAACAGAACCCCACAGGGGAAGATCAAGGCAGGGGGCAACTGTAGCTGGTCCTAGCATGCATCCGAGCAGCCAGAGGCAACCACTGGATAACGTCAGAAGTGATAGACTATACCATCCCTACAGGTCATCTGGACGAGATCGATCCCGCAGGGAAGAACCAAGTTCATTTCTATCCGCTCCAAATTCTGATGAAAGAATGGCACGATTATTCAGAGAATGCGTCCAACGGGAGCAAAGGGACCGAGGAATAGGCGCTAGGGTCACCAGCCCCTTCACTCGCAATATCGAAACTGCCATCACCCCCCGGGAGTGGAAAATGCCAACCATGGAACCTTACAAGGGAACTTCCGACCCCATCGTACACTTACAGAGGTACACCCAACATATGCTCATGAGCGGAGCAACAGAAGGGGTGCTGTGTAAATGTTTTCCGCTATTCCTAGCAGATCTAGCTACCTCCTGGTTCTGCCATCTACCCCAAGGATCTATCAGCTCATGGGAGATGTTGAAAGAAAGGTTCATTAGCCAGTTCCGCATCCATGTAGAGCAACCCAAGGATGCTTATTCTCTATCCAATGTCAAACAGAAATCCGGAGAGACACTACAACAATATCTAACCCGGTTCAACGCCGCAGCGGCCGCAGTCCAAGATGCCGACGAGAAGCTCACCCTAATGGCCCTCTGTAGTGGTGTACACCCAGATACCAAGTTCGCTAGAAGACTAACTAAGGAAAAACCAGCTACTTTACCTGATTTCTTCCATGAAGCTGGAAAGTATATGAGACTTGAAGACGCCGCCACTGAGAGGCAGTCAGGGCAACAAGGTAAGACAACTTCGGACAAGGTTCCCGCTGCAGCTAAGGACACTCGAACAAATGAATCTAGAGACAATGCTGGGGGCAGGAAGGTTGAAAAACGCCAATATAGACCAGGACCAAGATTTTACTCCTACACTCCTTTGAATGAAACAATCGAAAACATCTTTCTAGCCACTCAGGGCGAACTCGGATACAAGCGCCCCCCGCACAAGAAAGAATCTGATAACGCACTCAAGTCTGGAAAGTTCTGCCGCTTCCATGAATCCCACGGACATGACACCAATGAATGCCACCATCTCCGGGACTTGATCAAAGAACACATCAGAAGAAGAAGGCTGGAACGCTATGTGAAAGGTCAGAACAGGACTCCAACCCCTGCCAATGAAAACTCAAAGCGACCCCTCCCAGAAGTAGGCGGAGGGAATCGCAACACCAGTGGCTCTAGTCAAGAGAAGATAGTGGTCCATACCATCTCGGGAGGACCACACATCGCCGACAGAAGCTGGGCAGAGATGGAAAGATACGACAAGTCACTTAGAAATGCTGAAGGCTATGTTAACTCCATTATGGAAGAACGCCACGCGAAACGGAAAGAGAGTGACGACATCATATTCAGTAGGCGTGATTTAGAAGGAAGACAATATCCGCATATGGATCCCATGGTCATCTCTGCCTGGTTCGGTCCAGCTAAAGTTTTCCGAATTCTAATAGACACAGGAAGCTCCGTAAATATCCTGTTCAAGCATGCTTTCGACAAAATGAAACTGTCAATGAAGGATGTGTCTCCCTGCAACAAACCCCTGCACGGTTTCACTGGAGATGCGAAAATGCCCCTCGGGCAACTTGACCTCTTCGTCGAAATAGGAAGTCATCCCCGCTCCGTTGTGCGAAAACAAACGTTCGTACTAATAGAAAACCACTCGGCCTACAACGCCTTCTTGGGAAGACCAGCCTTATCTGACTTCCAAATTGTCCTAGCCCCGTGGTGCCTAAAGATGAAATTCCCAACAGATAACGGAATAGGAGAAGTTGAAGGAGATCAAGACGCCGCTCGAGATTGCTATGTAACTGAACTTCACAATAACCATAGAAAGAATAAAGGGAAAGATGCAGAGACTACTCTCTGCATGAAAAGCTTGGAAGCATAGCAACTAAAGAAAGCCCCTCCTCTTCGATACACCAGCGATCCTTTCAATGAACTAGACCCCAGGGATAAGGAGGAGGAGGCTACCGCTGAGCCTGCAGAGGCCATGGAATTCGTATCTGTAGACAAACATGATTCAAGCAGACTATTAAAAATAGGATCTCAGCTAAAAACAGAATTGAAGGATCAACTCATTGACTTTCTCCGCCACAACTTAGATGTATTTGCGTGGACACATGCCGATATGACAGGAATCTCCCCAGACATAGCATGCCACATGCTGAACATCGATCCCACCAAGGTACCGATAAAGCAGAAAAAGAGAAGCATGGGAGCAGAACGATCAGCAGCCCTCGATGAGGAAGTAAAGAACCTACTTGCTAATGACT
This sequence comes from Allium cepa, assembly GCA_030765085.1. Lineage (NCBI taxonomy): Eukaryota > Viridiplantae > Streptophyta > Magnoliopsida > Asparagales > Amaryllidaceae > Allium > Allium cepa. The sequence continues at coordinate 111,660,508 of CM060945.1, read as the reverse complement.
TCATACGAGAAGCCATCTACCCCGAATGGATAGCTAACCCGGTACTAGTAAAGAAAGCTAATGGGAAGTGGCGAACATGCATTGATTTCTCCAACTTAAATGACACTTGCCCGAAAGACTGCTTCCCGCTCTCCCGAATTGATCAACTTGTGGACAGCACTGCCGGGCACGAACTTTTATTTTTTATGGACGCATACTCCGGATACAACCAGATTCCCATGCACGCTCCCGATCAAGACCACACTAGCTTCATCACTGACCGGGGATTATATTGTTACAAAGTCATGCCTTTTGGACTCAAAAATGCCGGAGCTACCTATCAACGCCTCGTCAACAAGATGTTCGCGGAATTAATAGGACGAACTATGGAAGTATATGTGGATGACATGTTGGTAAAGTCCAGGAAAGCCGACGATCATGTAAGCCACCTGAGCGAGATGTTTCAGGTACTTCGCCCATATGGAATGAAGATGAATCCTCTAAAGTGCTCCTTCGGAGTGTCATCGGGAAAATTCTTAGGATTCATTGTCCATTCCAGAGGAATTGAAGCAAACCTTGAACAAATCCGGGCTCTAAAAGAAATAAGGATACCTTCCACCCGAAAAGAAATGAAGAGCTTAAACGGAAAGGTGGCCGCCCTAAGCAGATTCATTTCCAAAGCAACTGACAAGTGCGTCCCTTTCTTCGAAGCTCTCAAGAAAGACAAAGGAAGGTTCGAGTGGACCGATGAATGCTTAAAAGCCTTCCTTAACCTGATCGAACACCTTCAGAAACCACCAGTACTCTCAACTCCGAACGAAGGCGAAGAGCTATACCTATACCTCGCTGTATCATCTCATGCTTTAAGCGCTGCCCTAGTAAGAGAAGAAGACCGCACACAACGCCCGGTGTACTTTATAAGTAAGAGATTTACGGGGGCAGAAGCCAGATATCCTAAACTTGAGAAATTGGCATATTGTTTATTGATCGCGTCACGAAAACTACGACACTACTTCCAATCTCACTCCATCAGAGTTCTAACCGATCAGCCACTAAGACAGGTGCTCCATCGTCCCGACACTTCTGGACGACTCCTCAAATGGTGCATTGAACTAAGTCAGTATGACGTCACCTACCATCCTCGCACTGCTATCAAGGGGCAAGCCCTCGCCGATTTCATTGCCGAATTCACTACCAACGAAGGCAAGGATCAGTTTGAAATAGAAAAAAACATCAAGTGGAACCTCTTTCTAGATGGAGCATCAAACGAACAAGGCTCGGGGGCAGGTATTGTGATAATCACCCCCAGGGGAAGAAAGCTGTACTATGCATTAAGGTTGGAATTCGCGACCACTAACAACGATGCGGAGTATGAGGCAGTAATAGCGGGATTGGAGCTTGCCTTAGAAATTGGAGTCAATTCTTTATGTCTTCATAGTGATTCTCAACTTATCGTAAACCAAGTACTAGGAGAATTCCAGACACGAGGAGAACGACTCACAGTATATCTAAAGAAAACCAAACTGCTGCTCGACCAATTGGACCATTATCTAATCAGACACATTCCTCGAGAAGATAACCAAGAGGCCGATGAACTAGCAAAGCAAGCTAGTATGAAGAATATCACCATTTCTGGAGCACTAGCCATCTCAAGGCAGCTAGCCCCAAGTTTTGAACAAGTGAATCTGATAACTGCAATTGAAGAAGCAACTTGGATGACTCCTATCCGGAAATATTTGCAGGACGGCACACTACCAGACAAACGTGATGAAGTCAGGAGAATTTTGAGGAAAGCTCCCCACTACACAATACAAGAAGGCATCCTCTATCGCCGTGGCTTCTCTAGCCCCTTATTCAGATGCGTCGCTGGAAGAGAAGCCAAGGAAACCTTATTCAACATCCATCAAGGAAGTTGCGGAGATCACACTGGAGGGCAGACTCTGGCGAAAAAGATACTCCGATATGGATATTACTGGCCCACACTAAACAAAGACGCCTTAGACTTCGTCAAGAGATGCGACAGATGTCAGAAATTTGCCAAGATTCCTCGACTACCCACAAATGAGATTGCTCAAATGACCAGCCCTTGGCCCTTTGCTGTATGGGGAATTGATTTAATTGGCGAACTGCCAACGGGCAGGGGCGGGGCCAAATATGCTATAGTGGCAGTCGATTATTTCACCAAATGGGTGGAAGCGGAACCCCTAAATAAAATATCTTCAGCAAAAGTTATCAACTTCTTGATCAAAAATATTCTGTGCGGGTACGGAGTACCACTCAAGATCATATCAGACAACGGACTCCAATTTGACAGCGAAGAATTCGCCGACTGGTGCCAAGAGCATGGAATTCATAAAGCTTCTCATCGGTAGCTTATCCTTAGGCAAACGGACAAGTCGAAGCTGTCAACAAAATTCTCAAAACCCTAATCAAGAAGAAACTTGAAAAGTCAAAAGGCGCTTGGGTGGACGAACTTCCTACGGCACTTTGGGCCTACCGCACCTCTTTCAGAACATCAACGGGACATACTCCTTTCTCTTTGGCATACGGATCGGAGGCAATGCTCCCTGTTGAAACTATTGTTCCTTCCCACCGTAGGATCCACTACAGTCCAGAAGAAAACGAAGAACTACTCCTTATGTCTTTGGATCTGATTGAGTAAAGGAGAAACGATGCAGCACTCAAAGCAGCAGCTCACAAACAAAAAGTGGCAGCACTATACAACTCCAAAGTCAAGCATCGCGTCTTACAAGAAGGAGATCTTGTTCTCAGGCGAATCTTTCCGCGCCCCGAGGCACTGGACCCCATCTGGGACGGACCATATGTAATCCATAAAGATCTCCACAACGGAGCTTATATTTTGTCAACAGTGGACGGAGAGGTGTTCCAGAGGGCATGGAACATCCGACACCTCCGTCGATACTTTTCTTAACTTGTACTGCCCATATGAAGTGAATTAACAAAGAGAATCAGTGGACGTAGGCATTTTCATGCCGAACCACTTTAAAAAATCTTGTCTCTTTTTAACTTGTTCTTTTATATCTTGGCTGCTTGTTAAGCTTTATCCTTTTCTGTTGAACAAAATCTTATGGCATCTCCACTCAAGACGCACCACGGCCTCATCTGGACAAGGCCTAACAGGTACGCTACAATTCTATGCACTCGCCAATGAGACTCTTTTGCTCCAGCATCCCTCTGCTGCGGGTTAACTCATTGCTCGTGCCTGCCCTCAAAGCCAACTGTAATGAGCCGATTATAAGTCATCATAAAGGCCGACTATAGCCGATGGCAGCTCATTACGGCGTTCGGCTCGTCGGCAACTGTGAACCTACTTTAAGCCCCAACATAAGGTGTGGCCAGCCAGGGGTAGTTCACGGCCAACGGCACCCACGCTAGCCGGCCACGGTAAATCGAATAATACCCACAATTACGGACCATAATGGTTCGGGTAGTTACCGTGCGCGATCTCGGCTCCGATGTGTCTTAAGTGCGGCTGTGGTAAAAAAGAAAACTCCCCGCGGAGGCGTAAGATGGGTGACAAATGTCTCCAAGACCCACAGCTAGGGAAAGTGACTACAAAACCCGTTTGCCACGAACTTAAGCACATCGACGGCCTTCCGTGACTGGAAGTTTTACTTTTTCTATATTTCCATTTCATTTAAATACTTTTCTCCTATCCTGTATAACAAACTCTAAAGTACAGGAAACCAAATAGGGAGCATTCAGTCATGAGAATCTAAGCCTGCATACTGGGTGGCAAGGTACTCAGAGATATCCATGATCAGTTACACAAGAAGCTCGAAGCTACCGCCTGCAAATAAAACATGAAGGGCGGTACTCTCTTCTCTTGTACATAAATACATAACTATAGCTTATTCATACGTCACACCAACATTGCAAAACATGAAATTATATTTCAAGCAAAGGCTTAACATCAAACACAACTAAAATCACAGGCATATACATGGTTATACTTCTCACGCAGCACATCAAAATGACAACAACATTTGAACATAACAAAATCAGCTTATATTATAAAATCACACAAAGTTATTCTCTACAAATAATATTATTACAGTCACATCAATGTTTTGAACTAACGTAAACAACAGTAAAAAGAAATAAAAAGCGGCCGAATCCGGACAAGTAACCAGCTGCGTCCGCACTCCATCACCAACTTCCCAAGCCTATTTGGCCGTAGGGCCGGAACCCCCAGCATGTTGATCGGAAGTTCCACCTGTCTAATTCAGAAGAGGAATCCATTAAACAAACGATAAACGATCAAGTTATGGAAACCCGGAAAGAAAAGGAAAAGAGAAGAATAACTCACCAGCGTCCGCCGCTTGATCCTCATCCTCCAGTTGCACACCCGCTTCCTCCGCAGCAAGCAACCGCATCCCCTCCTTCACCGCCGCTTGCTCCTCTTTCGAGAACTGAGCAGTGACCACGTCCAGACTAAAAGCCGCTCCACCTTCCTTACCCGCATCAACCCTGGCCTCCTCTAAAGCCCGAAGATATATCTTGGCCATGACCCGGGGATAGTCATCCATCCAAGACAAGCTGTCTTCCTTCCAAGTGCGGAAGTACATGTCCTGCAACATCTCGTCCATCATCCCCTCATTCTCCTCGAACTCCCTCACCCGGGCCTCGGAAGCCTGCAACTTAGCGACAGCAACATCCCTCTCTGATCAGTATCTCGAGCAGTCAGCCTGGAGAGACCTCCTCATCTCCTCCATCTCCTCCTTTAACTTGATTTGAGCCATCTCCGCAGCCTCAAGCCTTCCAGACAACTCCTCTACCTGCTCGAGATCCGCATTCCGAACCTCATCCACTGTCGCAATGGCCATGTCGATCCGCTCCTTACAGGCGGCCTCCATCTTTCGTAATTCCGCCCTACTAGCCTTTTCCATGGTCTCTTTCAGACGCCTGGAGGCTTCCTCGTGCCGAGAAATCTGAACGGCTTGACCGGCAAGCTGTTCGGCCTGATCAGCAACCTTCAGCCGCAACCGAATATTAGCGCTCCCAATCTCCTCCCCGGCCTTGACCAATTGAGCATGATACTTCATTAACTTCTTGGTCTCTTCAGCCACCCGATCGATATTAGCCTTGGCCTCGTCTCCCATGGTAACTACCCGAGTGGTAAGCAGATCAAGATCTAGGGACTTAGCCTCGTCTAACACTCGTACCATGGGGTTGCGGGGAAGGAGGTGTTCACCCGTGGCCTCATCAAATGAAATATCCCGAGAGCTTGGATCTAAATCAGGATGACCGGCAAAGGGGTCACGAGGCACGTCAGGACGCCTTATACGGATAACCGTGGGATTCTTGGAAGGAGGTGGAGGGGGGATAAACTCCGTGCTCTCCTCCGTGGCATCACGAGGAGGCTGAACAGGGAGCTGCGGACCAGGGGAAGGCTCAAATAAAGAATGACTCCTCTTCTCTTTCTGAATGCTCTCTTCGATGACCCCAAGAAGAGGACGGTATTTGACCACGTCCCCAGTACGACCAGTGGGAGGCTTCGCAGAAGCTCTCATCAACTTGAACTGTTCGAGGCGGTGTCGAACGTCTGACGTTTTAACCGCCTGGCCTGCCCCTGGAATAAAGAACAAGTGTTACGAACATACAATGGTCCCCAATTCAGGAAACATGTTAAGTAAAAAGAAAGAAAAGTGTGAAGGCACGTCTATTATACAAACCCTGCGGAGGAGTGGGGTACTGCAATAAGTCCTGAATCTCATTCCAGGACGGAAGTGAACCATAAAATATTTCTAAGTCCTTATCGAAAAGGGAATCGACAGAGGACAAAAGTTCACCTTGCACCGCCGAAGTTACCCTAGCTGAGGAGCCTTTAGGGAATGGATCGGCACCAGCCACAGCCTTGCCCGCCTCCTTTGCCTTTTCCGCTTCCGATTCTTCCTCCGATTCCCCAAAGGCCTGACGGAGGGCCTCATCCAGTTCAGGATCTTTCCCAGAGGTTAAGGCACCAGCATCACCATCACCATCTCCATCGCCATCTCCTCCGCCTCCTGACTCTCCTCCCACATCGCCTCCTTCACCCTCTTCCACACCTTCCCCCTCCGGGATGATCGGGCGAGTACTAGGAGAGGGGCCATCAGACTCCTTGAGCTTCTTACCCCCCACGACTGGGTGTTGTGCAAAGGGCTTCCTCTTGCCACTCTTCACCGTGGCCCCCTCCTTAGCTTTAGCGGCCTTCTCCTCAACCGTGTCCCTCTGCTTAACCACGGACTGGTGCGGCAGGATCAAGTTGTATTCCAGGAGGGTAGCGTTCCTGATCAGGAAAGAAGCCGACCTGTCCCGTGCCGGAATGGCCTTTATTTCAGCAGCCATCCGCGTCAAAGAATCATCTTCCACGACTGCAATACCACCTGTCGCTAGCAAGAAACAGAAGCGTGTCAGAAGAAGCACAACAGTTAGAACATGGAAAATATAAATGAAATTCATCTTACAGTCGGAAGTGAAAAGGCGGAAAGAAACAGAATTGTCCTTGATAAAGAACCATTCCTTCTTGAACATGGTGAACTTTGAATATAAGTCCAAGACCGGTTTGAAGGGCACGGCCGCTTCCAGACTAATATACGGAGACCCCTTCTTATAGCCCCTCAGGTTATACAAATACCGAATTTCCTGGTTAGAAGGAGGGCGCCCGTATCTCCTCTGGAAGATGACGAAAAGGCTTACCAGAATGGCATAAGAGTTCGGCTGAAGCTGGAATGGAGCCACTTTCAAATATGTGGTAAAGCTGACTATCCAGGCATTGATAGGAGGGATAGCACCACACATGCAATGGTACCTGCTGTAAGCGAAGTAACCTTCGGGGGGATTATACGGCATCACTCCATCTCCCAGCAGCAGCATAAGAGCCCTGTCTATCCCAAATGAACGAGAGATGACATCAAGTTGCTCCTCCTTTAGGGAGCTAGGAAAGCAATCGGGAGGGGAGACCAGAAGTTCCTGTGGACCATATCCATCCACTAACGACCTCGGAACAGGTCGATGCTGCCCAGATCCTGGTTGGGCTGGGGGCACGGAGGAAGACTCGCCTCTATCTTTGGATTTCCGTCTGTCTGATCGTGTTTCCGCCTTGCGAGACATTTATCTGCATACACAAAAGCGAAAAGACAAGTTGTTAGAACAAGGAGTACAGAGATGTAAGCGAAAAAGAATGCATAAGTCCAGAGTTCCACTCAAAGTCCAAATACAAGAGTTCATTCGGTATACATGTCATTCGGCACTAAGAGTTCATTCGGTATACATCCATTTGGCACTAAGGCCTAAGGTCCATTCGGTAAAACGAGGACCTTCGTATGTATTCGGCAAATTAGGCACATTCGGTAGTAAGTCCATTCGGCAATAAGTGTATACCTGATTCGGCAAGCAAGTTGGTTCGGCACAAAATGGTTCGGCTTTCGCTTGATTCGGCAAGATTGTTGATTCGGTATAGTATTGGTTCGGCGCTTGTTGATTCGGTGAAGAAAACCTAAGGGGGTGCAGCCCCTATATATAGACTGGAGGAACACCACCGGACCAGATGGTTCGGCATACCGGACCAACCTCCAACCGAATGAAAACCTATACCTACTCGAAGCCGAATGAAACTGTCACTACCAGCGGAAACCACAAGCAGGGGGCACGCAGGGCGCCTCACTCAGATAAGTACCGAACTCCAGAGCTTACTAATAAAATAAAGAGTATGATAACAATGAATGAGTCGTAAATCTCTCACTAACATGGGTTAATCATTTACACGTGTACGCAACCACGAACGGTCCATAGGCACGCTCTGAATGGCTATTAACCCTGTAATCGTGAGAATTTACACTTTGACATTCCTTTTTTAAGCTCATCGGTTAAATGGATATTTGATTCTGATAATTAGGAAATGGCTAAGCCACTTACACATGTACAGGGTCGCGAACGATCCTTAGGCATGCTCTGAGCTGGCGATAAACCACCTTGGCAAACGATCCAGGGGCCCACTCTAACGTGAACCTGGCATCGATAATGCTAAGCCCCCTCGGGGCACACTCTCTCGTCCCGAACGACACAATTTACTTCATCTCGAATATGTCAATCCCGAACGATCGTTACCTGAAATCACGCTAAAACTATAAATTCCTTTGCAGGACACCAACAGGATATGGGCATCTAACCCATGACACTACGAAACAAGCCTTCCTACTACAGGGAAACAAAGCGCGACACATGCAAGCACGTGCCCCACTTTGGGGGGAAAATGTTGGGCGAATTCTCACACAGAAGATCTCGAGACCAAGAAGTCACAAGTTTTACCCGGGCTCGCAACCTCCACTTCGTTCAGCAAACACAAGGCTCGAAGTCCATCCGGCATTCTCCATGCACAAGCTCATTCGGCATAAGGACATTCGGTCATCCCCATTCGGCATACCGGACCAAGGGCACCACCGAACCACCTCTCCAACACCCTACCGGACCAACCTACAACCGGACCAAGGCCATCACCGAGCCAACACTCCTCCCCTACACGACCGGACCAGACCACCACCGGACCACGCCTATCACCGGACCACCATGACCGAACCAAACTCCAACTTCTCTAAGCACAGCCGAATGAAGCCTCGTCGAACCAGATGATTGCCAGTCCAGATTGCTCCAGCCCGGGCCCACCAGCAGCTATATACATCCAAGACCCCTGCCCCCTACCTCACTCTATAAATAGAGGGGCAGGGGTACAACAATGGCAGACAAGTTTGAGAGCTCAAGCACGGAAGGAACTTTCAAACTACTTTCATATACTTGTACACAAAGCATTGTACTTGTAATCCGAAAGAAAGAAGATAATAACATATAAAGTGGACGTAGGCACGTTCTGGCCGAACCACTATAAATCTGTGTGTCTTTTACATTTCAGTCCCTGCTTTTTTCATATTTACGTAACTCATCTAAATAATTAAGAATCACATAAAACCCATTAAATCTCACGACTTGGAGGTGTTTGCCCACTTTTCGCGCAAACATTTTATTTATTAGTCGCCTTGAAAAATTGATAGTAGAATTTTACTTGGTCTTGACTCTTGTTACCAGCTAACTTTATCCTATCTGTGGATAAATTCTTTTTCGAATTGCATTTTGATGATCTGGCTTGTATGTGAACAGTTTTGAAGAAATCAAGGAGGAAAAATGAAAACTTGTTATTTAGCACATTATGGAACTTTTCTTAACCACTGGTTATTGCAAATCTATCACGTTTTTAGCAGGGCGAAATGCGTCACATTTAGCAGCCTACCGCCTGCTGCTTCACAAAAGCTTCTTTTTCAATTTAAAAGCTTCGTTTTCAATTTCTTCAACTTTACTTCCATTTCCTTGCTCAAAGTTCTTCTTCTGTGAGCTTTTTAGTCATCACATTAAGTAGAGTGCAAAATTTAGTATCTTCTAGTAGGGCTGCATCTTTAGACTTTAAAATATGTTCATGTGCCTTTTTATTTTTTAAGAGACACAAGCCGTAGATAGAAGAAAATAAAAATAAGGATAAATTTTTTATTTAGGCCGATTTCGTAAACAAATTACAAGAATAGTCCACTTTGCAAAATGATAACAAAAATAGACCAGTTTTGTCCACGTAGGATGCCACGTGTGCTGGCGGCATTTCAAATGCCGCCAGTACACGTCTTTGTTGCATAATAACACTGACGACATTTGAGATGCCGTCAGTTAGCGGCATCTCAAATGCCGCTATTTCTGCTGCTCTCTGTATAATTTGCAGCCCTTCCTCCATACCACCTCACTTCCCCTTCTCTCAACTCCTCTTAAAAAAAGAACCGAACCCACCCCCCAAATCACCAAAAATCAAAACTTCAAGCTTCCACTACCTATCCACAGGAGGAATAACATCTAATTCTTCATCTTCGACAAGTTATTAGCTATAGCAGGTATGTTTTTTTGGAAATCTTAGTTCAATTTTTTTAATTTCATTTGCTGTTTGGCATCAAGTGATAATAGTTTACTAGTTGTATGAACAAATTGTAGAATGACTTCCAAGTGTGTACCGACCATATGTTATTTCGATGGCGAATTGGTTGTTGATGAACTTAATTGTGGAAAATATGTGGGGAGGGGGGTCGTGTAAGCCAGCTAAAGTGTTGAGAGGTTGTAATTTGATGCTGCTGAAAGAATTGATCTATAAAGCGACCAAGATAAAATCTGAAGAATTTGACATAGAGGTAGTGTGTAATTTGCCGACGGACTTAGGATCGAAAGCCATTAAAATAGTCGATGATGACGATGTCGAGCTAGTGTTTTCAGCGACATCGAAATCAATTGAGCTGTTTGTTGGGAAAATTAGGCGCTTGCAAGTAGAAGAACCCGTATGAGAACAAGAAGTTAACAGTGTTATTGAGGAGCACCGAAGAACGGTTGAGGCAGTAAGTTTCAAGCGTGGAGACGCGTCCTTGAGTTTCATTAACCCGACTATGACAGCGATGTATGGTCAACAATAAGGTCTATATGGATATCCTCCGTGTATGACCTATCCACAGGGCATTCAGTATACGTACCCCTATCCAAGTCAAGGCAGCTTTACGCATTTGTTCGGAAGGTGAAACATTTATTTATGAAATTTAGGTCTTATTAATTTGATAGTTGTGCGTTACGTAACAATTTTTTCCGCCTTATATGCAGTTATCTTCCTTGTCGACCAACACCGCCTAGTCCCGTTGGACCATCACAATGCCATATGTCTCAATTTATGTATCCAACTCCGTCCGAATTATATGATCTTAGTCAGAGGTATGTCTCATGAAAAATCAAATTTGTGTAGGTAGTAATTACGGTATTGGTTTTAAAGTCATACATATGTTTGAATAGCAGATTCCTCGCGAACGATACTGCTATGCAATCTAATGCTGATTTGGAGAATGTAAACGTAAACTTAAACGTAAACAATGAAGATGTTGATACTGAGATGGAAGGGGAAGAAGGTGAAGATGTCAATGATGAACTCCTCGTAAATAGCATGGATTTAGTGAACATGGTGGAGAACGACATGTCGTGGATATGTAGTATGCAAGTGAACAATGAACCTTTGAACTATGATTTTTCGGTTGAAGACAATATTTCCAAAGACAGCGACGAGGTGGAAATGGAAGCTCCTTTGGATGATGATTTGTGCAATGCACAAATTATGGCAAGGTCAATCGTTGCAAATCTTGGGTTCAATAATGAGATGTTTTCAACCGTAAGCGTTCAGAATGGATTTAAAGCTGGTATGATTTTCGAGACGAAAGCCAAGTTGTTACAACAGTTGAGCGAATGGTCGATTTTGTATGCCGTATCTTTTAAAGCAATAAAATCATAAAACCAAATACACCGCCGTTTGTAATATAGATGGAAATTGTCCATGACGAATGCATGCTATCGTCTCAAAAAAATCAGAGCAGAATTGGTGGATTGTAAGGAAATATCCTAGCGAACACAATTGTGTTAATCCAACGGTGAACTCCACCCACAAGCAGACGACGTCTAACTTTGTAGTGGCAAAAATATTACCTTTTGTGAAAGCCGATCAAAACATTACAATCGGAACGGTACAAGTTTTGATGGAAGAACAGTTGTTTGTGAAAATTAGTTATATAAAGGTTTGGAGAGCTTGGGGTAAGGCAGTGGAAAGAATTTATGGTGATTGGGCTGAGTCATATAGTAGTCTAAGGCAATATTTTGTTGAAATAACTAGATCGAACCCGGGAAGTGTTGGACACGTTACGACCGATGATTATGGAGTCTGCGATCGAGCTTTTTGGGCCTTTGGACCTTGTATTGAAGGATTTGTTCATTATCGTCCGTTGTTATGTATTGACGGGACACATTTGTATGGGAAATATAAAGGGACGCTACTTGTGGCCACTTCTGTTGATGCGGATGACCATCTATAACCTTTAGCATACGCAATTGTAGAGTCCGAATCCGGTGATAGCTAGGGGTGGTTTTTTGTCCGCATGCGGCGGTTCATTCACAGTGTTAACAATCGACGAATTACCTTCATTTCAGATCGAATGAAAGGAATACCATCAGCCTTGGAATTGAAATGGTGTTTGACACATAAACATAGATTTTGTGCTAGACATCTTAAAGCTAATTTTCAAGCTGCATGGTTTAGAGAAAAACGATTCACCGAACTATTTTATGCTGCAGCTTGTGCTGGGGAAGAAGCCGAGTACATCAGAATACGTGAAGAAATAAAAACTATAAGCATAAGGGCTCACAATTGAATAGAAAGGAGTTTGGGAGCGCAAGAGGAGAACTGGACGTTGTGTAAAGATGATGGCGGTCGATTTCATGTCATGATCACCAATTGTGCAGAAAGTTTCAACGGTGTTCTTAAAGGAGCTAGGTCATTACCTGTCAAAGCTTTAGTTGCACGCACCTTTTTCAGGTCGGTTGATTATTTTTGTCAATGAAGAGAAGCGGCAGCAAAACTGACTTCCCGTCTAACTCCGAAGTAGGAAGCCAAGATCGCTGAAAGAGCTAACGAAGCTAGACATACAAGAATTATTCGATTTAGTCAATCTGAGTGGAAAGTTGTACAATATTTTGGTGACGAGTTCAAAGTACCAATCAACGGTAATAGTTGCTCTTGTACGTGCAACATCCATCTTTTAGAGCACCTACCGTGTATGCATGTTATGGCTGCTTGCTCAACGGTTTCCAACGGAGCAATTATTGCCCATCACGACTTTGCCTCAACATGGTATTCCACAGCGAAATACCTGGTAGCTTACACCCCTGAGTTTCACCTGGTACGAGATAAACGTTATTGGAGTTCAAGTGACAGTCAATTGGTCCTACCTCCGATCGCTAAAAGACAACCAGGACGCCCACGTTCAACTAGAATTAAAGGTACAATGGACGAGATGTAGACCCCTAAAGGAAATAGGTGCGGCAAATGTGGTGTTCATGGTCATAAAAAAATCGTTGCAATACAGCAACTTAATGTTTTTGTTTTATTTTGTTTGTAATCCTAATTCGAACGCATTCTACTTTGTCTGAGAACAAATGTTTATGTAATCTAATGTTGGACGAAAATGTTATTCCTAAAGTCATTTGAAATGTCTCTTTTTGTGGCATTTGAAATGTCTCTTTTCTTGCGGCATTTAAAAAATCGCCTGCCGCGGCATTTCAAATGCCGCGGGAGGCGGCATTAAAAAAACCACTTACTGCGGCATTTCGGATGCCACCCAACTGCTACCTATATATTATCTTATATTTTCCAACTACCCCACTCACACCCTAACTTTACCAAAGTTATTTTAGCAAAAGCTCTAGGTGTCGTCCGATTTCAACAATTTGCAACAACTCCTCTCATATTTTAATCCAACATTGTCGCGCCGAAGATAATTATTATACTTTTCTTGTTCAATTTCATCAATTGTTTTGTTGATGTATTTTTGGTTGTATTCATAGGTGTATAATGGACAATTGGAAAATTGATGACGTAACAATGATAAAAATGTATGACGAATTCGAACAAAATAGAGGAAAGGGGATTTCAAGTGGCGCCAACCTTGAAGTTGATTTTGTACCAGAGACACAATTCGAAGAAGAACCCCTGAATGAGTATAGTGGAACATCACGTGGAGAAGCAGCGGTTGATAGACCAGTCCAACAATTGCTCCATGCACATCTTTTAGATGTCCTAGGTCGGCAAAATCGTGGAAGCTCAAGCTTCCATGCTACATGTGTAGTTTGCGGCTGTGGAGAGGAATGCGAAGTAATCGTTTGTAGAAATGATAGGAACGCTGGACGTCGTTTCTACCGCTGTGCTGGATACAACAATCACAAGATTCGGTCGAATCAGGTTGAATGCTGCTATTTTTTTAAGTGGCTAGATCCATAGATGAGTAGAATATGCTTTAGAAATGCAAGCGGAAGTTGGTCGTTTGGAAAAGTTGAACCTGGAATACCGAAATAAATTGTTGGTTCATGGGTACAATTATTCGGCGTTGTGGCCACGTAGATCGTTGAAGGATAGTTGAAATGTAACGTAATGATATTAGAAACTTGTTGTGTGATTGAAGTATGTTATGTTATTCATCGTTTGAAGTATGTTATTGAAGTATAATTGAAATGTAATTGAAGTATGTTATGTTATGCATCGTTTGAAGTATGTTATACATCGATAATTGAAGTATGTTGTGAATTGTTTGAAGTATGTCACGCATCGTTCGAAGTATGGAATGTAAAATCTGAAGTAAAAGAGCGGCATTTCAAATGCCGCATAAGACGTCATTTGAAATGTCGCTCTGTTACTTGCTCACACAAACTGCAAATGGAAAACACAATGTCCATAATTCGACACCAACGTAATAGTCATTTCTGAACCTTGACTATTGGTACTTTCTAAGCTCATGACTACATTTACCAACATCAAATACAAGTCCAAAACCAGTAACATTCAAACCAACATCGGAATACTAGAGTGACTTCTACAATCACAACGACAAACAATAGTCTACATTAGTAAACAACCAAACAACCCAAATCAACAAATACAGATCATGAGCAGTCATTACTACAGTCAACATACCACACAAACGATCAATAAACAGTACAGTCAACAAATACAAACCACAGTCCACTACGATTAGTCTAAAATTTCATCTCAAAATTTTTAATTCCCTAGGAGTTTTCTTCTTCGGTCTTCTAGGCTTGAGTATGAATTCCTCCTCTTCCAGTGACAGCTCTTCACTACCCTCCTCTTGCGTCCCTTCCGTTGGGGGTTGCGATTGCCCGACGAGTTGTGTATGCTGAGAAGATATCGCTTCGGAACTCTCGCCCTCTTTTTTCTTCCTTCTTCCATACTTTCTCTTCGGTGAGGGGGCAAGTGGGACTGCAGCTAAGTCCTCATACGACGTGGGAGGGGCAATATCATCGATAAGTGGTGGCACTGCAGGAGGAGGAGGCGAAGGTGGGATGGGCCTTGACATCTTGTTCTTCGATAAACAGGATAGCAGAATTTGTTTGATAGAGAAGCATTTTGCCTTGCTCTTTTTAGGAACTTCCTCCGCAAGCTCGTCGACATTGTCCAACACATGATACATACCATCCGCCTGCGTATAACATAAACCCGTATGAGTTTCATAAGTACTACATAAGTTGTCAATATTAATACGTACCACATTCCATTCTAGCGGAGCTCGTGGAGTGTAAGGTTCCACCTCTTGCTCGGGTTCCTTCGCTCGTCTTCGAAGCACATAACGACGAGTGATATTTCAGTACCAGCTAAGATACTTCTCATCAGTCAGAGTGATATCAGAGTGATATCGTGCTCGTCTTCCGCAGCTACGAAACGGTTGTTCCATAACTCAATCATCAATTCGAACCCATCTTCGCCGTATGGAACCGTGTAATATGGAGCAAGATACGGTAGGTGCCGTCGAAGACCAAACTGTCTCATGACTTTGTCTGGCAGATGGTATGCTAAATCTTCGAAACAAAAAATCATTAGTCGTGCCCGCCATAACGTCTGGTCCAATGTACAAATAGCTGGAAGTGCATGAAGGTCTGCTTCGGAATACGGATTCCATGTTACTGCATTGTAATCTAAGACGTCAAACTCGTTCCGGTAGAAGGTTAAATTGCGTCTGGGGGTCATTTTTGTATTCTTCAGCCCAATCCACCTGTAAGAGCAACATGTTATACGAAATTCAAATTTACCGTGTCGATACAACAACACTAACAACACTGTTTTACCTCGCTCCATAAGGCTTTGAATTGTCAATTATTTGCGTCTTCATAGATATACGACCAACCGGAAGGTAGGTCCATAACCAAAGCTGCAAATGTCAAACTTAATATTAGTTACGGTTTTACGAAATACTCAACTATGCAACAACGAATGCCTATGTCCGTACCTGAAGTAGAGTCATACAACCTCCGGTGGACCGTTGTTGGACCAAAGCAACTCTCGTAAGCTCCGTATACGTGAAAGCAAGCACCGCACTGCCCCAGGAGTATTGCCGACATAAATCGAAGTCTTCTAACAATGGAAGCCATTGAAGGTCCACTCTTGTCTTCGATCGATCACAAAAAAGACGTTGCATGATGATGTGCAACATAATAGCGCGGACACGCTGGGCAATCTGCAAAGGAGAGGCACGACGGGGAATATCACCGGCCAACTGCTCCTTAAACCACGTGGCCACTATCGATTCATTTTCCCACCTCACGTCTTTTGGAGGAGCCAATCCAAGCAAGGGCTCGCACAATTCCATATAATTTCTTGGATAATCCGGTTTCAGGATGGGATCCCCGTTAATCGGCAATCCAAACAATACAGCTACGTCTTTCAAAGTGATTGTCATCTCACCTACTCTAAGATGAAATGTAAACGTCTCCGGTCGCCATCTATCGATCAAAGCCGTCAAAAGATTCCGGTTGAGCTGTGTATATCCCAACTTATTGACAACACCAAATCCAGCTCTGTCTAACAGTTCCAACACGCCTGGATGCACTGACGTGACGAGCTTTAAAGTTGATGAATGGTCAATGAAGCCGTCCGGCTCAACCCCCTGTCGATACATAGTAACAGAGCAAAGCAATTATGGTAATTACAACAAATTTGCAGAAGTAATAACAAATTATTTGACCTTGTACCTCTATCATGTCCATGTTGTTTGTGCGGTGTTGAGGTTGGAGGTAAAACACACTAGGATCGATCGGTCAGGGTGCCATTTCATCATATTCTACCATAATAACATTGCATAATCATACTCAACTTCAATGGGTATAGAACCATAGATTTGCAACTATACAACTTCATTGTATACGATGGAAAAACAATTAAACATGTATTCTATGTGAGTACTCAATTTCATTGTACTATACAATCATAGATTTGCAATCACAGAACAATTGTAGCCCTAAAAGCTAAATTGAAAAAATGACAAGTAGAGACAAAATCGATAGATTTCATACCTATAGGATGAGCTTGAGACGATGATGAAGTCATAGTTCAAATTCTAACTAGATTTTGGTAGTTGGAAGCTTGAAATTTTGATTTTTGGTGATTTGGGGGGTGAGTTCAGTTCATTTTTGAAGAGGAGTTGAGAGAAGGGGGGAGTGATGTGGTATGGAGGAAGGGTTGAAAATTATACAGAGAGCAGCAGAAATAGCGGCATTTGGGATGCCGCTAACTGGCGGCATCTCAAATGCCGCCAGTGTTATTATGCAACAAAGACGTGTACTGGCGGCATTTGAGATGACGCCAGCATACATAGAGTATACGTGGCCAAAACTGGTCTATTTTTGTTATTAGTTTGCAAAGTGAGTTATTCTTGTAATTTGTTTACAAAATCGGCCTAAATACAAAATTTATCTTAAAAATAATCAAAATGTGACTATTGCTGATACACTACTTGTAGACCCTTCATCCTTCACATTTGCATGGACTCTTCTTAGAATTGCTTCGACAACAAATTGGGCAGTTAAGGCCTCTTTCTTCTTGATATTTGATATCTTTATCTCAACATTTTGTGATGCATAATGATATTATTATTTTTAAATAAAAGAAACATTTATAATGTGTGAAAGTTCAATAGTGTAGAGTGGAGTAACCTGTCTTCAAGTTGTTTTTATGTGTTTCTAAGCTTCAGTTTGAGTTTTAGTTCACTGTTTAGCCATAATTAAGAAGAATTTAAAATTATCATTATGAATTAATCTCATGTAAAAATCTTTAAGAATTGGATTTGACATGCTTGAGTTTATCAAACTAAATATACGATGCGTATTTGAAATATTTAACTAAATGTTAATACTTTAACATTATCATAACTTGTCTGATTGCTTATTAATGATGGAAGTACTTCTACCAACTTCTAACCAAGTTGATATCCTTTAGTTCAACCTACAACTGATTATTTCACATATTTAGCTACTTTTGAATTTAACAATGGCAATCTTCGCTTTAACATCTTTCCTATATCTATATCTTTGTTTAACTGTTTCACTTTCATTTAATATTGAAGCATTAAAACGTCATACTGCAAAATGCCTAGTGCTGACTAACTAGTGACTTTCCATCATATATATGAATATGCGTGCTCAGTTGAATCAGGGTTAATTCTTTATTTTTCTACCAAATACTCTAGAGCATTCACATATACAGTGTGCAAAACATCAGATAAGTCTGTTGGGCGAATTCTCGCCCATGAGATCACGAGGCCAAGGAGCATCAATTTCGTCCAGAATCGCCCTTTACATACATTCGGTACCTATGCCTAGCCGAACCAACGCTCTCCACGCAACACCGAACCACCCCTCAGCCGAACCAAGGCCACCGGACCACCATACACACACCACCGGACCAACACCACCGAACCAACTACAACCGAACCACCTTCCCTCCACGCTACCGAACCAACCATGACCGAACCACCTCTCCTCCATGTTCTACCGAACCAACAACGCCTTCATGCCGAACCAATCCCTTCCACATCACCACCGAGTCAACTTGCCACCGGTCCATTCCATCACCGGTCCAAGCTCCATGCCGAACCAGCACCTCTAAACCCACTACCGAATGAACCTCCAAACCAACTACCACCGGTCGACTCCATCACCGGCCAAGTTCCACGCCGAATGAAGCCTCGCCGAACCAGATCGCTTCAGCCCAGGCCCATCAGCAGCTATATACATCCAGGACCCCTGCCCCCTACCTCACTCTATAAATAGAGGGGCAGGGGTACAACAATGGCGGACAAGTTTGAGAGCTCAAGCAAGGAAGGAACTTTCAAACAACTTTCTTATACTTGTATTTAAAGCTTTGTACTTGTAATCCGAAAGAAAGGAGAAAATAACATATAAAGTGGACGTAGGCACGTTCTGGCCGAACCACTATAAACTTTTTCATGCTTTGGTGCACGTACATGCTGTATCCAGCCAAGGTTTGCCTCACCATCCAAACGTTGTCATACATAGTGTTCTGCCTTCTGTTTTTTTCTAATTTACAGTAGCTTGGTTGCAATGGATCAGGCTCTACTCAAGCTTAAGCACAGTCGTTTTCAGATTCAGGCTTACACTGATGCACAGCCGTGTGCCCATCATTGAGAACAGACTACTGTAACCACAAGCTCTGAGTGCTACTGTTTCAATGGAATTTGTGTAGAATTAGGCTGTTATACTTCAGAATGTGCATTCTCAATCTTGATTTGGGTTTGTCCATGCCAAATGATGAGGCCAACATTTCTGTAGCTTATAATTCACATGGTGTACATTTCTTGAATACAATGGCTCAAGAAGTATCCCAAGTCGATGCACTTCAGCAATCTGAAGCTCTTTCCACTCCCGCTAATGCAGGTCATATACCTATCTAGTTTATTACTACAGAGTGATGAATTTTATGATTTTATGCACTAAATATAGTATGATGAACTTTTCATTTACTTATTCCTATCTAGTTTATTTCCTTAAATATTTTTGGAAAGATTGGCTAACCATCAACATATTCTATATGCTTGGAAACCTATAGTTATAGTATTCTTTTTTCAAAAAAAGAAAAAGAGGACGAAAAAGAAAAAAGAACCGATCCGATTTCTTAGATTACTCATTTACCCATTGTGTGTTTTTTACTTGTATAATTAAAAAAAATAGCAGGCTTTTAAAGAAAGGCGGTGCTTTCATAGGTCAAGTCAGGTAAGATCATCCTTATCCAGTTTAGTTAAATACAATTAGTTTAATGTACTGTTCAAGTTTTATAGAATAGAAATAACACAAAATGAACTTTAATTACTCTAGCAATGGTGTGCTATTTTCGAAGAGTTTCACTAAAAACCACATTTAACGTAGGAACGGGAAAAACCAGAGTTTAATATATGATTTGTATAAAAAGGTGAATTCCAATATTGGTTGCGGATGCTTACGAACACATGTAGATCTATTATGTTTCTTAGTATAAAAAAGAATTGCAGATTTTAATCTTTATTCATTGTAATTTCAATATCGAATGTGGGTTCTTTTGGAAGTTGGCATGTAAAACTATACTAGGATCCTTCTTTAAATGATTTAGGTCACAATTACTAACATCTGCTTTGTGAATGTTTGACATAAGAATTGTCAACATCTTGATTGCTTATTTGATTACTGCAGATGTTAGAGAGAAAATATTAAAAATAAATCAAGATAAACTCAATTGTTTGATTGTCCTATAAGTAAGTTGTTGATGCATATATATATGAAATATATGTATGGACATTGGAAAAATTGCTCGAACGATATGTATGAAATACTATGCATGGATGTGGTAAAAATTGTTCGACTGATATGTATGAACATGCCAAAAGTTTTTTGAATGATATGTATGAAATATTGTGCTTTAATTTACATATTTTTTGTTAGTGAAAAGCTTTTATATTTTTATGCAAAGAAAAAATGGGTAAATGAGTATTATATATGGGAAAAATAGAAACAGTGATGGATAACATCTATAAATTAATATTACATTAATAACGTTTAAAATACGCCCTCGTTTATCAAACATTATAAAAAGTAACTATAGTAATATGAATAACAAACGCTATAATATAACTAAATAAACGCTATAGAAATATGCACAAAAAAAATATGCATACTAAACGCTATAAAATATGCAAAGAAAACGTTATAGAAATGTGCAGTTTAAATGCTATAGAAAGTAACCATGAGATAAAATTTCCTATAGCGTTTTTGCTTAATAGCACTAGGAAAACGCTATAGAAATTTATTTGCCATAACGTTTTTATCCCTGCTATTTACAGTTTATGGTCTACCACAACATGTTGTTCCACAACGTTCTTTAAAACGCCGGTTAGGTATAATAGCGTTTGTTAAACGCTATGAAAGCCCAATTTGTTGTAGCGTATGTTGGTGGACTTTGTAATTAAGCGATACATTAAATCTCATTTGCAGATTGTAGTCAGATATTGGACTTCATAACTATAATGCTACATTAAACTGTCATTTTACATATTGTAAATATGATATTGGATTTCATAACCCAAATGTTATGTTAGACTATCATTTTGTATACCATAAATATGCTAGTGGACTTTGTGATCAAAATGCTACAGTAAATCTCATTTTGCATATTATAACTTTGATATTGGACTTCATAATTAAAAAGTTATATCAAACTATCATCAAACTATCATTTTGCATATTTTAAACATAATTGTGGACTTTATAAATCAAATGTTACATTAAACTATCATTTTGTATATTATAAATATGGTAGTGGACTTTGTGATTAAAATGTTATGTCAAATTTCATTTTGCTTATTGTAATCATAATATTGGACTTCATAATTAAAATGCTACGTTAAACTATCATTTTCTTTATTTTAAACATGATAATGGACTACATAACACAAATGCTATATTAAACTATCATTTACATATCATGAACATGGTAGTGAACTTTATGATTACAGTGTTACATTAAAAAATACTATGTTATATGTAGTTATCATTTTGTATATTTTCATGGTAATTTTTTTAGGAATACTTATTTCAATTTGTGTACTCTATTCATGCTAGTTCACTTTAAATATACTTATGCTAAATTCAAGCATTACTTTGTATATTTTTTCATTCTTATTCAGTTGAAATATGTTTTTGCTACATCCGACTATCATTTTGTATAGTTAGATAATGGTACTATGTTTAAAAGTACAAATGCATTTCATTTAGCATATTAAACACAATCTGGTGTGTTTCAAATATAGAAATGCTATATCTAAATATCATTCGACTTATAATTCATTGTACTTTTTGAACTTTTTTTCCTTTTCTTCTAGATTCTACTTTTCCATTCGTTTTTTGAATCTTGAATTTGCAGCTTTTGAATTCAAAGATCGAGTAATTTTTTATGTAGGTTCAAGTTAAGCTTTCTCGATTTTGGAGACATTGATGTCGACAATGGAAGATTCAATTCCATTCGAACATCGACAAGAGAGAGGCTTGGATGGCGGTGGCTTGGACGATAACTTCAGACGACGATTACTTGGACAATGACGGCTAGGGCAAGTAGTAGCTGAAGGTAGACGATGGCTAGGGTCCTTGGAAGAAGGCGGAGGAAACTGTCGAAATCGGAAAATTAATGAAACACGTTCTTGTCCTTCTGCCCACATTCCAAAAGTTGCGTCATTGGTTTAAAAATTCGTTTAAAGTTTTTCCTTTCAACTAATCATCTCTTATATTTAAGTACAAATATTTAATAATTTTTATACATTTAAGTCCATGTTTTAAAATTAATTAGATGATATTAAATTTGAACTTTTTAAATAAATACAATTAACAATAATTGATCTAGTAAATTCTTAAATTCTTAAAAAAATGACAATTCAATATGCGTTCCATATTCATATTGACAAAAATGATAAAATTAATTTTTCATTCAAGTTCATATAGTTTAAAATTTATATACTTATGTCATATTATTACAATGTTCTACTAAATTTTTTCTCTGCCATTTTACATTTAACTACCACCATTTATAGATTTTACAATTATTTACGGGTTCTCCCAAGGTTTCTTATATTATTTTACATTCAAATCCATGTATATTTTAATCAACTAAGTGGTCCTGAATTCATACTTTTTAAACAAATCCTATTAACAAATATTTATATCAATTACTTGATCTATTAAATCATAAAAAATGACAATTCATTGTGTATAGTATATTCCTATTGGTAAAAATGTTAAAAAAAATCTTTTCATTTGTGTAATGACCCATCTTTTTGACCCTCAGAAGTGGATATTAATGCATCCATGTTATTCACGTATCGAGTATTCAAGTGCCGAAATGACATATTAGGAAAAAGAGAAAGAAAAGACAGAACATGATCTCACATCGTGACAAGTAATATATAATATACAATAGATCTTTACAAAAGAAAATTGCAATATACATATATCAAAATCAGAGTACTTTAATCCATCATCGGCGTGGACAATTATAACAGTTGGTCCTCGTAATTGCTGACTATGCAAAACACAAATAAGTACAGCAGAAAATAAAAATATACGTGAGTATGTCTTAAAGGCATTTAGCTCGTCTTTTGAAGCTCCAAAGCATCCAATCTAAATATATAAATATACTCAGTCTGATCCGAGCATTATAAGAAAATAACATCTAGATCAGTTTTGTAAACCAGCATGAGAAAGCACACCTAAAATGGATTTTTAATATTATAAAAACCTGTTGAAAATAAAATTATCTCGTAAGACTACACCACACATAAACATGAACATGTTATTTATTTTACGATAACCAAACATTTCATAAGAAATCTTCTGATACTGTAATAATGTTTAAGGCTTAAAATAAATATTAAATCATAGTCGAAATTGTTACATCAATTGAATTTCAGCATAATAGATATACAATTAAGTTTGAAAAGGCATTTATTGGAGAATGGGTTCTAACATGGAAAGGAAAGGGTTTACCTTTCATACAGTACACCTCTAGAGAAAATGTACCGAGACTGCCTTAGTTTGCACCTCTGCTACTCAGGACCGACCTATCTCTTACTTGATAGTATTGAATATGATAATCCTTTGGTTGTGATTGACATCCATATCGAGCCCGAAGTAGACATAAATTCATAAATACCGATCTGGATCATGCAGTGATCATACCCTAATGGGAGTGATCCGCATTGTCTTGTTTCATGTCCCTGCTTTAGTCATTTACCGGTTGTGAGGCTTGAGACTACCCTTTTAGCAAATCCCACTTGAAATGCTAACAATGTCTTTTAGGCAACAATGCAATGCCAGCATTCGTCCATATAAGTTTCATCTCAGACTGAACAAAATCGAAGGCACTACTTCTACTACATTCTTTTTGGAATCACCTTCAGGATTAGTAGCAAGTAGAACTTGCACTTCAAAGAGCTCTGTAACGGCTCGAATTTTTCGACGCTTGAAAAACGTAACTATTAGGGTTAGAGAAGAAGAGGTAGAAGAAGAAAATAGAAAACAACATCAAAATCTAACCATCGCAGCGGAATAGAATATAATAGATAATAAATGATATTTACACAAAAACAAATATACCAGTTTATAGATTACATCATCAGAGTATACATAACACACAACTGGATAGTAATCATAATCTGTCCTCACAATCTGAATACACAGCGGAATATTTAACACAAATATGGAAGTACGTATTGCCATCCTACTCGTCTCTTGAGCTCCACGGCATCCATTCCTGTATCCTATAATACTCGATCTGACCCGAGTATTATAGTTAAATAACACCCGAATCAGTCTGGAAAACCAGCGTGATAAAACCACACTCAATTGGATTATTAAAGTTTCAAAATCCTTTGAAAACAAAAGCATCTCGTAAGACCACGCCACAAATAAACATGCCGGGTTTTTACCTTACGATAGCCAAAACATTTCTTATAAAATCCTCTGATATTATAATAGGGTCTATTTACAAATACTTATTAAAATAGCCGAAATTGGTACATTAATTAAGTTCCAGCTACTAGCCACAATCGTGGGTAATACAAACAAAACCGTAAAAGGCACATAGAGAGAATGGATTTCCATCTAATGACTAGGCACTGTGGTACCACCTGTCACAGTACGTGGCCTAGATCATCGTACCGAGGATTACTCCCAATCCCCTGCAACACAAGATCGAGACTGACTTTTACCGGATAATCCCGAGTAAAATCACCCCACGGTTGGGATCAGCAACCGTACCACTAAACCGAATAAAAAGGGGCATCTAGACAGGGATGAGCTCACCCTAATGGGTGCTACCCACTTAGCCTTGTTGCATAACTCCTGATTTTCAGTCATTCTCGGTTGATGAGGCTTGAGGCTAAACGTTACCTTTTTAGAACATACCACTTAGAATGTTTATCGTCCTCCTGACGATGTTCTAAAAGCATTCATCCATACAGGTCCGTCCCGGGTTCGAACGGAACCGAAGGCACTACTCCTACTACATCCATTTTGGAATCATCCTCAGGATTAGTAGCGAATAGCCCTTGCACTTCACCGCTCCATCTTCGACTCCGAACTCGTTTTCCCCACGAAAATGTACAAACCGGATCGAAGTGTTTTTCGAGAAATTAATCTCGATCCCGGTCTCTTCGAAACGATTAGCGCATTGGCCAATATTGATAGTTGGTTATTTAACTATCAATTAACATTCACAAGCAACCATCAAACAATAAATAATTTCACCAAATTATTTATTAATCTCAAAATATCTTGCTCCGTCTTCGATTCCATTCGAACGCTTCAACCGGTTCGAAATGGTGTTCGGATAATATATCCGATGTAGGTCTCTTCGAACCAACATCGATAGTTTTAAAAATTGGTCAACATTTGATAGTTGGTTATTTAACTATCAAATAAACAAACAATTCAAATCGAAGATTTTAATTTCATAAGGAAATCAAACACGGTTAAGCACAGAAGCAACTACTAAGCCTCTTAAATTAATATTTTCATTAATTAAACTCACTCTTTGAATTCTTGTATTAAATAATTTTACAAAGATATACTCACAATTCATTTCTACCATTTTCAATACTTGAAAAATATCGATACAGTTATCTCAACTGTATAACTATACTCACAAAACATTTCACTTTCAAACTTAGAAAAACTATTCCATATACTTATATTAAAGATATAAGTACATTCACACAATGCTACATTTCCAATACTTGGGAAATATACCCATATACTTATCTCAATGGTATAAGCATATTCACACAATGCTACATTTCCAATACTTGGAAATGTACCCATTAAAGATATTGAGAATTCTATAGAAAAATCTGGATTAACAAATATCTTTGAAAAATATTGACAACACTAAACCCAAAACAAATATGGTGTGAGTAAACGAATCGTATGGAAATTAGACCAAATATACTTAATATCACTTTTTGATTTCAGACAGTACCATCCCTCGATTAACAATGAGATCGGACAAGACAGAAAACTAACATTGCCTCGATACACATTCTTAGTTTTTAAGATAAAAATGAGTTTCCATACCTCGAAATTTAGTGTTAACTATGAAAAGAATATTTTCCATACCACCGTATTTAAAAACATTTATGGAAATTGGGTCTCGGTCATTTTATAAATCCCTTTTATAAAATTCCTTTATATAACTATTTTTATTTACAAACCCCTTTTATAAAAATATGTTTTAAATTATAAAATTTTCTTTATAAATATTTAAACATAATTAGAAACCTCCTTTGTTTAAAATCTCCAAAATTATTTAATAAGCTCCCTTACAAACATCCTTCGTACTGTTTATAAATTCTATTATAAAACTTCTTTCTTTATAAAATATCATTTGTAAATCCCCATATTTATTTGCAACGCTTTTTATAAAACTCCAAATTTATTTATAAAAGTCCTTTTATAAATTTCTAAATATAATTACAAAACTCCAAATATAATTATAAAACTCACATTCTTACCAAAATAACACCAAATACTTCCATAAAATGATCGTTACCTATATCACCATAATTCCACTAATGGAATTAAATATTTCAGTTTATCAAAATGATATTAATTTCCTTTCTATAAAATATCATTTATAAAACCGTTCTTTTATTTTCAAAACACTAAACTATCTTTTACTTATAAAATATTTATAAATCTATCATCTTATATAACATTTTATATGAATGTTTCACAAATATTTTATTCCAAATCGAAACCATTTCCAAATCAAACATCAATTAATTGTATTTTTCAAAATACTATATCGAGACCGATAATTACTGTAGCACTTAACCAATGCTTTACTACGTTTTCCATTAAAAAGGCTCAACCTTTAACATAAGTCATTGTCACATCCAAATACGGCCAAACAATCAAACTTTTGACATTTTACAATCTATATAACATGTATATAATTGAAATAATATCAATAGGAATATAACTGGAAATTAAAAATCACAATGTTCGAGAAATCCAGATTTTTCTATAGAATTTTCTATATTTTACTTCAAAATGTCATTTGTTTCTAAAAGCAATATTTAACCAAACCAAGCGAAAAATCATTCAAACCCAAACAATAAATTTTGTCTAACTATATATTATACTGATTATCCAAAAAGGTGTGTTTAACGTACCGAAATTCCAATGGACGCTTATGCGTTACAGTTTAAACTAAATCGAGCCTAAAATTTCACTTGCTTCAAGTTCAACGAAACTAGTTCCATCACATAGCTATTGTCATTAGAAGCACATCGCAAAAGACCACATCTCGATTGGACCTCATGTGAATAAGTTATTGATTTAATTTGATTGGAGATAAATTTAAAACAATAAATTTCCTAACTATACTCAATAAATTAATCACTTTACTTAAAACTCTAATCCATCTCCCACAATTCCAAACTTGCGCCTGTAGCTTCCCTCCAAACCCACTCATGCCGATCGTCTATCACTTCTAGCTCCTCCATCCCTCTATGAAACGCCATGAAACCACCATCGTTTTCCTCCACTTCATGAGAGTTTCCTCCCCGACCTATTTATTTCAAGCCCGTCTTCCCCTAGAGATTCGCGACAACCCGACCCAGATCACAACACCACCATGTTGCACTCCTCCTCCCTTGATCGTGCCTCTCCAAGATCAGTCCCTAGTGGACTGCGACACCACAAACCCAAAATCAAAGCCGCCTTGCCCTCATACCCTTCAAATCAAGCGTGAACCAAACCCTAGCTTAAAACAGCTCATGCCTTTACTGTTCACCACAGTCCAACCCACCTAACACCTCATTGAACACTCCTAAGCTCATAGCAAATTGTAGATGTCACCACAACGATTCTAAAGCTTCTTATTTTAGGATTTTTAGTTCAGTATACTTAGAGGTTTTGATTTTTGAAATTTTCTTGAGCTTACTTTTTTTTCTTGTTTACTGATTTTTGATGGAACAATACAAGGAGGGAGAGAGAGGAGTAAGTGGTACTGATTTACAAGGGTTGAGTTATATTTTATTTGCAAAATACGACATTTCGCCGAACATATTTTCGTTCACGTATGCACCGCAAACGGCAAAACAAAAATATGATCGCATACAAAAACGCGATATGATTCAAAACAATAATAATATACACCATTTATCCAACTCTGTAAAATTACAAAAATACCGTCGTTTGCTGGAAAATCATCAAACAACAATTTAAGTATTTTCAGATTAAAAATCATTGAAAAATCAAATAAATTAAACTAAAACTACGTCCACAAAAATTGAGTCGTTATAATAAAATTAATTTTCTTGTTATTTATTAAGTTTGAATCAAATTTGAATATTCAAATAGGTCAAATATTCTCATTCAAAATGTTCAAAATTTCGGGTTATTACATTCCTCTCCCGTAAAAGAATTTCATCCTCAAAATTTCCAAAGGAAGAAAAAATGTTGCCAAACCCTAAAGATTTCACAATCAATTAGTTGAAATTGTTTATTGAATTTCCAAATCTCTTAAAATTACGAAAAATTCCCGCAGCACCTCCTTTGCGTGGCTCGATCAAAAAAATTACAATTTGCCATATAAGCCGGAACCAAACAAAAGAAAAACAAAGTCCAAAAGTGATTTCACATATCTGGGCATAAAGCCATCAACAACAATATAAACATGTACTTATTAGTGGAGCAACCCAACTTTACCCATGAAATCAAAAGCATCAAACTAGCATTTGCTTCTATATATATGTTTCTCACTTACAAGGGATATCCAACCATATAACTGCGTTTCCTAATGTCAGAAGAATGCAATTTATTAAAGCCTGTACTATGTACATATATCATTCGTACGAATATCAAGTCCGATCACACAAATTTCACTTCCGAACTAGCATCGCTCGTTGGACTTCTCTAATGCAGACTTCGATTTGGTTCCTTAATCATAAATGTCCGTTCTTCTTACATAGCCATATACTATGATGGAAAACTTCAGAATCAAATCAAAGATCTGTATCAAGTATTCGTAATCAAGAATCAAGAGAAAAATTCTACTCAAATCGGTGTAAATCACCTTGAAATCATGTACTCGAATCTGGATCAAGAACAGTTATGCGAATAACATAATATATATACAACTTACGTATTTATTCCGTTGGTTTCTTAACTACACCGTTTATTTTTAATTCACATTCATTTCCATTCCTAATATATTTCCTTTAACACTAAAATTACTTTTATTCGCATTTTCTTACACCAATAGTATTTCATTTAATATTAAAATCATTTATGAACCATTAAATAAACCATTGCTTAAGTAAAATTTCATTCCATAACTCAAGTTCATATTCATATTATACTCTCCTACATCCGAAAGAGTATATATACAAATTTTAGATTTGTTTTACTTAAACAGATTGTCCAACAAATTTAAAATTTGTTTTAACCAACCAATTTCTTAAATTTATAAATTATAAAAACTTATCTTCTTATATTTTCACGAAACTCCCAACTTCAACTTCTTAATTAACTTGAAGGTTTTCGATTGTCCAAAATCGTCGAAAATTCAATTTTGCCTCAATAAATGGTAATTGCCAACAACAAATCATAATAGGATGCGCTACCCCAAATTATCTTGATGCATATGATACATGAGTCTAATTTTTAAAGAAAACTTCGGAATTAAACACCCACGTTTTTATTTTAGAATATTTTGACATAACAATAATATACATTTCTCCTTGTATGTCAAATCATACATTCGAAATTTAAAAGAAAATTATTTTTACCAAAATAACTTTATAGCAAATTTCTATGGTAACAAATCCATCATTTAGAAAATGGACGTCGATAATGCTACAGTCATCACCAGTATTATTCTCTAGTGATTGAAGTGAGTCCAGTGCTTTCTATCTCCTTTAAAATCCTTCTTAGAATATTTCTATCCTAAAATACTTCTAAATAATACTATTATTATTTCTCCAAACTTTTGTACAACAAATTTTAGGAACACTGTATTTAAGTCCTCCAATTCTCTGTTTGAATCCTTTTTTATTCGTAAACCCTATTTATAAATCATACTTATATAATTTTACTTTTTATATAAGATAATTTCACAAATGTATATTCTTGTTTAGATTATAATGAACAAATTTATCAAAATTAAAATTTTAATCTTAACCTCCATTATCACGAACGCTTTATAGTCAAATCGTGAACCTAAATTCATAAGAAGTTCGTATTTAATTCAACCAAAACAATATATGTTCACAAACTATCTGATAACAAATAATCAATCAACAATAATAGTAAATGCTCCTAAACTGGACGAGCATTATTAATAAAACAATAAACGATAATAACTAAATATTATCATTTCCTAACACACATCATATATTACTATATATGTTTACCGAAACTTATTCTTTTATATAAAATATAAAATAGGCAAAATTATTTCGTTTTTCCAATCTCAAAACAATATTGTGTCGGTTTATCTTATTCAACTCTTTAGAAACTCCTATCGATAGAGTTGTTTTTGTATCGACCAAAATTCATAAACCGTCCAATCGATAAATCAACACGAAATTAAACATTTCATATCACTTACCAATACAAACCCTTATATATACACACTCAAGCTCATTCTAGGATATTACTAATTCCATCTCCAATTAGTCTACCCCACCAAAGCCTAGGTGTTCAATCAATCTAAGCTCTGATACCACGTATAATGTTGTCCCTATCCTAGAGGAGACTACAAATGTAACCTCAAATGGCTAACCTCCTGACCTTCTCAACCAAACCACAAAAGGGTATATAGGAGTAAGAGAAAGCTCCGTCACAGTTCACAAAGTGAGAATCCCATATCATGCGTGCCGTGCACTCGCCAAATCCAATTTCGATTTCTCCAAATCGACGACGATAGCTTGGCCAACATTTAATAGTCGGTTATTTAACCATCAAATAAAAAAAACAGTCAAATCAGAGATTTTGAGTATAAGAGTTCTATAAGATTAAGGGTTCGAAGACAATTTTCTTCCTTTGGAAATTTCAAGGACAAAATTTTTATGGGCGGAGAATGTAATGACCCGAAATTTTACCTCTTTAATTTATGAAATATTTAATTTTTTTAAATATTCAATAAATGGTTTAATAATTTAATAGCCTTTTTAAATTTATAATCAATGATAGAAAATTCATTTTTTGATTTTTGTTTACAAAAATAAGTAGTTCAATGAAAAATAGAAAATGTGACTGAAAACCCTTTTTTGGACTTTCGACTTTTTATCGAACGATAAGTTATATGAAGTTGTAATATCTTTATATATACTTCAATTAACATTTAAAAGTTGGGACATCTTATTTTAGAAAAATATAAATAAGTAAAATGATAATAATAATTAATAAAATATATTTAAATTTAAGATTTGAAATTTAAGTAGGATTAGATGGATTTGAAAAGGAATGATGGCTTGAGTGTGAAAACCAACTTAAGTACACGTGATTAATCTAATATCCTCCATATTATCAAACAAGGTACAAGCTCATCCTAATAACAACCGTATTTTACAATGCTTGAAATTTGATATTATGATTTCTTAAATTCCTTGTCTTACTTGTAAAATTGGTTTAGCTTAGAATTGAAGCAATATTTCGGTTATAAAAGGGAATTAAAGCAAACTCAATTCGTTCCCTTTTCATTCATTTTCAATCTTCCCTTTACATTCCTCTTTCTATTTCTTTCGCTCTTTTGTTTTCTTCTTTCGTTCATCTCTATTTCCAGTTAATAAAACAAAATGGCAGTGAGCCTTAAAAATTAAAAATCAAACAAATAACTAACTAAAAAATGAGATAAATATGTGAATTTTGTTTCTCGCAGCAAGATCTAACATTTGGGATGATCTTTCTGGTGTTCGATCATGGTTGAGGGCTCGGCAGTGCTGTAACGACCCGTAAATTTAACTGGTTTTAATAGCGTTATTAATTGAATTTTTGTGAAATTTTAAACGACTAAATTTTGCAACATAAATTTGATATTTGGAATGCGTCCAGTTAAACATAGCAACCGGTAAATTTTCGTCCGAAAATATGAAAGTTTATTTTGTGCGCAAATTCACTTCAATTTAATCAGTTAAAAACGATGAAAATAAAATGTTTTCGGAACCTAAATATTTTTACATAGAAAAATTCTAAACCATCTTCTGACCAAACGCTATTTTTCGTTTTTCCAAATTCGGACATCTTTAGCTCCGTCGATCTTATTTTTGTGTGTTTTTCCTGCATTTTCCGCTAGTAGAAATTTCAAAATTTTATAAATTCAATCATATCACTGATATCCGTATGCCGTTTTGATTGCCTCGTCGTGCTGATCTCTACGATATATTTAATTTTAATTTCCAAGTCCAGGATGCGATTCAATTCGACGATACGATTCCGTATCGGTACCGAATTTTCAGCTTTTACCCTTTCCTTCAGGTTCAAAACCGAAACTTGCAACCCAAACAAAAATTAAATGCTTTAATTTCAGTTGTTTCCCTTCCATAACTGTTTTGAAATTATAAAAATATATAAATTGTGTACGTTGCTATTAATTATTTTGAACGGTCATCGTCACTTATATTACCAAAGCCGTGACCATTGCTTTACCAATGCAGAACGTGGCTTTTGCTTTTCCGTTGCCTACTTTCACTTCTCTAGTCCAATGATCATTTCATTTGAAAAAAAGAGTACAGCTTGCATAATATATTCCTGTAGATAGCTTGCCTCTACTCCCTGGCATCTTCTCCCCTCACGCTATTTTCTAATTTCGGCCAAGGTTTGAAAGGAAAAAAAAAAAGTAATGAACTATTGAAGCCTCCACCTCTAACTCTTTCCTCGCCCTCGACCTCAAAACCCTCGGCCTCCACCCGCCGCCTACAACCACCGAAACTTCAACCCGCATCTCCACCCTACCCTGTTCTCCACAGCCAACCCGCCTGAAAGCAACCCACGCCACCTCCTCTCTCTCTCGACCATGGCCTTTCCACTGTCCACCTCCTTCTCACCACTGAAGCTCGGCCATTCCTACAACCCCGCTCAAACTCAGCAAACCTCCTCACTCTCGCTGAGTATTACCCGCAACTCGATGCCACCGCAGATGCGAAACAGCCCGCGCATATCCGTATCTCCACCGTAACGCACCATCTCACCTCCTTGTCCCGACCGCCGCTTTCGCTTTCTTCCACTTCTCCGACCCCGACACCCTAGTGCCGTCTCTCCGAACTGTCCACCGCAGCCAAGGCCACCGCCGTTCTTCTTCACCTTCAGGTTGCTCGCCCTCTTTTTCTTTTCCTAGCAGTGCCGAAGCCTGCCACGTACCCACCTCAAACTCGCTTCATTCCTTTAACGTTGGTATGTATGTGTTTATATATATTGTGTTGTATTCATTTAGGTATATATATTATAAGTTCACTTTAATGTTTCATCCGCATATATATTTGATTTGTCTGCTAAGTTGTATATATAGGCTACAGTATATATTATATATAGTGTAACTTGTTTATATTAGTATACATATTTTCGCATAGAAATTTTATAATATGATAAGTGGATATTTTGCATATGACAATATATATGTACATTTTGCGTTTTGCTGTATATTTGGTTTTGAAATATTCATAATATGATAGTATAATATGTTAGTGTTAATATTTGAATGGTATTTGATCTGCAGTGGTATATATATACATAAGCTCAGTTTATATATTGATTTATATAAGTATAAAGGTTGTGTATACGTTATATATAAGCATACATGAAGGTGATTTTAAATATATATAGGTATATATTTTATCTTACAATAATATTTGCGGCAAGTATGTGTATGTCTTTACTGTTTTATATATAAGCATATATAGGTATATATATTATATGAGTTTTGGGTTTGTTGCCTATATTGCATGATGCTACAGTAGTATATATCTTTTGTATAGAAGTTATAATAATAGTATTACAAGTAGTTTGTGTATGTGTTCTACCAGTAAAATATATATTAGTTACGTCTGTTATAGTATGTAAGTGGAGATTTTTAAAAAAAAAAAACCATTTCTTCTTAGAAAAAATGTATTTTACAGTGTATGATTGGTGTATTTTCCAGAAACTCGACAGTTTGCATACTTTTGTATAGGAGTACTATATTTTACTGTAGGTGTAGTGATTATAAGGGCTACTCTATATACATATATTAGCTGTGCCATAAGTTTTACAGTATATCATGTTTAAAGTAAAAAGTGTTCTATTTTAAAGATTGTTATATGTTGTATAAAGTATATAGATATACGTGTCAGTTTATACACATATATTATAATAATATTGATCTTTAAAGCATATGGGCATTTTTATTATTCCGAATATTGGTTTTGAATATAGATATTTTGGTTTCTTTTAGATTTCTAAAATATAATAACAAGTTATTTAGATATGTAGTATGATTTGGAATATAATATGTAATTTAAATTGAATATTGGTTTAAGAAAATATTAATATAATATACTTTTGTTTCGATTTTATTTGCATCGATCCAAGTTCTGATTTGATTTCGTCTATTTCTTATCTATCAGCTTTGTTCGTCGTGCCTGTTCTTCATCGAATCGTACCCATCTAGCATTGCTTTGGAATCCGTAGTTCATTCTTTGTTAAATCTCTCTAGCCTCGGAAGGTGAGCAATCACTCAAGATTAATGTTCCTTTATTTATTACATTTGATTTCAATTGAAACGACAATTGAAATATGCTGCTGTTAGTTATTAAATATATGTTATTACCTATATCAGTTCACCTGTGACATCTGACACCATTATCTGTTGATTACACGATGATGATTCTGTTTGGTTGAAAATTGATTGATTGGTTGTTGTTTATATTGGATGTTAACTTGAAATGTATAAAGTGATAAATATTGTGCAATTGAATTTGATGTAGGATAGTTAAAATTTGAATTGACATATGTGTTGAACTTGATTAGTTAAATTTGTAAAATATGACCCCTTAAATGTTTAATTATTTGACACATAGAAGTAGTTAATCACCCTTGAACCATTTGAATTTATGTTGTATTAATTGATGAAGTGTGAAATTGAATAATGAATGTCAAGTGTTGAATTGTATAGAATAATTAGTGTAATAATCTTTAGTCTACATGAAATGATAGTGTAGATTCTAGGAATAATTATATTAATTCGCACAAACAACAATGTGAATTAATACGATTATTTCGGGATTATTTGAATTAATTATTGGATTATTATTGATTGTTGTTATTGCTTGTTTATTTACTTTGACACCATCCCAGTTATCACACTGCAAGTTCCCTTTATTATGCTTGATTTTGAATTGAAATTGGAATCGGGTTGAAATGATATATACCCAAATGAATTTGACTTAGTATAGAGAATTAAATAAAATCCGATTGGTTAATAAATTGATTTAAAAATAAAATAATGATTTTATTCGAGCAAAGAATAAGTTTTGAAACGAAGTTGGAATTTGAATTTTTGAAAGGAAAATGTAAAGATTGAAATCTGAAACAAATTTTAACGTAGTAATTGATAAAAGAACGTTGTTTGAAATTTAATTATTTAATAATTAAATTTGGAATTATTAGTAAATAATTTGGAATTAGTAATAATTGAGTTTCGAAATTATTAAGTTTGAAATCATTTAATAATTAAATTTGAAATTATAATTAAGTTTGGAATTATAATTAAGTTTGAAATTATTAAGTTGAATTTATAATTAAGTTGAAATGATTTGATAATTAAGTTTGAATTCATAATTAAGTGGAAATGATTTAATAATTATGTTTAAATTTATAATCAAGTTTGTAATTATTAAAATTTGAAATTATTAATAATTAAGATTGAAATTATTTAATAATTGAATAAGATTTAATTATTTGATAATGGAATAAAAATTGAATTCTTTGAAAAGAGAAATTGAACTTTTGAATAAGTGGATTTGAACTTCGTTAATAAATGAAATTGAGTTTCTTTATTTATTAATTAAGCTTTGGAAAATTTAAGTAAGTTAATAAGTGAAATTAAACTTCTTGAATATATGAAATTTAGTTCTTTATTAATTGAGTTTGAAATTTGTAACGAAGTCAATAAATAAATGAAAATTTAAATTTCTTTAGCAAGAAATAAAATGTGATTTATTGAAATGAATGGGATTTATTAAAATTAACGTAAGACTTGTAATTTAAAGAACTGATTTGACGAATTTAATTTAATTGAATTTGAAGTTTTGATATAATGAAGTTGAACTTAAGAAACCGATTTAATGAATTGGAAATTTAATAGAAATCGTTTTGAATAATAATTTAACTAAATTATTATTGAATGAAATCGATAAATGAATGTACATTGATTTGAGCGTTAAATTAAATTAATTTAAATGATTTCGGAATGAAATTTATATACGAACTTGAATCAATATTTGTATAGTTTAAATAAATATTGAAATTGAATTGTAAGACTTTGAAATGGTAATTTGGAAGTTTTAAAACGTAGATTTTGGAAATTTATATTGAAAGACGAATAAAACGTTGATTGATAAATTCAAATTGAAATTTAAATTGATTTGGTTTTGAAATTTGTTAAACGACCAATCGGTGTAATAATTACGAAAGTTATTAAAGAGACCGGAATCGGTTATGGATATACTCTCTATCTAAACCGAAAACCACTTTAATAACTACACGCGGAGTGTGATCCAGAATGAAGTGGTTGGAATGATGTACGTGATGACTGAAGAAAGAGAACGATAATGGATAGCCTTGACACTTGTGTCAAATTGGAAATGACTAAAATCAGGAGCCGTGCCGGGCCAAATGGGGTTAGCCACCTCGAGCGGACACACTTCTTCGTAACTACTACTCATTACTTGTGATTGATTGGTGCACCCTCGGAATTTCAGGAGTGTTGTTTCGCGGTGTTGCGTTCGTTGCGGCGATGCGATCTCACCAGTCCGGATCAGGCAAACGGTAGTTTCACTACCTTGGGTATTGCCTCATGTGCCGTGTCATACTTGTATCCCTATATACGCGACCACTACGAATTTGTTTTGTGTTATACCTATGGAGTACTCCCTGATATCCCACTTGTTTACGGTGGAGTTTACAGTGCTGTATAGATTATAACGCTTATATAAAATGTGTTAAGGGGGATAATGCTAAAGCCTTAACGCTATTTTGATATTTTATACTACTGGTAGACCTTGTCTACTTAGCGTATATTACTACATAGTAGATAGTTTAACGGATCTCTAGAGGACGGTTGTTCCAACGTCCTTTGAGTTATTTGTATTTCAGTTGTTATTTCACTTGAGTTGGATTTATTGATATAAGAATGTTAATCCTTACTCGTGTGTTTTGTGTTTTCTTTACGCTCGGGTCAGACTGAATGTACCAGTATTCGAGGCTCACCTTTGGAGTTGGAGCTTTGCTTGAAGATCCAGCCATCTATTCTGTTTTCAGTATTCGATGATTCTAGTGATGTATTCTGATTTGTACTTGATGTATCGTATTTCTCTTTTGCTGTAAACTCTGATGCATCTTATATATTTATATAGTACCTCCATGTACTACTATCTCTTTTACTTCTGCTGCATATTATTACTCTGTGTCTGTGATTCTGTGATTATTTATTTACTGTATATCTAAGTTTTGCCATATTTTAAATTAACAATTCGGTATTTTGAATTATTCAAGTCTGACGTGTGCGGATGCGAATAATCCAAAATAGCGGGTCGTTACAGTTGGTATCAGAGCTTTTGGTAGCTCTAGGAAACTTAGCATATAGGGTAAATGTATTTACAGAATCACTCTCATTTGAGTTTCAATCTCTTCCTTTTGACTCAATTCCTTTGAATTTTGGAATGTTCCCTCGGTTTCAAAATCCATTCTTGTCCCTCACTATTCGTATTCTTTTCTGAATTCTAGAGTGTCCCAAAACTCCATTTCGAATGATCTTTATTATGAATCGGCGTGTCTCGCCAATCTTCGAATTATTTGTAAATGGATAAAGCTCCTTTCAATAAAACATCGACTTACCGGAGATTTCTGTATCCTCGGTTTACGATGCTATCTATCTCCTGCTATACCCGAATTCTATCTCTTGCGATCGAATGTAAATTTGCCTCGAAATTCTGCATCGATCTAATTTTTGAAGTCACGGTCGACCCGATTATGGTTGCCCGCGATTTAGTAAACTTATCAATCTTTCTATTTTGACATTAATCATCTTATCTTTGTTTCAAACCTATTATCGAATCAAAATTCTTTTTGATTTGATTTCCATCAAATTTGAATCTCCATACTTATTTTGAAATCCATTATTATATCTTCGAGCGAGGAAGTGTACTTGTAAATTAATATTTAAATGTTTTATAATATATCGTGTGTTGTTTGAGTTGTTGATGTTGATTTGAGTTCCCGATCGATTCGTCTGATCAACGCTATCGATCGGATTTCCAAAACACTTTAACCGAGCGAACTGACACAATATTGTTTCCAAATTGGTAAATGAAATAAATTGTGTATGATTATATTATATATATAAGAAAATTTTCTGATAATTGTTAAATGAATTGGTTAACTAAATAATGTTATTTGATTTTCATATATTGTTTTGTAAACCATTGATTTACCAACATATAAATAAACGGAATTATAAGACTTGGTTTGTAAACTGATTTGGAAATTTAAATGAATGTAAATCAGGAATTTTAGAATTTGATTTTCGGTGATTTCGAATCTTGATTTTAAAGTTTTAAAGCGTATAATATTTAAAATATTTTCAAATCGAAATGGTTTTAAAGAAGTTTAAATGATTAAATTAGAGCTTTTCCCTTTGTCGCTGGAAAATAATTTCGGTGATGACGGCCGCATCATCGACATTCATTTTCGAGTTTCGAAGTGGAGAGACCAATTTGTAGCTTTGCTACAGTTTTGTTTGGAAATTAAATCGATTTAAATTTCTTAAGTATAATTTGATTTATATATATATATATATATAGGTATATTATTTTAAATTTAATTTGATTTGATATATAGTATATACATAATTATCTCTAAACTGTTTGAAGTCAATCGGAAATTTAATTCTTAAAATTTGGGTAAAAGACGATTTCAATTATAAATGAAACCAAAATTTTGAATTAATATTTAAACTTGAGAGAATTGAATTACAAATTTACTTGTATAATACTCGATTTCATTCAATATAACTTACCTTAATTTTCAAAGGTTAACTATGTAATTGAATTTTATACAGTAGAAAATGATATCAAAGATTTTTTTTATATATAAATTTGAGTAGTTATAATAAAGGTAAATATACTTAATATATATGTGATTAGATATATTAAGTAGAATAAATTTAACAATAATTTTAAATAAAGAAGAATTAAATTTGTCAAATAAAGTATGATTATAATAAATGACTATTCAAATTAATGATCTTCGAAATTGTTAATTTAAGAAAATTGGATAATATATGATATGAATTGTCTTTATAAATAAAATGTGAGTGCGTATAATAAATGTTATTCACTTAAATTTTAATTATAAAATGTTTATGGAGACAAATAGAATAATAAGTTAATTGAATAATAGATGTGATTAAAGAAAAAAAAATTGTTTTGTAAGTTAATAAATTGAAATAATATCAACTTAATGAAATTCCTTGAGTTAAAATCAATTGTTGAATATTAATTGATTTAAATTGAAATTCATATGGTTTAAATGAATTGTTTATAATGTAATTCAAGTTTATTTTCTTTTGATTGTTTCTATGCTCATACTTCCTTCCTTTCCGGGACGAAAGTTTTGAGTGGGGGAGAATGTAACGACCCGTAAATTTAACTGGTTTTAATAGCGTTATTAATTGAATTTTTGTGAAATTTTAAACGACTAAATTTTGCAACATAAATTTGATATTTGGAACGCGTCCAGTTAAAAATAGCAACCAGTAAATTTTCGTCCGAAAATATGAAAGTTTATTTTGTGCTCAAATTCACTTCAATTTAATCAGTTAAAAGCGATGAAAATAAAATATTTTCGGAACCTAAATATTTTTACATAGAAAAATTCTAAACCATCTTCTGACCAAACGCTATTTTTCGTTTTTCCAAATTCGGACATCTTTAGCTCCGTCGATCTTATTTTTCTGTGTTTTTCCTGCATTTTCCGCTAGTAGAAATTTCGAAATTTTATAAATTCAATCATATTGCTGATATCCGTATGCCGTTTTGATCGCCTTGTCGTGCTGATCTCTACGATATATTTAATTTTAATTTCCAAGTTCAGGATGCGATACAATTCGGCGAAACGATTCTGTATCGGTACCGAATTTTCAGCTTTTACCCTTTCCTTCAGCTTCAAAACTGAAACTTGCAACCCAAACAAAAATTAAATGCTTTAATTTCAGTTGTTGCCCTTCCATAACCGTTTTGAAATTATAAAAATATATAAATTGTGTACGTTGCTATTAATTATTTTGAACGACCATCGTCACTTATATTACCAAAGCCGTGACCATTGCTTTACCAATGCAGAACGTGGCTTTTGCTTTTCCATTGCCTACTTTCACTTCTCTAGTCCAATGATCATTTCATTTGAAAAAAAAGAGTATAGCTTGCATAATATATTCCTGTAGATAGCTTGCCTCTACTCCCTGGCATCTTCTCCCCTCACGCTATTTTCTAATTTCGACCAAGGTTTGAAAGAAAAAAAACAAAGTGATGAACTGTTGAAGCCTCTACCTCTAACTCTTTCCTCGCCCTCAACCTCA
This sequence comes from Allium cepa, assembly GCA_030765085.1. NCBI lineage: Eukaryota > Viridiplantae > Streptophyta > Magnoliopsida > Asparagales > Amaryllidaceae > Allium > Allium cepa. The sequence continues at coordinate 111,619,707 of CM060945.1, read as the reverse complement.
AAACTCTCGGCCTCCACCCGCCGCCTACAACCACCGAAACTTCAACCCGCATCTCCACCCTACCCTGTTCTCCACAGCCGACCCGCCTGAAAGCAACCCACACCACCTCCTCTCTCTCTCGACCATGGCCTCTCCACTGTCCACCTCCTTCTCACCACTGAAGTCGGCCATTCCTACAATCCCGCTCAAACGCAGCTGACCTCCTCACTCTCGCTGAGTATTACCCGCAACTCGATGCCACCGCAGATGCGAAACAGCCCGCGCATATCCGTATCCTCACCGTAACGCACCATCTCACCTCCTTGTCCCGACCGCCGCTTTCGCTTTCTTCCACTTCTCCGACCCCGACACCCTAGTGCCGCCTGTCCGACCTGTCCACCGCAGCCAAGGCCACCGCCGTTCTTCTTCACCTTCAGGTTGCTCGCCCTCTTTTTCTTTGCCTAGCAGTGCCGAAGCCTGCCACGTACCCACCTCAAACTCGCTTCATTCCTTTAACGTTGGTATGTTTGTGTTTATATATATTGTGTTATATTCATTTAGGTATATATATTATAAGTTCACTGTATTGTTTCAACTGCATATATATTTGATTTGTCTACTAAGTTGTATATATATAGGCTACAGTATATATTATATATAGTGTAACTTGTTTATATTAGTGTACATATTTTCGCATAGAAATTTTATAATATGATAAGTGGATATTTTGCATATGACAATATATATGTACATTTTGCGTTTTGCTGTATATTTGGTTTTGAAATATTCATAATATGATAGTATAATATGTTAGTGTTAATATTTGAATGGTATTTGATCTGCAGTGGTATATATATACATAAGATCAGTTTATATATTAATTTATATAAGTATAAAGGTTATATATACGTTATATATAAGCATACATGAAGGTGATTTTAAATATATATAGGTATATATTTTTACTGTAGGTGCAGTGATTATAAGGGCTACTCTATATACATATATTAATTGCGCCTTAAGTTTTACAGTATATCATGTTTAAAGTAAAAAGTGTTCTATTTTTAAGATTGTTATATGTTGTATAAAGTATATAGATATACGTGTCAGTTTATGCACATATATTATAATAATATTGATCTTTAAAGCATATGGGCATTTTGATTATTCCGAATATTGGTTTTGAATATAGATATTTTGGTTTCTTTTAGATTTCTAAAATATAATAACAAGTTATTTAGATATGTAGTATGATTTGGAATATAATATGTAATTTAAATTGAATATTGGTTTAAGAAAATATTAATATAATATACTTTTGTTTCGATTTTATTTGCATCGATCCAGTTCTGATTTGATTTCGTCTATTTCTTATCTATGAGCTTTGTCCGTCGTGCCTGTACTTCATCGAATCATACCCATCTAGCGTTGCTTTGGAATTCGTAGTTCATTCTTTGTTAAATCTCTCTAGCCTCGGAAGGTGAGCAATCACTCACGATTAATGTTCCTTTATTTATTACATTTGATTTCAATTGAAACGACAATTAAAATATACTGTTGTTAGTTATTTATAATGTTAAATATATGTTATTACCTATATCAGTTCACCTGTGACATCTGACACCATTATCTGTTGATTACACGATGATAATTCTGTTTGGTTGAAAATTGATTGATTGGTTGTTGTTTATATTGGATGTCAACTTGAAATGTATAAAGTGATAAATATTATGCAATTGAATTTGACGTAGGATAGTTAGAATTTGAATTGACATATGTGTTGAACTTGATTAGTTAAATTTGTAAAATATGACCCCTTAAATGTTTAATTATTTGACACGTAGAAGTAGTTAATCACCCTTGAACCATTTGAATTTATGTTGTATTAATTGATGAAGTATGAAATTGAATAAATAATGTCAAGTGTTGAATTGTATAGAATAATTAGTGTAATAATCTTTAGTCTACATGAAATGATAATGTAGATTCTAGGAATAATTATATTAATTCGCACAAACAACAATGTGAATTAATACGATTATTTCGGGATTATTTGAATTAATTATTGGATTATTATTGATTGTTGTTATTGCTTGTTTATTTACTTTGACACCATCCCAGTTATCACATTGCAAGTTCCCTTTATTATGCTTGATTTTGAATTGAAATCGGAATCGGGTTGAAACGATATATACCCAAATGAATTTGACCTAGTATAGAGAATTAAATAAAATCCGATTGGTTAATAAATTGATTTAAAAATAAAATAATGATTTTATTCGAGCAAAGAATAAGTTTTGAAACGAAGTCGGAATTTGAATTTTTGAAAGGAAAATGTAAAGATTGAAATCTGAAACAAATTTTAACGTAGTAATTGATAAAAGAACGTTGTTTGAAATTTAATTATTTAATAATTAAATTTGGAATTATTAGTAAATAATTTGGAATTAGTAATAATTGAGTTTGGAAATTATTAAGTTTGAAATCATTTAATAATTAAATTTGAAATTATAATTAAGTTTGGAATTATAATTAAGTTTGAAATTATTAAGTTGAATTTATAATTAAGTTGAAATGATTTGATAATTAAGTTTGAATTCATAATTAAGTGGAAATGATTTAATAATTATGTTTAAATTTATAATCAAGTTTGTAATTATTAAATTTTGAAATTATTAATAATTAAGATTGAAATTATTTAATAATTGAATAAGATTTAATTATTTGATAATGGAATAAAAATTGAATTCTTTGATAAGAGAAATTGAACTTTTGAATAAGTGGATTTGAACTTCGTTAGTAAATGAAATTGAGTTTCTTTCTTTATTAATTAAGCTTTGGAAAATTTAAGTAAGTTAATAAGTGAAATTAAACTTCTTGAATATATGAAATTTAGTTCTTTATTAATTGAATTTGAAATTTGTAACGAAGTCAATAAATAAATGAAATTTTAAATTTCTTTAGCAAGAAATAAAATGTGTTTTATTGAAATGAATGAGATTTATTGAAATTAACGTAAGACTTGTAATTTAAAGAATTGATTTGACGAATTTAATTTAATTGAATTTGAAGTTTTGATATAATGAAGTTGAACTTAAGAAACCGATTTAATGAGTTGGAAATTTAATAGAAATCGTTTTGAATAATAATTTAACTCAATGAATATTGAATGAAATCGATAAACGAATGTACATTGATTTGAGCGTTAAATTAAATTAATTTAAATGATTTCTGAATGAAATTTATATACGAACTTGAATCAATATTTGTGTAGTTTAAATAAATATTGAAATTGAATTGTAAGACTTTGAAATGGTAATTTGGAAGTTTCGAAACGTAGATTTTGGAAATTTATATTGAAAGACGAATAAAACGTTGATTGATAAATTCTAATTGAAATTTAAATTGATTTGGTTTTGAAATTTGTTAAACGACCAATCGGTGTAATAATTAAAAAAGTTATTAAAGAGACCGGAATCGGTTATGGATATACTCTCTATCTAAACCGAAAACCACTTTAATAACTATACGCGGAGTGTGATCCAGAATGAAGTGGTTGGAATGATGTACGTGATGACCGAAGAAAGAGAACGATAATGGATAGCATTGACACTTGTGTCAAATTGGAAATGACTAAAATCAGGAGTCGTGCCGGGCCAAATGGGGTTAGCCACCTCGAGCGGACACACTTCTTCGTAACTACTACTCATTACTTGTGATTGATTGGTGCACCCTCGGAATTTCAGGAGTGTTGTTTCGCGGTGTTGCGATCGTTGCGGCGATACGTTCTCACCAGTCCGGATCAGGCAAACGGTAGTTTCACTACCTTAGGTATTGCCTCATGTGCCTTGTCATTCTTGTATCCCTATATACGCGACCACTACGAATTTGTTTTGTGTTATACCTATGGAGTACTCCCTGATATTCCACTTGTTTACGGTGGAGTTTACAGTGTTGTATAGACTATAACGCTTATATAAAATGTGTGAAGAGGGATAATGGTAAAGCCTTAATACTATTTTGATATTTTACATTACTGATAGACATTATCTACTTAGCGTATATTACTACATAGTAGATAGTTTAACGGATCCTTAGAGGACGGTTATTCCAACGTCCTTTGAGTTATTTGTATTTCAATTGTTATTTCACTTGAGTTGGATTTATTGATATAAGAATGTTAATCCTGACTCGAGTGTTTTGTGTTTATTTTACGCTCGGGTCAGACAGAGTGTACCAGTATTCGAGGCTCACCTTTGGAGTTGGAGCTTTGCTTGAAGATCCAGCCATCTATTCTGTTTTCAGTATTCGATGATTCCAGTGATGTATTCTGATTTGTACTTGATGTATTGTAATTCTCTTTTGCTGTAAACTCTATGTATCTTATATATTTATATAGTAGCTTCATGAACTACCATCTCTTTTACTTCCGCTGCATATTATTACTCTGTGTCTGTGATTCTGTGATTACCCAAAATGGTGTCAATAAGAAATTGCCGGGCATTTCTAGATATATTACTCAAAAGAATCGACACAATACACCCAGTCGATTAGACTTGAGAAAGTTTTGTATTTATTTACTGTATATTTGAGTTTGCCATATTTTAAATTAACAATTCGGTATTTTGAATTATTCAAGTCCGACGTGTGCGGATGCGAATAGTCCAAAATAGCGGGTCGTTACAAGTGCCATGACCGAAATAAGAGTGAGCTAAGGTTTTAATTTATGGTCATCTCAGATGGAATTTGGTGAATTGGAGCGTGATTTAAGGTTTATGGCGGAGTATATCAGCTAGTGGCGAAGTTTGGGTTGGCGTGGTGGCCAGAGGTGATTCGCAACCTGGTTGGTCGCGTCCAGGTGGTGTTCGGTTGCTTTTCGACTGGGAGATGCGGAGTTCATAGCGTTGGTTGTAGGAGGTGAAGCATGCGATGGAGAACGTGATGGCGGAGTCTGTTTGTCAATTCAGGTAGTGGAGGAGTTGCGCACGTGCACAACCGTGCACGTTTTTGGCTCAGGAGCTTGCGGTTTCGAGCGAAGAAGAAGGAGAGCTGTAGTATGGAGCATGTCAGGATTTCTTGGGTTTGGGCTGGGGCTGTTGAGTAGTGTGGAGTGAGAAAGTGTTATTTAAATGTTTGATTGGTTAACCATATGTGGTAGCTTATAAATTTAACATCTCACCCGTTTAAAATCCGATTGACATGCGGATTTTTACGGTTGACCAGTATTGACGAGTACAAAGTGGTAGTGTAATTTGATGGTATATTTGGAATACCTAAGAATTATGACTTAATACGAATAGAATTTTGATTGTCATTTTAATTAATAACGTTGTTAAATTAATTATACCTAAATTGGTGATATCTATTTGGCCAAATAAAGCACCATTAAGTTAAATTGAATTGAGTAGATTATTATGGACACCTGTGGAGCAAAATAAATACCCATTCCGTGCTTGCCAAGTAAAATGTTGATTGGTGCAATCAATTAATATATGGATTTATTACTATAGATTAAATGGTGAATTAACTATTGGTTGTTAATTATTGAGTGCCAGAAGCTTGATAGCCTGGCCGTATTGAATATGACATTGACAAATAACCCCTTTGAGATATGAGAACAAATGACAGCTTGATTAAGTACCATTTTAGTAGCTAAATGTCAAACCAGAAACAATGTTTTAGGTATACTAATTTCTTAATTGAAATTGTTTAATAGTTAGTTATGTTTAATTTAATAATGGTCTAAAGTTAATTATATTTTATTTAAAATGTTTAAAAGTTAATTATTATTTTATTAATGATATTTTAATTTTATTATATTTAATTAAGGATGGTTTTTCAAAATTTATAAATTATTTTAATTAATAAGGTTTAAGTTAATTAATTATATTATTAATGTTGTTTAAAGTTAATTAATTATAAAGTTGAGGTTAATCAATTATTTTAAATATCGGGGTTTAAGTTAATTAATTATTTAATTAATGATATTAAAGGTTAATTAATTAATCATTTACTAATGATGATTAGTTAATTATTTATTCAATTAATGGTATTTAAAGGTAAGTAATCATTGTAATTAATGATGTTTAAGCTAATTAAATGATTTAATTAACTATATTTAACTTAATAAAGTGATTTATTAAAAGTGTCTATAAATAAAATTTTAATAAATAAAGGAGATGATTTATAAAGGATATTTTATAAATATAATAGAAAAGATTTTTTAAATGATATTTTATAAACAAGGAAATGGAGTTTAAAGGTTATTTTATTATAAAACAAGTTTAAAGGCTACGGTCCATATAACGATAGTCACTATGAATGCAGTTTTGAAACTTTATTATTTCTTTACATTGAAAAAAGTTATCTACCTTAGATATTTAGAAAATCCTTTCAAGTATGATTTAGAAAGTTATAAAATCAATTTAAGAAAAGTTTGGAATTATTAATACATGTTAATAATTATTTAGTAATTTTAAAAAAATTATTTTCAATAACAAAAAGGAGTTTGTAAATATTAAGAAGATTTATGAAAAGGATAAGTGTTTTCGATTTATAGTAAACAATGTTTTAAATGACGGTTGTTTTTTACCCAGTCTAACATGGTTTGGAAAATATGGCATCTCCCTTGGTTTATGAATATACTTATATCGTTGGGATAAGTATATGCTTATATTTCCTAAGTATTGAGAATATAGTATTTGTGAATATACTTATTCCATTGAGATAAATATATGGAAATGATTTCTAATTATAAAAAGTGTATTAAATTAGTGAAAATATTAGTTAAAGGAGCTTAGCGGTTGCTTATGTGCTTAATTGTGTTTAGTTTCTTAGGAAATTAAATATGTGATTGATTATTCTTTATTTGATAGTTAAATAACCGACTATCAAATCTTACCTTAAAAAATTGTAACATCCCCCATTCTAAGGTCCGAAACTAACCGCTACAGATATTGCAGTTATCTATAGTTATTAAACCATGGCGACAAAATGCGGCTATGTTAATCAAATCAATAATAAGAAGCACATGAATATGAAAAAATTTCAAATACAATTCAGAAATAACTTTTATATTCCATTATAAATATGATTTTATATTCACTACATAATCTCATTCGCAAACCCACGTTCAGAGAATTTATAGTTATTGCAAAATACTCTAAAACGATATATGAAGATGCTCCTTGGTTGATCATAGTCAAATACTTGGAAGTTATACAACTTTTCCATTACATCCAAATAAACAAAACAAAACTTCACAACGGAAATAGATAAAACTCATAATAGCTAGCTTGCTTTCTGTACGTCTTCGAAAGTTTATTCACCTAATTGGAAACCTGAAATCCCTTATTCCCGACCTACTCAAATGAGTACCCGAGAGTTTAAGGGGAAGAAAAAACTTTGGGTCAGACAAACAGTCGATGTGAATAATAATCTATCATCTCGAACCAAAATAGATATCTAGTGAGACCACGCCGCTGAGCTGAACGGTTTCTCCTCACTGGTATCTTAGTTACAAAATAATAACCATATACTGTGATCCTGCAACCACAATGGTCGAAACATAGAAAATAACATTTATAATCATGCAACATATATTGGATTACCCATCCCAATTCATCATATTATCCATCTTAATTTCAAATAACTACTCGTCACAATTTAAACTGACTACCCGTATTATTTTAATCCAACTATGTATCTTATAATTATGTGGACTACCCATCTCATATATAAGCATATTCAAAATTGTATAGATTATCCATCTCACGTGTAATTATTACTTGGTTATCCATCCTCACCACATTGACTGCCCAACACATGTTGTTTTAATTATTTAAAATTATGTGGACTATCCATCACACATATTCGATTTTATTCACATGAGGTGGACTATCCATCACGCATCCCATAGTTTTCCTAGGATGAATATAAACCCTTCATTTACCTCATAGAGACTATCCATCTCCGATATGATGTGGATTATCCATCTCACATCCCATAGTTTTCCTAGGATAACTATGAACTGATCATTTAACAATTTAATTCATGTTACCCATATGCTTAACCTATGTATATTGATATCCCCTTACTTGTCTCCCCTTACTGTTATAACATTTCTAAGTGACATACATTAGTATCCCAAATTGTTGCAGTCGACTTTACTAAAAAACGACAATGACATCCCTAAGGTTAAGTCAAAAACATATGGCTTCCCACCATTAATCAATTTAAATTTAAATCAATGTTGAAATCCATCTACATTAGCGTGCCAAATGATAGTGTCGAAGTTTGCAAATTTTAAAATGGCATTGGTATCCCCGTTGACGACATTGAAATGGAAAAAATAAGCTCTACGCCTTTGATAAAGACAGGCGACAAACAAGCCACACTATAACCATCGACCCTCTATCTAAGGTGAAACCATACTTAAATCCTTTTAAGTATAAATTCATTTTGAATACGATGTTGCCGACTTCCATAAACTATAGGTTATCTACCTATTAAAACAATACTTAAAACCTTTATAAGTTGAATGGCTATCTCCAAAGACATAGATTCACCAGCCCTCTAAAACGTAGGCCTCTTCGCACCTTCAAAACTATTTTTAATAAAAGCAAGCCACCTCGACATTGAAAAGACGAAGTGCGATGTCGTGACCAAAAGGCATCGAGACTATAACATAAGGTCGTCAACCTTGATGCACATCGACCTCGAGACAGGTCGGGCATGACACTTTATATGTTATGGCACACCTTTTCAACCACTGAATGTCGATACTAATACATCTACGGTATTTACATGCCAAACACTTAAGTGACAAAAATACAAATTGTTAGGGTAAAATAAAACGGAAAATAAATAAGACAAGGAAGAAGGAACACAATACCAGAATCTCACAATGTAACGCTAACATATAACATCAAAAGAACAATACAAAGGGTTATTATGACAAAGAAATTCGAAATTGAAAACCTAAGTACTATCATCAGCCTGGACAGTTATAACTAACCATTCTCACCAATGCTGATACATATAATAGTAACGCAGCAGAAATAAGAATACTACGGTAGGTGAAACATCTAGCTCGTCTTCTTGAGCTTCAAAGAACATCCACGAAAACCTGCCTTTCTCAAACTTCTCGAAAGAGTATGCGAGGAATTTATGAAAAATAAAAACCAAGCGTCAGATATAATCTGGTATGAAAAACTCAATAAATACATGATCGACATATAATAGTAATTTTGAGACTGCATAATGCCATAACGGTTATTCTCAAAAGAACCACAATCTAATAAGTACATAAGGTGATATAATAGATATTGTCTAAGGTGGAGAACATATATATGTAACATAGCCGGAATGGTTACATTCATTACATTCTTTGGCATATTAGAGAGTACCATCACAACCATTAAGGAAAATGTTCGCATCTTGGATTTCCGTGGAGATTATTTCGAAGAAGCCGGATCCAAACTCATGCACAAGGATCAGAAATTACCTTCCAAACGTTGTATATCTCTAGATAAAATATACTATAAGAAAAATAACAAAGACTCATGTCCGAACATAAACATGATCCACCTGGTACCAAATATCATCTACTCACGCGAACAACATCGATAAGCATACTCTAGGTATCGGGTTGACAATACCCTATAGTGGGATTGAAAAACCCCAGATTATGCATCCTACTTTATCTTTAGCCATTTCCGATGTTGAGGTCACGTTTAACATCTTTCACACAAGTCTTTATCACTCGAACAAAACACAATTCCCTAATCGAATTCCATATCTCAAACATATCTTGAAACCATACATGGATTACAACATCTCAAACATTTGCACTTCCAGTGATAAGACAGGTATCTAATTCATGAAGTGGTTTTCGATAAGTAAAATACATATCGATTGCGATCTCTTCAACACTAAACCGACGAATTTGGTCATTTCAACAATAATGAGGACGATCGCATATGCAAACCAAGTATTGCATACTTATCAAGTCCTCCGTATTTTCATCTTACAGTACTTGATCAAGAGTGAAGCCGGTAGGTTAGAGCTCTATTGCTCATATCCCTACATGTACATCAGTCTTAATTCCCATTGATAGACATGCCTACTTTATTGGCTTTAGTGCTAAGTATTTGACTAAATGTCTTCCATAAATGAGGAAACATTGTCACATAAGCACGATCAAGTCACACGAAGCACGATCAAGTCACATAAACGACGTCAAATCCCTTTTTTATTAAATTAATCTTTTATTATTTAAAACCTCTTTTATCACTGAACTTCTTTTATCTAATAAAAAATTGTTTTTCAATTTATACTATTCATTTATACACTTTCAATACTTCAAAATGTATTTATATACTTATCTTAAATGGTATATATGTAGTTACGAGTCATTAATAAGATTTATTACTTTAAACTTTTTCTTTTTTCTAAAACATTCATTGCTTATATTTTCCTTCAAGATATCCATTTTAAGGATCTAAGTACTTTCCCAAATCCATTTGAAAAGGTTTAAAACTAATTTACTTAAACATTGTTACTACAAATCTAAAACCATTTCATTTATGCTAATCCTTAAAACATTCATTTTAAAGATTTATTTACATTCATAATTCAAAAAGGATTAAAAACGAATGCTATTAAAAAATTGTCATAACAAACCCAAAACCATTTCACTTATGCATATATTTAAAACATTCTTTTAAGGATCTATTTATATTTATAAGTAAACTCAAAAGGGCTAAAGAAGAATGTTATTAACACATTGTCACAACAAACTCAAAATCATTCCATACTTATATCATCTTCAAAACATTCTTTTGAAGATCTAAGTTATAATATGTTAAGTTCAATAGTCGACTAAACGATTATCTTGTTAAAACGATTGCTTATACAAATTAATGTTTGTATACTTAACTCGTTCTCGACATTTCAACATAACCGTTCCTCATCCAAGAGTGAAGCCAGGTAGGTTAGAGCACTCGTTGCATCAAAGCCTTTCCTAGACACTCCACTGAATCTCACAAATAGACAAGCATACTCGTTGGCTTTTAATGTTAAGTATTGTATTAATGATTTTCATAAACAAGTAAAAAAACACCATAATTAACCCATCTTTGACATTCTCGACTTAAATATTCCTCAGCCAAGAGGGAAACTTGGTAAGTTAGAGCTCTGTTGCTTTGACCCTGCTCGACATCAATCTTAACTCTCAGAAATAGATAAGCTTTCTTTGTCGGCTTTTAGCGTTAAGCAAAGTTAATTACCTTTTAAATAAGAAAGTGAACAATAAGATTAATGCATTTTCGATACTTCAATTTAACTATTCTTTGGTCTAGAGGGAAGCCCGGTAGGTTAAAGCTCTATTACTCCATCTTTACTCAACATCAATCTTAACTCTCAAAATAGAGAGGTCTACATCATCGATTTTGGTGTTAAGCCTCTTCTTTACTTTTCCAAAATTTATATATAATTATTAAAAATATATTTAAACTTCAAACCAATTTTAATATACTTCAAAATAGGTTAGAAAACATCTCGAAAAAGATTAGAGAAAAATATAAAATTTAAGTATTATTTTCAAACACAAAACCAAAAGCAACTAAATACAAAATTTACAAATCCTGTTAAAAGTTAAAGAACACATTGAAAAACACGATCTTTATAACTAATTTTAACCGCTTTAATAATGATTTAAGACTTGAAATTTTTATAAAAAGTATTATCATTAGGGTACTTAAAAACCATGGAAAGAAACCTTAAGAATATCTTTCCACTTATTTATTAAAATTCTCGAAAACAAGGGATTTAGATGTGCGCTTATAATCTCGCTTCAAACACTTTCAAACTTACTTCAATTTAACACACAAGTTGGATAACCATTTAAACATCAAATCAAGGCCATATCACATGTTTAAAAGGGTAATATGAGTGATGTTATATAATATAAAGTTATCATTTGCTTTAAAAAGCAAGAGGGGTCCAAAGTTTATAACTTTACTTAGCTAATATCACTTTAACTTTATACTTTGCATACAACATATATACACACAATATATACTTATAAGATAGTGAGATAACTTACTTAAATCCATGCCGAACCCAAGCACAAAGCCTCAAAAACAAGGAACCATTTCCCACCATCACCAAAAGCCTAAAGATTCAACCTTTAGCACTTCCAAACCAATGCCACACCTCTTCTCCTCCTTCCATGCTCAAAACCCCCTTCAAGATCCCCCTTTTCCTTTCACCTTCTCCCACTTTTCACTTGCTAATCATGCTTCCCATGATGTTTTAGGCCTATAGCCAAAGTTTAAAAGAGATTGGAGATGATTTGTTTAATAATTAAAATGGTTAGAGAATAAGTAGTGGATTAATGCTTAAGCACTTCCACCATTTTTAATTCTCATACTTCATTTCAAGCTTTGTGAATAAGTGATTACTTAACAAGGGTGCACCCCTCCTTATATGAACTTCAAAGGTGTAGCATAAGCTTGTTCTCACCCACCCCCCTTTCATGACATTTAAGTCTTACCCCTCATCACTTCTTTTTTATCATTTCTTAAGAGTAAAGTCTTTCCATTTAAGCTCATTTGTATAATATATTCCAATACATCATGTATGACATCATCACATTTAGTTAGTCATACACATGAGAACATTTTTCTTTGCTCATTATCTCCATAATTATTAGTTAGACATGCACAAAAAGTTTAAACAACTTTCATTGAGAAAAATGCTGTTTATCGATAAAACGATTTTCGGTCACATAATCGAGATTTTTTTCAGTATTTATTTTTGTAAAAATTTTTCCAAGATATGTTTACCATCATTACTTATGATTTTGAAGGGGTTTAAATATCTTATTAAATCATTTTTAATAACATTTAGTCCAAGGTTCAAATATTTATATAGTTCATATATTTAAATACGAAGTGTCCGAAATTCCAGGTCGTTACATCATACTTGGTGTCTTTGTTTACTATATTGATTTTCATATTATTTTGAAATTTCTTATCGCTCACACAAGATTATTGTGTAACCTGAGGTTTTATGTTTTCCTTCTTACTACCCTGGGTACTCTTAATTGAGTAGACTAGATAACATGTGTGGTATTAGCGCATGGGACTGTTCAAAGGACGAGTGGGAGGCAGGTGCTATTATATACTTATTCACTTGAATTTTATTACATACTCCGTTGTGCAGCACTACAGAGATTTATCAGTGCTTGATTTTTAGAGGTGGATATTTTGAAGTTTGTTTATTAGTTTTATAAAATCTATTTCCATTTTGTATAGCTGTATCGAACCCTTGCTCTGATTCTGTAATGGTTTATATGGTTATATTTCTACCTCGCCTATTCTATACCTATGACTACTATTATATTTTATGCTTGCATTATGAGATATAGCGGTTTTGTGGTTGTTTAGTTACTTTACAACTTGACCATCAACCTACATCGGTCGGGCATGCTATAAGGCAATATACGTGTATGTTGGGTGCCAGGGTATAGGGCGATTATCATTTTTGGTATCAGAGGTAGACTGCATAGTTAACCTAAGGGATACAGGGATTCATCAGATGTAGAGTATGATTTATCACTCTAGGATGGATCAAGGTTTATGATAAAGCGTATTTTTTATATATTTTGATATCTTTGAAAGGTAAGTGGGCTAAAAGAGGCCATATATATATATATGCATAATAAAATAAAAATGTATAAAATATAACCATTACAAAAACAGCAAGCCCAATTTAGGCTGCTGTAAAATGGTCCAAAAAGAATCGTTGTTAGAAACTCCATCTATGGAGTTAAGGATGGGGCTGGATTGGGGGTAGCTAACCCCAACATATAGAATATATTCACTTAGATGGTGCGAAACATGGTTCAAAATTCCCAAGCCGCTACTAATGCTGATTGTGCTCAAGTACAGGCGCCCAAGGTCGACTGTATTAAGTTGAATAGAGATTATTCTAGCTTTGGAGATAAACCATTCCTTGGAACGAAGTGATAGAGTTAGGGGTATACCATAGAAAGTATATTTAATAGAAATCCATAAATAATATGTTTTGTGATAACAGTAACAAAGTATTGTAACCATGAGTAATTTATCATAATGAAAATAAATATACCATTTTAAATATTCCTAGTCAAGATGTATGGAGACCAGATATCGACATATCCGTTGATAATAGAGTATGTAATGCTCTCTAAATGTTAGGCAGTATATTACTCACGACTTCTCGGGGAACCAAAGGATTACGTACTGATAGTTACTAGATAACCGTGGAATGACTCACCCAATAGTTTTCTGTTAGTTAATATAACTAAGGTCAAACAGGAAATATCAATGCGATTAATTACACAGTTCTCTCAACTTGGGAATATTGTTGATCTTCAAGTGGAAGATTCACTTGATTATATTAAATCGTGGTACGGCGTCCATCGAACGACTATAGTTGGGTCGAGTGGAAGCATTGAAGGTGAATCACTACTCAAGCGAGGAATTTTTTCCTCGGTTATATGAGATTAATATCACAATCATTTGAAGTTAACTGAAATTCAAAGTCTCTAGCCAAAGCATTTCAATTAGTAACAATTGTTAGTATTGAACCAAAGACTCTGTGTTTGGACTATAAATTTGAATATGGACGATATTAAAATTTTACCATTACCAAATTTCATAAGTTCAAAGTGATATTGTTTTGATGATGAAAATTTAAGGACCAATATATGATATCACAATTATAAAAAAAATCTTATTTGATTTAATTGATTTTTGTTATTGTTTAATAAAATGCGTATATAACAGTTATAAGCATGTGTATCTGTATATAATATTGATAGGAAATAAAAATTGGATTTAAATGGGAATAATATTAATTGGTTTTTGAAATATTTTGGAGTCAAAATATCCTGTGTAATAGCTGAACTTACTTTGAGGAATAAGAGGGGTCTTTCATTTTAAATGAGAAGAAAATGTTATTAATAGGAAAGGAATCAGCATATATTGAAGGCAACATTTATTTCCTCCTTTGATAAAATTTTTCTCACTATCGTTAGCCTCTCTCGTCCTTATCTTCTCCTTCAAAATAAAATTCAAAATTTCCATGGGGAAAGCCTCCAAAATTTCAAAGAAGAATTCCAAAAAAATACAAAAGAGAAAAAGGTGGTTCTCTAGATTATTACAGATCTAAAGATCTAGTTGAAGAATCTAGGAACTCTTCTTCGTTCAAGGTATATTCTCTAGGCTTCATCCTAAGGTAATTTTATATATTTACATATATTTTAATTTTATTTACAGCCCCATGATTCTCCATCCCTCCCTTTGTTCGTATGTGTGCATATGTATTGATTTGAATGTCACAAACACCCTACTCGAATCAATTGTATATTCTTGTCAAGAAAAAAATCCTTGCTGTGTTCATTGCTATTTTGTCATGAACAATACTAAAATTTTCTTATCTCTGTTATGTATGTTTATTTATCCAGTTTGTTTAACCATGATCTAAATCCTTTTAATTTAATCATCCTATTCTACATGTTGATTCATCCATGTATAAGGTAGATCTTCTTATCATGAATCGTATATGCCTATGTCATTTGACTTTGTTATTATTAATATAAAATAAACGAAAACAAAATTGAATTTTAGAATATTCTTGCTAATAAATCAGTTTCATATCAAAAGATTTAGATTAGATTGTTTACACATGAATTACTATGTAAATAAAACCTGGAAATAATTGCATTACTTATTTTTATCATTAACATAACATGATGACTTAATAGTCATGTGTTAAATCATTCTAAAATAAACTTTGTTAGCTAAAAAGGAAAAAAGAAAAACATCAAAATTAATGATTTATTCCATGTTGTACAATTGCATCTAATTTAGTATTATATCTTTTCTTAAAAGGACACATTTTCTTTCACAAACCACTTGTATATTATTTATTTCGTTCCAATTTTTTTGGTTATTTGTGTACTTGGGTTAATGTTTATGTAATATCTTTTATGTATGTGTATTTTTATTTAAACCAAGATTTCAAGGGGTTTTATATAAGATATAATATTAAATTTTAAACTACCTTAATCATTCTTAGTATTTTTTGATTTACTACATGTAACATAAATGAAATCGATTCAATTTGAACTGCTTTGCAAAACATTTATTGTTTATGTATATATACATTTATACGTTTAAATACATAAGTTCATTTACACACACACATACATGTATATGTATAGTTTTAAAAAAAAACCTTCATGTTTGAACAACAAAGGCATAACTAAGGAAATGTGCCTGTTGTGGTGTGAATCCCAATACCTACACAACGTTCTACGTATACTTTTCATATATTGCAACTACACAATACATATGGGTGTATTTGATATGCTTATTATTATATACAATTAATATTATTTAAATTAAATTTAAACAATTATAATAATATGAAGAAATTTTAAGAGAAATTTTTACAGAAGTTCTAAATAAATTTAGACTACATAGGCTCAACAAAGATCCAATGAAGAAATTATTTTAAATCTACCCTTTAACTCTACCATGGGTCCTAGCTATAACAATGGTATCGGAGCTCAATGGTTTATACGGTCTAAGTTAGTCATGTTAGGACTAACTAATTATAGCTAACCTACTTTATGGTATCCATAAAAGTAATATCTATAGTTGAAATTAGATAATCAGATGCCATGTCCTACCTAGTTACCGACCTGACCTGAAGGTGAATTGAGCTCATTGGTTGCTTCTAATAGAAAAGACCCAATTTGGATTGAGCCTTGGGCTAATTTTCGAAAAAAAATTAAAAACCAAAATAAAAGATTTTAAATTTGAAAGATAAATTTAAAACGAAAACTTGTTTGTCATAAAAATTATAATACAGCATAAGATTCAAAAATATTTGAAATGATAATTGTATTTTCAAATTGTTTGAAAATATTTAAATATTGAAATTTAAAATGCATTAATAAGATTGATGAAAAAAATTAATTAAATAGGCCTATTGGTTAATACTTATATACATGCATTATATATATTGATACATGTTATGTTATTTTAAAGTGTTTAAGGTAACATAAGCATATATGTATGTAAATAAATTATTTTCAAAATTAATATGATTTAATTACATAAATTAATTAAAGATTAATTAATTAAATAAAAACACACATATATAAGATATATGTGTTATATATAAAGGTTATAACATGTATACATACGATATATAGGTATTACTACAAAGGTTATATCATATACTATAGAGGTTATAGTATACATATCCAACATAAAAGTTGTATTGGAATACTAATTAAATAATATTTAGTTAATATAATTTTATACGTTAGACTATTATATACATAATATGAAATATAAAAGTTATACAATAATAAAACTTATATGATGCGAAGATATAAACAAAATGTGGAACATTAAAAAAACCCAAAATAGACATAAGGAACAAATACGTATGCAAATGTACATATACCATGATTTTCGATGTGTTCGACATTTGAATCACAAGGGTATTTCGTAAGAATTACATTATTCCATTAGTCGATATCACTCAATATAATATACAGAAGATTGTGAATCTTCAATATAATGTTGTCCTCTACCATATATATATTAATAAATTGCTTGCACACTCCTTAGTTTTTAAGCAAACTTAAGCTGGGGAAGTTATATTTGGTATTATTTATATATTGAATAGACGAGGTAAGAAAACTATATGTATTTATTAAGCAAACTCAAGTTACATATATTATACTTGGATCGTCATGATATGGTGGGTACAAATGAATAACCTCTTTCGATTTATTGAGCAATCTCAGGGTCAAAATCAAATTAGGACTAGGTACCAAGGGTTGGGAGTTGTATATGATACAATAGAAAAAAAGTTATACATCATCTATGGAGCTATGAATTTTCGAGCAAACTCAAGGTCAGAATTCCAAGATAGATGAGCCTAGCACCCACTAGTGAAGTCGAAAGACTTCTATGTTTCATCTTAGAGTTTGGAGAAACATAAAAGAACAGTAAGAGCCATATAAGAAAAATGAAATGATAACATTTAACCTTTCTAATATTGTAAGGACATATGCTAAATAATGTTATAATGATCTACATTGATAAATTTATGCATTTAATATAATTGATAAAGCATTTATCAATTAAATATACAAACTGAAATGAATTGAAGATTGACAAATAGAAATATAACACACACACACACTTAATGCTAAATACTTCTTTCATGTTATTGTTTTCTACACCCATGCAAGTGCCTAATTTTACAGCTACTTGATACGTTGAAATTTGGTCGCTCGCGTGTTTATTTGGTCGAGACCGTGTATTTGCATTGTATGAGTTTTGAACTCATAAGCAATACAAGACTATGGATATTTAATCCATACGCTATCACATATAAGTGTTATATGATGAACAGCCATAGTTCATTATGTAACATTCTTCAATGAAATTCATTCGAAGCAAAGTAAACCGCACCATGAGATAGATTGGATATTCAATTTGATTAATTATAATAAAGATCATATTGTGTTAAATGTAACACTAGACCAAAACTACAAGATAGATCTAAGATTTTGATCATTGAAATGTCAGTTTGATTACGCATAGTGCAACATATAAATGCTAAGGATGATCAAGTGCGCTTTTGTAAAGAATTTGTTATGATGTTGTGGTAAGGTTATTATTTTGGATGGTTCGACCATTCAGATAGAAAAATGAATGTACAAAAGTAGATGTGATTTAAGGTACAACTGAGATGAAGAGAGTGAATAGTCGTTTCTGCTTTACAAAGAAATATCAGAGATGAGAATTATAATAATGATGAGTGATATTTAACATTGAAACAAGAAATACGATTTCTATTCTGAAATGTATCTTTGTATAGAAAATTATTATTTTGCGAGATTTATTTCTTTGAATTCAAGATATTTGGTCAAAGATCTCTCCTTTGTAAAGTAGTTATAGTATATGAAATAAATTATCTATATTAAGAGAATAATGGACCTCTAAATTCAGTATGCTATTATAGTAATGGAGGAAATAGTAGAAGCATGCCATATAACACTTATTGATTGCGTCAAGTTACAAAAGTTATTTTCGTAAAACATACCGAACATTATTTATGAAATAATGACTATTTTTTGGTGTCTACTAAAAAATAGACATAGTTATATTTTAATGTGAATATTTTGAATATTCGTTGTGAAATAAAACTATAATGTGGTATTTTTTTCATAACAAAAGTGATGCAAAGGAAAATATAGAACTATCTAAAATTGCTTAAAATTATTTTGCAATTATAGACTAAGCCTTAGATTTGAGAAATAGTTTTTGTTATATAATCATGAATCACATTATACTGGTTAATTATGTCTCAAATAATAAAGGGTTATGTGCCCATTTTATGGGATCGTCATAAGAGTTGATGAACTCTGCGGATTGATACATATAGGTGTATGCAATTATAAGTCCTACTACTAAAACGGTTCCACGTACTTCATTGTATTCATCGATGAGTTATCACAGACATGGACATGTGTATTTGTTACGCATATATAAGCTTGCGATAAGCTCATAGAATATAAAATGAAAGTAATAATATAACATGTAGAAAAATTGATTCGATTTGAACCAATGGGTGAGTATATTGGAAAGAGTTCCATGTGTATCTAGTATGAATAAAGATTTAGTCTCAAAGGTCTCTGCTCTCTATACTACATATGATGTATTGATAAGGAGTAATCGAGCTTTGTTTGATACAGCATAATTAGTGATAAGTGAAGTTAAGTTAAATTCTCTCTATGAGGTGTGTATTTAAGAGTCGTACGGAAGATTAAGATTAATATCATCCAATTAATAGTTTATAGAACCATATAAGATGCAAGTTTATAATAGACCTTAATATTTCATAGGCCAAGGAGTTGACAGGTCATGTGATCGAATGACTACATGTAATAATTGTATGTACGAGACCTTGTATGAATCTTCTTAAGAGAATTTTGAGAATGATAGTCATTAGATGATAAATTTATGTTGTAAATAGAAATATGTTGTAAACTAATGCAAAGCTAGTTTTATGTAAGGCAATTTATAAAGCATTTATGAGTTATTGCTTCGTTGAATTGAGAAATGGCTGTTGTTTCAAGAAATACCAACTTTGTAGCAAATGAATTTCTTTAAGAAATTATTGGTAAAATAAAATTAGATACGATCCAAGCATAAAATCGATTACAAAGGATGAAATGAAATTGACCGAACCTAAATGAACACAATATATTATAATGCCTAATGAACATTCTTGTCATTAAAGAGAAACAATGAGTTTCTTGCTATTGTTAGGAATAAATAATCCTCGATTGTTTAGTTAAACCATTAAGAGTATTGACTCTATGATATGATATGATGCGTAGATTTGAAATAGATTCCAAGTACATTATCAAAGTATAATTTTGATGGTTGTACCCAAAGGGATACGATCCATTGGCCATAAATGTGTCTTTAAGAGAAAAGCAAATGCATTTGGAATACAATGAGATACATTAATAAGAATAATACCGCAAATTTCAATTGCTGAAATTAACGTAACGGATTCACCATTCGATGTGCTCAAGTTAGTTCGAATTTATTCAAAAAATTATTGCTTAGTATGACTTTGTATTTGCTACGAATGTGCTGAAAAGGAAAATTCTAAATAATTATTTAGAATAAACTGTTTGCACATAACAACCAAAGCATCTTGAAGTTAGTGGTAAGGACAGTAAGTTTGTGGGTTTTTGGATATGATTTAGGAAATGATAAAATGTATCATTTTATAAGCATCAAAATTGAATAAATATTTATCAGACAGTTTGATTATCAGTAAAAATACAGAGGAAGCATGCCTTCATAGGAAACAACGTTAAAAGGTACATGGATATTTCTAATCCACAATGAAACAACACATTGTTGATCATTAATGACGTACTTGAGTTAAAATCAGCCTTAGTTGATTTAATACTCGGCATTGGATCTGTAAATAATGTCTTTTATAGTAAGTGTGAAAGATATTGGAAATTTCTTAAACGATAAGCGTGGACACCTTATTATGATGTTTAATATGGAACATATACGATGGATTCCTTACGCATTGACAATAGGAATGATCATACAAGTTATTTGTCTATGACATCATGATTTGTTTGTGTATTTGATACATGAAGCAAATAGAAAATCCAAATTTGATATTACTAAATGGTTTTTTGAGGTTTTCTCGTATATTTATGAAATACTAGAAAATAGTTTATAGAAACGACAAACCCATTATGGAGGAGTGTTCAGACTCAAATTTTCATAAGTGATACTGAGTATAATATGTCGATAATAAATTCAAGTTAAGAATCTTATTGGAAATGTTCCAAATGAAAGACCATGGCTTATTCAAAAAAGCTAAGTACATTGCCTTGAATAGCACTTCAATAAAAGTAATGTATACAAATATAAATGCACAAATTTATAACTGAGCCGAGGGTGGTTCCAAATGTTAAGATTCTCATAATATTGTTACATGTTAACAATATCATAATATTGCTCATAATAGAACTTAAAGCTCATTAGAAGTTGTGAGACATACTCTAAATTATCCCACATGATAAAGGAAGTTTATCAACAATGGAGAGAGTTGATTGATTGAGTAGAAAATTAAAACATAATAGCTCATCCATTTACTGAGGGACTGACCTAATTGGTTTTGAGAAAACCAATTGGTGAAGTTGGAATAAGATTCCTTAATTGACCAAAAGTGCAAATGGGAGATTGATAGAGTTAAGGGCATGTCCTAAGAGAAATTATGTAATTTGTTACATTTATCTAACTCGATAATCAATCTTGTTCGAAATAAAATGTGTTTTATTTATATTATATACTAGATATAATGTGTTATATATTATTAATTAATTTAATTAAAAGTATACTTAATAGAAACTCTAGAAATGATATGTTTTGTGATAATAGTTACAAAGTGTTGTAAACATGAATGATTTATCATAGTGAAAATACATATACCATTTTAAATATTCCTAGTCAAGATGTATCGAGACTGGATATCGATATATCCATTGAGACTGGAGTATGTAACGCTCTCCAATTGTTGGGTAGAATGTATGCTGGGAGCACCAAGGGGTTGCATACTGGTAGTTATTGGATAAATATGGAATGACTCACTCGATAATTTTATGTTGGTTGATATAACTAAGGTCAAACAAAAAATATCGTTGTGAATAACTTATGTAGTTATCATAACTTGCAAATACTATTGATATTCAATGTTGAAGCTGTAGCTTGATAATAGTTAAATCATGGCACGATGTCCATCGAATGACTGTAGTTGGGTTGAGTGGAAACATTGGGGCGAATCACCATTCAAGAGAGGATCTATCTCCTCGGTTATGTGAGGTAGTATGATGGTCAATTGAAGTCAGCTCAAAATCAAAGTCTTTGACCAGAGCATTTTGATTAATAGTAATTGTTATTATTGAACCAAGATTGGACTGTAAAGTTGAATATGGGCATATTGGAATTTCGACTATTACCAAATTTTATAAGTCCAAAATGATATAGTTTTGACGAAGATAATTGATGTAAATAATTGTCATTAATGGGTAACGCTTATAATAAATAAAATTGAATTTCACCAAAATATGTGTAAGCTATAAATTCAACTAAAATATCACACCACTAGCTAAGATGACATGCAAACGTTAATATTTGAATTGTTCAATATTAATCTCTGATTGAATTTACACGTATGAGCCACACAACCCATGTGATAAAGATTTTGAATGAACCACACAATTTATTTAATTTTTAATAATAGAAGATGAATTATATTAAATATTAATTATTAAGTTTTATTCAATTTATCTTAATATCATTAGTATTTAGCAAGATGTGCGTATAAAAGCTATAAACGTGCATATCAATATACAATATCGATAGAATGTTTCAATTTGGTTTAAACAGAATGAATACTTAAAAAAGGGTTTTTATTAAATTAAATGAATTAATATTTGTGAAACTTTAATTGCTAAAATAATTTCTTGCTTGGTTTGTTTGATTTCTATTATTATTTAATAAAGTATGTATATAACAGTTATAAGAACGCGTATTGGTATACGATATCGATAGGAATTTTAAATTGGATTTTAATGGAAATAATACTAATTGGTTTTGGAAATGTTTTGGAGCCCAAATAGCCCATGTAGTAGTTTGACTTTCATTGAGTAATAAGAGGGGTCTTTTGTTTTAAATGAGAAGAAAATATTACTAAAAGGGTAGGAATCGCCATGTATTGAAGGCAACATTTATTTCCTCCTTTAATAAATAATTTTTCTCTATCATTGGTCTCACTCAATCTCATCTTCTCCTCTTAAAAAATCAAAATTTTCATGGGGGAAGTGTCCAAAAATTTCAAAACTAAAAGGAAAAGGTGGTAGTCCCTAGGTTATTGCATATCTGGAGATCAATTTGAAGAATCTAGGAACCCTTCTTCATTCAAGGTGTACTCCCTAAGCTTCAACCTAAGGTAATTCTTTATGTTTACTTATCTTTTAATTCTGTTTACATTCCCATGATTCTCTACTCTACCTTCTATTTATATATGAATTTAGATTTTGATTTGAATTGCATAAATTCCCTGCTTGAATCAATTGTATATTCTTGTCAGGAAAAAAAACCTTGCTATGTTCACTGCTATTTTGTCATGAACAACAATAATAATTTCTTCTCTCTTGTTATGTATGTTTATTTATCCAGTTCGTTTAACCAAGATCTAGATCCTTTTAATTTCGTCTTCCCGTTTTACACGTTTACTCATCCATGTATAACCTAGATCTTCTTATCACAAATCTATATATGCCCATGTCATCTGATTTTGTTATTGTTAGTAAAAAAATAAAAACAAAATTGGATATTTGAACATTCATGCTACTAAATCAGTTTTCATATCAAAAGACTTAGATTTGATTGTTTACACATGAATTGCTATGTAAATAGAACTTGGAAATAATTGCATTAATTAATTTTATCATCAACATAATATTATGATTTAATATTCATGTTTTAAATCATTCTAGAATATACTCCACTAATTAAAAAAAGGGAAACATTAAATTAGTGATTTATTCCATGTTTTACAATTGCATTTGATGCAGTATTAAATCTTTGTTACAAGGAAACATTTTCTTTCACGAACGCTTGTGTAAATTATTTATTATGTTCCAAATTTTTGGGTTTTTCATTTAACTAGGTTTAGATATTTATGTAATATCTTTTGTGTGTATGTGTATTTGCATTTAACCCAAGATTTCAAAAGGGTGATATATAAGATACAATAGTAAACTTTTAAACCATCTTAATTAGTCTTACTATTCTTTGGTTTACTGCATGTAACATAAATGAAGTCTATTTCATTATGAACAGCTTTGCAAAACATTTATTGTGCATGTATGTATAAATTTGTACATGTAAATACATGCATACATACACACATATATATGCACACACGCGCGTGTGTGCGCGTGCACACACACACACATATTAAATAAACTTTCATGTTATGAATGACAAAGGCATATATATAGGGAAATGTATTTGTTTCGATGTAAATTCCAACACCTAAACAACATTCACTTTAACTACGTACATGTTTCACATGTTGTACTTATACTATACACGTTGGTGTCATTATTATTTATAATTAATTAATTTAAAATTAAATGAAAATTAAATTAATTTTAAAAAATTATAATAATATGAAGAAATTATGAAAGAAATTTTTAGAAAAGCTCTAAATAAATTTAGACTGTTTAAGCCCAACAAAGGAATTATTTTGAAATTTTACTTTTAAATCCGATTCGGATTGGCCCAGTTCTAGCATGGAGTTAGCTATGGAAGTCCAAGAGTAGATCAATACTTGTGAAAAAATCTTTGAGAATCTAGAGGTAAAGTATGTTATGAAGAGGAAGTTGGATTTTAGATAGTTTAAATGGTGAGCGATGGAGTGGTGGAATGCTATTAAGATTACTACCCCAGAAGAGCAGATTACCTAGGAGCAGCTTAAGCTAAGGTTTGACGAGCAATTTATTCCAGTTTCTCAGAAGTTGCTGCTATTCTGAAAGTTTGCTAATTTGAGACAAGGCGATATAACTGTCTCGGGGTATGTGACCGAGTTTGAAAATGCTTTTAGAGCATGGCCTATCTTTCATTGATTCCCTACCGAAGAAGAACAAGAAATACTTCCTGGGCTTGGACGATTATCTAGGAGAGAAACTATAGGACATATCTCTGAGTTCTTTGAGAAATATGTAAAGAAGGCTCTTCGATAGAAAAGTTTGTATCAAAAGTCCAGATCGACTGTTATTTCTAAGGAGGAGCCGAAGCCCCAGCCAAGTGGGGGAGGCAAAAGGAAGTTGAATAACAAAAGGAAGAAGCAGTTCCATAGGGATGATCAGAAGAAGGGAAAGTGGGAACTTAGCCAATGAAGCCAAGATAAAATGGAAACCTAACTAGTGAACCCAATCAGAAGAGGGGAAAGTGCCCGATGATGGAACAGGAAGACTTAGGATGTAGAAGATCATACATGAGTGATTCGGTCCATTTGGATTCCTATATATCAACTCATGTGGTACTTGTTGTTATAGCTGTTATGAAATAGACAATCTAATTAAGAACTGCAAGAATGACGAAAACAAGTGTTATAATTGCAATAAGTTTAGGAACAATTAAAGGGACTGTCTCGAGCCACTGAAGCAGAGACAAATGTTTCGTCTTCATTGTGTGCTCCATTAGTGAAGGAGACAACAAAAGGTGTCATTATTCAATGTATGTTTTCTATTTATGATGTTCCCATACATGTTTTATTTTATACCGAGGCTTTACATTTCTTAATATCTAGTGAGTTAGTAAATATTTTGGCATCGAGACCCAATTTAGTTGACATGCCCTTGAATTTTTCAAACCCAGTAGGAGGTTCGACTAGTTTTAGTACGGTCTGTCATGAGATACATTGAATTTTTTTGTTTGTGATTGCTTTGTTTTAATTTTTTGGGGTTTGATTTTATGTTAGGAATGGATTGGTTGAGGAAGTATGCGGTGGTGGTGGACCATGAGAGGCCGTTAGTGACAATTGGGATGGTGGATGGGCAGTGGGTAGAGTTAGGCTGCCTACTAGAGGATCGGGTGATGGTTAGCTTTCTATATTCATTTAAGATACCCCATAACCAGTTGTCATCTATGCTTATAGCTAGGGAATATCTGGATATATTCGATGAGGTCATAAAATTACCACTATAAGGGGATATAGAGTTATACATAAACTTGGTAATGGATGCTAGGCCAACAGTTAAGGTGTATTGCACCTAGAGAATAGAAGGAATTAGAGGTGAAAGTTAATGACCTATCGAGAAAGGGGTTCATTCGAAGAAGTATTTCCAAGTAGGGAGCACCTATAGTATTTTTCACTAAGGCAAATGGCTCTTTGAGATGTTGGTTACCGTGAGCTAAACAAGGAGACACAGAAGAACAAGTATCTACTTTTGTGAACAGATGACTTATTCGATCAACTTCATGGTGCGAAGGTGTTCTCTCAATTGGACTTTGCAATGGAGTTTCACTAACTGAAAGTGGTGAAGGAGAGTGTTCCGATGGCAATGTTTGTTATGCCGTTTTGGTTGTATAAGCGGTTGGTTATGCCGTTCAGGCTAACCAACATACGGTCTTACTTTGTTGATCCCAGGAACCACATCCTTAGGGATTAGCTAATTAAATTTATGCTTGTGTTCGTGGATGATATTCAGTCTTTTCTCAGAAAGAAGTGGAACACAAGACGCATTTGAGGATTGTGACGGAGGTTTTAAGGAAACATTGATTGAAGACGAAGTTTTCAAAGTGTCACTTCGAGAGGAGGGATGTGAGATTCTTAGGTCACGTTGTTTTTACATAAAGCATCGTAGCAGATCCTGTAAAGGTAGCAGCAGTTCAGGATTGGAATCAACCCAATAATTCTACAAATGTGAGGAGTTTTCTAGGGCTGGAGGGATACCATAGATGCTTTATTAAGGACTTCTTTAAGTTACTAACACCATTAACCAATTTAACAAACAAGAATCAGATTTTTGCATAGGACATGAGGTGTGTGCATGAATTTGTGAATTCGAAAGAAAGGTTAACGAGTGCACTAATGTTAATCAATGAGGGGTTGATAGTATACACAAGTGTCTGTGGTACTGGACTAGGTGTGGTATTGATATAAAAGGGAAAAGGTTGCCCCATACGCTAGCCGGAAACTAAATCCGCATGAGAGGAAGTATCCAACTCATGATTTGGAGTTGGCGGAGATTCTATTTTAGTTGAAGATTTGGAGGCACTATCTATTAGGAGAGAGGTTCGAGCTATTCGCTAACCATAAGTCATTAAAGTATCTTATCTCCCAGAAGGATCTCAACCTATACCGGCAGCGATGGTTAGAATTCTTAGCTTCCTACGACTTTGAAATATCCTATATATATGGTAAGGGAAACGCTATCGTAGATGCCGTGAGTAGAAGATGTGGGATGTAACGACCCAGAATTTTGAACAATTTAAATTGAAAATATTTAATTAATTTTCAATATTTGAATGATGGTTTGACTTGAATTCCCAATATAACTATGAATTTGGCGATTAAATTATAAAATTTAATTTATTGAAAGTTGAATAAAAATTTGAATCTTCAGTTTTAAGCTGATTTATAAAAATATTTCAAAGGCTTGTAAAATTCATATTGATAATACTGAAGATAATAGAAGCTTCAGAATTGAATTTGAAAGTGATTTGTTCAGTTTCGGATTTTATCGTTTGAATCGATATTTAAAAATAGCCTTCCGAGGCACAGTCTCGGAATTCGATGAAACCAATTCCATTGGATCCGGAATATTGTATTATTATCGGATTTCAAATTTCGTAGGGATTGGAGTTGTTGTGTGATCGTACGGCAAGTAAACGCGTTGAACTTAAATCGAATTCAATTTAATTTTAAATTTGAATTGGGTCAACATCAGCACTCTTTTGCCTAAAATCAAAACACTGTATAGGTAAGGTAGGCACGTTAATACCAACGACTATTCTCTGCAAAATCACGTCGTTCCTTATTTTATATGCCGAGCCTCTCCTTTGTTTTCAAATAAAATCGAGCAGTTTGAGAATCACGGCCGATAGAAGAAAATGAAATTCTTCTTCTCGTTTAAAAAAAATGGCCGCTCTTCAATTAAAAATCATTCCTTCTTCCCCCTTTTCTTCATTTTCATCTGATCGAAAAAAAATATAAATTAAAGTCGCCGCTCTCTTCGTTCGGTTTCAAAGCCGTTCGACCCAAAAAAAAAAATCAAATGGCCGAAGCCTAGAAATCAAATGAAAAGAAAATGGCCTCCTTCATTTTTTTTCCCAAGTTGAATCTCGCGTTCGAATAATCGATCGCGACTGGGCGACATTATCAAGGTCGGCTAGGGCTTGCGCTCGTGCAAGCGTGGGTGGTCGCGGTTGTCGAGTCGTGATGGTGAATGGGGGTCGTGAGCTAGGGTTTCGGTGGCTGCGGCACTAGCATGAGGTCGCGCAAGTCAACGAAGGGCGAGGTGGCAGGGAGTAGCTCGTGATGGGGAGATTTCGAAATCACGATTTGGGGGTTTAGCGATGGCGCGCAGGCAGGAAGCGGCGACTCATCGATGGCCGAGGGTAGTCGTGGCTTTCTCTGATGATGAGCCTGTGCAGTGGATATGAACAGAGGTATCAGTTTTAGTTAAATTAATTTAAGTAAATGTTTATGATTGGAAATAAACAATATAGTTAATATTCATGGATATTAGAGAGAAATTGTATATAGTAAAGTTTTATACATAAAGTGTGCTATTTACAGTTTATCTTTTTAAAGATAAATTGAAAGTGTATATATATGTGTATATATACAGTATAAGATTTATTTTTGGAATCTAAATTTTTGTTTATAAGCGTAAGTAGATGGTTTCAAAAGAAAGTATATACATGCAGGTCTGAAATTTATATAGAAATGAAATCTTAGTTACAATAAAATATATATATATATATATATTATTTTTGTTTAATTATTTACATGTACAAAAAAAAAATCTGTTTAACGTTAAAAGTGTTAGTTTAAATTGTTTGAAGGGGTATAAAAAAAAATTGATTTCTTAATCTATATAAATTTATTTTTATAAATGAGGGTCTCAAAGGAAAAGAAAATAAGTAGAAATTTGTTATGAAAAAAAAAACTTAATACTCATACACATTTAAATATGCATCCATATGGATAAAACAGTAAGTATAAAATAATTTCAGGAAAATAATAGTACTAATAGATATAAGTGTTTTAAATTACTTGTTATTTTAAATAATGAAGTTGATGAATAAATTGTTGAGTTAACCTATCTAATTTATTATAGTTGAAAAATAAAAAGGAAAGTTATTAGTTTAAACATAAATCACTGGTTAATTAATCTATTTCAATTTAAATTATTTCAGTTATCAAATTAATTAAAAAAAAGGAAAATTTAGCTAAAATATAAATTTTTGGTTAATAGAATTTATTAAAAAAAAGGAAATTTAATAATTAGTTAGATAAATTTATTAAAGGAGAAAATTGGTTTAAAAGAATTATCAGCTAATCAAAAAACTATTAAACGGAAGTTAATTATTACGTTGATTCAAATATTAACGAATTGTGTAAATAATTATACAAGGTATAAATCAAGAAAATCGAGTCAAGAATGGAAATGGATTGCAAAATAAAAGCAAAGGTGAGAACTTCTCACTCAGAATTTTTTTGGTTAATTTTAAATAGTTAGATTTAAAATTGTTGATTGTATTGGTTGTTTGTTTGGATAATATAGTATTATCTATTGTATTGAAATAGACCCTATACGCCGCCTATTAAGCGGATGTTATTTATAAATCCCATATACCGCGATATTCCATCTTGAAGTGGAATTGGTATTATATATGTACTTGGAGTTGATTCCCGCATTATATAGCGGATGATATTTTATAAATCCCATATACCGCGATATCCCGTCTTGAAACGGGATTGGTTTTGTGCTAATGTATGTGGATGCAGGGAAAAAGGTTGGAGGGATCCAACTGGATTCCTCAAATAATTGAATTGGTTTCAATATTGTGTGTTGATTTCTTTTTATCATAATCCCTGTATGATTATCTGTATGATTGAAATTGTTGAAGGCTAAAATTTAGTCGAATAAAATTCTGGTATCATTAGATGCCAGAAATAAATAAAATTTGATTTTTGAAATAAGTAGTAGATAAATTTGTAAAATGGTTTGAATTGGGATATTTGAATTATTATAAATGGTTTATATAAAAAGATTTATAAAATGGATATTTATAAATAAAAATACTAGAATTATAAAACGAGTTTTTATAAGCATTAAAATGAATTATAAATGAATTCATAAGTGAATGAAATTTATAAAATTGTGAAGTTATAAAAGGAAATGATTTTTGTAAAATAAGAGAATTATAAATAATTTACTTATAAATTGGGTTTTAGCATTTAAATAAGATATAAATAGAATTTGTTAATTAAGGGATTTTATAAGTTGAAGTTTTTATAAAATATATAGATGTGAATTTATAAACGTTACTTTATAAATCCGAAATCAATTGAATTCGATAGATTAAACATAGAAGTTTATTAAAGGAGATGTATCCACGATTTTGGACAGGGGATAACCTTTTAAATAAAATGTGTAGAAAATATTGAATTTGGATTAACGAAGTATATTCACGATTTTGGATAGTGAATAATATATTAAAGAAAGGTTCTGGGAAAAAGATATTTTAAATAGAATTAAAACGATTAGAGATGTTTTAAATGTATTAAGTATTGAAAACATTGATTTCAACATTCATTGTTGAAATAGGCGTTTTCAAGGAATATGAGGAAACGGTGGACTATAACACTGTTGTTATAGTAAATGATTTCCGAAAGGAAATGTCTTATACAGTATTGGGTTTTATATATCTATCTAAATTTTAAATCCCTATACTGGAGATTTTGGGTCGTCATAACAATGTTTTACGCAACATTTGTTTGGACTCAAATAAAAGTGTTAAAGAAAATGTTTTCCTTAAGAAATGAAATATATACTTAATATTAATTTAATTATATAGAATATTTTCCAAATGTTGAAAATAAATAGATTTGTGAAATACTTTTTATTAAATAAGTAGGGAAATGTTTTTCAATATGAAATGAACGTTTTGAGAATTATCTTTTTAAAGATAAATTGAAAGTGAATATTTGAAATTGATTTGAAAATTGTATATCAGCGGATATTTTGGAATATAAATTCACTATGGAATTTATAAAGGAAAGGGGAATCTATTTAAAAATAAATATCGATTTATTTTTGAAGTATGGAAAAATATATCTAGTAAAAATATTTTGAAAATAAA
This sequence comes from Allium cepa, assembly GCA_030765085.1. Taxonomy (NCBI): domain Eukaryota; kingdom Viridiplantae; phylum Streptophyta; class Magnoliopsida; order Asparagales; family Amaryllidaceae; genus Allium; species Allium cepa. The sequence continues at coordinate 111,588,160 of CM060945.1, read as the reverse complement.
TAATTGAAAAATTATTTGGAATCTGGTGATGTTGTGCATACCCATTGATAGTTAAATAACCGACTATCAATATTTACCTTTAAATAGGTATTTGTTGTGATTTGCTTGAATTTGAATGCCACACTTATTTTCAAAATAAGCGCTCACTATTCGGGTTAGCCGGGAAAGGACCTTAGGATCGTATAACCCATTCCGAATATGTGATACGTCGTTATAGATTGCATTTGAAGACCGGTGTTGAAGACCGGTGTTGAAGACCGGATATTTGTGAAAATGGAAGGATTACCGTCGAATGTTTCTGCATCGGCTGATCCCCGATATAGAAATTTATTACCCTTTGTGATGGAAAGTCCGGTCGTGATTAGTGAATATCCAGATTGCAAGGACTTCTTTGTAAGTGCCTTCGGTTCCGTTCGATCCTGGAACGGACTTGTATGGATGTGTGTCTGACGTTACAATTTGAGATGTAAAGCTGGTTTTTATCAAATATATTTTCGTTGGTGGCGGAGAATTTATTCTCTTAGCTTAACACCCTTAGAGGTTATGTAGTTGATGGTTACTAGCGATACATTCCCAAATTGGTAATGTGGCATACGAAGTGCTGTTGAGAATATGTGATCAAAGCACGGCTTTTGTATAAAGCGTAACTTTGTGGACGAGACTTCGTCGGACCTCACACCCCGAAAATGGTGAAAACAGGAAGGATGCAGCAAGGTTATTAGGGGGTAGCGCCCCTTTAGTGTATGTCATTCCTTCTGGATAGAGGTGATATCATGGTATGGAGCCCAGATACTTAATCTATGTTGTTGCAGCAAATTTATTACTTTGTGGTTGTTGGAATCGAGGATCCTCGGATATAGATCGGTTACGATCGGGGGATGGCATATTCGTGTCAGTAGTTACCCAGTTTGAAGGGTAACCCGGCCTTGTGTTGGCAGAGATCCGGTTAGGTTCTCGGGTCGTCTTTCCAGAGGTGTACCCATGTGGAAATGGGAAGTTCCTTGGCCTGACCATTTGTTGGAAATCCAAAGAAACAATACGATCTTGTACGGTTTTAGTTGTAGAACCTATCATTCACTTATGGTGGTCACCACTGTTTGGATGGTAGTTATAGTAGGCATAAGTGCGAAATGCCTATGCTGGCTAAGATTTATATCTTTACTTTCGAAATGATTTTTCCTACACTATGCACTAATAATAATATCAAATGTTTCTTTTTAATGCGTATCAAGCATCTTTGACTATCATAAGGAGAAATCTCCTCCGATTCTGCGTTTGCATTGTGTGCGTGTGTGCGGGAGGCCTTATGGTAGTCTCATTTTCTAAAAAGCATTGCGAATCTATTTTAAGATTATCTTGTTCTTTATTTTAAAGATAAATAACTATTTTAAGTTCTCACACCAGTCACATGATTGACCTGGAGTTTATTGTTTCCATTCCTAAACTCTGGGTGCCCACCAATTTCCACACGGGCAGTCTAGAGTTAGGTTATCAGGTCATTCTAGATTCGGGAGTTGCTGTAGAAATCTGGAGGCAAGCTAGATGGCGTAGCATATTACTAAGTATATAGTATTTCTTTTCCGCTGTTTGTTGTTGTAAACTCTGATAATGAATGTAATGTGATGTAATGTATAAAATGTACAGTTCTTTTGTTTAATGATTATTCGTTTATCTATTATATGTTGTTCCGCTGCGATTGTGAGATTCTGATATTGTTCTGTTGCTTCTTCTTTCTTTCTTCTTCTACTTCTTTCTTCTTCTTAAACCCTAAGAATTCAGTTTTCCGGCATTCGATTTCTCGGAAGTTGATACAATAGACGTATTGATGTCAGTTTTCGGAAGTCGAAGAATCGGGTCCTTACAAAGTGGTATCAGAGCATATGGTTAGCGACTACCATGGCTCTGTTGGTTGTTACTCATTAGAGATAGAGTCAGTAGTACTCTAGAATGAGTTTGAGTCTAATAATAGATATGAGCGCGTATTGGTTAGTGAATATGAAATTGTTTTGTATTGTGTTGACTTATCGGTTGATTGTTTATAGATTCTGGTCGGTGCAGTCTAGCTAACTGTGTTGATAGGAGTTTCTAAACTCTTAAACAAGATAAACTGACACAGTATTGTTTTTAAAAATAGGTAAATGAAATAATTTCACCCAAAACTATTTTTTATAGAAAAGAAATCATTTCTCATAAATTATTATAGTATATGGTTGCTTGGTTGTTAGGAAGTAATAATATTAAACTATTACCATTGAAATTGAATAAGAGTTGAAATCATAACAAAGAATTAAGGAAATTAATCCATATAAAAATGAAATTTGAGAACGTAAATTATAAATGTGATTTATAATTATAAATGGAATACCAGAGAAGTGTTTAGAAATGTTTTGAAAAAGAAATTGAAAATTTTGGAGATTTAGAAATTAAATTCCTTTTTGATTCGAAAATGAATTTCAAAGGTTTTGAAAAGTATTTTGAAGGGATAAAAGCTCTAAACTCTTTTCGGTCGCTGGAAAATAACTTCGGTGATGACTGCAGCATCATCGATGTTCATTTTCGAGTTTCCAAAAGAGGAATTGCTGCCAAATTGTTTTAAATAGAAGTTGTTTGGAAAATTTGGGTTTGGTTTTTGAAATTCAAAGGATAATTTAAATTGATTTCTAAAATGGTTCTGAAAAGGTTGAAAAGACTTTGGTGTCCCATTTAAAATATTTATGGGAATAATAAATAAGTTAATAACTTATACAATTTGAATTTTGATATAATAAATTTAATTTAAAGAACGGAGTTAAATTAAAGTAAGTATAAGTGAATAAATTAAATAAAGTGAATTTGAAGAAATATCTAAGGAGACGAAGTGAAGTAATTACTTAAAGAAATTATTAAGTTGAAAATATAACGAGTATATGAAATATTTATATTGAACCTAAGAAATGAAGTGTGAAGTTCTTAAGTAAATTTGATATTAAAAATATTCTAAGTTGATGATTGAATAAAGATTAAATTGAGTTAGAATCAATTTAAAATGGTTATGAGTTCAAATGATAGTTTATTTACCTAAATCTCTTCTAATTGCATAAAATTTTTGTTTGTCGAAAACAAGATATATAAATTCTGTGGCTTAATAAAAACAAACAGAATTGAATTTGGAATTGATTGAAATGAATATAAGTTGTTTGTTCATAAAAAAAATGAATTGAATGGAAGGAAGTGAATAGAAAATCACTTGAATTAAATAGAAATGGTATGGAATGTAGTTGTAAGCAATTGAATTTGTATTGAAACCACATAAGTTGCTTACGAAAATTGTTTTATGTACATTATTCATGAAATGCATATGTTTTGCTGTTGAAAATGAGTGAAATGCAAATAAATTTCTTATATATATATATATATATATCACTTACTTGTTTGAATTAAGTAAAATACAGGTTCAGCGAAGTCGTATGGCTGGATTTGATCGTGCTAATAAGCTAATAATTAGCCCCTTTGCTTTAAAATGCTAAATAAGGTACGCCTATGCAATAAAAAATAGGAAATATGAACTGTTTTTGTTTTTTCCAACCGAGTGGGTCGATGTATATATATTTATATCATTTGTCAAATTGCAAAAGCTCCTCCGTACAAAGGAGACTCTGCCAAAAAAATTTGAAAATTTTGGGAGTTAGAATTTTTTTGAAAATTATTGAAAAATTTTAGTTAACGACAAACGATTTCAAATTGGAAATTGAAGTAAATTAGTAAATGAAACTAATTTAAAATAGTAATATGAATCAGTTATAATTGGAAGATAAAATTCTATATTCAGAATAGAAGATAAATTGAATTCAAATAGAATTGAAATTGTGAATTCAATTCAAATGAAATTGAAATGCAAGATTGAATGAAAATGAATATGTAACTTTAATAGTGAAGTAAAAATGTATAAGAAGCAAGTATCGAGATTTTGTAATGAAATTGGCAAAATGGTTTGAATATTGTAACTGGATGCCACTGCTAGCAGGATATACAGGTGTATTAAAAGAAATAGAATTGGGATTTTGATTTCAAAGATAAAATTGAATTGCTCGACAAAAAGGTACGTATTTCAATTTCAGTATGAAATTTGGTGATTTTCTTGTCCAGCCGCTTGGCCTTTTCTTTTCTTTTGGGGTTTGAGGGCCTGTGGTGCCATTTTGTAGTCGTACCGAGCTAGCCGCGCAAAGGAGACGCTGGTGAAATTTTTCGAAAATTTAAAATGTTAGAAAAATTTCGAGAAAATTTTGCAAGTTAGAAATTTGAATTTGAATCTAAATTCGAATTATTAAGTAAACAATGTTGTTTGAAACTTATAATTGAAGTTGGAAAGCTAGTTGAAATGATAATGGGTTGTTAATAAAAAGATTTGTTTTGGAAAATTGATAAAACTGATTATTTTTGGAAAGACAGCGAACGGGTGAGAATCATTTTTCCTAACTTGTAATTTCGGGACGAAATTCTTTTAAGGGGGAAGGTTGTAACGATCCAGAATGTCGAACAATTTAAATTGAAAATATTTAATTAATTTTAAATATTTGAATGATGATTTGACTTGAATTCCCAATATAACTATGAATTTGGCGATTAAATTATAAAATTTAATCTATTGAAAGTTGAATAAAAATTTGAATCTTCAGTTTTAAGCTGATTTATAAAAATATTTCAAAGGCTTGTAAAATTCATATTGATAATACTGAAGATAATAGAAGCTTCAGAATTGAATTTGAAAGTGATTTGTTCAGTTTTGGATTTTACCGTTTGAATCGATATTTAAAAATAGCCTTCCGAGGCACAGTCTCGAAATTCGATGAAACCAGTTCTATTGGATCCGAAATATTGTATTATTATCAGATTTCAAATTTCGTAGGGATTGGAGTTGTTGTGTGACCGTACGGCAAGTAAACGCGTTGAACTTAAATCAAATTCAATTTAAATTTCAATTTCAATTGGGTCAACATCAGCACTCTTTTGCCTCAAATCAAAACACTGTAGAGGTAAGGTAGGCACGTTAATATCAACGACTATTCCCTGCAAAATCACGTCGTTCCTTATTTTATATGCCGAGCCTCTCCTTTGTTTTCAAATAAAATCGAGCAGTTTGAAAATCTTGGCCGATAGAAGAAAATGAAATTCTTCTTCTCGTTCAAAAAAATGGCCGCTCTTCAATTAAAAATCATTCCTTCTTCCCCCTTTTCTTCATTTTCATCTGATTGAAAAAAAAAGTCTCCGCTCTCTTCGTTCGGTTTCAAAGCCGTTCGACCCAAAAAAAAATCAAATGGCCGAAGCCCAGAAATCAAATGAAAAAAATGGCCTCCTTCATTTTTTCCCAAGTTGAATCTTGCATTCGAATAATCGATCGCGACTGGGCGACATTATCAAGGTCGGCTAGGGCTTGCGCTCGTGCAAGCGTGGGTGGTCGCGGTCGTTGAGTCGTGATGGTGAATGGGGGTCGTGAGCTAGGGCTTCGGTGGCTGCGGCACTAGCATGAGGTCGCGCAAGTCAACGAAGGGCGAGGTGGCAGGGAGTAGCTCGTGATGGGGAGATTTCGAAATCGCGATTTGGGGGTTTAGCGATGGCAAGCGGGCAGGAAGCGGTGACTCATCGATGGCCAAGGGTAGTCGTGGCTTTGTCTGATGTTGAGCCTGTGCAGTGGATATAAACAGAGGTGTTTGCACAAAAAATGGACAAACACTTCTAAGTCGTATGAATTAGTTGATTTTATGTTGTTTCCAGTGATTTGGGTGATTTACGCAAATATATTAAAAAACAGGGACTGAACTGTAAAAGACACAGATTTATAGTGGTTCGGCCAGAACGTGCCTACGTCCACTTTATATGTTATTCTCCTTTTCTATTCAGATTACAAGTACAAAGCTTTGAATACAAGTATATGAAAGTTGTTTGAAAGTTCCTTCCGTGCTTGAGCTCTCAAAAACTTGTCTGCCATTGTTGTACCCCTGCCCCTCTATTTATAGAGTGAGGCTGGGGGCAGGGGTCTTGGATGTACATAGCTGCTGGTGGGCCTGGGCTGATGCAATCTGGCCTGGCAGTGTTGGTTCGGCAAGGCCTTGGTTCGGTGGAGAGTTGGTGTGGACGTGGTCCGGTAGTGGTTGGAGTAGGTTGGTTCGGCATGAGGTTGGTTCGGTGGATAGTTGGTGTGGACGTGGTCCGGTAGTGGTTGGAGTGGGTTGGTTCGGCATGAGGTTGGTTCGGTGGATAGGTGGTTCGGCAGGAGCTTGGAGGAGGTTGGTTCGGCAGAGTCTGGTTCGGTGATGGTGATAGGAAAGGGATGGTTCGGTAGTTATGGGTAGTGGGTTGGTAGTGCTCCGGATCGGCAATGCATGGACGTGGATTTTGGACCGGTAATGCTTCCTTTTCTTTGGTTCGGTGGTGATGAAAACGAACCCAACACTTGCCCCCCAAAGTAGGGCATATGCCTGCATATGGCGTGCTTTGTTTTGCTATCATCCGGTATCTAATGCCGAACCATGTGGTCCGGTTATTGTTTTTGCTTATAAATAAGGGCCACGTGCCTTCGTTCCACTTCCATCATTTGAGACAGCCGGATCACCTTAGTGCCGAATCATTTAGTGTCGAATCACCTTAGTGCCAAATCATCTAGTGCCGAGTCATCTAGTGCCGAATCATCTAGTGCCGAATCATCCAGTGCCGAGCCAGGTGCGTTTCCCTTGAGGTTTCTTCGTTTCACCGAATGAGCATAAGGACGCATAGTACTGAATGAACTTACGTGCCGAATGACATTCAAACCTTGAATTTTTTCATGCTTCAAATTACAAGTGAAATTCCAGACTACATCGTTCATATGTTTACTTCCTTGTGTTGCAGATAAATGTCTCGCAAAGTGGAAACTCAATCAGACAAGAGAAAATCCACGGACCGAAGTGAGCCTCCCGTTGTGCCCCCTGCCCAGCCAGGACCAGCTCGACAGGGACCTGCCCCGAGGTCATTAGTGGACGGATATGGTCCTCAGGAGCTCTTGGATTCTCCTCCTGACTGCTTTCCTAGCTCTCTCAGAGAGGAGCGGCTTGATGTTATATCTCGCTCCTTTGGGATTGATAGATCACTTATGCTGTTGCCGGGGGACGGAGTGATGCCGTACAATCCTCCTGAAGGATATTTCGCATATAGCCGATACCATTGCATGTGCGGGGCCATTCCTTCGATCAATGCATGGATAGTCAGCTTCATTACTTACCTGAAAGTGGCTCCTTTTCAGCTTCAGCCCAACTCCTATGCCATCTTGGTGTCTCTATTCGTTATTTTCCAGAGGAGATATGGGCGCCCCCCTTCTAACCGGGAAATCCGATATCTATATAATCTGAGAGGCTACAAGAAGGGGTCTCCGTACATTAGTTTAGAGTCAGCCGTGTCCTTCAAGCCGGTCTTGGACTTATACTCAAAGTTTACCATGTTTAAGAAGGAATGGTTCTTCGTCAGGGACGACTCCGTTTCCTTTCGCCTCTTCACTTCTGGCTGTGAGTTGAATTCCACTTGTAATTTCTTTGTCCCGACTACAATGCTTCTTCTTATATGCTTTTATTTCTTTCTAGCGACAGGTGGCTTTGCGGTCGTGGAGAATGATCGCCTGGTACAGATGGCCGCGGAGATAGAGGCTATCTCTGGAAGGGACAGGTCGGCTTCTTACCTAATCAGGAATGCCACTCTCCTGGAGCACAACCTGATTCTGCCACGTCAATCCGTGGTTAAGCAGAGAGATACAGCCGATGAAAGGGCTGCTAAAGCTAAAGATGAGGCTACTGCGAAGAGCAGCAAGAGGAGGCTTTTTACAAAACCTCCAGTTGTCGGAGGTAAGAAGCTCAAGAAGTCCGACGGCCCTTCCCCTAGCACGTTCCCAATGACTCCGAGGGAGGAAGACGTGGAGGAGGATAGAGGTGAAGGCGAAGGAGGCGATGTAGGAGGAGAGGCAGAGAGCGGAGACGACAGAGAAGGTGATGGTGGTGGTGATGGCGCCGGGGTTTTGCCTCCTGAGAAAGCAGGCGAGATTCAAGAGTGGACGGATGATGCCTTCCGCCAAGCTTTTGAGGGGTTGGAGGAAGGATCGGCCTTGGTGGAGAAATCGAAGAGGTCTGATAAGGCCAGGTCCGGTGCTAGTCTATCTTCTGAGAGTATTTCAGCTAAGGCAACTCCGGCGGTTCAAGGTGAATTCTTAACTCCTTTTAACTTCACACGTTTCTTGAGTTATAGCTTCATGCATGCGTGTAATACTTGGTTTTTATTCTAGGCATGGGTAAGGTGGCCAAGACATCAGATATTCGGCACCGCCTTGAACAGTATAAGTTACTCAAAGCTTCCGCCAAGCCAAAGCCGCCAGCTAGCCGTCCTGGAGATGTGGTCAGATATCGCCCTCTTCCCGGGGTTATTGAAGAAGATATGCAAAAGAGAAAAAAGGGTCGATCTTCGTTTGAACCTTCACCTGGCCCTCAGCCTCCAGCCCAGCCTATCCATGATATTACTGAGGAGGATACTGAGCTTATGTCTTCCCCACATCCGTCCGAAAATCCAACCGTCACCCCGATAGACCATCCTTGTCTGGTTCGCAACCCATTTGCTGGCCATCCGGATCTGGACCCGAGTTTTCAGGATATCTCTTTTGACGAGGCCACGGGTGAGCACCTTCTTCCCCGCAATCCCATGGTACGGATGCTTGATGAGGCAAAGTCCTTAGACCTCGATTTGCTTACTACTCGGATAGTTACCATGGGGGACGAAGCCAAGGCTAATATTGATCGGGTCACGGAGGAGACCAGGAAGTTGATGGGGTATCATGCCCGTCTGGTCAAGGCTGGAGAGGAGATTGGGAGTGCTAATATTCGGTTGCGGCTAAAGGTTGCTGATCAGGCCAAACAGCTTGCCGATCAAGCCATTCAGATTTCTCAGCACGAGGCAGCCTCCAGGCGGTTGAAGGAGACTATGGAAGAGGTTAGTAGGGCAGAACTATGAAAGATAGAGGCTGCCTGCAAGGAGCGGATTGACATAGCCATTGCTACGGTGGATGAGGTTCGGTGGGCGGATCTCGAGCAGGTAGAGGAGTTATCTGGGAGGCTTGAGGCCGTAGAGCTTGCTCAGGCCAGGCTAAAGGAAGAGATGGAGGAAATGAGGAGGTCTCTCCAGGCTGACCGCTTGAGATATCGATCAGAGAGGGATGTTGCCATCGCTAAGTTGCTGTCCTCCGAGGCCCGGGTGAGGGAGTTTGAGGAGAATGAGGGGATGATGGACAGGATGTTGCAGGATATGTACTTCCGTACTTGGAAGCAGGGTAATCTATCCTGGATGGATGACTATCCCCGGGTCATGGCCAGGATATATCTCCGGGCTTTGGAGGAGCCCAAGGCCGATGCGGATAAGGAAGGTGGAGCGGCATTCAGGATGGATGTGGTTACCGCCAAGTTCTCAAAGGAGGAGAAGGTAGCGGTGAAGGATGGGATGCGGCTACTTGCTGCGGAGGAAGCCGGTGTGCAGTTGGGGGATGAGGACCAAGGAGCGGGTGTTGGTGAGTTTTCCCTTTTTAGCTTTTCATAACTTGATCGTTCGTTGTCGGTTTAATGGACTCTTTTCCTGAATTGGACAGGTGGGGCCTCTGGTAGGACTAGGGTGGAGCACGGGTGCAGTTGGTTATTTTATTTGGTCTGCTTGACATTCCTGTACATGCTAGTTCAAAACATTAATGTACTCTTAAGTTGTAATTATGTTATTGAACGTCTTTATGTAAGTTTATAACATAAGCTTATTCTGTTATATTTTGAATGCTGTTATTATTTTGAAGTGCTGTATAAAAAACATAGTTATGCATATGCCTGCGATATAATTATGTTCAATGTTAAGCTTTTGCTCGAAATATAATCTCATGTTTTGCAATGTTATGAATAAGTCATAGCTATATGATTATGTACAAGAGAAAAGAGTACCGCCCTTCATGTTCTGGTTGCAGGGGGTAGCTTTGGACATCTTGTGTAATTGACCATGGATGCGGCTAAGTGCCTTGTCACCCAGTTTGCGGGCTCAGATTCTCGTGAGCAAATGCCTTCCATTTAGTGTCCTGTACTTTGGGGACCGTTATGCAGGATACAAGAAAAGTATTTAAATGGAATGGAAATATAGGAAAATTAAAACTTCCAGTCACGGAAGGCCGTCGATATGCTTAAGTTCGTGGCAAACGGGTTTTGTAGTCACTTTCCCTAGTTGTGGGTCTTGGAGACATTTGTCACCCATCTTACGCCTCCGCGGGGAGTTTATCTTTTTACCACAGCCGCACTTAAGACATATCGGAGCCGAGATTGCGCACAGTAACTACCCAATCCATTATGGCCCGTAATCGTGGGTATTATTCGATTTACTATGGCCGACTAGCGTGGGTGCCGATCGTCAACCGTGAACTACCCCTGGCTGGCCACACCTTATGTTGGGGCTTAAAGTAGGTTCACAGTTGCCGGCGAGCCGAACGCCGTAATGAGCTGCCATCGGCTATAGTCGGCCTTCTTGATGGCTTATAATCGGCTCATTACAGTTGGCTTTGAGGGCAGTCGCGAGCAATGAGTTAACCCACAGCAGAGGGATGCTGGAGCAAAAGTGTCTCATTGGCGAGTGCATAGAATCGCATAGTACCTGTTGAGTCTTGTCCAGGTGAGGTTGCGCCGTGAAGTTCCAGTATGGAAATGTCGTTATACACGATTTTGTTCAACAGAAAAGGATAAAGCTTAACAAGCAGCCAAGATATAAAGGAACAAGTTAAAAAGAGACAAGATTTTTAAAGTGGTTCGGCACGAAAATGCCTACATCCACTGATTCTTTTTGTTAATTCACTTCATATGGGCAGTACAAGTTAAGAAAAGTATCGACGGAGGTGTTGGATGTTCCATGCCCTCTGGAACACCTCTCCGTCCACTGTTGACAAAATATAAGCTCCATTGTGGAGATCTTTATGAATTACATAGGGTCCGTCCCAGATTGGATCTAGTGCTCTGGGGCGTGGGAAGATCCGCTTGAGGACAAGATCTCCTTCCTGTAAGCTACGGTGCTCGACTTTAGAGTTGTATTGTGCTGCTACTTTTTGCTTGTGAGCTGCCGCTTTAAGTGCTGCATCATTTCTTCTTTCTTCAATTAGATCCAAAGACATGTGTAAGAGTTCTTCATTCTCTTCTGGGTTGTAGTGGATCCTACGGTGGGAAGGCACTATAGTTTCAACTGGGAGCATGGCCTCCGATCCGTATGCCAAAGAGAAAGGAGTATGCCCTGTTGATGTTCTGTAAGATGTGCGGTAGGCCCAAAGTGCCGTAGGAAGTTCATCCACCCAAGCGCCTTTTGACTTTTCGAGTTTCTTCTTGATTAGGGTTTTGAGGATTTTGTTGACAGCTTCGACTTGTCTGTTTGCCTAGGGGTAAGCCATAGATGAGAAGCTTTTGTGAATTCCGTGCTCTTGGCACCAGTCGGCGAATTCCTCGCTGTCAAATTGAAGTCCATTGTCCGATATGATTTTGAGTGGAACCCCGTACCTGCATAAAACATTTTTGATCAAGAAGTTAATAACTTTTGCCGAAGATATTTTATTTAGAGGCTCCGCTTCCACCCATTTGGTGAAATAGTCAACTGCTACTATGGCATATTTGGCTCCTCCTCGGCCCACTGGCAGTTCGCCAATCAAGTCAATTCCCCATATTGCAAAGGGCCAAGGGCTGGTCATTTGAGTAATCTCGTTTGTTGGCAGTCGAGGAATTTTAGCAAATTTCTGACATCTGTCACATCTTTTGACGAAGTCTAGGGCGTCTTTGTTTAAGGTGGGCCAGTAATATCCATATCGGAGTATCTTCTTTGCCAGAATCTGCCCACCAGTGTGATCTCCGCAACTTCCTCGATGTATGTTGGATAAGATCTCCTTGGCTTCCCTTCCAGCGGCACACCTTAGTAAGGGATTAGAGAAGCCGCGTCGATAGAGGATGCCTTCTTGTATCGTGTAGCGGGAAGCTTTCCTCAAGATTTTCTTGACTTCGTTACGCCCGTCGGGCAGTGTGCCATCTTGTAAATATTTCCGGACAGGAGTCATCCAAGTTTCCTCTTCGATTGCAGCTATCATGTTCATTATCTCGTAACTCGGGGCTAGTTGCTGTGAGGTGGTTATTGTTCGGGAAGCGGCGCCGTCCTTCATGATAACTTGCTTTGCCAGTTCGTCGGCCTCCTGATTCTCTTCCCGAGGAATGTGTTTGATTAAATAGTGATCCAACTGATTGAGCAGCAGCTTGGTCTTCTTTAGATATGCTGTGAGTCGTTCTCCTCGAGTCTGGAATTCTCCCAATATTTGATTTACAATAAGTTGAGAATCACTATGGAGACATAAAGAACCGACTCCAATCTCCAGGGAAAGTTCTAATCCGGCTATCACGGCTTCGTATTCTGCGTCATTGTTAGTGGCAGCGAACTCCAACCTTAGGGTGTAGTGCAGCTTCCTTCCCCTGGGGGTGATTATCACAACACCTGCCCCCGAGCCTTGTTCATTTGACGCTCCATCAACGAAGAGGTTCCACTTGATATTTTCTGCTACTTCAGATTGCTCCTTACCTTCGTTAGTAGTGAATTCGACAATGAAATCAGCTATGGATTGTCCCTTGAAAGCGGTGCGAGGATGGTAGATAATATCATATTGACCCAGTTCAATGCACCACTTAAGTAGTCACCCGGAAGTGTCGGGGAGATGGAGTACTTGCCTTAGTGGTTGATCGGTTAAAACTCTGATGGAATGAGATTGGAAGTAGCGTCGCAGTTTCCGTGACGTGATAAGAAAACAGTACGCTAGCTTTTCAAGTTTAGGGTATCTGGCTTCTGCCCCTGTGAATCTCTTGCTTACAAAGTATACGGGTCGCTGTGCGTGGTTGCCCTCCCTCACCAAAGCGGCGCTTAAAGCATGGGACGATACAGCAAGGTATAGGTATAGGTGGAGTTGAGAGTACTGGTGGTCTTTGGAGGTGTTTGATTAAGCAAAGGAAGGCTGTCGAGCATTCGTCAGTCCATTCGAACTTTCCTTTGTCTTTCTTAAGAGCTTCGAAGAAAGGGATGCATTTGTCGGTTGCTTTAGAGATGAACCTGCTTAGGGCAGCCACCTTCCCGTTTAGGCTTTGCATCTCTCTTCGAGTGGATGGTATCTTGATGTCTTGCAAGGCCCGGACTTGTTCGGGGTTCGCTTCAATCCCCCTGCATGAACGATGAATCCCAAGAACTTTCCCGACGATACTCTGAATGAGCACTTTAGAGGATTCAGTTTTATTCCATATTGGCGAAGTACTTGAAACACTCGTTCAGGTGGTTTATATGATCGTTGGCTTTCCTTGATTTTACCAGCATGTCATCCAAATAAACTTCCATAGTTTGCCCTATTAATTTTGCGAACATCTTGTTGACAAGGCGCTGATAAGTAGCTCCGGCGTTTTTAAGTCCAAAAGGCATTACTTTGTAGCAGTACAATCCTCGGTCAGTGATGAAACTGGTGTGGTCTTGATCGGGGGCGTGCATAGGGATCTGGTTGTATCCTGAGTATGCGTCCATGAAGGATAAGAGTTCGTGTCCGGCTGTACTGTCCACGAGTTGGTCGATTCGGGGGAGTGGGAAGCAGTCTTTCGGGCAAGCGTCATTTAAGTTGGAGAAATCGATGCATGTTCGCCACTTCCCATTAGCTTTCTTTACCAGTACCGGGTTGGCGATCCATTCTGGGTAGATGGCTTCTCGTATGAAGTCATTGGCAAGTAAGTTTTTTACTTCTTCCTCGAGGGCTGCTGATCGTTCTGCCCCCATGCTCCTCTTTTTCTGCTTCACTGGCACCTTGGTAGGATCGATGTTCAGTATATGGCATGCTACGTTTGGAGAGATTCTTGTCATGTCGGCGTGCGTCCATGCAAATACATCCATGTTGTGGCGAAGAAAATCGACGAGTTGATCTTTCAACTCCGCTCTTAACTGAGACCCGACTCTCAGTAGTCTAGTTGGGTCGTGTTTGTCTATAGCTACAAATTCCATAGCCTCTGCAGGCTCGGTGGTGGCCTCCTCCTCTTTGTCCCTGGGGTCTAATTCGTTGAAAGGATCGCTGGTATATCGAAGAGGAGGGGATTTCTTTAATTGCTATGCTTCCAGGCTTTTCTTGCAGAGAGAAGTCTCTGCATCCTTTCCTTTATCCTTCCCGCGGTTATTACAAAGCTCAGTTACATAGCAATCTCGAGCGGCGTCTTGATCTCCCTCTATTTTTCCTACTCCGTTATCTGTTGGGAATTTCATCTTCAGGCACCATGGGGCTAGGACAATTTGGAAGTCAGACAAGGCTGGTCTTCCCAAAAAGGCGTTGTAGGCCGAATGGTTCTCTATCAGTACGAATGTTTGTTTTCGCACAGCGGAGCGGGGATGACTTCCTATTTCAACAAATAGGTCCAGTTGCCCGAGGGGCATCTTCGCATCTCCAGTGAAACCATGTAGTGGTTTGTTGCAGGGAGACACATCCTTCATTGACAGCTTCATTTTGTCGAAAGCATGCTTGAATAGGATATTTACTAAGCTTCCAGTGTCTATTAAAATTCGAAAAACTTTGGCTGGACCGAACCAAGCAGAGATGACCATAGGATCCATGTGTGGGTACTGTCTTCCCTCTAGATCACGCCTACTGAATGTGATGTCGTCACTCTCTTTCCGTTTCGGGTGACGTTCTTCCATAACAGAATTAACGTAGCCTTCAGCGTTTCTAAGCGACTTACCGTATTTTTCCATCTCTGTCCAGCTTCTGTCGGCGATGTGTGGTCCTCCTGATATGGTATGGACTACTATTTTCTCTTTACTAGAGCCGCTGGTGTTGCAATTTCCTCCGCCTTCCTCTGGGAGGGGTAACCCTGGGTTTTCATTGGCGGGAGATGGAGTCCTGCTCTGGCTTTTTACATAGCGCTCCAGTCTCCTCCTTCTGATGTGTTCTTCAATCAAGTCCCGGAGATGGTGGCATTCATTGGTGTCATGTCCGTGGGATTCGTGGAAGCGGCAGAACTTTCCAGATTTGAGTGCGTTATCTGACTCCTTCTTGTGCGGGGGACGCTTGTATCTAACTTCGTCTTGAGTGGCTAGGAAGATGTTTTCGATTGTTTCATTCAAAGGAGTGTAGGAGTCAAATCTTGGTCCAGGTCGATATAGGCGCTTTTCCCCTTTCTTGCCCCCAGCATTGTCTCTAGAGTCATTTCTCCGAACATCCTTTGTTGCAGCGGAAACCCTGTCTGTGGCTGTTTTAACCTGTTGCCCTGACTGCCTCTCAGTGGCAGTGTCTTCAAGTCTTATATACTTTCCAGCTTCATGGAAGAAATCAGGTAAAGTAGCTGGCTTTTCCTTGGTTAGTCTTCTAGCAAATTTAGTATCCGGGTGTACACCACTGTAGAGGGCCATTAGGATAAGTTTCTCGTCGGCATCTTGGACTGCGGCCGCCGCAGCGTTGAATCGGGTGAGATATTGTTGCACTGTCTCTCTGGGTTTCTGCTTGATATTAGATAAGGAATAAGCGTCCTTGGGTTGTTCCACATGAATGCGGAACTGACTGATGAATTTTTCTTTCAACATTTCCCATGAGCTGATGGACCCTTGGGGTAGGTGGCAGAACCAGGAGGTAGCTAGGTCTGCCAAGAAGAGTGGGAAGCATTTACACAACACTCCCTCCGTTGCTCCGCTCATGAGCATATGCTGGGTGTATCTCTGTAAGTGTACGATGGGGTCAGAGGTTCCCTTGTAAGGTTCCATCGTTGGCATTTTCCATTCCTGGGAGGTGATGGCAGTTTCAATCTTGCGGGTGAAGGGGCTGGTTACCCTAGCACCTATCCCTCGATCCCTTTGCTCCCGTTGGACGCACTCCCTGAACAATCGCGCCATTCTTTCATCAGAACTTGGAGTGGATAAAAATGAGTTTGGTTCTTCCCTACGGGATTGACTCCGTCCAGATGACCTGTAGGGATGGTATCGTTTAACACTCCTGGCATTCTCCAATGGCTGCCTCTGGTCTTCCAGAGGCATGCTGGGGTCAGCCATAGTTGGCCCTTGCCTTGATCTTCCCCTGCTGGGTTCTGTTCTTAGAACTTCCTCGGGTCCAACTTCAGGCTGGACTCCAGCTCGGCCCCATCTACTGGTGTTTCCATGGTTAGGTAGCATGACAAGCTCAGCTACATCCGACCCCTGCCTGGCACCTCCCCCGTTGGGTTCGGTTCCAAGTGTTTCCTCGGGTCGGAATTCGGGCTGAGTCCGGGCTCGGCTCCTACCATGGCTGTTTCTGTTGTTAACCTCTTCGAAGAAGAAAGGCCTTTGTCGCCTCCCAGATCCTCCAGATTGGGGCTCACCCCATGATTCGGTGTTGCGGTTGGATTCTTCAGCATCCCTTAGGCGTGAGATGAGTTGGTCCACCAAGGCTTCTTGTTGAGATGCAAAGCGGTTAGTTACTTCAGCCACAACCCTGTCCAGGTCCGCCCTAGTAATTGGTTGTTCCACGGCGGGCGCTGTTGGATTTGCCTGATTTTCATCTGGTACTGCTGTTAAAACGGGATGATTCTCTTGATTTGGGGCCACTGGATCTGGGATATTGCTAGTTGCGACGTTCTTTCCTTTGTTAACACCTCTCCTCTGCCTGGAAGTCATGTTGTCGGATCAAGGAACGATGCTGTTAGGAAGAAGGTTGAGTAGGAGAAGCTGTAGCTTCTAGCTCGAGTTCTCAGTGAAAGAACCAAAAATGTTTGCACAAAAAATGGACAAACACCTCCAAGTCGTATGAATTAGTTGATTTTATGTTGTTTCCAGTGATTTGGGTGATTTACGCAAATATATAAAAAAAAACAGGGACTGAACTGTAAAAGACACACAGATTTATAGTGGTTCGGCCGGAACGTGCCTACGTCCACTTTATATGTTATTCTCCTTTTCTATTCAGATTACAAGTACAAAGCTTTGTATACAAGTATATGAAAGTTGTTTGAAAGTTCCTTCCGTGCTTGAGCTCTCAAAAACTTGTCTGCCATTGTCGTACCCATGCCCCTCTATTTATAGAGTGAGGTTGGGGGCAGGGGTCTTGGATGTACATAGCTGCTGGTGGGCCTGGGCTGATGCAATCTGGCCTGGCAGTGTTGGTTCGGCAAGGCCTTGGTTCGGTGGAGAGTTGGTGTGGACGTGGTCCGGTAGTGGTTGGAGTGGGTTGGTTCGGCATGAGGTTGGTTCGGTGGATAGTTGGTGTGGACGTGGTCCGGTAGTGGTTGGAGTGGGTTGGTTCGGCATGAGGTTGGTTCGGTGGATAGGTGGTTCGGCAGGAGCTTGGAGGAGGTTGGTTCGGCAGAGTCTGGTTCGGTGATGGTGGTAGGAAAGGGATGGTTCGGTAGTTATGGGTAGTGGGTTGGTAGTGCTCCGGATCGGCAATGCATGGACGTGGATTTTGGACCGGTAATGCTTCCTTTTCTTTGGTTCGGTGGTGATGAAAACGAACCCAACAAGAGGTATCAGTATTATTTAAATTAATTTAAGTAAATGTTTATAGATTGGAAATAAACAGTATAGTTAATATTCATGGATATTAGAGAGAAATTGTATACAGTAAAGTTTTATACATACAGTGTGCTATTTACAGTTTATCATTTTAAAGATAAATTGAAAGTATATATATATATGTGTGTGTATATACAGTATAAGATTTATTTTTGGAATCTAAATTTTTGTTTATAAGCGTATGTATATGGTTTCAAAAGAAAGTATATACATGCAGGTTTGAAATTTATATAGAAATGAAATCTTAGTTACAATAAAATATATATATTATTTTTGTTTTATTATTTACATATACAAAAAAAAAAGAATTTGTTTAACGTTAAAAGTGTTAGTTTAAATTGTTTGAAGGGGTATACAAAAAATTGATTTCTTAATCTATATAAATTTATTTTTATAAATGAGGGTCTCAAAGGAAAAGAAAAGAAGTAGAAATTTGTTATGAAAAAAAAACTTAATACTCATACACATTTAAATATACATCCATATGGATAAAACAGTTAGTATAAAATAATTTTAGAAAAATAATAGTACTAATAGATATAAGTATTTTAAATTACTTGTTATTTTAAATAATGAAGTTGATGAATAAATTGTTGAGTTAACCTATCTAATTTATTCTAGTTGAAAAATAAAAAGGAAAGTTATTAGTTTAAACATAAAACACTGGTTAATTAATCTATTTCAATTTAAATTATTTCAGCTACCAAATTAATTAAAAAAAAGGAAAATTTAGTTAAAATATAAATTTTTGGTTAATAAAATTTATTAAGAGAAGGAAATTTAATAATTAGTTAGATAAATTTATTAAAGGAGAAAATTGGTTTAAAAAGAATTATCAACTAATCAAAAAACTATTAAACGGAAGTTAATTATTAAGTTGATTCGAATATTAACGAATTGTGTAAATAATTATTCAAGGTATAAATCAAGAAAATCGAGTCAAGAATGGAAATGGATTGCAAAATAAGAGCAAAGGTGAGAACTTCTCATTCAGAATTTTGTTTGGTTAATTTTAAATAGTTAGATTTAATATTGCTGATTGTATTGGTTGTTTGTTTGGAT
The DNA here is from genome assembly GCA_030765085.1 of Allium cepa. Lineage (NCBI taxonomy): Eukaryota > Viridiplantae > Streptophyta > Magnoliopsida > Asparagales > Amaryllidaceae > Allium > Allium cepa. The sequence continues at coordinate 111,569,518 of CM060945.1, read as the reverse complement.
AATATAGTATTATCTACTGTATTGAAATAGACCCTATACGTCGCCTATTAAGCGGATGTTATTTATAAATCCCATATACCGCGATATTCCACCTTGAAGTGGAATTGGTATTATATATGTACTTGGAGTTGATTCCCGCATTATATAGCAGATGAGACCCTATTGCGCCGCATAATAGCGGATAATATTTTATAAATCTCATATACGGCGATATCCCGTCTTGAAACGGGATTGGTATTGTACTAATGTCTGTGGATGCAGGGAAACAGGTTGGAGGGATCCAACTGGATTCCTCAAATAATTGAATTGGTTTCAATATTGTGTGTTGATTTCTTTTTATCATAATCTGTGACGACCCGTAAATTTTCGATAATTAAAATAGCTAATTTAATAAGATTTCGTGATTTAGTGTTAGAAAAAAATTTGTAAGTCGTTTGGAATAATGATAAATGTTGAATCCATTGGGTATAATAGAGTAATTGATTTATAAGTAAAATCTATTTAAAATCAAATATTGAACAGGTAAATTGTTTAAATTAAATATTTAAAACTTATTGAATAATTGAATAACTGTAAAATGAAAATAGTATTCTAAACTGTAAATTGGTTTTAAAAGTTGAATCTTATAAGTTCAATTTCAATATTTCAAAAGATAATGAATTATTGGATAAGCGAAATTGTTTAAATTTAATATTTGGAATTTATTGAAATATATAATAATGGGAATTGAATAACCATATAATGGAAATGATTGTTCTATAATTTTAATTCGTTTCAAAAGTTAAATTTTTAAGTTCGTTTTGAATATTTCAAAAGATAGTGATTTAAGAATAATCAAATTTGTTTAAAATTTAATATTACAAATGTTTGAATAATTAAATTCCGAATTTGATATGATTAATTTGATATTGAAATTTATTATATGAAAATAGAGTGGATAAATGAAATTTGATTTAATAGGATTCAAATTGGTTTCCAAAGTGAATGTAAGTTATATTGGGATTTTAATAGAGTTAAAAAGATTTTAAAATTGGAATTTATTGGATAAATTGAATAACGGGTTTAATTAAAATTTTATTTTATCATATTAAAGTTAGAATGATGTTGTAGAACTTTTAAAATTGAATTAAAAGTAAATTTGTGAAAATTGAATATTTTAATATTTAATTATCGACTGGAAAATAGCCAAATTTTGAACAGTCTCAGAATGGGACGAAACTAGTTCCATTGGATCCGTAATAATTTTTTATTATCGGATTTCAATTTTTGTAGCAATCGGAGTTGTCGTTTGACCGTGGTAGCTCGAAACGCGTTGAAATTGTTTTAATATTAATTTGGCGAGTTAAAATAGTCATTTTTCAAACGGTCTCGGATTTCGACGAAACCAGTTTCATCGGATCCATAATGTGATATTATTGTAAGATTTTAAATTTCGTGTCAATCGGAGTTGTCATTTGTCCGGGGCAAGCCAAAACGCCTAGAAATTTAGTTAACCGATTTAATTTATAATCGATCATTTATTTCCGTAACTCACACATATGATCGAATTAGCTCTCGAAACCTATTCCATTGTGTCCGGAACGCGGGATATACCCTAGGAACGCTGGTTACTGCGCGTAAATCGGAGTTCGGAAACCCCGAAATGAATAGTGTTCGTCCGAATTTCTATATAAGCAAGATATTAGTTTATTTTGCAAAAGAAAATTAACCCTAGGGTTTAAGGTTCAGGAGCCGCCAGTTTTAAAAACAATGGCCGAAAATCATTCATTTTCCTCTTCAATTATCGATCAATCCATTGAGTTTTAGAAGATGCTCCCAACTGGAAAGTCGAAGATCACCTCAACGTCTATCTATCCAACGGTCGAGATTGTCATCGTAGCTTCGTAGTGGCTGAAATCTGCTCGTGTGTGTCGCGTGTTTGGTCACGTTTTTCCAAGCAATGGGGTAGCCGAGCTTCGAGTGGCTCCCGGCAGTGGTGATGGGGGGTATGGCCTTCGATTTGAGAGCGCCTGATCGAGTTCGTATGGCCTGAGGTAGGAGCGGCATTAAGCCCTAGTTTTGAAGATGGGTTCGGCTTCGTTGTGTTACTGGGTTTTCTCAAACGGGAGAGAAAGAAGGGGAAACACGTGCGGCCTGGATCTAATTCCAAAATGCACGGCCAAGATTTTCTTTGGGTATAAAAAAATATATTTTGTTTTAATTATAGTAATATATGTTAAATCTTCAAACACGCATATCTCAGGCATACGAGGTTGGAATTGGACGAAACCGGTGGCGCCGAAATCGTAGAGTCGAGAGCTACGCTGCAGTGCAGATTCGGGAGTGTTTGGAGCTCGCTAAATTTTTGGTCAAATTGAACGTCGTTCGATTTGCTTTGAAATTGAAAATCAAGGTGAGTGTTTTATAACGCTCACAACGTACTAAATATCTTTATGCTAGTTAAATTTGACATTATGAAGTGTTATGAATTTTATTTGTCGTTGGTTGATAGAATTTAATTGTCATATTGATTGCCATTTGAATTAACCGTTGAAATTAAATTGACAGTTAAATTGAAATTAAAATTGAATTGCGATTGAATTGCCTGACATTGATAACCATGAAATTGCCATGAATTGTTTTGTCTATTGGATGATGTATTTCGATGGATGTTATTGGTTGATATTTAAATGTTTGGATGTTTATTTGCTTGTATATATCCTGTTAAGCATACATATGAAACTGTGATTTGATTTAAGTAACATATATTCATCCCTGACATTTAATTGAAATAAATAATTACTTGGCCATAGGATAGAAAATTATATACGGACACCGAATTGGCTAAATTAATAATTTTTAAAATCGTCGATTTGAAACTTATTTAAATGCTTTGATTTAATAGTTATAAATAGAAATCAATTTATAAAAATCAAATTTATCGAAAAATTGAGTTTGGAATGTTGAAATAAAATTAGGTTAAAAGAAATTGTTAAATAATCAAAGTGGAGACTTTGGGATTTAAAAATCGAGATATGATTGAATTTCGTAAATTGATTTGTTTAAAGACTTAACCTAAAATTCGAGCTTTGAATATTACTAAGTAAAAGCGATATAAAAAGATATTTTGAAATTGAGCTTGAGATTGAATCATATTTGTAATTGGATTTTAAATTTGAATATTGGAAGAAATTTTTGTTAAGTATTATAAATTGATATTTTGAAAATCAAGCTCCAAATCGATATAAATTGAAATTGAACAAATTAAAGGTGAATGTAAAATTGAACTAATTTGAAGTCAAAGTTGACATTGATTTGAATTGAAATCGAAATTGAATCGGTAGAACGAAAATTGAAATTGATTTGAATTGGGAAGTTATAATTGAAATGGATTGGTTTCGAAGCTGTTTTATCTTGTTTCCAAATTACTCGGTTATATAAACCATTTTTGAATACTTAAACTATTTTAAATCTACTTAACCCAATTTAAATTATTTTAAACTAATTTATCTATTTTAAATCCATTTTAAGATTTTAAGTATTTTAACTATTTTAATTATTTAAAACTACATTTAAACTACTTAAAACTATTTTCTAAAATTCTAAGCTGGTTAATAAGGTAAAATGTTTATATTTAAATCTTGAATTTAAATACGAATTGAGTTAAATGAAGTTGCAACCTAAATTGAAATTCGAAATGATTTTGAAATCGAAATGAGATATTGATGCGAAAAATGATTTTGAAACGGAATCTTGCATTTGAATAGATACGATGATATTTGAAATGGATTTGATTTTTGAAGCGAATATGATATTTTGATATCAATAATGAATCGATTTGAAATGTAAAAGAGCCAACGGTGTAATAATACGTAGTTATTAAAGAGACCGGGATCGGATATGGACATACTCTCTGTCGATACCGAACACCACTTTAATAACTATTATACGCGGAGTGTTGATCCAGAATGAAGTGGATGGTTTGGTGAACGCGTTGACTGAAGGAAGAGAACGATATTGGATGACCCCTGACATGACTAAAACAGGAGCCGTGCCGGACCATTGAGGTTCGCCATCTCTAGCGGACACACTTCTTCGATACCATATATATTACATTTGCGATTCGATTTGGGTGCACCCCTTGATTTGGGAGTGTTGTTTCGCGGTGTTGGGGTAGCTGCTGGCTATGCTCAACATCAGTCCGGATCACGCAACTACTAGTATCCTAGTTGGTATCGCCTCATGTACCTTGTCATACTGATTATCCTATTCGCGACCACTACGTTATGTTTTGTGTTATACCTATGGGGTACCTTCTGATAACCACCAATTTACGGTGGGGCTTATGGTGCTGTATAGACTATGGCATTATAAAAATGTGTTAAGGGGGATTATGGTAACGCCTTAACACTATTTTGATACTTTATATTATTAATAGGCATTATCTACTTAGCGACATTACTATATAGTAGATAGTTTTACGGATCCTTAAGAGATGGAAAATCCCGTAACATCTTTTGAGTTTTTGCACGCATGGTGACACTGGATATGAGATGTCAAACCCCGTAAACATCTCTGACGCCGTTACACTCATATTTATTTATGATTGATTTAACTTTCATAAGGATATTTTAGTCTTGACTCGAGTGTTTTGTCTTTTCATTACGCTCGGGTCAGTCCTGAGTTTTTCAGATTTTGAAGATCTATTCTGGAGGATGAAGACGAAGATTTGGTATACTATTACTATTATTACCCTTGCATCATGCTATCTGCTGCATTATTTTAATTATTCTGTTGTATATGTATAACTCTGATAAATGCGATTAAACTGTCCAAAGGAGACTGCCGAAATTTTCCGTAAATCCGGGTGTTAGAAAAATTTTCAAGTTTTAAAAAAAAAATTATAACTTGTTTTGATAACTAATTTTTAAAGTTAGAAAGCCGTTCGGAGTAACTTAGTGGAAGCGTATTTATGACTTTATAAATGGAATTTCATTATTTTATAAGTTAGTAACTTGGAATAAAATATATCTAATGTTGAATTCTATACTTAGTTCCTTTTCCCTTCTTTTTCCTTTTCGGGGACGAAAAGTTTTGAGTGGGGGAGAGTGTAGCGACCCGTAAATTTCCGATAATTAAAATAGCTAATTTAACAAGATTTCGTCATTTAATGTTAGAAAAAATTTATTAAATCATTTGGAGCTAGTGTAAATTTCGAGTAAAATTAAACGCTCGTTTAATTTTATTCGAAATAAAACGCTGGAACTACATTGAAATCAAGGTGAGTGTTTTATAACGCTCACAACGTACTGAATATCTTTATGCTAGTTAAATTTGACATTATGAAGTGTTACAAATTTTATTTGTCGTTGTTTGATAAAATTTAATTGTCACATAGATTGTCATTTGAATTAACCGTTGAAAATTTAATTGACATTTAAATTGAAATTGAAATTGAATTGCGATTAAATTACCTGACATTGATAACTATGAAATTGCCATGAATTGTATTGTCTATTGGATGATGTATTTCGATGGATGCTATTGGTTGATATTTGAATGTTTGGATGTTTATTTGCATATATATATCATGTTATGCATACATATGAAACTATGATTCGATTTAAGTGATATATATTCATCCCTGACATTTAATTGAAATAAATAATTACTTGGCCATAGGATAGAAAATTATATACGGACACCGAATTAGCTAAATTTATAATTTTCAAAATCGTCGATTTGAAATTTATTTAAATGTTTTGATTTAAAAGTTATAAATAGAAATCAATTAATAGAAATCGAATTTATCGAAAATTGAGTTTGGAATGTTGAAATAAATTTTGGTTAAAGAAAATTGTTAAATAATTTAAGTTGAGACTCTGAGAATAAAAATTGGGATATGATTGAATTTCGAAAAATCTATTTGTTTTAAAGATTGAACATTATTTCGAACTTTGAGTAGTACTACGTAAAAGCGATATAAAAATGATATTTTGAAATTGAGCTTGAAATTGAATCATATTTGAAATTTGGATTTAAATTTGAATATTGAAGGATAATTTTGTTAAGTGTTATAAATTGATATTTTGAAAATCAAGCTCCAAATCGATATAAATTGAAATTGAATTAATTGAAGGTGAATGTGAAATTGAATAAATTTGAAGTCAAAGTTGACGTTGATTTGAATTGAAATCGAAATTGAATCGGTAGAATGGAAATTGAAATTATTTTGAATTGGGAAATTATAATTGAAATGGATTTGGTTTTTGAAGCGAATATGATATTTTGATATCAATTATGAATCGATTTGAAATGTAAAAGAGCCAATAGTGTAATAATACGTAGTTATCAAAGAGGCCGGGATCGGATATGGACATACTCTCTGTCGATACCGAACACCACTTTAGTAACTATTATATGCGGAGTGTTGATCCAGAATGAAGTGGATGGTTTGGTGAACGCGTTGACTAAAGAAAGAGAATGATTATTGGATGACCCCTGACATGACTAAAACAGGAGCTGTGCCGGGCCATTGAGGTTCCCATCTCTAGCGGACACACTTCTTCGATACCATATCTATTACATTTATGATTCGATTTGGGTGCACCCCTTGATTTGGGAGTGTTGTTTCGCGGTGTTGGGGTAGCTGCTGGCTATGCTCGACATCAGTCCGGATCACGCAACTACTAGTATCCTAGTTGGTATCGCCTCATGTACCTTATCATACTGATTATCCTATTCGCGACCACTACGTTATGTTTTGTGTTATACTTATGGGGTACCCTCTGATAACCACCAGTTTACGGTGGAGCTTACGGTGCTGTATAGACTATGGCATTATAAAAATGTGTTAAGGGGGATTATGGTAACGCCTTAACGCTATTTTGATACTTTATATTACTCATAGGCATTATCTACTTAGCGTACATTACTACATAGTAGATAGTTTAACGGATCCTTAAGAGATGGAAAATCCCGTAACATCTCTTGAGTTATTGCACGCACGTTGACACTGGATATGAGATGTCAAACCCCGTAAACATCTCTGACGCCGTTACACTCATATTTATTTACGATTGATTTAACTTTCATAAGGATATTTTAGTCCTGACTCGAGTGTTTTGTCTTTTCATTACGCTCGGGTCAGTCCTGAGTTTTTCAGATTTTTGAAGATCTATTCTGGAGGATGAAGACGAAGATTTGGTATACTATTACTATTATTACCCTTGTATCATGCTACCTGTTGCATTATTTTAATTGTTCTGTTGTATATGTATAACTCTGATAATGTTGTATAAATAATTGTCAAAGTATAGTAAACAGCTTCATGAACTGTTTATTTGACAATTATATTCTATCGTTCCGCTGCGAGATTCTGTGTTGTTTCTTTTTCTTTATTTCTCTTTCTTTTCTTTTCTTATTTACCCCAATAACCATCTTCCCTTTTGAATGTTTTGGAATCGGCATGTGTATTTGATCGTCGGTTTAAAGTGTCCCTGTATGATTATCTGTATGATTGAAATTGTTGAAGGCTAAAATTTAGCCGAATAAAATTCTGGTATCATTAGATACCAGAAATAAGTAAAATTTGATTTTTGAAATAAGTAGTAGATAAATTTGTAAAACGGTTTGAATTGGGATATTTGAATTATTATAAATGGTTATATAAAAAGATTTATAAAATGGATATTTATAAATAAAAAACTGGAATTATAAAACGAGTTTTTATAAGCGTTAAAATGAATTATAAATGAATTCATAAGTGAATGAAATTTATAAAATTGTGAAGTTATAAAAGGAAATGTTTTTTGTAAAATAAGAGAACTATAAATAATTTACTTATAAATTGGGTTTTAGCATTTAAATAAGATATAAATAGAATTTGTTAATTAAGGGATTTTATAAGTTGAAGTTTATATATATATATATATATATATATCTGTGTGTGTGTGTGTGTGTGAATTTATAAACGTTACTTTATAAATCCGAAATCAATTGAATTCGATAGATTAAACATAGAAGTTTATTAAAGGAGATGTATCCACGATTTTGGATAGGGGATAACCTTTTAAATAAAATGTGTAGAAAATGTTGAATTGGATTAACGAAGTATATTCACGATTTTGGATAGTGAATAATATATTAAAGAAAGGTTCTGGGAAAATGATATTTTAAATAGAATCAAAACGATTAGAGATGTTTTAAATGTATTAAGTATTGAAAACATAGATTTCAACATTCATTGTTGAAATAGGCGTTTTCAAGGAATAGAAGGAGACGATGGACTATAACACCGTTGTTATAGTAAATGATTTTCGAAAGGAAATGTCTTATATAGTATTGGGTTTTATATATCTATCTAAATTTCGAATCCCTATGCTGGAGATTTTGGGTCGTCATAACAATGTTTTATGCAATATTTGTTTGGACTCAAATAAAAGTGTTAAAGGAAATGTTTTCCTTAAGAAATGAAATATATACTTAATATTAATTTAAGTATATCGAATATTTTCCAAATGTTGAAAATAAATAGATTTGTGAAATACTTATTACTAAATAAGTAGGGAAATGTTTTTCCAATATGAAATGAACGTTTTGAGAATTATCTTTTTAAAGATAAATTGAAAGTGAATATTTGAAATTGATTTGAAAATCGTATATCAGTAGATATTTTGGAATATAAATTCACTATGGAATTTATAAAGGAAAGGGGAATCTTTTTAAAAATAAATATCGATTTATTTTTGAAGTATGGAAAAATATATCTAGTAAAAATATTTTGGAAATAAATAATTTGGAAAATTATTTGGAATCTGGTGATGTTGTGCATACCTATTGATAGTTAAATAACCGACTATCAATATTTACCTTTAAATAGGTATTTGTTGTGATTTTCTTGAATTTGAATGCCACACTTATTTTCAAAATAAGCGCTCACTATTCGGGTTAGCCGGGAAAGGACGTTGGGGTCGTATAACCCATTCCGAATATGTCATACGTCGTTATGGATTGCATTTGAAGACCGGTGTTGAAGACTGGATATTTGTGAAAACGGAAGGATTACCGTCGAATGTTTCTGCATCGGCTAATCCTCGATATAGAAATTTATTACCCTTTGTGAAGGGAAGTCCGGTCGTGATTAGTGAATATCCGGATTGCAAGGACTTCTTTGTAAGTGCCTTCGGTTCCGTTCGATCCCGGAACGGACTTGTATGGATGTGTGTCCGACATTACAATTTGAGATGTAAAGCTGGTTTCTATCAAATATATTTCCGTTGGTGGCAGAGAATTTATTCTCTTAGCTTAACACCCTTAGAGATTATGTAGTTGATGGTTACTAGCGATACATTCTCAAATTGGTAATGTGGCATAGGAAGTGCTGTTGAGCATATGTGATCAAAGCACAGCTTTTGTATAAGCGTAGATTTGTGGACGAGACTTTGTCGGACCGCACACCCCGGAAATGGTCAAAACAGGAAGGATGCAGCAAGGTTATTAGGGGGTAGCGCCCTTTAGTGTATGTCGTTCCTTCTGGATAGAGGTGATATCACGGTATGGAGCCCAGATACTTAATCTATGTTGTTGCAGCAAATTTATTACTTTTTGGTTGTTGGAATCGAGGATCCTCGGATATAGGTCGGTTACGATTGGGGGATGGCATATTCGTGTCAGTAGTTACCCAGTTTGAAGGGTAACCCGGCCTTGTGTTGGCAGAGATCTGGTTAGGATCTCGGGTCGTCTTTCCAGAGGCGTACCCATGTGGCAATGGGAAGTTCCTTGGCCTGACCATTTGTTGGAAATCCAAAGAAACAATACGATCTTGTATGGTTTTAATTGCAGAACCTATCATTCACTTATGGTGGTCACCGCTGTTTGGATGGTACCTATAGTAGGCATAAGTGCGAAATGCCTATGCTGGCTAAGATTTATATCTTTACTTTCGAAATGATTTTTCCTACACTATGCACTAATAATAATATCAAATGTTTCTTTTTAATGCGTATCAAGCATCTTTGACTGTCATAAGGGGAAATCTCCTCCGATTCTGCGTTTGCATTGTGTGTGTGTGTGTGTGCGGGAGGCCTTATGGTAGTCTCATTTTCTAAAAAGCATTGTGAATCTATTTTATGATTATCCTGTTCTTTGTTTTAAAGATAAATAACTGTTTTAAGTTCTCACACCAGTCACATGACTGACCTGGAGTTTATTCTTTCCCTTCCTAAACTCTGGGTGCCCACCAATTTCCACACGGGCAGTCTAGAGTTAGGTTATCAGGTCATTCTGGATTCGGGAGTTGCTGTAGAAATCTGGAGGCAAGCTAGATGGCGTAGCACATTACTAAGCATATAGTATTTCTTTTCCGCTGTTTGTTGCTGTAAACTCTGATAATGAATGTAATGTGATGTAATGTATAAAATGTACAGTTATTTTGTTTAATGATTATTCATTTATCTATTATATGTTGTTCCGCTGCGATTGTGAGATTCTGATATTGTTCTGTTGCTTCTTCTTTCTTTCTTCTTCTACTTCTTTCTTCTTCTTAAACCCTAAGAATTCGGTTTTTCGGCATTCGATTTCTCGATAGTTGATACAGTAGACGTATTGTTGTCGGCTTTCGGAAGCCGAAGAATCGGGTCCTTACATGGAAACTTGGGAGCAATGTCCCTAGAGTGGATGTAGCTTGAGTTTAATTCTGGCTATGACTTCAAACCTCGATGTAAACTAGAGCCAGAGTGTTTTCTAGTTTGATTGTCAAACTTACCTTGATTGATCTGGTCAGTTCAGACCCGAAGATGTGATCCCAGATGGACAGAGAACACGGCTAAGATGGAGAGTTGGGTAGAGTCAGAAGAGATGAGGCAACGCAGAATTAACCGCGATGGTTGGCTCCATAAGGATCGAAGATTTTTATGTTGATTGTTGATGGGTCGAGGGATATGGTGTTAGGTGAGTACCATTATTTGAGATTGACTCCTAGAGGCAATAAAATACACCGAAATATGTGACAATTTTTTTGGGAAGCGATCAAGAATGATACCTGGACATTCATATTGAACTGTATGAATTTTCAACTAGTTAAAAATGAGCAGAGATAGTCAAGTGGTTTGCTGTAACCACTTGAGATTACCAAATGGAAGTTAGAGCATATATCGATGGACCATCGAAGATCGGAGGAGGGTACGATAACATCCAAGTCATTATGACAGATTAACAAAGAGCAATCGATTTATACCCATTAAGTCAAATAAAATGAAAATCCAAATACACTGAATTGTATGTGAAGTGGATTGTGTGATTCCACGATGTTCCAAAGGGCATTATGAGAGATTGAGACATATTATTCGCTAGCGGGATTTGGAAGAGCTTACAAGAGGCATTGGGGACAGAGCTGCACCTAAGTATAGCTTATCACCCGCAAACCAATGGGTAGACCGAGAGGGTGAATCATATTTTAGAGGATAACCCGTGAGCTTGTATTATGAACTTTGGGGCTTATGGGATGATCACCTTCTTTTGGTTATGTTCACATACAACAATAGATATAAGTCTATTCTGCACTGCGCGATGGTAATACAATCTCATAATACAAGCGCGAAGAGGCAGTGCAGAATTGACCGTTCGATGCCATATAGCCGACAATGTAACGCCTTTTTGTTTTGGTGGAAAGCAGGTGAGAAACTGATATTTGGGCCAGATTGATTAGGGAAACATCAAATAAGGTTGAGACCATTCAGAAATGATTGAAGGATTCTCAAGGTAGATAGAAGAACTACGTTGATAAGAGACGTAGAGGTTTAGAGTTCTATATCGACAATATGGTGTTGGATCCCTCTGTTGAAGAATGTAGTTTGGTTTGACACTAAGGGAAAGTTAACGCCGAGATTAGTAGGTCCTTTTTTGATATCCGAGAGGGATTGGGAACCTAGCTTATAGAATTGATTTACCTCAGAAGATGGTGGTATGCACAACATATTCCATGTTTCTCATTTACGAAAGCTTGTGCATGGTTCAAGCATCATTGTCGAACCGGATCAACTAGATGATATTGAATATGAACCAGAAGCTTCGAGACCATGTAGGCCTCTTCGTATTGTCGAGTTTGATATGAAGCAGCTTAGGAGGAAGATAGTGGAAAGGTTCAGTGGAGCGAAAGCGAAGACGATTGCACGTTGAAGACCAAGGAAAGCGTAAGGACCACTTATCCGGTGCTCTTTACTAAATATGACTTTCTACATATCACACTTACTTTCACTTTTGATATCATGTGAGATAGTTTAATACTTTGCATGCTAGGGTAGGCGTAGATTAAATTTGATTTGCTTGATTGCACGTTTGATGTTTTGATATAGTTGTTTGTGCTTGTTAGGAATGCAGGGTAAATATTTTTTGACTTAACCTTATGACTGGGGGTTTCGGGGGAAAAATTACTAAAGGACGAAGAGTGTAACGACCCGTATTTTTTGTATCGGAGGATTGTAAAATATTATTTTTAAAATGCATGTCGGGTCGTATGACACTATAACTTTGGGAGATGTTGAGTAGTGGAATTTCCGACCCTTAGTAATTTTATTGGATAAATTTGATGCAAAAAACTTGTAAGGCCTATAAATTTTGATAGGAGACGAATTAGGTGTTGAGATCACTTCTATTAAAAGTTTATTGGACTTATCGTTTAGAAGACATGACTGTTTGAAATTTTGATGGATTTTGGGAAATCAATGGGTAATTAGTGACATTTGGCTTAGGCCTAAAAGGACATATTCGGAAATTGTGTTAAGTAAGGCTAATGGGACATCCTCTTCGTTGTTACACACTTCCCAAAAATAGTAAGAAACTCCACTAATTTCCCTTCTAGCCAAAAAGTAACCATTTTTCACTTTATTTAGCCTAATCACGTCATTAAGAGTGTAATTTGCTATATGATTAGATTGAATACTATTTAGGCACCTCTGAACTCGTACATCTACTATTTAACCTCAAATTTGCCTTGGGCTCTGTGTGCTTTGGTGTTAAGGTAAGTGATTTTGCATCTCTCACTAATCTAGTGTTAATATAGTAAAATAATGATTTTTAAGATGATTTTAATGTTAAAAACACATTTAAACCAATATCTAACTTCAGTAACATCTTTAAACTGAGTTTAAAAGGGTAAAATATAACTTGATTTGTGTTTGGCCATTTGGTAAAACAACTTGTTATTTGTATATGGGTTCTTGGATATGCTTTTTATTTCTTGATGTTGATTCTTGGATGTTGTATATTACTTGTACGTGATTTTTTGCATATTTAACTCATTTTGGCATGGTTTGAGTGTGGTTGTTATCGAGCAGAAATAATGAGTAAAACATTTAAAACGTGATGCGACTGTAATATGTTGTTGTTTAAGACCCAAGAAAATCCCAAAACATGTCAGATGTAGTTTGGTAAAGTTTTGTAGTGTTTTTGTAATGTCAAAATCATATCGATGGTAGGTTTAAGAACAACTCGGTGGTGTATGATCTTGGCATATTGCTTCGGGCTAGGGAAGTAGAACTCTTGGATTTTTATTAAGAGACTTCAATGCCAAGGAAAATGAGGAGAGTTATAAAAACTTAGTGAAAATCTCACTAACTAATCAACTTAGTGCCAACCTTATCTACTAAGTACTAACTTGTTTCACTTTGGGGGCATGGAGGCATGTGCTTCAGGAGGAGGAAACGAAGACTATGGGTTTGCTAGATGGACGAAAGATTTTGCACACTAGAAGTTAGAAAAGTTTAGTAAGGGAAATCAAGTCTGCACTGACTTGATTACTCCGAGCTATTTTTCCACCGCTTTACGAAACAAAGAGGGAGACTTTGACCCCAAGGCAAGATGAAATAGGCAAGTGAACTTAGCCATTTTATGGCTAAGTAATCATGTTGGCACCATCCTTATCAAGTTGTACCAACATAATGGAGCGTTGATGATGACTGTTGGCCCAAAAAAGGAATTGAGCAGCAGACTTCTAGGATTATGCTGAGTTAGTTGGTTCGATATACAAATTCGAAGTTATAACACAATGAAGAATAGTTCCATTGGTAAAAAGAGGAGGTGATTGTGAAGGTCCGGACTCTACCTTCGAAAATCGGCACCGAATACGACACTCATATTCAAATGTCGCAGATCCAAACGCCGAATCTGGTTCGTCGGAGCTTATAACACCATTAAGTACAACACAACGGAAGAAATGAATATATCAATATATAACATTGATACAATGACAGATACAATATCTGATATAATATGATACAACAGAATGATACAATAGAGATCATACTATCGGAATGGGTTATATGACACAAGGTCCTCTTTTGGCTAAACCGAATAATAAGCGCAATATTTAAAAACATATGGATATGGGATTTCAGTTAAGTCACAACTTCAAAAAAAAAAACCAAAACCTTTCTTCTAATGGTTTAAACAAATTACCATTTCAAATCTTTAAACAAAAAGATTTATTTCACAAAGTTCACCCAGTTTCACAAAGATCCGTTTACGGGTTTTAAAACAATTTTCCGTTTCGATTGGATTAACTCATTAAATCTTTAAATCAAAGACTTAATTTATAGCTTTCAAACCATTTCCATAACTTGGAAATCATTGTCATTTTAGACTTGAAATCGTTTTAACACCAATTGGAAGTTCATTTCTTATATGAAAGCTTTTACTATTTGAAAACAAATAGTTTTCGTTTCGGAAGAATCCAATTATATTTATACGAGTTAAAGCCTTTGAATTTAAATACAAATTCCCAAATCAACACCCTTAAAATGGTTTAACCCATATATAACTGGTATAACATCCTTAATCCCTAGTTTCAAATCATAGAATTCAGTTTCAAATTTTGAATTTAAATTTAAATCAAATTATTTAAATTTTAAGGCGTAATCAATTATTCAAAAATAAAATTTTATCTTTGAAATTCCTTTTCAAAAATTTCTTACTTTAATCCCAATCTATTCCCAAAACTATTTGGATTTAAAAATTCAAATTTCAAACTATTTCAAAAATCTACGACTTAACCAATTTCCACGCGCAATCCATATTTGTGTGTGTATGGTGTAGTCCAGGGGTTTTACACAGTAGTCAACATCATGAATCATCACAGATAAAGTAAATTTATCAATCACAAAGATTCACCATTACGATTCGATGTGGGTTTTGGATAACCAACTGGAATCCGACTCGCTGTCGCATCGAAATTTTAAATGCCATTTTACGGGTAAAGAGGTTTTCACCTACATACAGAAACAAATCACAATCACAGTTCAGCATAAAGCAATTCACATTACATAGCATCACAATCACATATCAGAAATATCAATCCAATATACAATATTGACAATTAATTTAAATTGATTAAATTAAACTCAGTTAATTACAAATGAGCAATTAACTTCTTAATTACTTTCATAAAGTAATTACACTTACACAATTTCATAAATGATTATCACTAAATTAATTAATCTAATTAATTGTTAAGATTAATCACATTAATAATTTATTTAAATAATCTTAGTTAATGATCTTCATTAACTAAAAACAATTCTTTTATTACTTTCCTAATTAATCTCTAATTATAAATTAACCTAAATCATTAATTTATAAATTAAATAATTAAGTCATTCCTTAATTATCTTATTCATTAAATCATTTTAATACCTGAATTGTTTCTAAGGTAATCCATTTCTATGTTGATGACTTCATTAATATTAAGTGTATTTAAGACATTACACTTCTAAATTTAGATTCAAATTTCATTTTGAATTTAAGATTCAAAATGATTATATATTTAAACATTAACCAAATTTAAACATCAACTTATAAACCTATATAAGAAAAGTTCTAACTAAATTACTTAAATTTTTATTTAAAATTTAAGCTTTAAAATACATTACATTTTAACTTGCAAAGTCGAGTTAAAAATATTTATTTAATTTTTCATTCAAATCCTTTTTATAAAAGAACTTTATCAAAATCCGATTCAAATATTTATTTGAAAACAAATTACTTTAAAAGCTATTTGATTTAAACTTGTTTAAACATTTAAATTTTAAAACTGATTTAAATCACAGATTTGAACTCAAGAAACTTGAATTCATATCTAAACATTTGATTTAAACTTGGCTTTAAAACTTTGATTTAAAACTTTGGTTTAAACTTACTTTTAAAATCTTGATTTTAAATTCTTGATTTAAAATCCCAATTCATTTTAAAAACTTAAGATTCAAAATCTTATTTGAAAACTAAACTTACGTTTTGAATTTAAACCCAGTTTAAATTCTGTTTCAGATTTTAAATTAAATTTTAAAATCTGAAAAGTGTCAGGTTTGTTTTTAAAACCTGAAAACCCTCTTTTAAATATTTTAAAACTTTAAGACTTCAAAGCCATTTTGAATTTAACTTCATCTAGATCTAAACTTTTTTTAAATCTATCTCATCATTTAAATTCTGTTTAAATTTGCTTTGAATTCAGATTTTAACTGTCAGGTTTTCTAAAACCTGTAGCAAAACAAAACAACCCAGGTCTCACTATTTTACTTCGAGTTCAACACTTAAAAACTTCGAGCCAACCAACCATTTCTTCGAGTTAAACTCGAGTCATCTCGCGTACCATCCCTACTTCTCCCCCCAACTACACAATTTCCATATCACCAAAATTAGTGCATGGTGTACGTGCACGTCGCCAGCGATCAACTCTAGTCGCCACCACTTCATCGAGCACGTCGACAATCACCTATAACCCATCCTCCAACCATCAGAATACCCATCCTCCTCGCAAATTTGAATTCGAGTATAAACTCGAAACCTGGAAACTTGAATTGGCCTCATTACCAAAACCTGGAAATCACGTCGTTCGCACAACCGCGATGACCAGAAACTCTAGAACTCCGGCCATCTACTCATCATCGCTCCTCCTACCATCACCCAAAAGCATGAGCAACTCGATCACACGTGGATGATGATCGAATCAAAACTTCCCGACCTTACAAAACTAGGTTTAGAAACTTTAAGCGTTCGCCGCCGCCGCCACCACGTCCAACTGCTCACACCCCCCCCCCCCCAATATTTTTTCCAGACCCACTAATCACTCCTACACCTCCGGCCAAAATCCCGATCACCACAAACCCGGGATCATCAGAGATCATCACTTAGATCTAAAAATTAAAATTTTAACTTTAAAAATCATGTTAAAGCATACGAATTAAAGTTATGTACCTGAAATCGTGAATTAAGAAACTTGAATTCTGACTTATGTAAGGGTTTTTGTTCAGTTCTTTGTTTCCAGAGAAATATACAAAATTATTTTAACTTAAATAAAATTTAAACTCTAATCTAGGATGAAACAAACAATTTTTCTTTGTATTCTATGTCCTAAAAGTTATCAGATCAAGGAATAAATTTTTTTGAATCAAACACAAGCTTAAAAACTAAAACAGTACAGACACAGGGACTACAACATATACATAGAGATATGCTAAAGAAGAATACTTACAAACAAACTAAATTTAAGAGATAAGCATACAACTATAAAGAATATACTTAAAACATTTAATTGTGATGTTACTCACAAATTTGGGAAGGCATAACAAGTTTGATTTGATGAAACATAGTTCTTCTTTGACATAGGTTGTGAAAATGCAAGCTGAAGCTTTTGCTCTCTGGTTTTAATTGATTGAACTGTTGTTTTAAATTTAATTGTTGTTTTAAAGTTAAAGATGAAGCCTACTTTAGTTTCTTGACTTTTGCTTGATCGAAACTGAAATGAAAAAGCTTGATATATATAAAAAGAAGTTTACAGGCTATACCATTCTTGTTTGTACAAAAAGGTCAGAGATATTTTCCTTAATATGGTGGCTGATATGATATTATGGTGTGCTAAGATATTTCTATTAATTTGCTTATCCTGTTTTATAGCTTCATAGATATTTAGATTTTTTTGTTTCTTGTTTATACTTATCCAATTTGTCTTCTTTTAAAATTATCTTTATATATTGTTCATACTTGAATGTATATATACTTTTTTTTCCTTTGCCTTATTACTTTATAATATAAACAAATTTCTATTTTAATATGTTGTTTAAATTTTCCTAATGAAATCACTTTATATTTTAATTTATCTTATATATATGCCTATTTCTAATTTAAATATTTATTTTTAACGTTAATACTTATTGTCTTATTTCTCTATACGCATATATATTTATATTTTATTTATTTTACATTTTGCATTTTGCATTCATTCATTATTTATAGATATTTAACTTTTGAAGAAATCGTTTTTAAAACTTAATTATACTTCAATAAAATAAACACACATATGATATATTATAGAATATAGAATTTAACTTTAAACATCCTTTGAAAATTATTTTATATACATATTTATTTTCAAATATCCAGATTAATTCATAATTTAACTAGAATCTTATATTAATTACCAATTAATTTCACATTTTTTATTAAAAAATTAAATTAATTATCAATTTAAACTTAGTAAAAATCCGAGATCGTTACAGATTCCGCCCTTAAGAAATTTCATCCCCGAAATTTGGAGGCACGAAAACAACAAAGATAGATACACAAAGACAGAGAAACAGTTTTCCAGGTCAAACTGGATATCAATTCTGCATTTGGCTTACCAAATCAGAATATCAATAATAGATATGAGAACAAACTCATTCAATACTACACAGGATACTCGGGTCACCAGACCTACGAATATGCAGGGGCACTGGTTAGTTCGAAAGGATAACTAATTGTACGTAGAATATATCTGGATCCAACAGAAGAATAGATAGATGGATTCGATCTACCACAGTTCTGAAGCACTAGATATAGATTCCAAACTCAAGTTGGAATACCCCAAAATATAACTTGTCCCTCTTCGGACTTCAGCCTACACAAGAAATTATAATAGAATTTCCAATTTTGTTTTGAACGAAATCGTTTTATCGATTCAATTCAAATTCATCTTTATATTTGTTAACCAATTTGACTCAATTTAAAATTTCCAATTTATTTAATTTTCAATTTCAAATTTCAGATACATTAAAGTTTAAATCGAAAACTGATAAGAAACCGATGAAGATACGAAGTAAGGATTTCCTACAATGATTCGTAGGGCCACCATCACATCGAAGCTTCTTCTTGTTGCTGCTACGAAGAATCAAAAGAATTTGGAATCGAATCAAAGAAAATTGATAAGAAAATTGTTTCCACTGTTGCAGGGTATTGACCATTCATCGTGGTACTCCCCTGTCCCCTATCTCATCCTCTTCTTGCACTCATACTCACTATCAGTGGATAGTAAGAGAATTTACTGAATGGATATCTTAGGGATATACTCATTCTTTGGTAGACTTCACCCTATCTCTAATGAGTTAACTAATGTGTTATACTCCTAAGCTAAAGTTTTAACCTTCTGCTCTGATACCAAATGTGAAGGTCTGGACCCGACCTTCGAAAACCGGCACCGAATATGACACTCATATTCAAATGCCGCTGATCCAAACGTCAAATCTGGTTCGCCGGAGCTTATAACACCATTAAGCACAACACAACGGAAGAAATAAATATGTCAATATATAACATTGATACAATGACGGACACAATATCTGATATAATATGATACAACAGAATGATACAATAAAGATCATACTATCAGAGATACAAGAAATAGCAGGGGAAAGATAATGATAACACCAACAGCGGAATAATATCTCCAAGATAGTCTTCACGAGAGAAAAAGGAATAGAATCCAGAACTGTAACTCCATCTCCAAAGAACCAATCCACAAATAGCTCAAACTTCCAATAACGATGCCCAAAGATAAGCAAGTGCAGTCATGATCCAAAGATTGAACTAACTCCAGATAATCTACTAAACCTGACTATCTGAAAAATCCAACTCTAGACTGCCTGTGTGGAAAAATTGTGGGCACCCAGAGTTTAGGAAAGGAACAATAAACTCCAGGTCAGTCATGGGACTGGTATGAGTAACAAAAACAGTTTATCTTTGAAACAACAAAAGAATTTAGATTGAAATCCGCATGCTTTTTAGAAAATGAAACTACCATAAGGCCTCCCGGCACACACACAATGCAATCGCACACATAGGGGAGATTTCTCCTTATGATAGTCAAACATGCTTACTACGCAAAATTCTTCTTTTATATTATTATTAGTGCATTGTGGAAAACATTTCGAAAGTATAATATTAATCTTAGCCAGCATAGGTACCATTATATTATGCCTGCTATAGCTACCTCCTGAGGAGGCAGGTTATACAACTGCAATCGTAAAGGGCTCGTATTGTTTTGTTTGGATTTCCAACAAATGGTCAGGCTAAGGAACTTCCTACTGCCACATGGGTACACCTCTCGCGGGACGTCCCGAGAACTTAACCATCTCTCTGCCAATACAAGGTCGGTTTACCTTTGTAACTAGGTAACTACTACACGAGCATGCCACCCTCCGGTCCTTTGGGACCTTTATCCAAGGCGCCTCTAAACCACAAAGCAACAACCACACAGTAAATGAGATTGAATCCCACCACATAGGTAAATATCTGGGCTCCATACCATGATACCACCCTTTACCAAAAGAGAATGACACACCCTAAAGAGCGTGACCCTCATAGCCTTGCCGCATCTTTCCTGTTTCGGCCATTTCCGGGGTGTGAGGTCTTGATGCAGTTTCATCCACAAAGCTACGCTTTATACTAAAGCCATGCTTTGATTACAAATGATTAACCAATGATCATCAACCCACAGCAGCACTTAGCATGCCACACTACCAAATTGGAAATATACCACAGATAACCTTCAACTACATAACCTCTGAGCTCGTACATCTCAGAGAAGGGTGTTAAGCTAAGAGAATAAATTCTCCGCCACTAACAGATATGTATTTGAAAGAAATCTGCTTTATATCTCAAAGTGTAGTGTCACACATATAACCATACAAGTCTGTTCCGGGTTCGAACAGAACCGAAGGCACTTTCGAAGAATCCCTTGTAAATATGGGTATCCACAATCCCGATCGGACTTCCCATCACTTAGGGAATCTCTATACCGTAGCTACGCGATGCAGAGACAATCGATAGGTTATCCTATCGTTCTCAAAAATCCCCGGTCTTCACCACCGGTCTTCAATGCGATCTATAACGTCGTATCGTTATTCGGAATGGGTTATATGACACAAGGTCATCTCCCGGCTAAACCGAATAATGAGCGCAATACTTAAAAACATATGGAAATGGGATTTCAGTTAAGTCACAACTTCAAAAAGAAAACTTTCTTCAAATGGTTTAAACAAATTACCATTTCAAATATTTAAACAAAAAGATTTATTTCACAAAGTTCACCCAGTTTCACAAAGATCCGCTTACGGGTTTTAAAACAATTTCCGTTTTGATTGGATTAACTCATTAAATCTTTAAATCAAAGACTTAATTTATAGCTTTCAAACCGTTTCCATAACTTGGAAATCATTTTCATTTTAGACTTGAAATCCTTTTAACACCAATTAGAAGTTCGTTTCTTATATGAAAGCTTTTACTATTTGAAAACAAATAGTTTTCGTTTCGGAAGAATACAATTATATTTGCATGAGTTAAAGCCCTTGAATTTAAATTCAAATTCCCAAATCAATACCCTTAAAATGGTTTAACCCATATATAACTGGTATAACATCTTTAATCCCTAGTTTCAAGTCATAGAATTCAGTTTCAAATTTTGAATTTAAATTTAAATCAAATTATTTAAATTTCAAGGCGTAATCAAGTTATTCAAAAATAAATTTTATCTTTGAAATTGCTTTTCAAAAACTTCTTACTTTAATCCCAATATATTCCCAAAACCATTTGGATTTAAATATTCAAATTTCAAACTATTTCATAAATCTGCGACTTAACCAATTTCCACGTGCAATCCATATTTCTGTGTGTATGGTGTAGTCCAGGGGTTTTACGCAGTAGTGCAACATCATCAATCATCACAGATAAAGTAAATTTATCAATCACAAAGATTCACCATTACGATTCGATGTGGGTTTTGGATAACCAACTGGAATCCGACTCCCTGTCGCATCGAAATTTTAAATGCCATTTTACGGGTAAAGAGGTTTTCACCTACATACAGAAACAAATCACAATCACAGTTCAGCACAAAGCAATTCACATTACATAGCATCACAATCACGTATCAGAAACATCAATCCAGTATACAATATTGACAATTAATTTAAATTGATTAAATTAAACTCAATTAATTACAAATGAGCAATTAACTTCTTAATTACTTTCATAAAGTAATTACATTTACACAGTTTCATAAATGATTATCATTAAATTAATTAATCTAATTAATGTTAAGATTAATCACATTAATAATTTATTTAAATAATCTTAGTTAATGATCTTCATTAACTAAAAACAATTATTTTATTACTTTCCTAATTAATCTCTAATTATAAATTAATCTAAATCATTAATTTATAAATTAGATAATTAAGTCATTCCTTAATTATCTTATTCATTAAATCATTTTAATACCTTAATTATTTCTAAGGTAATCCATTTCTATGTTAATGACTTCATTAATATTAAAGTGTATTTAAGACATTACACTTCTAAATTTAGTTTCAAATTTCATTTTGAATTTAAGATTCAAAATGATTATATATTTAAACATTAACCAAATTTAAACATCAACTTATAAACCTATATAAGAAAAGTTCTAACTAAATTACTTAAATTTTTATTTGAAATTTAAGTTTTAAAATACATTACATTTTAACTTGCAAATTCGGGTTAAAACAATATTTATTTTTTCATTCAAATCCTTTTTATAAAAGAACTTTATTAAAATCCGATTCAAATATTTATTTGAAAACAAATTACTTTAAAAGCTATTTGATTTAAACTTGTTTAAACATTCAGATTTTAAAACTGATTTAAATCACAGATTTGAACTCAAGAAACTTGAATTCATATCTAAACATTTGATTTAAACTTGGCTTTAAAACTTTGATTTAGAACTTTGGTTTAAACTTACTTTTAAAATCTTGATTTTAAATTCTTGATTTAAAATCCCAATTTGTAACGACCCAGAATTTTTAGAAATTAAAATTTGAATATTTAATTAATTTTAAAATATTAATAAGTGAATTTTTAAGTCAAATAAATTTTATTTTGAATTATTGGATTTAATTGGATTTTTAAATCGATAATTTAATACGTTAAATTATGGAAATAATTGAAAATAGAGTTAAATATGATTGTAAATGATTTGTAAAATTTTATTTTATCATATGGAAGTTAGAATGATATTTTAGAACTTTTAAAATCGAATTAAAAGTTAATTTGTGAAAATTGAATATTTTAATATTTAATAATCGACTGTAAAATAGCCAATTTTTGAACAGTCTCAGAATTGAACGAAACCAGTTCCATTGGATCCGTAATAGTTAGTTATTACCGGATTTCAATTTTCGTGTCAATCGGAGCTATCGTTTGAGCGTGGCAGCTCGAAACGCATCGAATTGTTTTTAATTTAAATTTGGCGAGTCAAAATAGCCATTTTTCAAAAAGTCTCGGATTTCGACGAAACTAGTTTCATCGGATCCGTAATGTGATATTATTGTAAGGTTTCAAATTTCAAGTCAATTGGATTTACCGTTTGTCCGGTACAAATTAAAACGCCTAGAAAATCGCTTAAATCGGTTTAATTCAAATTGAACGTTTACAGCCATAACTCGCACAGATGTTCGAATTAGCTTTCGAAACCTATTCCATTGTGTCCGGAACGCGGGATAAACCCTAGGTACGTCAGTTTCGGCGCGTAAATCGGAGTTCGGAATTTCCGGGATGAATAGTGTTTCAGTTTTCTTTATAAATAGACCAACACCCCTCTCTTCATTAAAAAAAAAATAAAAAAAATAAAAACATGTAACCCTAGCCGCCACTTTAGCAATGAATGGCCAGAAAACACCCACCTTCCTCCCTCGATAACTTCAAATCCGTTTACATTTACAAGAAACGTTCAACTACAATGTTGAAGAGGGCAACACGAACTACAAGATCAACGGTGGAGATCGCGAATGGCTTCACGGATTGATGGGAAATCGAGTGCAAACGTGGCCGTTCATTACACGTGCGCGTGCATCACGAGGAGGCCGAGTGCCACCATAGTCAGGCCGTGCATAGGGGGGGTTGAGAGCTTCAAGATGGTGGTGGTTTGATCGTGTATAGTCGAGTATGGGTGGAGAATAATTAAACCCTAATTAGAGCAAGTGGGTTCGGCTAACGTGAATGGTCTGTAGAAGATGAAGAAGGAAGGGAGTTGCGTTCTAAGGTCCAGATGGAGAGGGAGCAGATCTAACGGCCTGGAATGGTTTGAGTTTAAAAAAAAAAAAAATATAGTTGTATATTGTTTATATAAATCGAGTAAAACTTGTAAATTGCATATCTTTTTCATACGAGGTCGAAAACGCGCGAAACTAGTTGCGTTGGAATCGTATGGACGAGCACTACGCGATGGAGTTGGTTTGGAGTCGTTTGGAGTTAGTGAGAATTTTGGGTAAAATTAAACGTCCGCTTAATTTTATTCGAAATAAATCGCTAAAACGGAATTTAAAATCAAGGTGAGAACTTCTCACTCAATCAAATCAGTTTCGATTTTATTTTAAATAGTTAGATTTAAAATATTTGAAATGCATGTTTGAATGTTGATTGATATGTATTGATTGTTAAAATAGACATTATACGCCGTTAGTAAGCGGATGTTATTTAATAAAAACATATACCGCGAATATTTCATAAACAGTGAAATTGGTATTATATATAATATCAATATATATATATTGGCATATGTATATATTGGAGTTATTGATTTCCCGCATTTTTTGTTTAGCAGATGAGACCCTATTACGCCGTTATTAAGCGGATAATATTTAATAAGAACATATACCGCGATAATTCCGTACTGGAGCGAAATTGGTATTGTGCTAATGTTTTTGGATGCAGGAAACAGGTTGGAGGGATCCAACTGGATTCCTCAACAGTATTTATTTGATTATGGATATTTTATATTCGTTGATTATCATATACGATATGTGATATCGTGTTGTCGTGATTGACTATTTGGTATGTAGCATCATTGGACCCAAATTTTGGGATTTTAAAATGATTTTTAAAGGTGATTTTTGAAAGTATACGTTATAAACTATTTTTGGAAATTTATTTATTTTAAATAAATAAACGTTATACTTTTAAAAGTTATAAAATTATGTTTTTGAGAAATATAGTTAAAAGATTGATTTTTGAGAAATATGGATTAATGATTTTATAAAATAGTTTAAATTGGATTTTTGAATATGTTATTAAAAGTTTAAATATAGGATTTATAAAATTTGATTATTTTATAAATCAAAATGATGAAATTATAAAGGAGATTAAAGACGTTTTAAAGAATAATATAAATTTATTTATATTAAGAGATTTATAAATGGATATTTATAAATTGAAATATGGACATTATAAAACGAGTTTTTATAAGTGTTTGAATGAAGTGAAAATGAATTTCATAATTGAATGGAATTTATAGAATTTATACGGTGAAGTTATAAATGGAATTTTATAAGCAGTAGGTTTATAAAATTTATTAAGTTATTAAAATAATGATTTTGGATAAATGAATGAATCTTATAAGTTATAAGATTTATAATTTGGGAAGTTAAAAAGAACGATTTTGTAAAATAATCGTTTTATAAGTATTTAACTTATAATATGAACTTTTTGTTTATAATTGAGTTATAAACTGGAATAGGTTAATAAAAGAATTTAAAAAAAGGAAGTTTTTATAAAATAAATAGAAATGGAATTTATAAACGTGTTTTATAAATTTCCAAACGACTTATTTTGATAAGTTAATTGTCATAACTTATTTAATGGAGTTATATTCACATTTCTGACTGTGAATAATCCTTTAAAATGAAATGTATAAAAGAATGAAAATTTGTTAACGTAATATATTCATGTTTTTGAATAGTGAATAACACGTTAAAGAAATTGTTTTGGATTTAGATGTTTAAATTGAATTAAAACGATCTAACGATGTTTTAAAATGTGTTGAGATTCGAAATCATAGATTTCAACATTTATTGTTGAAATAGACGTTTTCGAGAAATAGAAGGAGATGATGGACTATAACACTGTTGTTATAGTAAATGATTTCCGAAAGGAAATGTTTTGTATAGTATTGGGATTTATATATCTATTTTAAATTCGAATCCCTATACTAGTGATTTTGGGACGTCGTAACAATGTTTTACGCAACATTCGTTTTGACCCAAATAAATATGTTTAAGTGAATGATTTCCTTAATAGAATGAAATATATACTTAATTCGATTTAAGTATATTGAATATTTTCCAAGTGTAGAAAATAAAAGATTTGTGGATTACTTATTTAATAAGTATGGAAATGTTTTCCAATATGAAGTGAATAATTAAAATTTATCTTTTTGAAGATAAATTGAAATGGATAATTGAAATGATATGCATGGATAAATTGAGATATAAATTCACTAAGGAATTTATAAATGAAAGGGGAAACTTGTTTAAAAGTAAATATTGATTTATTTTTGAAATGTGAAATTATATATCTTGTAAAGATATTTTGGAAAATAAATAATTTGGAAAATTATTTGGAAACTGGTGATGTGTGCATATCCAGTGATAGTTCAATAACCGACTATCAATATTTCCCTTTGAATGGGTAATTGATGTGATTTGTTTGAATGTGAATGCCACACTTATTTTTGAATAAGCGCTCACTATTCGGGTTAACCGGGAAAGGACCATGGGGTCGTATAACCCATTCCGAATATGTGATACGTCGTTGTGAATTGCATTTGAAGATCGGTGTTGAAGACCCGGTATTTGCGAGAGCGATAGGATGACCTGTCGATTTACTCTGCACCGTGTTGCTCCGGTATAGAGTTCTCCATATGTGATGGTGAATCCGATCAGGATTGTGAATATCCGGATTGCAAGGACTTCTTTGTAAGTGCCTTCGGTTTTGTTCGAGCCCGGAACAAACTTGTATGGATTGTATGTCTGACATTACAAGTTGAGATATAAAGCCGATTTCTTTCAAATATATTTCTGTTGGTGGCAGAGAATTTATTCTTTTAGCTTAACACCCTTCTCTGAGACGTACGAGCTCAGAGGTTATATAGTTGAAGTTATCAGCGATATATTCCCAATTTGGTAATGTGATATGCTGAGTGATGCTGAAATGATCATTGTGTTGATTATTGTGATAGGATCGTTTATTTGATCGTCTATCTTGGTGATCATTGTGTTGATCATTTGTTGACCCAAAGCATGGCTTTTGTATAAAGTATGTTTTTGTGGACGTGACTTCGTCGAACCTCACACCCCGGAAATGGTCAAAACAGGAAAGATGCAGCAAGGTTATGAGGGGTAGCACCCTTTAGGGTATGTACATTTCCTTCTGGATAGAGGTGGTATCATGGTATGGAGCCCAGATATTTAACCTATGTGGTTACTGCGAATTTATTACTTTGTGGTTGTTGGTTTTCGGGATCCCGTGAGAAAGGTCGTTTACGATCGGGGAATGGCGTGCTCGTGTCAGTAGTTACCCAGTTAGGGGTAACCCGGCCTTGTGTTGGCAGAGTTCCGGTTTGGTTCTCGGGGATGTCTTTCCAGAGGCATTCTCATGTGGCAATGGGAAGTTCCTTGGCCTGACCATTTGTTGGAAATCCAAAGAAACAATACGAAACTTGTACGGTTTTAGTTGTATAACCTGCTATGGAATGTGGCGGTAACCTGCTATTGAACATAGTTAGCTATAGTAGGCATACGATAATGGTCGTATGTTGGCTAAGATTTATATTCTACTTTCGAAATGAATTTTCCACTACACTATGCACTAATAATAATATCAAATGTTATTTTAAATGCGTATCAAGCATCTTTGACTATCATAAGGAGAAATCTCCTCCGATTCTGCGTTTGCATGTGTGTGTGTGTGCGGGAGGCCTTATGGTAGTCTCATTTTTAAAAGCATTGCGAATTGAATTTAAAAATATCTCTCTATTTTGATTTTAAAGATAAATAAGCTGTTTTGAGTTCTCACACCAGTCACATGACTGACTTGGAGTTTATTGTTTTCCTTCCTAAACTCTGGGTGCCCACCAATTTCCACACGGGCAGTCAAGAGTTAAGGTTTATCAAGATATTCTGGAGTTGCTGGAGGCAAGACGGATGGCATGGCGTATTACTAATTTATATAGTATTTCCTTTTCCGCTGTTTGTTGTATGTTGTTGTACACTCTGATGATATGATGATATGATGTAATGTAATGTGATAAAATGTAATAACTGATATAGTTCTTTGTTTAAAGATTATTCATTTATTATTATATGTTGTTCCGCTGCGAATTGTGAGATTCTGATGTTGTTCTGTTGTTTTCTGTTCCGTCCTATTTTCTTCTGTTTTTTTTTTCTTTTTCTTCTATTCTCTTTTTCTTCTATTTTAAAATTCTGTTCTATTTTCTCTTTTCTATTCTATTTTCTAATTTTCTATCTTCTTTTCCCTATAAAAATTTTCTAGCTTTTTCTCTTCTCTTTTCTTAAATTTTTCTTAAAACCCCTCAGTGTTCGGTTTTCCGTCGTTCGATTTCTCGGCAGTCGATAAAGTGAGTGTCGATGTCGAATTTTCGGAAGACGAAGAATCGTGTCCTGACAATGTGGTATCAGAGCATATGGTTAAGCGACAACCATGGTTCTGTTGGGTATAATTCATTACAGATAGAGTCAGCAGTACTCTAGAATGAATTTGAGTGTAATAATAGCTATGAGAGCGTATTTGTTAGTGAATATAAAATAGTTTTATATTGTGATGATTGGTTTATTGAGTGGCATATGAACCTTCGTCAGCACGGTATGTACAACTATGCCGAAGGGGTTTCTAAACGCTTGAATAGAACAATTCGACACAATATTGATTTTTAAATTGGGTAAATGAAATAATTTTACCTTGATTATATATTTTATATATAAAGGAATAATTTTTCAGAATTATAAAAGTGTATATAAGTTGATTGTTAGGTTGTTTGAATAATCTAAATAAAGGAATTGTATAAGTAAAAATAATTATGAGAATTGAATTATAATTAATGTGATTTACAATTGTGAAATAAACTTATATATATATGTAAGAAGTGAAACTAATGAATATATTTATGAATATGAGTTAAAATTAATAAAGTTAAGTGATGAATATAAACTTGAGTTATATAAATGAATTGGATTAATGGATTGAATATTAATCAATTGAATGTGAATTAAGTTGATATGAAATAATGAATATAAGTGTTAATTCATTAAAATCTAATGTTATTGGAAGTTGAAAGATTGAATGAAAATTAATTTAATTAAACCAATTGAAAGTGATGGTGTTAAATCAAATTGAATGAATATAAGAAAAGGAATTTGGTTGCAATTAATAAACATTGGTTGATATTGAATATGATTGTTAGTTGATTGTATATAATTCATTAAGTGTTAATGAAAATTTAAAGCTATGTAATTGAATTCAAATTAGAAGTAAATAAATTTGAATAGAATTGAATTTGATTTGGAAGTGGACCAACTTGAATATGAATTAGTGAATATAAACTAATTGAGAATGAATGTTAATAAGAACATCCACTGTATATGAATCAAATGTGATTAAATTGAAAACCCAATTCATTGAATATTAATAAGAATATAAATGAATATATATTGATTATGAATTTGTTGAATGCTAGTTGGTTGATGTTTGAATATGTTGCATTTGCTATGTGACATATATAGTTGTTATGGAGATATATGTTGTATATTGAGGTTATTTTCATATATGCATGTTCTCATGTTGTTTGTTGAGTAATTAGTAGGTGCGGATCGCGTTTGCTTCGCATTTGGAGCTCGCTTTTGCGCTATATTAGCCGTATATGCTTGCTAATAAAATGTAAGGTACATATCTCGGATTAAATATCGTACTTTTACACTTTTTTCCCTGCGGGATGCCTCATTACTTGGTGAGATGTATATTTGTGATATATATACTGTCATTTTTTTTTTCGGATCGAGCCGCGCAAAGGAGACTATGGCGAATTTTTCCGAAAATTTAAGGCGTTAGAAAAATTTTTTTTGAGAAAATTGGAAAATTTTGAAAACTTTAACTTTTATTTGGAATTGAAAGTTAAACAATAGTAATTATTTTTGAAAAGATAACTAAGTATGATTTGAAAACTTAGTAAAGTTATTGTAAGATATTTAACTATGGATTTATGGAAAATTAATAAATTCTGTAAATTTTCTTACTTGTTAATTTCGAGGACGAAATTCTTTTAAGTGGGGAAGATTGTAACGACCCAGAATTTTTAGAAATTAAAATTTGAATATTTAATTAATTTTAAAATATTAATAAGTGAATTTTTAAGTCAAATAAATTTTATTTTGAATTATTGGATTTAATTGGATTTTTAAATCGATAATTTAATACGTTAAATTATGGAAATAATTGAAAATAGAGTTAAATATGATTGTAAATGATTTGTAAAATTTTATTTTATCATATGGAAGTTAGAATGATATTTTAGAACTTTTAAAATCGAATTAAAAGTTAATTTGTGAAAATTGAATATTTTAATATTTAATAATCGACTGTAAAATAGCCAATTTTTGAACAGTCTCAGAATTGAACGAGACTAGTTCCATTGGATCCGTAATAGTTAGTTATTATCGGATTTCAATTTTCGTGTCAATCGGAGCTATCGTTTGAGCGTGGCAGCTCGAAACGCATCGAATTGTTTTTAATTTAAATTTGGCGAGTCAAAATAGCCATTTTTCAAAAAGTCTCGGATTTCGACGAAACTAGTTTCATCGGATCTGTAATGTGATATTATTGTAAGGTTTCAAATTTCAAGTCAATTGGATTTACCGTTTGTCCGGTACAAATTAAAACGCCTAGAAAATCGCTTAAATCGGTTTAATTCAAATTGAGCGTTTACAGCCATAACTCGCACAGATGTTCGAATTAGCTTCCGAAACCTGTTCCATTGTGTCCGGAACGCGGGATAAACCCTAGGTACGTCAGTTTCGGCGCGTAAATCGGAGTTCGGAATTTCCGGGATGAATAGTGTTTCAGTTTTCTTTATAAATAGACCAACACCCCTCTCTTCATTAAAAAAAAATAAAAAAAATAAAAACATGTAACTCTAGCCGCCACTTTAGCAATGAATGGCCAGAAAACACCCACCTTCCTCCCTCGATAACTTCAAATCCGTTTACATTTACAAGAAACGTTCAACTACAATGTTGAAGAGGGCAACACGAACTACAAGATCAACGGTGGAGATCGCGAATGGCTTCACGGATTGATGGGAAATCGAGTGCAAACGTGGCCGTTCATCACACGTGCGCGCGCATCACGAGGAGGCCGAGTGCCACCATAGTCAGGCCGTGCATAGGGGGGGTTGAGAGCTTCAAGATGGTGGTGGTTTGATCGTGTATAGTCGAGTATGGGTGGAGAATAATTAAACCCTAATTGGAGCAAGTGGGTTCGGCTAACGTGAATGGTCTGTAGAAGATGAAGAAGGAAGGGAGTTGCGTTCTAAGGTCCAGATGGAGAGGGAGCAGATCTAACGGCCTGGAATGGTTTGAGTTAAAAAAAAAAAATATAGTTGTATATTGTTTATATAAATCGAGTAAAACTTGTAAATTGCATATCTTTTTCATACGAGGTCGAAAACGCGCGAAACCAGTTGCGTTGGAATCGTATGGACGAGCACTACGCGATGGAGTTGGTTTGGAGTCGTTTGGAGTTAGTGAGGATTTTGGGTAAAATTAAATGTCCGTTTAATTTTATTCGAAATAAATCGCTAAAACGGAATTTAAAATCAAGGTGAGAACTTCTCACTCAATCAAATCAGTTTCGATTTTATTTTAAATAGTTAGATTTAAAATATTTGAAATGCATGTTTGAATGTTGATTGATATGTATTGATTGTTAAAATAGAAATTATACGCCGTTAGTAAGCGGATGTTATTTAATAAAAACATATACCGTGAATATTTCATAAACAGTGAAATTGGTATTATATATAATATCAATATATATATATATATATATATTGGCATATGTATATATTGGAGTTATTGATTTCCCGCATTTTTTGTTTAGCGGATGAGACCCTATTACGCCGTTATTAAGCGGATAATATTTAATAAGAACATATACCGCGATAATTCCGTACTGGAGCGAAATTGGTATTGTGCTAATGTTTTTGGATGCAGGAAACAGGTTGGAGGGATCCAACTGGATTCCTCAACAGTATTTATTTGATTATGGATATTTTGATATTCGTTGATTATCATATACGATATGTGATATCGTGTTGTCGTGATTGACTATTTGGTATGTAGCATCATTGGACCCAAATTTTGGGATTTTAAAATGATTTTTAAAGGTGATTTTTGAAAGTATACGTTATAAACTATTTTTGGAAATTTATTTATTTTAAATAAATAAAAGTTATACTTTTAAAAGTTATAAAATTATGTTTTTGAGAAATATAGTTAAAAGATTGATTTTTGAGAAATATGGATTAATGATTTTATAAAATAGTTTAAATTGGATTTTTGAATATGTTATTAAAAGTTTAAATATAGGATTTATAAAATTTGATTATTTTATAAATCAAAATGATGAAATTATAAAGGAGATTAAAGACGTTTTAAAGAATAATATAAATTTATTTATATTAAGAGATTTATAAATGGATATTTATAAATTGAAATATGGACATTATAAAACGAGTTTTTATAAGTGTTTGAATGAAGTGAAAATGAATTTCATAATTGAATGGAATTTATAGAATTTTATACGGTGAAGTTATAAATGGAATTTTATAAGCAGTAGGTTTATAAAATTTATTAAGTTATTAAAATAATGATTTTGGATAAATGAATGAATCTTATAAGTTATAAGATTTATAATTTGGGAAGTTAAAAAGAACGATTTTGTAAAATAATCGTTTTATAAGTATTTAACTTATAATATGAACTTTTTGTTTATAATTGAGTTATAAACTGGAATAGGTTAATAAAGGAATTTAAAAAAAGGAAGTTTTTATAAAATAAATAGAAATGGAATTTATAAACGTGTTTTATAAATTTCCAAACGACTTATTTTGATAAGTTAATTGTCATAACTTATTTAATGGAGTTATATTCACATTTCTGACTGTGAATAATCCTTTAAAATGAAATGTATAAAAGAATGAAAATTTGTTAACGTAATATATTCACGTTTTTGAATAGTGAATAACACGTTAAAGAAATTGTTTTGGATTTAGATGTTTAAATTGAATTAAAACGATCTAACGATGTTTTAAAATGTGTTGAGATTCGAAATCATAGATTTCAACATTTATTGTTGAAATAGACGTTTTCGAGAAATAGAAGGAGATGATGGACTATAACACTGTTGTTATAGTAAATGATTTCCGAAAGGAAATGTTTTGTATAGTATTGGGATTTATATATCTATTTTAAATTCGAATCCCTATACTAGTGATTTTGGGACGTCGTAACAATGTTTTACGCAACATTCGTTTTGACCCAAATAAATATGTTTAAGTGAATGATTTCCTTAATAGAATGAAATATATACTTAATTCGATTTAAGTATATTGAATATTTTCCAAGTGTAGAAAATAAAAGATTTGTGGATTACTTATTTAATAAGTATGGAAATGTTTTCCAATATGAAGTGAATAATTAAAATTTATCTTTTTGAAGATAAATTGAAATGGATAATTGAAATGATATGCATGGATAAATTGAGATATAAATTCACTAAGGAATTTATAAATGAAAGGGGAAACTTGTTTAAAAGTAAATATTGATTTATTTTTGAAATGTGAAATTATATATCTTGTAAAGATATTTTGGAAAATAAATAATTTGGAAAATTATTTGGAAACTGGTGATGTGTGCATATCCAGTGATAGTTCAATAACCGACTATCAATATTTCCCTTTGAATGGGTAATTGATGTGATTTGTTTGAATGTGAATGCCACACTTATTTTTGAATAAGCGCTCACTATTCGGGTTAACCGGGAAAGGACCATGGGGTCGTATAACCCATTCCGAATATGTGATACGTCGTTGTGAATTGCATTTGAAGATCGGTGTTGAAGACCCGGTATTTGCGAGAGCGAT
Organism: Allium cepa; assembly: GCA_030765085.1. Taxonomy (NCBI): domain Eukaryota; kingdom Viridiplantae; phylum Streptophyta; class Magnoliopsida; order Asparagales; family Amaryllidaceae; genus Allium; species Allium cepa. The sequence continues at coordinate 111,535,209 of CM060945.1, read as the reverse complement.
AGGATGACCTGTCGATTTACTCTGCACCGAGTTGCTCCGGTATAGAGTTCTCCATATGTGATGGTGAATCCGATCAGGATTGTGAATATCCGGATTGCAAGCACTTCTTTGTAAGTGCCTTCGGTTTTGTTCGAGCCCGGAACAAACTTGTATGGATTGTATGTCTGACATTACAAGTTGAGATATAAAGCCGATTTCTTTCAAATATATTTCTGTTGGTGGCAGAGAATTTATTCTTTTAGCTTAACACCCTTCTCTGAGACGTACGAGCTCAGAGGTTATATAGTTGAAGTTATCAGCGATATATTCCCAATTTGGTAATGTGATATGCTGAGTGATGCTGAAATGATCATTGTGTTGATTATTGTGATAGGATCGTTTATTTGATCGTCTATCTTGGTGATCATTGTGTTGATCATTTGTTGACCCAAAGCATGGCTTTTGTATAAAGTATGTTTTTGTGGACGTGACTTCGTCGAACCTCACACCCCGGAAATGGTCAAAACAGGAAAGATGCAGCAAGGTTATGAGGGGTAGCACCCTTTAGGGTATGTACATTTCCTTCTGGATAGAGGTGGTATCATGGTATGGAGCCCAGATATTTAACCTATGTGGTTACTGCGAATTTATTACTTTGTGGTTGTTGGTTTTCGGGATCCCGTGAGAAAGGTCGTTTACGATCGGGGAATGGCGTGCTCGTGTCAGTAGTTACCCAGTTAGGGGTAACCCGGCCTTGTGTTGGCAGAGTTCCGGTTTGGTTCTCGGGGATGTCTTTCCAGAGGCATTCTCATGTGGCAATGGGAAGTTCCTTGGCCTGACCATTTGTTGGAAATCCAAAGAAACAATACGAAACTTGTACGGTTTTAGTTGTATAACCTGCTATGGAATGTGGCGGTAACCTGCTATTGAACATAGTTAGCTATAGTAGGCATACGATAATGGTCGTATGTTGGCTAAGATTTATATTCTACTTTCGAAATGAATTTTCCACTACACTATGCACTAATAATAATATCAAATGTTATTTTAAATGCGTATCAAGCATCTTTGACTATCATAAGGAGAAATCTCCTCCGATTCTGCGTTTGCATGTGTGTGTGTGCGGGAGGCCTTATGGTAGTCTCATTTTTAAAAGCATTGCGAATTGAATTTAAAAATATCTCTCTATTTTGATTTTAAAGATAAATAAGCTGTTTTGAGTTCTCACACCAGTCACATGACTGACTTGGAGTTTATTGTTTTCCTTCCTAAACTCTGGGTGCCCACCAATTTCCACACGGGCAGTCAAGAGTTAAGGTTTATCAAGATATTCTGGAGTTGCTGGAGGCAAGACGGATGGCATGGCGTATTACTAATTTATATAGTATTTCCTTTTCCGCTGTTTGTTGTATGTTGTTGTACACTCTGATGATATGATGATATGATGATATGATGTAATGTAATGTGATAAAATGTAATAACTGATATAGTTCTTTGTTTAAAGATTATTCATTTATTATTATATGTTGTTCCGCTGCGAATTGTGAGATTCTGATGTTGTTCTGTTGTTTTCTGTTCCGTCCTATTTTCTTCTGTTTTTTTTTTCTTTTTCTTCTATTCTCTTTTTCTTCTATTTTAAAATTCTGTTCTATTTTCTCTTTTCTATTCTATTTTCTAATTTTCTATCTTCTTTTCCCTATAAAAATTTTCTAGCTTTTTCTCTTCTCTTTTCTTAAATTTTTCTTAAAACCCCTCAGTGTTCGGTTTTTCGTCGTTCGATTTCTCGGCAGTCGATAAAGTGAGTGTCGATGTCGAATTTTCGGAAGACGAAGAATCGTGTCCTGACACAATTCATTTTAAAAGCTTAAGATTCAAAAGCCTATTTGAAAACTAAACTTACTTTTTGAATTTAAACCCAGTTTGATTTCTGGTTTCAGATTTTAAATTAAATTTTAAAATCTGAAAAGTGTTAGGTTTGTTTTTAAAACCATAAAACCCTATTTTAAATATTTTAAAACTTTAAGACTTCAAAGCCATTTTGAATTTAACTTCATCTAGATCTAAGCTTGTTTTTAAATCTATCTCACCATTTAAATTCTGTTTAAATTTGCTTTGAATTCAAATTTTAACTGTCAGGTTTTCTAAAACCTGTAGCAAAACAAAACAACCCAGGCCTCACTATTTTACTTCGAGTTAAAAACTTCGAGCCAACCAACCATTTCTTTGAGTAAAAATCGAGTCATTTCGCATACCATCCCTACTTCTCCCCCCAACTACACAATTTCCAGATCACCAAAATTAGTGCACGGTGTACGTGCACGTCGCCAGCGATCAACTCCAGTCGCCACCACTTCATCGAGCACATCGACAATCACCTATAACCCATCCTCCAACCATCAGAATACCCATCCTCCTTGCAAATTCGAATTCAAGTATAAACTCGAAACCTGGAAACTTGAATTGGCCTCATCACCAAAACCTGGAAATCACGTCGTTCGCACAACCTCGACGACCAGAAACTCTGGAACTCCGGCCATCTACTCATCATCGCTCCTCCTACCATCACCCAAAAGCACGAGCAACTCGATCACACGTGGATGACGATCGAATCAAAACTTCCCGACCTTATAAAACTAGGTTTAGAAACTTTAAGCGTTCGCCGCCGCCACCACGTCCAACTGCTCACCACCCCAATATTTTTCCCAGACCCACTGATCACTCCTGCACCTTCGGCCAAAATCCCGATCACCACAACCCGTGGATCATCAGAGATCATCAAAGCAACGAAATTTAGATAATATCAAACTGCTCTTTCATCTTAGATCTAAAAATTAACATTTTAACTTTAAAAATCATGTCAAAGCATACGAATTCAAGTTATGTACCCGAAATCGTGAATTAAGAAACTTGAATTCTGACTTATGTAAGGGTTTTTGTTCCGTTCTTTGTTTCCAGAGCAATATACAAAATTATTTTAACTTAAACAAAATTTAAACTCTAATCTAGGATGAAACAAACAATTTTTCTTTGTATTCTTAGTCTTAAAAGTTATCAGGTCAATGAATAATTTTTTTTGAATCAAACACAAGCTTAAAAACTAAAACAGTACAAACACAGGGACTACAACATATACACAGAGATATGCTTAAGAAATATACTTAGAAACAAACTAAATTTAAGATATAGGCATACAACTATAAAGCATATACTTAAAAAATTTAATTGTGATGTTACTCACAGATTTAGGAAGGCAGAACAAGTTTGATTTGATGAAACAGAGTTCTTCTTTGACACAGGTTGTGAAAATGCAAGCTGAAGCTTTTTTTTTGGCAAGGCCGACGGGGTTGAATGGACCCCTACCATTTTATTAAAGCACTAGGGTAACAAATACAGACATAAGAAAACACTTATAAGAAAAACAACGAGGAAACATAATGCAACAAACACCGAAAAAACGAAAAGGAAAATAGAAAAGGCGAAAGATTCCAGGATCAAAGGTGAATCGAAGCATCTTGATGCCATCTCTGATTACATTCATTATCCATGCATGCAGCACATGATCATTCTTTGCTTTTCCAGGATTAAAGACACGAGCATTTCTTTCAGTCCAGACATCATGAATGAAACATTTGAGAATATAGGTGAAGACTCTCTTCCTTGAACTATTGATACCAGTAACTGCGAATATAGCATTCCATTCTACATGATTAGTTTCTCTCACATCAGTACGCCCAATCTTGTTCATGACTTCAATCCAAATTGCTTTAATCATGTCACATTCGAAATATATATGCTCCATCATTTCTGGGAGGTCAACACAGAACAAGCACCGAATAGGAACCGCAAATCCCATGCTATTCAGTTTCGCACGCGTAAGAATTCCGCGATTCAACACTTTCCGTAGCAACATGTTTTGCCTTGCATTATTATCATTATGCCAAATCTTTCTATACCAAGTACACCTGGGCCTGTCATCAATATGAGATAAATAATGATATATATCAGCAATTTTGCACCCCTTCCTTTTGCGATTCCACGTCACCATCACATCAGAAGATAAGGAAGTATTGAACTGATGTATTTTGCTCCATAAACAGTGTATTCTCTGATTAGAAGTATTAGGCAAAGTTATAACATCTTTAACTTTAGCTTGAAAAGCAACACCAGATTGAAGGATCTCATTATGCGTCAGCTGCCTGCAAAGAATAAACCCTTGATCCAGCCACGGGTCATCCCAAAAAGATGTATCAATCTGCGGAGTGCTGCTGAATTGAATCATAGGTAAGAAAGATTCCTTAAGTTTAAAAATGCATTGCCATGTCCAGCTCAATCTTTGCGGTCTTTTCAAGAACCACAAACATTTACCTTTAGTGACATGCTTTCTGGACCAAGCCGCCCACAAGCTAACATCAGAGTTAAAGAACGTATCCACATGCTTGGCGTAGGCTGCGTTATTCCATATCTACATATTTTACTTGGCGTAGGCTGAAGCTTTTGATCTCTGGTTTGAATTGATTGAACTGCTGTTTTAAATTGAATTGTTGTTTTAAAGTTAAAGATGAAGCCTACTTTAGTTTCTTGACTTTTGCTTGATCGAAACTGAAATGAAAAAGCTTGATATATATAAAAACAAGTTTACAGGCTATATCATTCTTGTTTGTACAAAAAGGTCAGAGATTTTTTCCTTAATATGGTGGCTGATATGATATTATGGTGTGCTAAGATATTTGTATTAATTTTCTTGTCTTGTTTTATAAGCTTCATAGATATTTAGATTTTTTTTGTTTCTTGTTTATACTTATCCAATTTGTCTTCTTTTAAAATTATCTTTATATATTGTTCATACTCGAATGTATATTATTATTTTTTTCCTTTGCCTTATTACTTTATAATATGAACAAATTTCTATTTTAATATGTTGTTTAAATTTTCCTAATGAAATCACTTTATATTTTAATTTATCTTATATATATATGCCTATTTATGATTTAAATATTTATTTTTAACTTTAATACTTATTGTCTTATTTCTCTATATACATATATATTTATATTTTATTTATTTTGCATTCATTCATTATTTATAGATATTTAACTTTTGAAAGAAACCATTTTTAAAACTTAATTATACTTTAATAAAATAAACACACATATGATATATTGTAGAATAGAGAATTTAACTTTCAACGTCCTTTGAAAATTATTTTATATACATATTTATTTTCAAATATCCAAATTAATTCTCAATTAATTCATAATTTAACTAGAATCTTATATTAATTACCAATTAATTTCATAATTTTTATTCAAAAATTAAATTAATTATCAATTTAAACTTAGTAAAAATCCGAGATCGTTACAGTGACGTTCGATGTGTTGACTTTGGACCTTGATATGATAGCTCTACAACTTAGAAAGGTGTGCTTAGAGGTGTTCTAATAATGGCGACTCGACGGTTGGAGTTACGATGATGATCTATAAGGGAAATCCTGTGGATATGGGCTTACGAGTAGAATGAGGAATGTATTCTGCAAGGGAGATGAATGAGATGGACTTAAGATTTAGTTTGACTAAAGAAATGCATGTAGAGGACAGTTGACTCTCGAAGGTTTCTATGTGTGCTCGTGAAGAGGAGGGCAGACGAGGATGCCCATTTGATAAGAGGATATGATATCCCAAATAGTTGGATGGGGATCCTGTAATGAACGGCATTTTCAACCCTCGAATGTCGACACTAATAAATCCATGGTATTTTCGTGCCGAACGCTCAAGTGCCATAAAAATAGAACGTTAGGGCAAAAGAAAATGAAAAAAATAGAACAAAAAAGAAGAAAACAATATTATAATCTAACATGCAGATCGATAATATGTAATATCTCAAAAGAACTTTACCATAGAAAACTTTTATATACATATAACAATAAAAGTAAACTAACTATCATTAGCATGGACAGTTATATCGTCATGTCCTCACAATGATGAATGTATACGTACGTAACAGTTGTAACGACCCAAGATTTTAGTCATTTTAATTTGAAATATTTAATTAATTTAAATATTGAAAAGTTCAATTTATAAGTCAAAACAGCTTAAATTTCAAATATGGTGATTTAATGTGGATGAAAATGATTTCGAAAGCTTATTTAAATTCTATTAGATAATAATGAAGATGATAAACTTTTAAATTTGAATTAAAAGTTATTAGAATGGTTTTAATAATAATTTGTTCTAATTAATGTGTGAAAATAGCTTTCCGGTGCACCGTCTCGAACTTTGACGAAACTAGTGTTATTGGATCTATAATAGTGAATTATTGTACGCTGACGAGTTTCATGACGATCGAACATGCTGTGCGGTCGTGCGTGCTCGAAATGCATAGCATAAAATTAAAGAGAATAAAATATTATTATAATTTTCCTATAGATAATCATCAAACTTATGACCTAATTCCCAAAATTCTCTCTTTCTCTTCTATTTTAAAACTTGTCGTACGCTACCGCTTTTTAACATTAAGCAATTGAATTGTGAGCTGTAGTTGACGAAATTGAGTGATCTTGGATTCATCAGCTTCGTATGGTCGAAAGCATCATGGTAGTCGTCTTCGCTTTGGGTGCGACGGGGTTTAGTTTTGTACGACGTACGCCTAAGTTATGAGATTCTGGTGGTTGTGGGTAGAGTTTGGCAATGGGATGGATGACATTAAGTTTCTATGCAAATATATGTTGGTGGATGAAGTTAGAGGAGGTGCGTCGCCACGATGTGAAGTGTAACATGTTAGTTGTCGTTTTCTGGTGGTGATGTCACGATGGCGTAGGATCATCAGAGATGAAATATAGACTATGGGTGAGTTCATGGTGGTGCGTAGAGTCGTTCGATGGCAGTCATTGGCGTTTTGAGGTCTAAATCGAAACATGATGTTGGCGTTGGCAATTTAGGGTTAAGTCGCTTTTGTGTGTGGATGATCGAAGGGAAGTTGAATGGTGTCGGCAGTTCGAGTTCGAGAAGGGGAGTGTGGTGTCGTTGATCATTCTTCGAATGGTGAACCTGAGCTCCATATCACCGGAAACGTGCACGTGTATCTGGTTGGAGAGTATCAGTTGCACTAACAGGGAGAGAAAAAGAATAAGGGCATACAAGGAGGAAGGTAATTATAAGTTAATTAATTAATTTTGTTTAATTAATTAAGTTTTTAAATCCAAATTCTTATATAACACGTTTCTTGTTTATACGAGGTCCAATCGACGCGTCGTTTTCACTATCGCATTCGTATCGAGATTATCTATATTGTCGAATAAGATTTTCCAAATTCGAAGCTTACAGGAATATCAGCTAAAATCGAACGCTACTAGATTTTAGATGAAACCAGAAAGCTACGGTAACAACATGTAATATCCCGTATTTTTGACAATATCAATTTAATAATCTGTATTAAAAATTAAATTGATATTGATAATTTTGCTAATAATAATTCAAATTGATTTAATAATCTTCTTCAATAATTATTTAACTAGTTATTTTATCTTTTAAAGATAATAAATTGGTTTCTATTTATAATATAAATATATGGTTTATATTTTAAATAGATTAGCTTTGTTTTAAATTTAATAAACAAAGCATATTTTCTAATTCTAATATTTTTAGTAATTTGGAAATTTGTTTTTATTTAATATATAAGCTTTTCAAAGCTATTGAATAAATGATCTTGGTTTAAATTTAATTAATAAATCATGATTTAAAATTCTAATATATATAACAATAATTTGGAAATTTTGATTTTTATTTAATATTAAGTTTTCAAAGCTATTTAATAAATAAATATATGATTTTTAAATTGTTAAGACAAATATTTAAATTCAATTGAATTAACAAAAGTTTTATAACTTAATAAAATGAGTAATTTATAAATAAAGATACAATTTCTTTTATAATTATTTCAACTTAATAATGAGATATTTCTAAAAAAACAATATCAATAGTATATTGTCTTTATAAATAGGTTTTGAATAAAATGGCAATTTTTATTTCAAATTTAATTCGCATTCATAACTTGACTTTTTAAATATTAGATTTTGAATTTGATTTAAAATTTGAATATAAATCCAAAGTATAGATTTTTAATTTGTTTGATTTTTATATAAGCTTTATTTATAAGTATAATTTGTTTTTATTTCTTTCAAAAATTTATATACATATAAAATTCTAATTAACAAATCAATTAGGCTTAACATATATATTAACATGTAAATTAAATACATATGTTAACTTGTAAATACAAAATACTTTAAAAGACAAGTGTATTAATATTAAGCCTCTTATAACAAGTGTCAAAAGATTAACATAACAATATGACAAATGTGGGGACTATGTAGAAGTGTAAATTTTGTTTTAATTTTTCTTTTATTTGATAAATCTGAAAGTACATTTCTATAAACTTGCATTTTCTTTCATTTTTTTTTTCATTTCTTTGATCAAAAAGAAAATCTTCCAAACAATCCTCAAACTTGCTCAAACAAAAATCTGAAAATCTCCTCAAACCATTCTGTGATCAAAAGCCTACCATCAAATTCTTCAAACTCAAATACAATTCAGGAATGAATTAAGAACCCTGCAACTTATTTTTTTCAAAAACCATCATGTGACCAAAAATCTGAAGCTCCTTAATTCAAAAACACTCCTCAAACATCACTCCCTGTTTACCAAAATACTGTAGCTTCCTTATACCAGATCTGCAGTTTGTTTTCAAAAAGAATTCAAGTGTTTGCAAATTTTCAAATGCATGCAAGTAGTTAGAGTATGGGATCATAAGCATGTAGATTTCATCAGTATTGCAACTGCAGTTTTAAAAGTATTAAAGGTGTTTTCAAATTCTGGGAAAATGATTTCTGCATGTACCTTCAAATTTGCATTCTTATTTCTGCAATATGGTATTTGGCTCTGATTTCAAGCTAAATCAATTTCAGCATCAAAGTGTTTTCAATTTGCAAGTTCCAGTCTTCAAAGATTTTCACAGCTTTTAGAGTTGTTTCAAAATCTGTTCTCTGCTTCTTCTTATGAGGTGAGTAACTTTCTAAAATTTAAATTTTAGAAATTGGTTGCATGCTTGTATGCTAAGATAGATAAGAACTGCATGTGTTTATAAGTAAATACCTGATGTGAATACTTAATTTTTGTGCATGCTGTGTATATTTACTCTGTTCTGTTGTTTCCAGGCTCAAGTTTTTATACAAATACTTACCTCATGATCTGGTTCTTGGTAGGATCCATTTATCAAACAAATATTGTTTGATTTAACTTAGACTTGTGTTTAAAAATATAAGTTAGTCAAAAATAAGGCTTAATTGTCTCTGGTGATATTTACACAACTGTGTATGTTAAATAAGACCAAAACTCAAAGCTTTAAATTTATAAATTCAGTATCATGAATTGAATACTAAAATCAAAATATGATTTTTAAAACAAAAATTATAATTTTTAGTAAAAGAATGGGAGAGGAGTTTTGGTATGAACTGGAGATGGAAAGTTGCAATTTCCTGGTGATCCACTTGAAGGAGGAGGTCGGGTTTCTTCCTGTTGATGGAGGGTTGAACAGTAAGGCTGGGAAAAATCTTTGATGGTGATGAAATTCATCAGGGAAATTGCGGCTGTGGATATTCGTCTTGAACCCTAGTTTAGTTAGGCTTAGGAAAATCGATCGCCATGGTTCGTGTGGTGGATCGAGTGTTTCGGGGTTTCTGGTGATGGTGGCTTGGGCGAAGACGAAGTCGTGGCCGGAGTGGTATGAAATATGGTGGTGGGGATTTTGCGAGCGAGGCGATGTTCCAGGTTTAAGTGTGGCGGTGGCTTAAATTTCCAGGTTTAGGTTGGAGGCTCTCGAATTTGATTTCGAGTTTTGGGAGGTGATCTGAAGGTCGTAGGTGAGGAAGTAGGAGGTTGCCGATGTGAAGCCACCATTGGAGATGGTCGGAGGTGGATAAGGTTACGGTGCACGTGCACGGAGAGTTGTGTCTGGTAATGTTGGGTAGGTTGTGAAGCAGAGAAAGTTGCTCGAGTTTAACTCGAGAAATTCGAATGTTGGACTCGAAGAAAAATAGGTTAGGGCTCGGGTAGATTTTGGTTTACAAGTTGTAACCCTGTATGTTTTTTTTAACTTAAACCTGGGTTTTTAAAAATGTAAACAGATAATTAAACTAAGTTAAAAATCAAATTTTCTAGTGGGTTCAAATGAAGTTTGGATCTCAGTTTTTAAATATAATAAAACTTTAAAATTTAAATTTATTTGTAACAACTTTTAAAGGTTTAAATAGTTTGAAATAAATGTTTAAGTAGTTTGAATTTTAAAATAAAGTTTTAAAATGTAAGAGAAGTTTAAATCTTAAATTTAAATCTGGAATCAAAGTGGAATATGTATTTCAGTTTTTGAAATTAAAAGAAGGTTTAAAGTTGAAAGATTTAAACTAAATATAAATTGAAGTTATTGAAATGCTAAAAGTTATAAATTGTTTAAACCTTGTTAAGTTTAAATTATTTTCATTTTAAAACTTGTATTTAAAATGAAATTTGGAAGCAAGTTCAAAGTACTTTGTTTTATATAAAATTTGGTTTTAAACATAATTTAGAAATGTTTTATCTTAAATTAATTAAGATTTAATGTTTTGAAATTAATTTAATTAATGGAGAAATTAAGGAATGCTTAATTAATTTGATAAATTAATGATCTGGAATTAATGAATATTGATTAATGGGTAATTAATTTAAAATTAAGATCACTAATTAGATTATTTAGATTAATGATTAAAGAATTATTAACTAAGTAATTAATTTTTAATCAAGTTTAATTAATTAAATAATTAGACTTTAATTAATGTATAATTAAAGATAATTTTAAATTTGTAATTAATCTCAGTTAATTACTTAATAAAAATAATTAGAGAATGGTTAATGAAGGTCATTAACCAGGATTATTTAATAATTAATTAATGTGGTTAATTTTTAATAATTAATTAGATTAATTAATTTAATAATAATTAATTGTGAATTGTTGAGAATAATTACTTAATGAAGTAATTAAGAAAATAATTACTTAAGGTAATTAATTGTTTTAAATGTGATTGTTTAATTTAATTAATTAGGTTTAATTAATTTTGAACACTTAAGGTTTTAAAGATAATTACTTTATGTAATTGATAGGTTGGAATTACTTAGTGAAGTAATTGATTGGTAATTACAGGATGTAATTAATAGAAGATGTTTTGATAATGTAAGTAATTTGAATTAAATTACTTAGTAATTAATCAAGGGATTAATTAAGAAATTAATTAAGGAATAATTAATTTGTTTTAACAAGGTAATTAATTTAATTAATTACTGAATATGGTTAATCAAGAAGGATTAATAATTATAGGTTAATTACTTAAGGTAATTAATTTAAGAAGATAATTAATGAAACTATAATTAAGGATCATTAATTAATACAATTAATGATGTAATTAAAGTTGATTAATTAAGATTAATTAATCAATAATAAGTAATTAAAGGTAATTAATTAATGTAATTAATTAAGGATTAAGGTAATTAATTATAGTTAATTAATTAAAGTAATTAAAGGTTAATTACTATTTTTGGTTAAGGATAATTAATTTGTGAAATTAATTAAAGAATAATTACATGAATGTAATTAAAGGATAATTAATCAAGTGTGATTAATTAAGGTGATTATTTTGGATGATTAATTAATTGATTGTAATCAATTAAATGATTGAGGAAGCAAGATTTATATTAGTGAAGTAATTAATTTAATTTATTTTAAATTAATGAAAGATGAAGTAATTAATTTAATTCACTTTAAATTAATTAGAGATAGAGATAGTTAATTTAACTCATTTTAAATTAATTGTATTGTGGTATGAGTGAATCTTTGCTTATGTATGAATGGATGACATTGATTGTCTTGGATGCTTTTAGATCTCGGTAATGAGATAAATGATATTGTGTGGTATGAATAACTTGATTGTATTATGATGATAACATAGGTTATCTATTGTAATGGTGATATATGGAATATTTATTTGATTGATAATGTGGATTACCTGTTATTTGATAATGTTAATTATCAATTGTGATTTATAAGTTATCTATCCGTGTGTATATAGATACTGTATTGAATTGTTTTAAAACAACATGGCCTTAAAAGACACGCTTTGGATTTCGATGAGACCGGGATCGGGTTTCCATATTTGGATATCCGAAAACCACATCGATCCAAATTAACGTTAGGTCGTGAATCTAAGTGGAGCAAGTGAAGACTCGAGGTGTAGGAACTATACGTCAGGATAACTCTGTGGGTGATTCCGTAATGAGTTGACGGAATAGTACTTATAGGTTCGAGATGGTGGTTCAGAGTGCAAGGGTTATCGTTGTTAACTCTGAGGTTGATTCCAAAATGAGTGTAACGAGATAATGCCTTCGGTTTCGTTCGAACCCGGAATGAACTTGTATGGATTGAATGCTTTCAGAACATCGTCAGGTGGACGATGAGCATTCTAAGTGATATGTCCTATAAAGGTAATCGTAACCTCAATCCTCATCAACCGGGAATGGCTAAAACAGGGGAGGTGCAGCAAGGCTTCGTGGGTAGCCCCCACTTGAGAGTGAGATTTACCCCTCTCTAGAGGTCCCTTTTATTTCGGCTGTGTGGACAGTTGTGAGCTCCAACCGTCGGGGAGGTCTTGTTCGGAACTGTTCAGTAAGGAATGGGTCCGGCCTTGTGTTGCAGGGGATCGGGAGTGGTCCTCGGTACGGTGATCTAGGCCACGTACTGTGACGGGCGGTACCCCAGTAGCCCTGCCATTGTATGGAATCCAAAATCCAATAAGTGCCAACGGTTTGATTTTATTACCCACTTTTGTGGCTAGTAGCTGGAATTTAATGAATGTAACAATTTCGGCTATTTCATATTTATTTGAAAACCCTAGACCTATTATAATATCACTGGATTTCCTATCAAATATTTTGGTTAGCGTAAGGTAAAAACTTTTCCATGTTTATGTGTGGGAAGTCTTACGTGATACCTTTTCTTTCCAAAAGGTTTTTGAAAGTTAAGCAACCTTAACCTGTTACTCACACCAGACCCATGTCTGACCTAGAGTTTATTTTTGTTTTTCATAAACTCTTGGGTACTCAAATTTTTACGAGTAACCAAGGGATTCAGGTTAGCTTTTGACGAATTGTGGAAGAGCAATGGAGCAGGAGGCTTCTGCGTTAGATATATAGTCCCGCTGTGTGTTCTCTGTGTTGTATCTCTTTGTATTGAGTTGTATAACTAGACAGGTGTTTATAACTGTCTAGTATGTGTTGTGAAATCTGTGTAACTCTGATAATGGTTGTAAACTATGTAATGTTTATGTTATTAATATAATTTATTCGTTCCGCTGTTTAGATTCAGATGTTGTTTCTTCTTTCTCTTCTTTCTCTTCTCTTTCTGTCCCTTTCTTTCTTCAAGAATGATGCGATTTTCTGTGGTAAGAAACTCGGGTCGTTGCACTTGGTATCGAAGCAGTAGGTTGAGTGAATACCTAGGCTCTGTAGGGTGTCTTTCTTGAGAGAGCGTATTTGTAATTTTTAATATATATATATATATATATATATATATATATATATATATATCTACCTATTTGTTGGGTTACCTGTTCAGGTTTTCCAATATAAATTATAAAGGTAGATGGGATAGTAGTGTGTGTAACACGACTATCATATGTCGGAGTTTGAATATTTGAGGTTGGAAGTGTAATTGTCGAGACTGTAGACCTAATACCGTCTCGAGGAAGTTCTGTAGTGATGAAAAACTTCATTGATCTCTGAAGGAAACCTGTTAAGGTTCGGAGTTAATTCTTTGAAGTTGGATGAGTAGAGTTTGGATCTGTCAGTTGGGCAGAAGTGAGTCTGCTGCGAGTTTGTGGCTGTGTTCAGCTAGTGTTTCTGTTGATTTGAGATCTGAGTTTCTCGAAGAGCTTTGATTTGGAAGTCTTTGGCATCTGTGGCAGCAGTGCAGCTCGGAGTGTTCGGTGTGTCGGCAGGGTGTTTTCTGGATTAGCAGTTTCTGAAGTAGAGTTCAGAAGCAGCAGAGTGGACCCGTTTCTTTGATGGGTTGGCTAGTTAAGTGCAAGCTGTTCTGTTTGGTATGGGAGAACAGTTTTACTTGGATTTGGTTTGGATTGATCGCAAAAGTGACTTGCGATTGTCTGAGTGTTCTCTTGGGTTATCAGAGTTTTTCTGGATGTCTTCAGAGAAGTCAGAGTTTGTCTGAATCTGGAAATTGAATTTTCTTATCGTCTAGAATTCCAGAAGTGCTACCGGTGGTTCAGCTTTATAGAAGAATGATGCCAAGGAGATTTAGTTGGTGTAGCAGCTTAGAGATTTTGATGGAACTTCTGAATTTTTCTTATGGATTTGTTGAACCATATCTCTGGGGTGTGTTGTCGAGTTGTGCTTGTGTTCTTCTTCAGCCTTCTCTTCTACTTCGGATCAGAGTTGTGCAACGGAAGCAGTTGGGAAGTGTATCTGCTTTTTCTTTTCGCGGACAGGAGAAGCGAGTTGTTGTTTTCTGATGTTGAGGAGTAGAGTTTGAGTTCCTGGATTTTGGATTGATCTTGAGGAGATCATTTTGCTGAGTTGTTTTTGGTTCTGTCTGTTTCTAGAGGCATCAGCAAGGGATAAGCTGATCAGTATGTTGTTGGCAGCCCAAGATCGTATGGAGATTTTTAGAGGATTTGAGATGGAGGAAATTGGATTCTGAAGTCGGAGATTTGATTTGGATAAGTTTTCTCCGATCATAAAAGGGAGATATAAGATTGGGTAAGTCCGAGAAGTTAGCTCTGAAGTGTTTGGATTCTTTTCAGTGATCTTGGAGAATAAGTGTTTGATCTACAGGATTGGATTGCCAGTTTGGATAACTGGAATTCGATGAGTTTCACGTATCTCTGAGGGGGTACGTGTATGATCTATCTCTGGTTGTGGAACCAGCAGTCCTGGAGTCTTGGTTGTTGAGTCAGACTCGTCTGTAGTCTGATATCTTGTCTAGTGTTGTAGATATTGTTGAATATAAGCTTTGTAGCTTCATAGTTTTGTTTGTTTGTATTCTATAGAGCGAGTATCCCGGTGTATATACTTTGGGAAACTCGATAAAATTTTATCCAAAATTTGTCTGGATAATTAGATTTGTTTGATTGGTTGAATTGGTTGTTATGATTGTTAGCATATGTTTGATATATGCTTGTGTTTTAAAATTAAATCTTTAATAAGATTATTAAATTACCTTTGTTTTAAATTTCGGGGACGAAATTCTTTTGAGGGGGGAGGATTGTAATATCCCAGATTTTTGACAATATCAATTTAATAATCTGTATTAAAAATTAAATTGATATTGATAGTTTTGCTAATAATAATTCAAATTAATTTAATAATCTTCTTCAATAATTATTTAACTAGTTATTTTATCTTTTAAAGATAATAAATTGGTTTCTATTTATAATATAAATATATGGTTTATATTTTAAATAGATTAGCTTTGTTTTAAATTTAATAAATAAAGCATATTTTCTAATTCTAATATTTTTAGTAATTTGGAAATTTGTTTTTATTTAATATATAAGCTTTTCAAAGCTATTGAATAAATGATCTTGGTTTAAATTTAATTAATAAATCATGATTTAAAATTCTAATATATATAACAATAATTTGGAAATTTTGATTTTTATTTAATATTAAGTTTTCAAAGCTATTTAATAGATAAATATATGATTTTTAAATTGTTAAGACAAATGTTTAAATGTTTAAAGTAAGTTTTGGCTTGAGTTTTAAATTTAATTGAATTAACAAAAGTTTTATAACTTAATAAAATGAGTAATATATAAATAAAGATACAATTTCTTTTATAATTATTTCAACTTAATAATGAGATATTTCTAAAAAACAATATCAATAGAATATTGTCTTTATAAATAGGTTTTGAATAAAATAGCAATTTTTATTTCAAATTTAATTTGTATTCATAACTTGACTTTTTAAATATTGGATTTTGAGTTTGATTTAAAATTTGAATATAAATCCAAAGTATAGATTTTTAATTGTTTTGATTTTTATATAAGCTTTATTTATAAGTATAATTTGTTTTTATTTCTTTTAAAAATTTATATACATATAAAATTCTAATTAACAAATCAATTAGGCTTAACATATATATTAACATGTAAATTAAATACATATGTTAACTTGTAAATACAAAATACTTTAAAAGACAAGTGTATTGATATTAAGCCTCTTATAACAAGTGTCAAAAGATTAACATAACAATGTGGGGATTATGTACAAGTGTAAATTTTGTTTTAATTTTTCTTTTATTTGATAAATCTGAAAATACATTCCTATAAACTTGCATTTTCTTTCATATTTTTTTTCATTTCTTTGATCAAAAAGAAAATCTTCAAAACAATCCTCAAACTTGCTCAAACAAAAATCTGAAAATCTCCTCAAACCATTCTGTGATCAAAAGCCTACCATCAAATTCCTCAAACTCAAATACAATTCAGGAATGAATTAAGAACCCTGCAACTTATTTTTTTCAAAAACCATCATGTGACCAAAAATCTGAAGCTCCTTAATTCAAAAACACTCCTCAAACATCACTCCCTGTTTACCAAAACACTATAGCTTCCTTATACCAGATCTGCAGTTTGTTTTCAAAAAGAATTCAAGTGTTTGCAAATTTTCAAATGCATGCAAGTAATTAGAGTATGGGATCATAAGCATGTAGATTTCATCAGTATTGCAACTGCAGTTTTAAAAGTATTAAAGGTGTTTTCAAATTCTGGGAAAATGATTTCTGCATGAACCTTCAAATTTGCATTCTTATTTCTGCAATATGGTATTTGGCTCTGATTTCAAGCTAAATCAATTTCAGCATCAAAGTGTTTTCAATTTGCAAGTTCCGGTCTTCAAAGATTTTCACAGCTTTTAGAGTTGTTTCAAAATCTATTCTCTGCTTCTTCTTATGAGGTGAGTAACTTTCTAAAATTTAAATTTTAGAAATTGGTTGCATGCTTGTATGCTAAGATAAATAAGAACTGCATGTGTTTATAAGTAAATACCTGATGTGAATACTTAATTTTTGTGCATGCTGTGTATATTTACTCAGTTCTGTTGTTTCCAGGCTCAAGTTTTTATACAAATACTTACCTCATGATCTGGTTCTTGGTAGGATCTATTTATCAAACAAATATTGTTTGATTTAACTTAGACTTGTGTTTAAAAATATAAGTTAGTCAAAAATAAGGCTTAATTGTCTCTGGTGATATTTACACAGCTGTGTATGTTAAATAAGACCAAAACTCAAAGCTTTAAATTTATAAATTCAGTATCATGAATTGAATACTAAAATCAAAATATGATTTTTAAAACAAAAATTATAATTTTTAGTAAAAGAATGGGAGAGGAGTTTTGGTATGAACTGGAGATGGAAAGTTGTAATTTCCTGGTGATCCACTTGAAGGAGGAGGTCGGGTTTCTTTCTGTTGATGAAGGGGTGAACAGTGAGGCTGGGAAAAATCTTTGATGGTGATGAAGTTCATCAGGGAAATTGCGGCTGTGGATTTTCGTCTTGAACCCTAGTTTAGTTAGGCTTAGGAAAATCGATCGCCATGGTTCGTGTGGTGGATCGAGTGTTTCGGGGTTTCTGGTGATGGTGGCTTAGGCGAAGACGAAGTCATGGCCGGAGTGGTATGAAATCTGGTGGTAGGGATTTTGCGAGCGAGGCGATGTTCCAGGTTTAAGTGTGGCGGCGGCTTAAATTTCCAGGTTTGGGTTGGAAGCTCTCGAATTTGATTTCGAGTTTTGGGAGGTGATCTGAAGGTCGTAGGTGTGGAAGTAGGAGGTTGCCGATGTGAAGCCACCATTGGAGATGGTCGGAGGTAGATAAGGTTACGGTGCACGTGCACGGAGAGTTGTGTCTGGTAATGTTGGTTAGGTTGTGAAGCAGAGAAAGTTGCTCGAGTTTAACTCGAGAAATTCGAATGTTGGACTCGAAGAAAAATGGGTTAGGGCTCGGGTAGATTTTGGTTTACAGGTTGTAACCTTGTATGTTTTTTTTAACTTAAACCTGGGTTTTTAAAAATGTAAATAGATAATTAAACTAAGTTAAAATCAAATTTTCTAGTGGGTTCAAATGAAGTTTGGATCTCAGTTTTTAAATATAATAAAACTTTAAAATTTAAATTTATTTGTAACAACTTTTAAAGGTTTAAATAGTTTGAAATAAATGTTTAAGTAGTTTGAATTTTAAAATAAAGTTTTAAAATGTAAGAGAAGTTTAAATCTTAAGTTATAATCTGGAATCAAAGTGGAATATGTATTTCAGTTTTTGAAATTAAAAGAAGGTTTAAAGTTGAAAGATTTAAACTAAATAGAAATTGAAGTTATTGAAATGCTAAAAGTTATAAATTGTTTAAACCTTGATAAGTTTAAATTATTTTCATTTTAAAACTTGTATTTAAAATGAAATTTGGAAGCAAGTTCAAAGTACTTTGTTTTAAATAAAATTTGTTTTTAAACATAATTTAGAAATGTTTTATCTTAAATTAATTAAGATTTAATGTTTTGAAATTAATTTAATTATCGGAGAAATTAAGGAATGCTTAATTAATTTGATAAATTAATGATGTGGAATTAATGAATATTGATTAATGGGTAATTAATTTAAAATTGAGATCACTAATTAGATTATTTAGATTAATGATTAAAGAATTATTAATTAAGTAATTAATTTTTAATCAAGTTTAACTAATTAAATAATTAGACTTTAATTAATGTATAATTAAAGATAATTTTAAATTTGTAATTAATCTCAGTTAATTACTTAATAAAAATAATTAGAGAATGGTTAATGAAGGTCATTAACCAGGATTATTTAATAATTAATTAATGTGGTTAATTTTTAATAAGTAATTAGATTAATTAATTTAATAATAATTAATTGTGAATTGTTGAGAATAATTACTTAATGAAGTAATTAAGAAAATAATTACTTAAGGTAATTAATTGTGTTAAGTGTGATTGTTTAATTTAATTAATTAGGTTTAATTAATTTTAAACACTTAAGGTTTTAAAGATAATTACTTTATGTAATTGATAGGTTGGAATTACTTAGTGAAGTAATTGATTGGTAATTACAGGATGTAATTAATAGAAGATGTTTTGATAATGTAAGTAATTTGAATTAAATTACTTAGTAATTAATCAAGGGATTAATTAAGAAATTAATTAAGGAATAATTAATTTGTTTTAATAAGGTAATTAATTTGTTTTAATTACTGAATATGGTTAATCAAGAAGGATTAATAATTATAGGTTAATTACTTAAGGTAATTAATTTAAGAAGATAATTAATGAAACTATAATTAAGGATCATTAATTAATACAATTAATGATGTAATTAAAGTTGATTAATTAAGATTAATTAATCAATAATAAGTAATTAAAGGTAATTAATTAATGTAATTAATTAAGGATTAAGGTAATTAATTATAGTTAATTAATTAATTAAAGTAATTAAAGGTTAATTATTATTTTTGGTTAAGGATAATTAATTTGTGAAATTAATTAAAGAATAATTACATGAATGTAATTAAAGGATAATTAATCAAGTGTGATTAATTAAGGTGATTATTTTGGATGATTAACTAATTGATTGTAATCAATTAAATGATTGAGTAAGCAAGATTTATATTAGTGAAGTAATTAATTTAATTTATTTTAAATTAATCAAAGATGAAGTAATTAATTTAATTCACTTTAAATTAATTATAGATAAAGATATTTAATTTAATTCATTTTAAATTAATTATATTGTGGTATGAGTGAATCTTTGCTTATGTATGAATGGATGACATTGATTGTCTTGGATGCTTTGAGATCTCGGTAATGAGATAAATGATATTGTGTGGTATGAATAACTTGATTGTATTATGATGATAACATAGGTTATCTATTGTAATGGTGATATATGGAATATTTATTTGATTAATAATGTGGATTACCTGTTATTTGATAATGTTAATTATCAATTGTGATTTATAACTTATCTATCTGTGTGTATATAGATACTGTATTGAATTGTTTTAAAACAACATGGCCTTAAAAGACACGCTTTGGATTTCAATGAGACCGGGATCGGGTTTCCATATTTGGATATCCGAAAACCACATCGATCCAAATTAACGTTAGGTCGTGAATCTAAGTGGAGCAAGTGAAGACTCGAGGTGTAGGAACTATACGTCAGGATAACTCTGTGGGTGATTCCGTAATGAGTTGACGGAATAGTACTTATAGGTTCGAGATGGTGGTTCAGAGTGCAAGGGTTATCGTCGTTAACTCTGAGGTTGATTCCAAAATGAGTGTAACAAGATAATGCCTTCGGTTTCGTTCGAACCCGGAACGAACTTGTATGGATTGAATGCTTTCAGAACATCGTCAGGTGGACGATGAGCATTCTAAGTGATATGTCCTATAAAGGTAATCGTAACCTCAAGCCTCATCAACCGGGAATGGCTAAAACAGGGGAGGTGCAGCAAGGCTTCGTGGGTAGCCCCCACTTGAGAGTGAGATTTACCCCTGTCTAGAGGTCCCTTTTATTTCGGCTGTGTGGACGGTTGTGAGCTCCAACCGTCAGGAAGGTCTTGTTCGGAACTGTTCAGTAAGGAATGGGTCCATCCTTGTGTTGCAGGGGATCGGGAGTGGTCCTCGGTACGGTGATCTAGGCCACGTACTGTGGCGGGCAGTACCCCAGTAGCCCTGCCATTGTATGGAATCCAAAATCCAATAAGTGCCAACGGTTTTGATTTTATTACCCACTTTTGTGGCTAGTAGATGGAATTTAATGAATGTAACAATTTCGGCTATTTCATATTTATTTGAAAACCCTAGACCTATTATAATATCACTGGATTTCCTATCAAATGTTTTGGTTAGCGTAAGGTAAAAACTTTTCCATGTTTATGTGTGGGAAGTCTTACGCGATACCTTTTCTTTCCAAAAGGTTTTTGAAAGTTAAGCAACCTTAACCTGTTACTCACACCAGACCCATGTCTGACCCAGAGTTTATTTTTGTTTTTCATAAACTCTTGGGTACTCAAATTTTTACGAGTAACCAAGGGATTCAGGTTAGCTTTTGACGAATTGTGGAAGAGCAATGGAGCGGGAGGCTTCTGCGTTAGATATATAGTCCGGCTGTGTGTTCTCTGTGTTGTATCTCTTTGTATTGAGTTGTATAACTAGACACGTGTTTATAACTGTCTAGTATGTGTTGTGAAATCTGTGTAACTCTGATAATGGTTGTAAACTATGTAATGTTTATGTTATTAATATAATTTATTCATTCCGCTGTTTAGATTCAGATGTTGTTTCTTCTTTCTCTTCTTACTCTTCTCTTTCTATCCCTTTCTTTCTTCAAGAATGATGCGATTTTCTGTGGTAAGAAACTCGGGTCATTTCACAACAGGAAATTTTGATGAGTTAAATTCACTCTGTGGACCAACTTTTATTTTATGTTAGCATGGATACTTTTTACTTATGCTTTTCTGGATGATTTACTATTTTATCGTTTGGTTTGTATTTATTCCTGCCCTTCGAGCGGATGACTTTTTATATACCTATCTAGTTGCAGATGATCCATATTATAAGATTATATATTATATGTGATGCAGGGTGACAAGTCGGAGGGATCCAACAGAATTCCTCAACACTATTGATTTTATTTTTTATATATATTGTGTATATGATTTGTTGGATGCCATATTTGGTGACATGGACATGATTTTTATTTAGTACTACAATAGCACTTACCCTTATTTTTGGTATTTCGCAATAATATAAAGTGAAGATTTTGATTTAAAAGAATTTTAAAGGGATTTTTAAATAACATGTGTTTTTAATACTTATTCTTGAACTATAAAAAGAAGGAGTTTATTTTAGAAAATAAAAGTTCTATTTTTCTTATTATAAACTGATAGTTTATGAAATATGTTAAATAGGGATTTTTGAACTATATTATAAAGGTTTTAAAAACTTAATAAATAAGTCTATCTTTTATTTATAAAGGAAATACACTTTTAAAGAAAATAGAAATAGTTGAAACAAAATTTCTAAAATGGTAAGTATAAAAGATTTATAGAAGTATAATTTTATGGATAAAGTAATAGATTCATAAATGGAGTTTTAAAAATATTATAAATGGATTTGTAATTGATATTTGGTAAATAGATTTATAAATGGGATTTTATAAGTAAATGAGAACTATGTAGGAATGGATCTATATACAGAATTTTATAAATAAAGAGATTTTAAAAAGAGAAGTTTTATAAAATAGAATGGAGATTTATAAACATAGTTTTATAAAGATGGAAACGATTTATGCTGAATTTGATTATGGATTTTTATAATGGAAATATATTCACATTTTAAAAGTTAAAATAATCTCTTAAAGGAGTGTTTTCGATTGAGTTAAACAGTTTTATAAGGTGATTTAAAATGTACCAAGGGATGAAGATATCGATTTCAACATTTATTGTTGTGATAGCTGCTTTCGAGGAAGCAAGGAAGACATCGACTGTAACACTGTTGTTATAGTAAGTAATTTCTGAAAGGAAGCGTTTTATGTAGTATACAGGATTTATATGAATATAAATAGTTGAATCCCTATATTATTGTTTTGGGTTGTCATGACGATGTTTTAGGCTTGACCCAATAAAGCTTATTTTGGAAAATTATGAAGCTTTCCTCAAAAGATTTGTAAATATACTTATTACATATTTAAGTATATAGAGATATTTTCTAACTGTCAAAAACAAAATGGTTTGTGAATATGCTTATACCATTGAGATAAGTATAAGGAAATAGTTTTCGAAATATCGAAAGATTAAAATGCCTTTGAGAACATATATTTTTAAAAGGTAATTTGAGACAAATATTTGGAAAGTGATTTAATTGATAAAAGATTAACTAAACTGTCCTAGTGACTGCTTGTATGCTAGATAGTATTTTTGGCCATTTTTGGTTCCTTGACTTGATGTGGAAACTGATTAGTTGTGCACTTCGTACAAGGCTAGCTGCGTAGGTTTGATTATTGTTTGGTGTTAAGAATGATGATTTGAGTAGGGCGGAGTGACTATGGTACTCCATTCTACTGAGCTTCCTTTTTGGCCGAAGGATAGCAAGGTGAGAGTTGGAAACATGATAAGTCCATGAGACTTGGTTTCCATATGAGATTGAGGGCCTCTTATCGGTTGTTTTTCCGAAGAGGTCGAGATCGAATTATCCGAAAACCACTTCGGACCAATGTATGCATTTGAAAGTACAAATTTATTGAAGGTGATGATTTTTAAAGGCGGAGATCTTCATGATGAAGGGCTACTTGCCACTATCCCCACAGTTCCATATTATATTAATATATGGGGTGGCAATAGTACTTCATTTTAATAATCTTTGATGCAAGGACTACTTGATACTAATCCTAGGGTTGACTCCTGATAGGGTGTAGTAAGGGAGTTCCTTTAGCTTGTCATGTTCTTCGACAACTTGTGTGGACGAATATTTTACATTGCATTTCTAACATACATGTACATTGATTTTCACAAACGTACATCTGTTTGGTAGTGTAGGAGGTAACTCTCCTATACTTAACACCCTACTCTGAGACATACAAGCTCAGAGGTTGTACATTTTTTGAAATCAACAGTGTGTGATGGAATTGAAAATGTGAAATTCAAAGTGAAATATGTACTGTGAAAGGTAAACATTAGCTTAAGACTCAAACATCAGAAATGACTGAAACAGGGTATTCAGTAAGGCTAAATGGATCGCCCATTAAGGTATGGTCGTTGCCAATCTAGATTACCCTCCATATCTCGGGTTTTGTTGTGTATGCTGTGGCCATGGATCGGTCAGGAATGATCGAGCTGATTCCATATTCGGTTCTATATGCCATTAGATCGGTCCATGGGTTGGTCGGTCTTGCCAGATGCAGAGGATCATAGTGTTAATGCTCGATACATTCCTCTTGAGATGTTCTATATGGAAGGTAGTTCCTTACATGCCATTGTATGAAATCCATTCTCCAATACGAGCCTTTATGATTTTAGTTGTAAACCTATTATGCTGGAATTTAATCAATGTAACAATTTTGACTTTGATTAATATATGTATTTGTATCCTAGACACTATTATAATATCAGAGGATTTGATATGAAGTGTTTTGGTTATCGTTTGGCAAAAATCGTCCGTGTTTATTTGCGGCATGGTCTTACGAGATACCTTTGTTTTTGGAATTTTTTTATAACTTTACAATATAGTTGAGATGTGTTTTCTCACATTGGTTTACCAGAATGATCTGGATGTTATTCCTTCCAATGCTCGAGTTAGACCAAGCGTATTAACAGATTCAGTTTGGATGCTTTGGAGCTTCTAAAGATGAGTTGGAGGTCTTCAATTTGTATTCACATATATGTTTATTTTCCGTTACATTGGTTGTTTAGAAATATCAGCATTTCTGAGGACAGGTGTTATATTGTCCAAGCTGATGATTAGTGATTTGTTGTTGTACTCTGGCTTGATGTATGTATATTACAATTTCTCAGTTGTAAAGATCATTTATATTATATTATACGGTGTTCCTCTGTGTTGTAAGATTCTCTGTTATTTGGTTTTCTTTCTCTCTTCACTTTTCTCTCCATTCTTCTTTCATTTTTCTTTTCCCTAACTATTTACCTTTTCATTCAATTCGAGTTGGACATGTGTGGTTTATTGTCAGCTTTGAATGTACGGAATTGGGGTCATTACAATAGTACTTCAGTGGAAATAAATGCCATGATAGGTAATCATCAAGCTCCTCTTCAAGAGCCCCAATGAACTACGGTTAAATCTAAAAATAAACTCAGGCTAACTAGGGAATTATAAGAAAATAACACCTGGGTCAATCTCTTATACTAGAGCGAAAAAAGTTAAATCATATAGATTTTTATATTTATAAAACCCTTACGAAATAAGGATATCTTGTAAGACCACGCCGCATATAAACATGGACGGGTTATTACCTTACGATAACCAAACCATTTTTATTAGAAAATCCATTGATATTATAATGCTATCTAGGGTTTAAAATAAATATATAACATAGCCGAAATTCTTGCATTTCACATTCCAACATATTTGATATACAACTAATTTCGTAAGGCACATATTGGAAAATGGATTCCATCAATGACAAGATTATTGGGGCACCACCTGTCAGAGTACATCTCTGGATAAATGTAGCTAGGGGGCAAACCTTGCAACCCCTTCCTGGATAATACCAAATATGATCATCAGCTCGACTGTCAACTTGAAAAACTGTTTCCATGGGCCTAGCATACATAATCGAAAAACATCGATCTAGATTAAGGATGACCATACCCTATTAGTTGCGAAACATAAGCCTTGCTACATATCCCATGTTTCAAATCATTCCCAGATGTGAGGCTTGAGGGTACGTTTTACCTTTTTAGCAAATTCCACTTGGAACGATAACACTTGCCTCTAGGCAATGATCTAGTGCCAGCATTCATCCATACAAGTCATTCAGGATATGAACAAACTGAAGGCACCACTAATACTACATTCATTTTGAAATCACCCTCAGAATTAGTAGAAAGTGGCCCCTGCACCTCAAATAACTTCGTGTTCGATTCCATCATCTTCAAGACGTCTTCCATTTCGAACCCTTTTGTTGGTTCAAAGTGGTTTTCGGATAACTTATCTGATCCTGGTCTCTCCAAACTAACAAAAGATATTCTAACTAGCCATAATTTGATAGTCGTTTATTTAACTATCAAATAAACAAACAATCAAACCAGAGATTTCACTTCGTAAAGAAATCAAGCATGATTAATTCACACAAGCATTATCAAGTCATATAAACGACTTCTACTCCCTTTTAATTTAATTGACCCTTTAAACCTCTTGTATTAGTAAAATCTCACTTTATCTAATAATAACTCTTTCATAAATCAAAACTTCTAATTGATTAAAACTTCCTTTATATACTGGTATATATATTTAATTCCCCTTTACAAAAGATATATTCTTATATTTCACTATTATACTATTCATCTATACTCTTTTCAAGACCTAAAAAATATTCATATACTTATCTCAAGGGTATAAGTATATTCACAAATCACTTAACAAAGTCTATTTAATTTAAAATATAATCAAAGAGGTTAAAAACAAATGTTACTTACACATTGTTACTAGAAACCTCTTTTATTTTTCTACTTTAAAACTTATGCTTTTCTATCTTTTTCCCAAAAGATTACAAACTTGTTATTATCTTTAAAATTCCATTATTAAAGATCTAGGTTTATTTGTAAACACTTTAACAATATTTTCCCACTTTAACAATATTATTCAAGGGTTTAAAACTAATATTATTAACACATTGTTTACAAGGATACCAAAACACTACACAAAACAATTCCTTTTATCTAAAGTATTGAGATCCAAATTTCAAATTATCACTTTATAAAAACACTTAATTTTGCAAACTAGTTATTTTAACAAAAGTGTTAAAATCCAAACCTTCCTTTTGTTACTTTATAAAAGGTTTAATTTGCTTTTTGAACTTATGTATTTACTAAATAAACCTCTTCAAGACGATATTTATATTACATAAGCTTCAAATTACTTTAATAGAATAATCACTAATTTTCTCAAAACTATACATACACTTAAAATGTACTTTATAATTCTTTAAAACACTTATACTATGCTTTAAAACATTTATTCTAAATATTACTTAAAAATACTTATTTTATAATTTATTTAACAACCATAATTTAAAAATACTTTACTTTATAAAAATTGGAAATAATTATAAAAATATATTTAAACTTCAAATTTCATTTTTAAAATACGTTAATAACTTTTCACAAAACTACTTTAAAGGATCTGGAAAAATATCTAAAGCATCATTTTTTACATTATTGAAAATCGGGGTTTCAGCATAGTTTTGTTTCACAATTATAATAAGTTTTCAAACCAATTTATTTCTTCGTATGGAATAACCCAATGTATATTTACAACTTCACCGAACAACAACGTTATCAACCATGTAAACAAGTCCAAGCCACGTTACATGTTTTAGAGGATTATTAGAGAGATTATATTACATATAATGAAGTCACTTGCTCGAAAGTCTATAGGATGGATCGCGTAGTGTATATGCAAGTACATGTGGCTAATTATATGATGTGACTAATATAAAATTAAACTAGTAAAATATACTAAGCACAGCAGGATTTTATACTGGTTTGGACATCCCGTCCTGCGTCCAGTCTTGAAGCTCCCCTTCGGAATTCGACTATTAAACACTCTCACTTCGCACCGAGGAATAGGCTTGGTTACAATAGCTTGTTATTGTCAAATATGTGTTCTATAAGATGAATATTGACTATTAAGTACAAATGCTTTCGATATATATATATATATATATATATATATATATAGAAAATATTAATTGAAGAGTTCTTGTAATTAGAATTGCACAATTTGACTATAAGATATTTCATATAGGATCAATTAGTTGAAAGCTAGAATTTAGAACTTTAATCATATACCCTTAGATACTTAGTATTAAGAAATAATAATGATTAAGTGATTATCATAATGGACGGATTTAAAAGCTAAGTACACATATCTGGTGAAGTAGAATTCACAATTTGACTGTAAGATATTTGATGATATTATTGAAGTTAGAAGTTGTAATTGGAGAAAGTAATAAAAAAATATAAAAAAATTATTATCAATAAGATAGAAAAGATAAGCCAAGATTGAAATTTAGGGTAAATATAATATAAAAAGATAAGTTGTATAACTTATAAAGGAGTTAAGTTAATTTGAAATTTAGACACTTTGATTAGGTTATAAGTCAAAGTAAAATTTAGGAATAAGAGATATAAAAAATATCATCCTAATATAAAAACTTTGAATTAGTGGTACATGTAGGGTAACATTTGTAATTCAAAATGAATTAAGATTAGAAGTGGATATTTTTGAATTATTTGGTTAGTAGTTTGATTGTTAGATGAAAAAGGTTAATACCAAATACCATGTGAATTAAGTTTCACAATTTGACAATAAAGTATTTGATGGATTTAAGATCAAGAAATTAATTTAGAAAATGGTAGGTAAATAAGTTAAGTAAGTTAATCATAGAATCAGTAAGAAAAAAAGTGTACACTTAGTAAAGTTGTCTTATTAATGTATGGATTGGATAAATAATAATAGCTAAATGGAAACCTTAGGTAAAGAAAACTAAGGATTGAGTTTTATAACTTATTAGTTTGAGATAATAATAGAATTCCATATTTGTTGAAGACCCTAATTGAAGTGATGATGGTTTGAAGATTAGGGATATGTATATATACTCTTAAGAAGTAAAAGTATATTATACAAGTTTAAGTCATATTTATGAGCTTAAGTAATAATGGATTTAGTAAAAGGTAAATGTTGTGAAATAAAGTTGGATTAATAGAAGTTTCAAAAAAAATGTATTAGTAAGTACATAAGTTAAACGTAGATCATTTTGGCACATAAAATTTTGGATCTAATATTTGCGTACAGAACTTTGAGGTGTTTACACCAATCCGAAAAAGGATTTATCACTCGATTCTTGATGGCGAACATTGATGAGAGTTTATGATTATGTACAAAAGTTTTCTAACATAGTTGAGAGCTATGCAAGGAAAGAAAGGGTTTGTGATCAAGAAGTCTGATCAAAATCCTCACTAGAAAATCGAGGGATCGATACTAGTTCAAAAGAAAAGTTATGGATTTAAATAATAGATCGAATCATATATCACATATAGTATGATGTGTTGGATCTGTCTACTTAGTAGTTGGATAGTTATCGTAAATAGTAGGCATTAAGATATAGTGGTTGGACTTATGTTTTGATATATATATATATATATATATATATATATATATATAGACCACAGATATAGTACATGCTCAGGACAGGGAATGAGTTATGTGGATGTATTCATTTATGTTGATATAGTATCAGTGTGGTTGTTTTTGGATGTATAGTCTTGTTTGGTTGTTGTATATATTATCTTAAATATGCAGTATGCACTAGGATGGGTAGAATAAAAATTTAACTTGATGTATGTATATATAACCTTAAGTACATGATAAGTACTCAAGTTAGTGTGGAAAATCTTGGTATGTATGTTTGGCATCATCTTTTTTAGCGTTGTTATGATATCGGCCTTCTTCTTTTCTACCATCGGTAGAAATAAGCCAAATTATTTGAGAAGATGAGTATGAAATAGATTCCTTTGTCTTTGATTTCATTTCGAGGACGAAATGCTTTTAGGTAGGGGAGAATGCAACGACCCATAATTTCGCTACTTCGAAAATGAGAGATTTCGTTCATTTTAAATTTAAAAGGAGTTTAAATCCTAAATAAATATGTTATAAATAAAAACAATTATCTATTCTTATAGTTAATAAGTTTAAAAAGTATAAATTTGGATTTTAGAACAAATCAACAAAAGTTAAGTTTTGTAAAAATGAATAAAGGCTTAAATAAATGGATTCAAATATTTATTTAAAAAGATAAATCTTATTTAAAACATCTAATAAAGATAATAAAAGCATGTTAAAAGATTTAAAAGTTCGTTAATAATCGTTTTACAAAAATAATCAAAAATTTGTCGCGTTTTGTCAGTTTTACATACACTGTAAAATTAGAGATTTTGATATTAATTTAATATGGTTTTAAAATATAAAGAGACTTGTTTTATTTTATTTAAAGAAGTAAAAAGTTCATTTTAAAGTTTGGTTTACTCCAATATATAGCTTAATAAAAACGTCAAATTTTGACTGTATAATTTGTAGTCAAAAACGCCGTTTTTAACCAAAACAAGTTGTCGACAAGTTGTTGCAACTTGATACATTTCCAAACTTATAAATACAAGTTTACAAACTATATAAACATTACACATTTAGCACTAAAAACAAAAAGAGTTTACTTTTGAAAATATTTACATAAATGTATAAAAAAGTAAAAAAAGCATGATTTGACAAATTTAAAAATTATTAAACCTTTTATAAAACAACATCATTACTCTACTTCATATCTCATTAATAAGAAGTTATGTTTCTACATAGGAAAGGAGAAAATGCAAAAGTGAAAAGAAAGCTAATGTAAGGAGTTAATGACAGATACATACATGCATTTAATGCAAATCAAATTATTCCAAAGTCTTCTCTTTAAACACAAAATCTAAGAAAGTAATTATTCCTCTTTCTTACCATCACCATTGATACATATCAAATCACTCTTTTTCACATAAAAGAAAAGTATATTTAATTTCAAAAATGAAGAGGGCATAATGTCATTTACCACTAAATATGTTCACTTATAAATACAACCACACCTCTCTTCATTTCCACCGCACTTTCATTTCATAAAATTTCCAAAAACCTTCTCTACTTCCACCATTTCCCTTCTACCTTCAAGCTATCACCTCCATACTCCAAACCATCATCATACATCACCTTACACAAGCCGAATTACCACCTACACACCTTCCCACACCCAAAACCCACGCCTACACCCCCACTCCACCCTAAGCCGAGCACACCCTCCCAAAACCCAAGCCCTACCCCCTAGGCCGAGCCCCCTAGTCCAAGCCGAGCCCCCTAGCCCATGCCGAGCTCCACACCCCGCAGGCCAAGCACCACCCTCTCCTACCCTCTCCTACACGCCTAAACCCCAAGGCTGAACCCTCCTCTTAAAAAAAAGAATGAGAAAGAAAACGAAAGGGAAACAAAAGCATTCGGAAAAGAAGCAACAAGGCGACGTTGGAAAGTCGCACGTTAGCGAGAAACGCGTATCTCACATTAAAGATTGACGGAGTGGATATTATGGTGAGAAATTCTCACCGCTTTTTAAATTATATTGATTATCATGCGAAATTGTTATGTTAAATAATCACCATTTGATGAAATCGATGTTTGATTGAATGTTTGAATATGTTGGATAATCCGTAGTAATGTTATGACATTTACCGTATGGAAAATATTGATGTTATATAGATGTTGTATGGTTGTTATGATAATTTGGATATCAAAATTCCTATTAGTTAAGTAATCACTTTGTTTAGTAAGACCATATTTTAGTAATTTGAGAAATTGGGGAAAATAAGTCTCTTTTCATTTAAAAGTGAAATTAAAGTTAAAATGAAAGAGAATTTGAAATTTGAAGTGAAACAGATTTGAAAAGGATAGCTAATTAGAAATTGAAATTTAGATGAATAGTAAAATTAAAATTAAAATCGATTTTGAAAAAGTGAAGTTTAGTTTGAGAATGACTTGAAGTTTAAATTGAAATTAGATTTGAAATCTAAGTTTTAAAAGTGTTTAATATGATATTTGAATTGAAATTAAATTGAAATTGGAATCTAAAATTTAATATTAAAATAATGTGAAAATAATAATATTATAATATGGTAATAGTGAAAATTCATTTTAAATACCTTTAAAAGTGAAAATATTGATTTAAAATAGTTTCTAATGATTTTATAAGTATTGAAATCCAATTTGAATAGATTATTTCAAATATTGTAAAATAAATAAAAACTAGACGCGTCGCGCAACGGTAGTTCGCGATTTCGCGTCGAAAAGTTCAAATGAGTGTATAGAGTGGAATATGGCTCGGAATTCTTCGAGATAAGAAAATTCCGGACTATTGTATCCATATCTTCTAAACGAAGAAAGAAAATCAAAGTTTCGATAAGTAGATTTTGAATTAAGTCCAAATCAATTTTCTAGAAAAATCGCGCTTGTGCAGTTTGGTGACCATAACAAAAAATTTGTTTAAATGGATGTTTTTAATTATGGAAAAATATGGAATAAATTTGATAAATCTATTTAAATGATTTAAAAAAGATTTGGATTGGAAAATATGAATTATCGAATATTTAAAAGTTGTTTAATGAAAATAAGCTTATTTAGCACTTTCCGCAGCACTTTTATGTTGTGAATTCTATAACTTTTGGAATATGAGTTTAAATGTAACGACGTTTCCCAGAATGATTGTGAATGTTTTAAAAAAGGATAATTAAGCATTTTGGAAAATAATGTGGAATATTTATAAGCAATTCCAAAATAAGTTGAAAATCTGAGTATGCGGAAACGACTAGTACATTTGTCCCGTCTGTTAGATCTGGGAAGATAAAACAAGGTGTTTAACTAAGGTTAGGGATGGAGCAACCAGTGCCCTGAACTTACCTGGCCTATGTTTTCTTTTCTTAGGAGAGGGGTGGAACAGATCGAAGGGAAAGCCCGGATGCTTTTAAATAAAAAGATTCTGTATTAAGTTTTTTGAATTAAAAGAAGATGGGTATTATCCAAAAGTTAAGCAATCTCCAAGATGAATGATTTCTATTATCCTATTTACTCAAAAATGTTTTTGTTAAGAATGAGTTATGGTTTATCGTAAACGATGTCTTAAATAACATTGTTTTTGACCTGCCTAAAAGTTTAAAGGATTTGATTGAAAGTTAAGTAAGAAAATCTAGGATATTTTCCAAAGCAGAAGAATAAATTTCTTAGAATCATCCTAAGTTAAAAGAAAGAGATTTCGAAATCATCCGAAAAGAATTAAAGTGAAAAGAGACTTAATAAATCCTATATACTCATATTCACTTTTATCGATGATTGGATTTCGAAGGAACCGGAGATCGGGTTTGTTTGACTATGTTCAGCATGATAGGGGGTTCTCGCTTTGTGAACAGTGACGATGCTTAGACTCTTACCCTACATGTCCCTAGTGTGAAAGAGTTGGTTGATAGTCGAGAGGCTTGCCATAAAAGCAGATCCAAGGTACCACATGTAGTCACCTCCGTGTTGAAAAGCAGGAGTGCCCCCATGTTGAAAAGCAAAAGGGAAGGGGGATGTTTGAAAAGCCTACCGGGCCGGGTCCAAAAAAACCCGTTTGTTACATTTGGTATCAGAGCTGAAGGTTAAGCGAGAACCTTGGCTCTATTATAGGTAAAGTCTCATCAGAGATAGGATTAGTAATATCCTAGGATGAGTAACTCATTAAAGATAGGGTTAGTAACACCCTAGAATGAGTTATGAGAGTATTATATATATTGAGCGCGTATTTGTTAACTTTATAAAAATGATTTTGTTTTAAATGACATAATTTTACCTTGGGTTTATATTATAAATACTAAAGGGAATACTATTACCTTTTGGGTTAGAAGTTAAGGATCGATTGTAACTTTGCTTAGTGAAACTAAAATAGAATATCTTGTGATTAGAATTGCACAATTTGACTATAAGATATTTCATATAGGATCAATTAGTTGAAAGCTAGAATTTAGAACTTTAATCATATACCCTTAGATACTTAGTATTAAGAAATAATAATGATTAAGTGATTATCATAATGGATGGATTGAAAAGCTAAGTACGAATATCTTGTGAAGTAGAATTCATAATTTGACTGTAAGATATTTGATGATATTATTGAAGTTAGAAGTTGTATATATATAGACCACAGATATAGTACATGCTCAGGACAGGGAATGAGTTATGTGGATGTATTCATTTATGTTGATATAGTATAAGTGTGGTTGTTTTTGGATGTATAGTCTTGTTTGGTTGTTATATATATTATCTTAAATATGCAGTATGCATTAGGATGGGTAGAATAAAAATTTAACTTATGTATGTGTATATAACCTTAAGTACATGATAAGTACTCAAATTAGTGTGGAAAATCTTGATATGTATGTTTGGCATCATATTTTTAAGTGTTGTTATGATAACGGCCTTCTTCTTTTCTATCATCGGTAGAAATAAGCCAAATTATTTGAGGAGATGAGTACGGGATAGATTCCATTGTCTTTGATTTCATTTCGAGGACGAAATGCTTTTAAGTAGGGAAGAATGCAATGACCCGTAATTTCGCTACTTCGAAAATGAGAGATTTCGTTCAACTTAAATTTAAAAGGAGTTTAAATCTTAAATAAATATATTATAAATAAAAACAATTATCTATTCTTATAGTTAATAAGTTTAAAAAGTATAAATTTGGATTTTAGAACAAATCAACAAAAGTTAAGTTTTGTTAAAAATAAATAAAGGCTTAAATAAATGGATTTAAATATTTATTTAAAAAGATAAATCTTATTTAAAACATCTAATAAAGATAATAAAAGTATGTTAAAAGATTTAAAAGTTTGTTAATAATCGTTTTACAAAAATAACCAAAAATTTGTCGCATTTTGTCAGTTTTACATACACTGTAAAATTAGAGATTTTGATATTAATTTAATATGGTTTTAAAATATAAAGAGACTTGTTTTATTTTATTTAAAGAAGTAAAAAGTTCATTTTAAAGTTTAGTTTACTCCAATATATAGCTTAATAAAAACGTCAAATTTTGTATAATTTGTCGTCAAAAACGCCGTTTTTAACCAAAAACTTTCTCCACTTCCACCATTTCCCTTCTTCCTTCAAGCTATCACATCCATACTCCAAACCATCACCTTACATCACCTTACACAAGCCGAACTACCACCTACACACCTCATCCTCACCCAAAACCCACGCCTACACCCCCACAACACCCTAGGCCGAGCACACCCTCCCAAAACCCAAGCCCTACCCCCTAGGCCGAGCCCCCCTAATCCAAGCCGAGCCCCCCGAGCCCAAGCCGAGCACCACACCCCCTAGGCCAAGCACCACCCTCTCCTACACGCCTAACCCTAAGGCTGAACCCTCCTCTTTAAAAAAAAGAAAAGAAAACAAAAGGGAAACAAAAGCATTCGGAAAAGAAGCAATAAGGCGAGACGTTGGAAGGTAGCACGTTAGCGAGAAACGCGTATCTCACATTAAAGATTGACGGAGTGGATATTATGGTGAGAAATTCTCACCGCTTTTTAAATTATATTGATTATCATGCTAAATTGTTATGTTAAATAATCACCATTTGATGATATGGATGTTTGATTGAATGTTTGAATATGTTGGATAATCCGTAGTAATGTTATGACCTTTACCGTATGGAAAATATTGACGTTATATGTATGTTGTATGGTTGTTATGATAATTTGGATATCAAAATTTCTATTAGTTAAGTAATCACTTTGTTTAGTAAGACCATATTTTAGTAATATGAGAAATTGTGGAAAAATAAGTCTCTTTTCATTTAAAAGTGAAATTAAAGTTAAAATGAAAGAGAATTTGAAATTTGAAGTGAAACATATTTGAAAAGGATAGCTAATTAGAAATTGAAATTTAGATGAATAGTGAAATTGAAATCGAAATCGATTTTGAAAAAGTGAAGTTTAGTTTGAGACTGAATTGAAGTTTAAATTAAAATTAGATTTGAAATCTAAGTTTTAAATGTGTTTAATTTGATATTAGAATTGAAATTGGAATTTAAAATTTAATATTAAAATAATGAGAATATAATAATATTATAATATGGTAATAGTGAAAATTCATTTTAAATACTTTTAAAAGTGAAAATATTGATTTAAAATAGTTTCTAATGATTTTATAAGTGTTGAAATCCAATTTGAATAGATTATTTCAAATATTGAAAAATAAGTTAAAACTAAACGCGTCGCGCAACGGTAGTTCGCGATTTCGCGTCGAAAAGTTCAAATGAGTGTATAGAGTGGAATATGGCTCGGAATTCTTCGAGATAAGAAAATTCTGGACTATTATATCCATATCTTCTAAACGAAGAAAGAAAATCAAAGTTTCGATAAGTAGATTTTGAATTAAGTCCAAATCAATTTTCTAGAAAAATCGCGCTTGTGCAGTTTAATGACCATAACAGAAAATTTGTTTAAATGAATGTTTTTAATTGTGGAAAAATATGAATAAATTTGATAAATCTATTTAAATGATTTAAAAGAGATTTGGATTGGAAAATATGAATTATCGAATGCTTAAAAGTTGTTTAATGAAAATAAGCTTATTTAGCACTTTCCGCGGCACTTTTATGTTGTGAATTCTATAACTTTTGAAATATGAGTTTAAATGTAACGACGTTTCCCAGAATAATTGTGAATGTTTTAAAAAAGGATAATTAAGCATTTTGGAAACTAATGTGCAATATTTATAAGCAATTCCAAAATAAGTTGAAAATCTGAGTATGCGGAAACGACTAGTACATTTGTTCCGCTTGTGAGATCTGGGAAGATAAAACAAGGTGTTTAACTAAGGTTAGGGATGGAGCAACCAGTGCCCTGAACTTACCTGGCCTATGTTTTTTTTCTTAGGAGAGGGGTGGAACAGATCGAAGGGAAAGCCCGGATGCTCTTAAATAAAAAGATTCTATATTAAGTTTTTTGAATTAAAAGAAGATGGGTATTATCCAAAAGTTAAGCAATCTCCAAAATGAATGATTTATATGATCCTATTTACTCAAAAAAAATTGTTAAGATTGAGTTAGGGTTTATCGTAAACGATGTCTTAAATAACATTGTTTTTGACCCGCCTAAAAGTTTAAAGGATTTGATTGAAAGTTAAGTAAGAGAATCTGGGATATTTTCCAAAGCAGAAGAATAAATTTCTTAGAATCATCCTAAGTCAAAAGAAAGAGATTTCGAAATCATTCGAAAAGAATTAAAGTGAAAAGAGACTTAATAAATCCTATATACTCATATTCACTTTTGTCGATGATTGGATTTCGAAGGAACCAAAGTCGGATTTGGTTAATTCCTATCCAAAAACCACTTCGAACCAATGTATACGTTCGAACGTGAAGACTTGTTGAAGATGATGATTATTGAAGACCGTAGATATTTATAGCATGAGGATTGCTTGTTGACTTGCTCTGGGTAGCTCCAGAGTTATATATATCAGTGGTCTCCTCGTGATGGAGATTTTGCGGATTGCAAGGGCTTCTCGTCTAGTAATGGCCGAGGAAAGTGCCTTCGGTTTTTCCTGTTCCTGGACAACTTGTATGGACGTTTGTCTGACATTGCATTTCTAACTATTACGTACATTAGTTTTTACAAACGTACATCAGTGGTGGTGGAGAATGAAACGTCTTTTAGCTTTACACCCTGCTTGAGACATACGAGCTCAAGGGTTGTATTTTTGTGGAAGGCAATTAGTAGTTAAACGGAAATGGAAATGTGGCATTCAAAGATGTGATATGCGCTTTGTGAAAAGGTAATCGTGACCTCAAGCCTCATCAAACCGGAAATGACCGAAACAGGATTAGATGCAGCAAGGCTAAATGGGTCATTCCCAAGTAGGTATGATCATTCCCTTCTAGATATATTTCTTCCCGCTATGACGTTCGGGATGTATATTAATGTGGTGTATGGAAATCGAGCGCTCGGTTAAAGGTCGGTAACGACCGGGGGATGACATATTCGGTACTATCTAGTTAAAGAGGTAGGCCGGTCTTGTGTTGGTAGAGAAGCTTTGTGATGGTTTCTTGGGACATCCATCTAGAGGTGTACCCATTGCGGATGGTAGATCTTACGCCTGATCATTTGTATGGAAATCCATTTTCCAATAAGAACCTACGGTTTTGTTTGTAGAGCCTAGTATGCTGGAATTTAATAGTGGTAACAATTTCGGCTAAGATTAATAAGTTTTTTTGCAAATGTTTTCAAAGATGTCATTAGAAATAATATCAAATGTTTTGATATAAAAGTGTTTTAGTTATCATAAGGTAAAAACCCGTCCGTGTTTATGTGTGGGCGTGGTCTTATGAGATACTCTTTATTTCAAAAGGATTTAATTCAAAGGCTGATATAAGACACTGTCATTTATTATTGAGTTTTTCTCACGCTGGTTTATCAAGCCTGATCCGGGTATTTTTAATACTCGGGTCAGATCCGAGTAGTTTCAGGATAGTCGAAGACGGTTGGAGTTTCCAGAGGAGAGCTGGAGATATTCATCGACGTATGGAGATATTCTACTATCCGCTTTGCTTAGTGTATTTTGTTTGATGTTTGTCAGCAATTGTAAGGGCAGGTTTTATAACTGTCCAAGCTGAATTTAGGTTAGACTCTGATATATGTATTTAGAAGTTTTCTGCTGTAAAAATATTTGTTCAGTATTATATGTTATTCCATTCGTATGAGATTCTGTTCTGTCTACTTTTCTTTATCACCCTTAATGATCTGTCTTTTCGTGCAATTTGAGTTGGACATGTGTGGTTTATTATCGATTCAAAGGGTATGGGAAAACGGTTCGTTACAGTGCATAAGTGAGAAAAAATTGGTGGAAGCATATTTTGGAGATATTTCTTCGAAAGTCGATACGTAGGAAGGGATGTTGTGTGCACAAAGAAGTCTCACCCTTGTTCCGCTAAATAGAGCCTATAAGGCTTCTCTAACTCGATTATTTGCTCATGGCATCCCGTATGTGGAACGATTGTTATCATTCGAGTAAGAAGTCATGCTTTTGGACGAGATATTTAGAGGCGACTTTTGGCATTTCATCCTCCCAAATTTGATGGGTTATATTATTCCTTGGCTTGAAGCCCATATCGAGAATGTTGTATAGATCTTTGCACGTGTCAGAACATCCTAGTGTTCTACCAATTATGCCAGGAGTGAGTCTGATCGTGTTATTATACACGCTAGACCATAGCCAATTATCTTCATCTTCAGTATTCCATACTGAAGTGCTATCCGAATTTGCATAGAAAAGAAATATTGCCAATTGATCGATTTGGTTGTCATTAGGAGTGAACGAAATCAATGTTTCTAGTCCGACATTCTCACACATTTCATCCACTTCATACATTGGAAATTTAAGTAGGTTATAGAATGGACCTGTGTGAAGCCTTTTCTTTTGTTTATCCTCATATCTCTTGATTGAGTGTGGTGCTCTATTCGTCCATCTTTCGATTTGATCATCCAAGCAAACTTAAGGATTTGAGGATGATGTTGGTTGGTCTTGTTTTCGTTTGGATATCTTGGGATTTTTGGTTCTAGGAGGCATTGTGAATTGAGCTAGCATAAAAAGATGATTTTGAGAGAAAAATCATCAATGGAGAAATCGCAGATGAAAAAATTTGAGATGAAAGTGAAAAAAATGACGTTATCTGGGTGATTATAAAGTGTCGATTGAGTTTCAGACGTCTGGATGCTAAATCAGACGTCTGGTTAGCCCTAAATTGAATACAGTAGTTAAGTTAAGACATCTGGTATATGTGCTAGACATCTGGTTTGATCGAATTTGTAAAATTTGATAGTCGGAAAGTTTTTCTAGACGTCTAGGTAAAATATCAGACGTCTGAAATAGGTCAAGTTTTTAAAACTTGGTGGCAGAGACATAACTCAGACGTCTGGATCAAATTTCAAACGTTTGAAATAGTCTGATTTTAATTTCGAGGAGGCAGAGCAAATTTTCAAACGTCTAGAGGGGTATAACAGACGTCTGACATATGTACAGTGCTAAAAATAGAGGTATATCAGAGTGTTAGACGTCTGAGGTCCATATCCAGACGTCTGAAATAGGCAATTTTTCTAAAAATAGCCTAAAATTTAATGGTGTTGCTTATTTCTCGATTCTCTATTTTAAAACAAAAAGTAGTATTATTTGTGTGAAACAAATAACAAATAAACATAGATACACGTGCAATAAAAAATATAATTTATTTAGATGGCGGTGGAGTTTTACGATCTTCTGACTAGTCTTCCCTCCGTGGTTTAAGTGGAGACCATATATTTTCACGTTCGTGGGTTCTCGAGGAGCCAGAGAATCATCTTGGTGAAGAATCCAAAGGGGTACGATAAGAAGAAGAGGGATCCAAGGAACTGCAAGGCTTTGGAAGTGGTTAATGGACATCTTTCTTCCGTGATGTACAAAGCTTCATCACTACTTGCTCCCAAAAGCTTAGCCGACGTGCTGTAACTTTTTGTTCAAAATATAGTTCTCTTTGCAGATCTATTTGTTGTTTTTGATAGTGATGAATTTCATCAATTTTATCCTTTGTGTTAGGAGAGACAAATATAGATCGTTTGGTCTTCTTGTTATTGGAAGTGAATCCCGTGTGATATGAGGACCACCTATACGTCGGTTCCAGATTTGGTGTAGGTGTAGGAAGCCGTTGTGGTGTATCGGCCAAGCTATCCGTCGTAGGTGTCGAGATGGATATATAAGAATTTTCAGAAGATATGACTATATTTTGTTACTAAAAAAATATGAATTGTGTATATATTTTTTGTGTTGTATAACTGTTTATATAGAAGTTTAAAAATTATTTATAGAAAATTTGTTAAAAAACTAACTAACTAAAAAAACAAAGGTGCAGAATTTAATTGCAATTTGTGGATTGAAAAACTTATGGCTATCCATAGCCTAAAAGAAGGAGTGAGTATTAAATGAGCAGATCATGAAGAGAGCAAATCCCTAAATCACATCGGAGTTTAATAAAAGTTTGTTCATTTAGTGGTTTGTAAAGATGTCCGCTATATGCTTTTTGGTATTTACGTATTCTAATGAAATAGTTCCTTTTCAACATTGTCTTATAAAAAATGATGTCATATATCTATATGCTTAGTTCGCGAGTGATTGACAGGGTTTTTTGATAAATTTATTGCAATTGTGTTATCACAATATATTGAAGATTTATTGATAATTTTGTCGAAATCCGTAAGTGTTTGTTGCATGTATTTCACTTGTGCACATGCCAGAACTGCTGAGATATATTCGACTTCGCAAGTAGATAAAGAAACACAATTTTTCTTTTTGCTAAACCATGAAACTAATGATCGTCCAGTAAAGTGACATGTTCCACTAGTACTCTTACGATCTGTTCTACATCTACCGAAATCCGCATCGCTATATGAAACTTGTTCAGACGATGATCCTTTAGGGTAAAACAAAACATAATCTCTAGTACTAGATAGATATCGTTAAATATGTTTAACAGCTCTTAGGTGAGATTCTTTTGGTTTTGCTTGAAATCGAGCACGAAGACATACACTCATCATAATATCGGGTTGACTAGCCGTTAAATAAAGTAAAGAACCAATCATGCTACGATATAATTTTTCATCAAAATCTTTTCCGTTATCATCCTTTACTAATTGAACAGTAGTACTCATTGGTGTTGGTTTGCTGGAAGTTTTATCCATTTCAAAACGACGTAACAAATCATTACAATATTTTTCTTGATGAATAAAAATACCATTTTCAAGTTGTTTTATTTGTAAACCTAAGAAGAAATTCAATTCTTCTATATGTGACATTTCAAATTCATTTTTCATAATATTTGAAAATTGATCACATAGATTTTCGTTGGTTGAACCAAATATAATATCATCAACGTAAATTTGTACTACTAGAATATCGTTACTTTCTTGTTTAATAAATAAGGTTGTATCGATTTTGCCTATTTGAAAACCACATGTAATTAAGTAATTTTTAAGACGTTCGTACCACGCACGAGGAGCTTGTTTTAATCCATATAATGCCTTGTGTAGCTTAAAAACATGGTCGGGATGTTTTACGTAAACAAATAATGAGGGTTGTTCCATATATACATTTTCTTTAATAAAACCATTTTGAAAAGCACTTTTGACTTCCATTTGAAATAGTTTAAAATTATGGTGAGTTACAAAGGCGAGTAATGTACGAATGACCTCCAATCTTGCTACTGGAGCAAATGTTTCATCATAGTCGATACCTTCTTTTTGATTATAGCCTTGAGCAACTAAACATGCTTTGTTTCTAATAATATTTTCGTTTTCATCTGCTTTGTTTTTAAATACCCATTTTGTTCCTATAACTGATTGATCTTCTGGTCTTGGTACTAATTCCCAAACATTATTACGTTCAAATTGATTTAATTCCTATTATCCAAAAATTATCATTTGAAGCTTCTTTATAATTTTTTGGTTCAGAATTTGACACAAATGCTATATGGCTTATTTGATTAAGTTGATTTCTAGTTACTCTAGAATTGAGATATCCAATGATATTATCTTTTGGACGATTCTTAAGAATTCTAAGGGATAATATCAAAGTGTTATTTTGCCCATTTGTCTCATTATTAATAGAATTTGTCGAATTTGTTATTGGAATAATTTCTTCATCATCACTAGTATGATGGTTAAGAAAATTTTCGTCGAAAGAGACATGTAAACTTTCTTCAATAGTATTATTTCGTTTATTAAAAATCCTATATGCTTTGCTGCGATTCGAGTATCAACGAAGATTCCTTCATTGGCCTTCGGGTCAAATTTTCCTAAATTATCTTTTGTATTTAATATAAAACATTTTGATCCGAAAGTTTAAAGTATGATACTTTAGCTTTTCTTCCAAAAAATATTTCAAAACAAGTTTGTTTAGTCATAGGACGTACAATTACTCGATTCGACACATAAAAAGTTGTGGCAATAGCTTCACCCCAAAATGTTTTAGTAGACCACTACTATTTAGAAGTGTTTGTGCACATTCTTGTGACGTACGATTTTTTCTTTCTACTACACCATTTTATTGAGGTGTGCGAGGAAAAGAAAATTTATGACTTATTCCTTTCTTATTGCGAAAATTAGTAAAAGATCATTTCCGAATTCTCCGTCGTGATCAGTTCGAATATTTTTAATTTTCAAATCCATTTGTG
This sequence comes from Allium cepa, assembly GCA_030765085.1. Lineage (NCBI taxonomy): Eukaryota > Viridiplantae > Streptophyta > Magnoliopsida > Asparagales > Amaryllidaceae > Allium > Allium cepa. The sequence goes on along the minus strand of CM060945.1, from coordinate 111,492,519 downwards.
TTTTAATTCTTTTAGCAAATATTTTAAACATACCAAAGGTATCACTTTTATGCTTTAAAAATAAAGTCCATGTATATCTTGAAAAATCATCAACTATTATGAAAACATATTTGTTGTGATTTATAGATCGTATTTGTGTTGGACCAAATAAATCTAAATGTAATAATTCTAATAGTTGTTTTATAGAAATATTATTTTTAGATTTAAAAGAACTTTTCTTTAGTTTTCCAATTTGACAATCATCACATAAATTTTCTATTTTATAATTTATTTTAGGTAAACCTCTAATTAATTCATATTTTGCCAATTTATTAATATATTTAAAATTGATATGACAAAATTGTTTATGCCATAACCATGGATCATCATGTTTGGCGGTTAAACATAAATTTGAATGTTTATTTATATGCATATTTAATATATAAATATTATTGTTTCTAAAACCTTCAAATACAAGTTGTTTGTTATTATCGACAATATTACATCTATCTTTTTCAAAATTTATTTGAAAACCTTTATCACATAATTGACTAATATTTAGTAGGCTGTGTTTTAAATTTTCTACTAATAAAAAATTTGCAATAATAGGAGAGTTATAAATACCAGAGTTGATGACTTCTCCAATGCCCATGACATATCCTTTTGAATTATCTCCAAAGGTTACCGTTCCACCATCGATGTATGTTATATTTGATAACAATTTTGACTTTTCAGTCGTATGCTTGGAGCATCCTCTATCTAGTACCCATTTCTCCTTATTTTTTATTTTGGGTACCTACAAAATAAACGATGTTTTAATTGGTACCCATATACTTTGTTAGGGTCCTAGATGTTAGAAGAAGGTAGCCATACCCAAGATGGTTTGGTATCTTTATAAATATAATTTTTATTATAGACTACATTCTCTAAGAAATTATTAATATGTTTTTGTCTAATCAAATTACTATTTGTGTTAGGAATCTAAATTTTTATACTTTTGGTATTCATATTAGTAGGTAAACTTTTAGTCTTTTTATAACTATAATTTTTAGCATCATTTCCTTTTTGTTTAGGAGTATTTTTAAATCCTATTCCATTTCTATTACCTGATGGTTTTGAAGTCTTGGTAAGATTTTCCAAATCTTGTTTTTCCTTTATTAAATTTTGACACATTATTTGTAATTTTGTCTAATTTTTCTTTAAATTCTAAATTTTCAATATTTCGATATTGCTTTTCAAGGTGACATTTTCTTTTAACAAATTATCCTTTATTATTTTAGTATTATCAAAATCAATAGTAACAGCCTCACTTTCTATCAAATTATTTTTAGTTTTTCTTGAGATAATTCTAGTTCTGCTTCTAAGATAATTTTTTCATCTTTTAACATTCCTACTACAAGTTCTAATCTATTTATTTTGATTATATGTTCTTTGTTCAATTTTTAATTAGTCTAAATTTATCATCTAATTCCATGCTAATTTTTAATAATTCGTCATAGCTAAGTTGGGGACATACCTCATCAGTTTGTGCCATAAAACATACATTAGCTTGTTCTCCGTCACTGTCGCTATCACTTTCAGATGATGAAGAATCCGAGTCATCCCATGTTACTTTGAAAGCCTTCTTCTTTTTGACTTTTTCAAATTTGTTCTTCTTTTTATTATTATTGAGCTTGGGGCAGTCTTTCTTCATATATCCAAATTGATCACATTCATAACATTTGATTGATGTTTCATTTGTTGAGCTTGATTTTCCTCCTTTCTGAAATTTAGTCATTTTCCTAAACTTCTTGAATTTGTTGTAATTTTTGTCAATAAATACGATTTCTTCTTCGTCTAGGTCGGAGTCTTCATTTGTCGTTGGGAATGCTATGTTCTTCTTTTTCGAATTTAATTCTTTTCATGCTTGCAAATTAGCTTCATAGGATATTAAATTTCCTATCAATTCTTCAACTAGGAGTGCTGAAAGATCATTAGCTTCTTCGATGGCTAATACTTTTCTTTCCCACTCTGGAGTTAAAAAATTGAGTATTCTAGAAACTAAATCAAAATTAGTAAATTTGACTCCAAGTGCCATTAAATCATGCTGGATGGTTTGAAATCTAGAGTATATATCTGCTATAGATTCATTTTGTTTCATTTTAAACGATGAGAATTGATTTTGTAAAATAGAAATCTTGGTTTGTTTAACTTTGTTTGTGCCTACGTGTATGACTTGTAAAGTGCGCCAAATATCAAATGCAGTGTTACATAGCATGACACATGAGAATTCATTTTTGTCTAGTGAGCAAAATAAAACATTCATAGTTTTGGCATTATTTGAAGCGGCTGTTTTTTGTGCATCGGTCCATGTGTTCATAGCAATAGTAGGTGCTTCATATTTATCTTCAGTGGCTGATCAAATTTCTAGACCATTAGCTTCCATAAAAATTCTCATACGTGTTGACCAATATGCATAGTTAGAGCTATTAAAAAGTACGGGTCATGCTGTGGATTGTCCTTCTTGAAAAATACTTGCCATATTAAAATGATTCAAAAACGTATTACTGTCTTTGATCATACCTTGCTCTGATACCAATTAAAAGTCTATAGGATTGATCGTGTAGTGTATAGAAAGTATATGTGACTAACTATATGATGTAACTAATATAAAATTAAACTAGCAAAATATATACTAAGCACACCAGGATTTCATACTGGTTCGGACCTCCCGTCCTACGTCCAGTCCCGAAGCTCCTCTTCGGAATTCGACTATAAAACACTCTCACTTCGCCCGAAGGAATAAGCTTGGTTACAATAGCTTGTTCTTTTCAAATTTGTGTTCTATAACACGAATATTGACTATTAAGTACAAATGCTTCCGATATATATATCTAGAGAATGTTGATTGAAGAGTTCTGTATATATGGAAGAGTGGAATACAAATATATGACTGCTAGAGATCAAGAATACACCAGAGTATAAGAGTAAAGGGAAAAAGTAAATAAGGTGAATTCTACTCTTGAATTATTGATGTTATTTATAGTGGTAGAGAGATTCCTTGAGTAGTTGCATCCATTGATAAGTGTTCTATGGTCGCTTCTGATGGTGATGAAGAGTTGCGGCAAAGAGAAGCGAAGATGTCTTTTCAAATGCAGTAGTTGTTATTTGAATTTCAAAATCCGAGTTCAGTTCCAAACGTCTGGAGTATGTCCCAGATGTCTGGCTCTATATTTTTTTGTATATAGTAGCCTTTCAGATGTCTGAGTACATTAACAAGATGTTTGATTCTATCTGGTTTGTAATCCAGAGGATTTATTCAGACGTCTAGCTAGTGCACCCAGACGTCTGATCCTGTGCATGTTGCTTTTTATGCATCTGTGTTATTGCTCTACTGATCCTATCGACTTGTTGTCTCTTATAAAGTTCTTTGAGCTTCATTCTTGTCTCCGTAGTAATGTTACTTTAGCAACTACCTGTAAATAGAAATATATATATATGCATATTTGATTTCCATTGTATAATTGTTGTTATCGAAATCGTAGATTTGATTTCCTAACATTGCTTTCCAAAGCAAGGAGAGGGTCTAAAAGAAATAACTTACATTGTTATCAATTTTAATTTATATTCTACACAACAAACATTATATATACAACAAATACAAATTAACTAGTAAGTAAACTCACCTAAGCCTCTGCCAAACTAAGTCATAGACAATGTCATTGTGAGTGCAACAACAAAAACAACGTCTCAGTCGGACGATGTAAGCAAAAGTTATGGATTTTATAAGATTTCGGATTGATAACTTAATTAATTAACTTGAATACCTTCACTTACCTCTTAATCCTTCTTCTCTCTTCCCTAAACCACTCCAAGTACACGTTTAAAACAAATCCACCCCCAAACATGCACATGCACACAGCGATACAGAGTTTCGCTCCATGAAATCGAACGTTGTCGATTTCGACGATCTTCGCTCACATTTCTCGATGCACCCACCTATGACCTACGATACTCTTCCTAGCCAAACCCGACTTGTAGCTCCCTACCACGACCTAGAATAGTCGTATCTCATCACAACCACTTTCGGCTCCTACAACTATCACCAATCATCTACTCTAGCCACCACGAGCCCAATGGCATCACCGATTTGAACTCCAGCCTCCCCTACTTAGTCTGACCCAAGATCCACTACATGACAAATGTACAGTCGCAAATCATCACCATATGCCACACCTCCCCGACTTCCTATATGAGGTCGCCTACACACCAAAAACCCAAATCCACCTTCATCAAGGTCTATTGCCTCCTCCAATGCCTCATAAATTTAACTCTATTTGCGGCTATGGCAAGTTAAGCATAGCCAACCATCGATGCAACCCCAAACTACACACGTGGAATTGAAGCATACACTCACACGATCCCAACGGATCCAAAATCGGCTTCATTCATCGTCTACTGCTCTCGAAACAATTAAAAGAAGGAGAAGAGGATTAGCAGCTGATTACAGAAGAAGAAAGGAGGAAAGAAAGAAGTGTGGAGAGGAAGGTAGGTTAAGGGGTATTTATACTGGAAATTTTATTATATTTGATTTTCTTAATTAAATTGTCAAAAATTCCAAGCTAGCACGATTACGTGGGACGTAAGATTCCCATGAAACTCACTGGTGCATAACAACTCATTATTCCAGACCCAATGACACTAGTTTCGCCTGAATTCGATCCAGTGGCCCAAAAAGATAATTTCACAAGTTGATTAAAAAGAATTATTACTAAAACCAAGTTAATCTTGTTAATTTATTAATTAAAAGTTTTCCATTATCATCTTTTATTTAAGAAGAGTTTAGTAAGCTTTTGAAATCAATTTTATTCACATTAAATCCAAGATTTAAATATTTAAATAGTTTCAATATTTATTTATAAAGCGTTCGGAATTCTAGATTGTTATATTCTCCCCCTTAGGATATTTTGCTGTCGAAATACCAACATGAAAAATAAAAGCAATAATCACACACTAATACCAAATGGTATTGTAATCACTAGCAACCAATGAACAGTCACATAACAGTACTGCACGGTATTGAAATCACTGGTAACCAAAGCTCACTGTGTGCCCAGGTTTTGAAACCTTCTCATCGCACAAGGATGATAAATAACCTACTAAGCCTATCTTATGCTCAACAGCGTCGGATGTTACTCAATCGATCACTTATGCCACCCTAAATAATTCGGAGAGTTATTCCCTCAAATTCTCCATGAGCCAATACATAGTATACAATTTATATTAAAGCCCATGCAATGTACAACTATCATCTATATGCAATATCAAATCTGATCGCTAGCTCGATCACATAAATTTCACTTCCAAACTAGTATAGATCACTTGACCTCTCTAGTGCAGAATCAGATTAGTTTGCTTGATTAGAAACCTCTATTTTCCTAACATAGCTATATACTATGATAGAAATATTTCAGATTATTTCAAAAACTAGTATCAAGTGATTGCCATCGAGAATCGAGTGAAAAATCCTAATTCAAGCCAATGTAAATTACCACGAAATCATGTGCTCGAATCCTAGATCAAGAACAGTCCTGCGAATAAAACGATCTATGTAAAACTTACGTGTTTTATTCCAATTGGTTTCTAAATTACACCAATTACTTCTCATTTTAATTCACATTCATTTCCATAAAGAATATTACTCTACATTATAATCATTTCAAATGGCCATAACTTTATTTTTAAAACTTTACAGGACTCAAATTCATATTGTATATCACTCCACTACATCCTAAGAGTACATATAAAACAATCTTATTCATTTTACTTACTAAAAATTCCAAAGAAGGCCCAAAATAAATTTGGATCTTATCACTAAGTCAACCTTCTAGACCTCTTTATTCGTTGGGTTAGGCAAGTATCTAAGAAGAGTCAGACTCTGGTATCCAAACTTAAGACTAGAGTCTACTTTTCTTAGACAACCCTAAGGTAAAGACATGTATTAGTAGTCCCTGGCGTTGAATGTTCTACTTAACAAAGATTATCTACGAATTATAGCTTATTTAAATTCTACTAGCTTTCATTTTAAGAGTTACAAAAACTCAATTTTTTTATATTTTCACAAAAACAGTTAGCTTTAATTTCTATGCCAATTAGGAAGTTTCCAATTGTCTAAAAATTGAAGAAAATTTTGTTTATCCCAATAATTGAAAACTAACCGATAGTTCGAATAAGATGCACAGCCAAACTATCCTAGTGCATAGGATACATGCATCCATAATATAACCTAATCGAAAACTTGAAAATTAAACACTGTGTTTTATTAAATCATTTTGAAATAATATGTACTTATAACTTTTTGCATATCAAATCATACTTTCAGGATTCAAATCAAAATTTGTTTTACCAAAAAAACTTTGTAGCAAAGCTACTATAGTATCACCCACCACTTTGACACCCTAAAATGAATGCCAATGATGCAGTAGTCATCATCTGAATTATTTTCCAGTGACGAAAATGAGCTCGGTACTTTCTATTTCTTTTAAAATCCTTTTAATATATTTCTATTCATAAATACTTTCAAGTAATGCTGGTATTATTTTCTCTTCACAAAGTTTGAAAAACAATTTCGTAAAACACCGGGATTTAAATTCTCAAACTCTTAGTTTAAATCCTTTTTATTTTTTAACTATACTTTATAAAGCATACTTATATAAAGTTACTTCATGTATATCTTTGTTTAGATTATAATAAACAACTTCTATTAAGATTAAATTTTAACCCAACATTATCATCGAACACCTACAGTCAAATTGTGAAACTTAATTCACAAGGTATTCATTTCAATATCCCCACAATTACTATCTACCCAACCCATGTAGTGAAAAGGTAAAACCACTCATTAACTAGCCAAGCACAATTCATAAATCAACAAATAATATTAGAATCTCACATGCGGAACGATAATATATAATATCTTAAAGGAGCTTTGCCAAAAGAAAACTTCAATATACATATAACAATCAAAGTAAACAAACCTATTATCGACGTGGACAGTTATACATCATAATAGTAATGCAGCGGAAATAAATACTACAGTAGGTAATCATCCAGCTCCTCTTCAAAAGCTCTAATGAACCACATCTAAATTTGGAAATATACTTGGGCCGAACCGTGCATTACAAGAAAATAACATCTGTATCAGTCTGATAAACCAATGCGAGAAAGTCAGATCATATGGTTTTTTATATTTATAAAACAATTCAAAAATAATGATACCTCAGAAGACTACGCCGCACATAAACACCGACGGGTATCTACCTTACGATAACAAAACATTTCTATTAGTAAATCCCTTGATATTATAATAATACCTAGGGTTTAAAATAAATATTTAACATAGATAAAATAATTGCATCTCACATTCCAACATATTTGGTATACAAGTAAGTCCATAAGGCACATATTGGCAAATGGATTCCATCAATGACAAGGTTACTGGTCTATCGCATGTCATAATACACCTCTAGATAAATGCACAGAGTTGGCAAACCTTGCAACACCTTCCAACAAAAAACCCACCTACCCCTTCTCGGATAGTACTGAATATGATCATCACCATGTCTACTAACTTGACGAACTTTTTTGTAAATCCAGCATACATAATCTAATAATATCGCTCTAGATTAGGGATGATCGTACCCTAATCGTAGTGAACAACATAGCCCTACTACATATTCCATATTTTAGTCATTCCTAGGTGTGAGGCTTGATGCTACATTTTACCTTTTAGAAAATCCTACATGGAATGCTAACACTGTCCTCCAAGCAACAATGCAATTCCAGCGTTCATCTATATAGTTGTTTAGGATATGAACAAACTAAAGGCACTACTTCTACTACGTTCTTTTTGGAATCACCCTCGAGATTAGAAGGAAGTAGAATTTGCACTTCAAAGAACCATATCTTTGATTTTATTATCCCTAAGATGTCTTCTATTTCTATAATGATTGACCTTTTCGACTCCTAAATGTCGACACTAGATACATCCATGGTATTTACGTGTCGTGCTCCTAAGTGTTGGAAAGACAGAAAATTAGGGCAAAATAAAAAAAAAACAGAACAAGAAAGAAGAACACAATATTCGATCTCACATGAGAAAATATAATATATAATATTCCAAAAGTGTAGTACAAAGAGCTACTCCAACATACATGAATCTCAGGGTCACAAAATGACTAAGTACTACAATCAGCCTGGACAACTATAACCGTCTGTCCTCACAATGCTGAATACATACATAATAGTGAACGGAAATGGAAATAGGTAGGTAGATAGATAGAAAAGTGGAAGCATCTAGCTCATCCCCTTAAGCTTGAAACATTTAACCCTAAGATCTTTACTCAATCTACTCAAAAGAGTACACGAGAAATTTTAGGAAAAGAAATACCATGTGTAAAACTTCTCCTTGTTTGAATGGAATAAGCAAGTGAATGTGACTAGGTAGGCCAAACTTGACCGATGATCGGCTGAGACCGCTTCTTATCTTTAGCGACACACCTTATGGATTCCTTCTCTTTCCTGACCTTCTCTTTCCTGACCTTCTCTTGTTTATTCCTTGCCCAGTGCTTGAGATTTCACCCAGAAATGATTCAGGGTCCGAGGGGGCTCTCAATTCTTCCCCTCAAAGAATTTTTTGGAGTCTTTCGAGCTTGCGGCCTAGAGGAATCCACTCCAAGTCCAAGTGAAGGGACGGGATCGGAGAATCAGCTAGAAGTAAGGCCTTCACTTGAAATGAGAAACTTGGAAATGTGTATAAACACATAACAGTAATTTAGAGACCAACCAAATCACCGAATTGGTTTCCCCTAAAAAGGACCCAACTCGGTTGAATTTACATTAGGTAAATTTATAGATAACGTCTAAGATGTGTAATATAAGTGCGAAAATACCGTGTTGCTTGCATCTCACAGCACAACGATATTAGAGTACATTTTAAAAGGCTAAGGTACGTTCGTATATGGATTTTCCTTGGAGGATCCTCAGTACATCGAGGCAAGCCTCCTAATAACGGTCAGAAAGTATATTTATGAGCATCATATATCTGTAGATAAATATACGAAATAAGGAATATATACCCAGTTCACGTATAAAACATGTCTCGAATACCATCAACTCCTAGTAGCAACAAGCAGTTAGCATATTCTAGATAATAGAGTTAATCTATACCCTCTGAGTTTGACTAAACCTCGTTGGCAATGTGCTTATTTTTTTTGTCATTTTTTGATGTCGAGGCTACGTTCATCATCTTTCTCATTACACTCGAACATAGCTAGCTTCAACGACCTCTTCTAAAACTAAACCGTATAATAGTTTTGAAGTGGTATTCGGTAAGTAAAACACTTATCGATCCAAGACTCTTCAAAACTAATCGATGAATTTCCAGTTAACTCAATTCTAGTTCTTTTAGAAGCAACCGAGAGTAACAGGCGTTTCATACCAATTCTTCTCCCTGGGGGTTCTCATTGGTATAAATCTGTGAAGCTTTTCATATACTTCCTAAGTTAAGTTTAGTCAAGACCGATAGTCGACTAATCAACTATCTACTCTTAAGCGCTTGCTTATAGAAATCAAGGTTCGTATACTTTACAGATTTTGACATTTCAACTTTACTATTCCTCGGTCAAGAAGGAAGTCGATATGTTAGATCTCTGTTACTCCATCCCTACCTAAACATCAATCTTGAGTATCACAAATTGAGAAGCCTACTCGCTCGGCTCTTAGTGTTAAGCATGGTAATACTAACATCATATAAACAATCCAACTAAGGTTAATTCATATGTGTTATTTTTCTTCGGTTCTTCTAAAATAATAGTCTTTTGAAATTACTTGTATGAATAAGTTAGAAAATCTTTTAAAATAATATACTACATACATACACACACACAGATATGTATGTATATATATATATAATATTTTTATTTAATAGGGAATAGAATTTAGAATAAGTTAAGGAAGGAAAGTGTATAAAAGTTCTTATTTTAATAAAAGAGTTAAACATAATTTTACAGACTCATATATGAATGAAATACCTTTAAATTACTTAAAGATAAGATATAAATATTTATAGAAAATATTACTTTAAAAATAGTCACCTAATATCAGTTTTGTAAACCTTTACTATTTTAACAAAGTAAACAATTTTTGTGGATATATATAAAGTAAGAAAACCTTTGCTTTATAATTTTAAATAAATTCTTTTACAATCAATCCAAACTTCAGACTTCTTTTAAAATACTTATATATATATTATATATTACTCCTTTGAAAAGATTTCATAAAAATATCCAAAGTAATAATATTTTAAACTTCAACAAAAACTTATTATTCCAAGTGCATCCACAGCGACTATTACTATATGGACCATAACCTTACTAACTTTGTTTAACAAACAAAATAGCTTTAAAATTTCACTTCTTACTGTCTTTTATACCTCTATAAGTATGTAAAACCTTTTGTTTGAAAATAAATAAAATATGGAGATTGAAAAGTGAGATAAAAGAAAGGAATTTCAAAGTGCATTTATACGACTATCGCTGTACGGACAATTCTGTACTTAATTCGATATTTAATATCATTCAATTATATAAACACATAAGTTTCCCAAATTTAAATCATATCATAGAGAAGCATAATAAAATGTGTACTAAATAACATGTCCAAATCTAATGTTCAAACTTTAAGTTACATGTATTCAATTAAACAACACACTTTAAAGCCTTTCACGGCCCAACACTTAAATAAATCACGTGCTTTTCAAAGCACACAATTATGGGTTATAACTTTAAGTAGTTAAGGTATATTATAAAAATAGTTTATAATAAGCAAAATCATTTAGTTTTTATTAAACAAATTGTCAAGTTTATTGTTTTATTTAATTAGTGAGATAACTCACTATTAGTCCAAGGATGAAGCTACCACTACCAAGCAATAACACACTACTACCAAGCCACAACTAAAAAGCATAAGAACCAAGCTAGAAAAAGTATGAGCAAGAGTGAAGGAGGCCTAGGAGTGCATGACTAAGCTTTGGATCACCCCAAATAGGGTATGACCTTGGTGGGAATGAAGGGAATGGCTCTAAATTCTTTAATTTTGAGGTAATGGAAGGTTGCTGCTATATACCATATTAGGATGATAACATGAGTAAGGAGGAGTTTGAACTAGTTTAGAGTTGTTTGGACATTTGAGTTGTGAATTTTTGATCTAAGAAGAGAACCCTTATCATCTATTTATAAGCTTAGGAATTAGTATAAAAAGACTACAAATACCCTTATAGGTCAACCATGAAGTTACATCCATCCATGCCTCTATAACATCCTCCTACTTGGAGGCCCAAAACTAATGGCTACGGATGCTACAATCATCCATGGTTATTAATCTTCGGTGACCAAATACGTCGGTGTTAGATATATATTGATATACAGATCACATGAATGTGGAAAATTTTAACAATTCAAAAACATATTTCCACATTCAGATTGAAACATTTCATGTTCATTACATAATCCCATACTACGTCAACCATGTTCAGCAAAATATAATTATTACAATTACGCCAAGAGCGACATATGAAGATGCCCATTGGTTGATCAGAGTATATAGTAAGGCTAATAAATATGCCTTTACAAATAAACACACAACGGAAATGATAACCCTAAATAACTATCTACCTCATGCACACATCCGGAATCTTTGTTCGTCAAAGAAGAAGTCCTAAAAACCTTAAATCTCATACTACTCAAAATCAATAGAGTATCCGAGAGTTTAAGGGGAAATAAAAACTTCGAGTCAGTTATAAAGTCTGATATGAATAATAATCTAACATCTCAATCCTTTTAGATATCTAATGAGACCATGCCGCTTAGCAAAACGGTTTTTCCCCTCATTAGTATCCTGAAACCTTTTTAAAACCATATTTTCTGCTCCTTCATCCACAATGGTTAAAACATACATTTTCAAAACATTATGATGATATGCGTACTCGAAAACAATTAGGATTTCCCCAATCCCATTATAGGCTTTATATGCTTCCAAAAAGGGGCTATCCATCCTATATTCATTTTACTTAAGCCAATGTAGACTATCCATCTCACATCTCATAGTTTTTCTAGGATGACTATAAACTCTTCTTTAGTCCCATCCCCAACATGATGTTGACTACCCATCAAACACCCATAGTTTTCCTAGGATAACTATGAACCCTTCTTCAGTCCTAAGGAGACTATCCATCCCCGTCATGATGTCGACTATCCATCAAACATCACATAGTTTTCCTACGATAACTATGAACCCATCAACTGACCACTTAACTCATGTTATCCACATGAATCTAATTATCTCATGCAATCCACATAATTAACCTATTTCCATTAGTATCCCTAATTTAGGTTATATTCAGTTATAACTTACATTGGTATCCCCCAATGATTGTCAAAACATATAAGTGTTGATATCCCCAACTATTATGTTGAACTCATTAAGCCTATCCCGGCATCCCCAAGGTTAAACAATATTTACTTTATAAAGTTAAAAGAAAAAAATTCCAACCCCTTTGAAAGTACACCCGTCGAAAGCTTTGCTTTCGACCCTTTCGAAAGCAACCTTTCGACCCTTCGAAAGATTTTCTTTCAACCCCTTCGAAAGCATAAACCATAAATCTACAATAGGCTCCAACCTTTATAATACTTTAAAACCCCTCCTTCGAAACCTTTCGATCATGTTAAAGTATTATCATATAAGGGTAGATGCATATATTCAAGACCACTTAAAAGTATCCCATTCGAAAGCATTGAAGGTTATCCTTCAAAACCCTTGAAAATCAAACCTTTTGAAACCATTGAAATCAAATCTTTCAAAACCAATGAAAAGGAAACCTTCCAAAAGCATTGAAAATCAAACCTTTCGAAAGCATTAGGTTGGTACTTAAAAATATTACTTTAGGTCATAGTGAAAATAGGTGAAAGTATCTATTTCAAAACATACTTTTATTTTATAATATACCAAGGAAGGCAATTAAACCTTTCGACAACGTCGAAAACTTCAGCTTTCGACCCCTTCGAAAGGTTTGGGAAGCGGCTTGCATTTATTAAAACAGTTGAACCTTTCGACAAAGTCAAAAGGTTAGCTTTAGATCCCTTCAAAAGCAATAAACAAAAACTTAGTAACTCGTTTCGTAGCTACTTCATTAAAACAAAAAGGCGGCAGAAAGGTAGCTTTTAACCGTGTCGAAAGCTATTTCTAAAACTAACCTTCCCAAGCCATAGCTTTCGACCTTGTCGAAAGCAAGCATAGCTTTCGACCTTGTCAGAAGCTCTAAAAAAACAGACAAGCGATTTTCCATTTCAAATCAAAGTAAACTAGGGGACCATCTCCTTCGAAAGCAACCTTCGATGGAAACCCTTTGATGCCTTACCTTTCAACTTAGTCCAATTCACTACATACTACCTGAATGATATCATGTGCATTACTTTCGACCTTATAGGTCAATGAAGTCGAAAGGTCTTGGTCGAGAGGTCTAATTCGAAAGGTTTGCGAAAGTAGGTGGAACCATCTTTTTCTGGTTAAAAGCTGATTTTGCCAAAATAAGTAAACTTTTTATAACAAACTTGCCTACTTGTAAAAATTTGATTGGCTTTCATAACTTTGAAATAATTTGGATACTATTTGCCGCATTCTCTTAGATCTAAATCAAATTAACATTTAACAAGATAGCCCTTCCTCTTATAAAAACAGTTAAATCATTTAGGTACTTCTTTCAAAATAAATTAATTTCCATACTAAATCACTTAGTAAAAATAAGCAAAAATTTCAGAAATTCATTTTAATCATGTTATCTAACATATCAAAATTTCAGACCCAAATTCTTAATACATTTTTGAAAATAAATTTATAAACCCAAATATCCATATTTTCGTTTGAAAATTCATAACTATTTTTCCACGACTAGGAAAATTTTTAAAATTAAAACCCAACTCCAAAATCATGTTTTTCATAAAATATAATTTTCCCATGGCATTTCAAAATCGTTTAATTTTGGTTTTATCCTAAAACCATATATGTCTACTTTAAACAACCATGTTTAATCATATGTAAATCAGAAATCATATATCATCATTTAATATATTATAAAAATAGATTTACCCTTAAATCTAGAACCATATAATTATAAACCAAAATAGAGATGTAGAAATTATTATTCACCGTAGATTGGATAAGGAAATTGAAGTTTGATTAAGATTGGTTTCTTCTAGCTTGAAACTAAGCTTTACTTTGATTTTCTCCTCTTCCTAATGGCCGGCCTTGCTCTCCTTCTTACAGTTATTATTTTGTTTGATATAAAATGAATGTGTAAGGCCTAATGAAAATGGTATCTGAGGAGAATGTGGGTGGAAATTTACCCTAATGCCCTTATGTTCAACTGTTTAATACTTAACCATTTTTAAGTTCATTTGTTTATATAAGCACGGCCACTTAGTTTATTAATTAACCTCAATCCCCTTATCTACATTATTCTATTTAATTTATCCAGTTAAATGTCCTGAATAATGTTATACAAAAATTAAGGGTGTTACAGGCTCCCTTCCTTAAAGAATTTCATCCTCGAAATTCAATAAGGACTACAAACAAGCATAATAACCATTCAAACAAAAGCTAGTATGTCCTACCATCTAATAAGTCCATATAAAACAAATATAGAAGCGCCCTCATAATAACCCAGGATAAGCATCCCTAATCCTATCCTCTATTTTCCAAGTATAGTCTTTCTCGTTGTCGCTTCATTGAATTTCACCAATTCGACTATCTTGGTCCTCAATTTCTTCTCATCTCTCGCTACTACCTGAACTGGTTGTCTAATAAAAGTCAAATCAGGCTCCACTATCAAATCCTCCAACTGTCTGAGGAATAGTAGCCTTTGGATCATGCACGTACTCGTGAAGATGGGACACATGGAATACATTATGGACACCCGCTAAACCGCTCGGCAACTCTACGATGTACGTGAGCTTTCCAATACTTTCTAAGATCTAAAATGGTCCAACATATCTTGGGGCGAACTTTCCCAATTTTCCAAATCATACCACACCCTTAATCGGTGATATGTTAATGAAAACTCTATCTCCAACTGAGAACTCAAGGTCTTTACATCTCTTATCTGTGTAACCCTTCTGGCAGGATTGAGCTTCCTTCATCCGTCGTCGGATTAACTTAATCTCTTCTGACGCCTCTCTAACCAAATCTAGACCTAAGACCAATCTGTCTCCGGTCTCTAACCAACATGCTGGCAATTTGCATGGCCTTCCATACAAAGCTACAAAAGGCACCATTCCTATACTAATCTGATAACTATTATTATAGGAAAACACAATCAAATGTAGGAGATCTTCCCAAGATCCACCAAAGTTTAGAACAGAAGCCCTTAATAAATCTTCGAGTACCTTATTGACTCTCTCTGTCTACCCATCCGTCTATGAGTAATATGGTGTACTCATCTTGAGCTTGGTACCTAATACCTCTTGTTGTGTTAATCCGCTATTTGACAAGGTAGCATACAGGTAGATTTAAACCAACCGACTGCTCGATTATCGAGGCTAAAATTTCATGGGCTTAGTTCAGGAGAATGGATAGACGATCAACTTTGAATAGCTAACATGAATATGTAGCGGTGATTTGGCATGGTCGATGGGCGAACGACATACGGTACTTGGAATATGGGTTTCGACAAGAAATGAGTCGCTTAGAGTTTGCTTCTAGCCACTATAGGGTCTGCTTCGGGTCATGCAAGGGTTCACTTCGGGTCACCGAGTGATTAGCTTCGGGTTGACGTTCAATACTTAGGGTCAACAAAGTAGGGGTCAGCGTATGGAGGCGCTTCAGGTCGGTGTAGCACCATCTTCGAGTCGGCATCTGGGATGACTTCGAATCAGCAATTGGATGGGGTCGGCATATAGCCCCAGGTCAGCATAACATTTAGGGTCGGCATAGTTGGAGCTGCTTCGGGTCGGCATTAATGTAACTTCGGGTCGACATTAGAAGGCAACATCAGGTCGGCATAGAGGAATGGCTAGGGGTCGGCAAAAGGAGTGCTTCGGGTCGGCAGGGACATGGCTTCGGGTCGGTATAGTAACATCTTCGGATCAGCATTGATGGATCAAGCTTGGGGTCGGCTATTACTTCGGGTCGACTATGAGTTTGCTCTGGGTTCTACTTTGAGTTTTACTTTAGGTCAGCATGGATTGACGAATTAGGCTCAACTATGGTCGTGCGAGGCCCATGTCGGTGAGGAGGCCTTGTAGTTAGGATTTTACCTATAAATACAGCAGGCATGGCTTCAGAAAAAGGGATTCTCATTCTACTTCTCTTCATCTTCTCCTACATAAAAGCTATCTGCCTTTTTTGTTTCAAAAATTCCGGATTGTAACTGTAATCAAGTTTTAGTTTAATAAAAGGATTTTTCTAGTGTACGTAGGCCAAAATTAGCCGAACCACTATAAATCTTGTCTTTTTTACTGCTTTCATTTTAATTTTGATTATTTTCATATTATACTCTCTATACTCTATCTATGGTCTATGACTGGATATTGGTGCTTTCACTTGCAATTGGGTGTTAGTGGTCAATGTTGACGCTAACACTTTGGTGCTTTCACTGAGAAAGCTAGTACTCGGGGATTTGGAAGTTTGGATCTTGGATTTAAAAGATTAGGAGCTTGGATTTAGGAAGCTATGGCAAGGAAATCATCAAGGAGACAGAGGACGGAGAGGAGTCGTCATGAAGGAAGTCAGGAGGCTTTCTTAGGAGTAAATCAATCCTCAATCTATATTATTATAGACGAGATGGAAGCGATGCTGAAAAGGCAGGAGGATATGATATAGGACTTACTCCGACAGATTAGACAAGATGGAGTGCAAAGTCGAGGGAATGGAGCAGCATGAAATATTGGAAATGTGGATTATGAAGTTAGAGCAGCTGGAGCAGAGGAAGTTCAGAATCAGAATCAAGGAAACAGAGCTACCAGGATACGGGATAGAGTGGAGCCATCGATAAACGCCCCTAAATTAGGGGCATGCCTCTAGATCATATTGGCTCAATTCCAGGCAGGATACCAAGCGGAGCTGTGCAAGTTAGCATTGGTAGAGAAACTAATGCTCATACAGAAGAACAAATTTCAGGATTCCCTTGCGGACTCGGGGGGAGGTGGGGGAAGGGGAAGGTTGGAGGCAACGGACAATGACTACCACTTGGTGATAACGACAGGTTGGCAGAAATGGTCATACGGGCCATGAGAGGAGGATTGGTGAATAAAGATTTGGAAGATGTAAATAGGGGCCTCTTCGCTCCTACAATCAGACAATCTAGGAATCCGCGGAATTCAAACTACCAATGCTGGAGACATATGATGAAAGAACGGATCCCACTGTTCATATGACAAGGTATATGAGGCATATGGAAGTACTGGGGGGCATCAGAGGATGTCATGGCACAACGTTTCCTTTTGTATTTGATGGACATAGCAGCGCTGTGGTTTAGGCAATTGGAAAGCAGTTCTATTGGAACGTGGACTGAATTGATCGAAAAGTTTATGAGATAGTTTTGAGTTCACGTCTCAAGACCCAATAATGTAATGATTTTGACAACACAGAAGTAGAGGACCAGAGGTCTCCGAGGAGCTTTCTAACACGATTAAAGGATGAGATCGAGGGATATATCTTAAACAGTGACCTGTTACAATACAAAAAAAGGCGGGCAGCAGCGGTGGAACAGGAGCGACCGCCATCCACATCAAACAGAAATAGCCCTGGATCGAGGCGTCAACTTGTCGAGATGGCAAGGAATAAATAATAAACTCCAAAATAAAATGGCTAAGTCCTCAGGCATGCTCTGAGATGATAATGAACCGTCACACCCGGAGATGCATGCACTTTGATGTTTTAGTTTTGCTTTTGTTTCTCATCTTTGTATCTGGACTTGATTTTGTTAGTTGGATGTTTCAATTATAAGACTCACTCAATGTGAAATCTAACATGCATGATTTCCCCTATTGCCTCGAACGGCGCCCGACCTCGAACGGTCACATATCGCCTCGAACAGCATCGACCTCGAATGGTCACGTATCGCCTTGAATGGCACCTGACCTCGAGGGTCACATATCGCCTCGAACGACATCGACCTCGAATGGTCACGTATCATCTTGAACAGCACCTGACCTCGAACGGTCATATTTTGCCTCGAACAGCACCCGACCTCGAATGTCACATTTTGCCTCGAGCGACACCCAACCTCGAACCATCACATTTCACCTCGAATGGCATCCGACTTCGAACGGTCATATTTTTCCTCGTGCTGCATCCGACCCCGAACGGTCACCTTTCGCCTCGAATGGCATCCAACCTCGAACGGTCACCTTTCGCCTCGAGCGGTACCCGACCTCGAAATGTTATATTTCGCCTCGAATGGCACCCGATCTCGAACGATCACTATTTGCCTCGAATGGAAAACGATCCTGAACGATCGCTATTCACAATCAGGTAAGATCATTGATCTCCTCACAAGTCATAACAGGTTCCAAACATCGAGTTTATGGAAAAACATAACCCGCCTTCCTATCGCAAGGCATATTTTGGGGGGCAAAGTGTTAACCCGCCTTTCGGCAAAGCAACATACAGGCGGATTTAACCCAATCAACTGCTAGGTTATCGAGGCTAGAATATCATGGACTTAGTTTAGTGAATGGATAGACAATCGATTTCAGATATTAAACATGAGTACGCAGCCGGGATTCGGCATGATCGATGGGAGAATGACGTAGGTTACTTGGAATTATGGGTTTGGCAATAAATGAGTCGCTTAGAGTTTGCTTCAAGTCACCATAGGATCTGCTTCGGGTCAAGCAAGGGTTCACTTCGGGTCGTTGAGTGATTGGCTTCGGGTCGGTTTTCAAACTTGGGGCCGAAAAAGTAGGGGTCGATGTTTGGAGGCGCTTTGGGTCGATGTAGCACCATCTTCGTTTCAGCATCAAGATGACTTCGAGTCGGCAATTGGATAGGGTCGGCATTTAGCACCGGGTCAACATAGCTAGAGCTACTTTGGGTTGGCATCAATGTGACTTTGGGTCGGCATACAAAGGCGACATTAGGTCGGTATAGAGGAATTGCTAGGGGTCGACATAAGGAGTGCTTCAGGTTAGCAGAGATGTAGCTTCGAGTCGGCAGGTGCTTGGCTTCAGGTCGGCATTGATGGATCAAGCTTCAGGTCGGTTATGCCTTACGTTGGGTCGGCTACGAGCTTGCTTCGAGTTTTACTTCGAGTTTTACTTCAGGTCGACATAGATTGATGAATTGGGCTCGACTATGGTCGTGGCAGGCCTATGTAGGTGAGGTGGCCATGTAGTCGAGATTTCATCTATAAATACAGCAAACATGGCTTCAGAAAAATGGATTCTCATTCTGCTTCTCTTCATCTTATCCTACAAAAAGCTGCTCTGTCATTTTTATTTCAAAAATTCCAGATTGTAATTATGATTAAGTTTCAGTTTAATAAAAGGATTTTTCTAGAGTGGACGTAGGTCGGAGTTAGCTGAACCACTATAAATCTTGTCTTTTTTACTATTTTCATTTTAATTTTGATTACTCTTTATATTATACTCTCTACATATACTCTATCTGTGGTATGTGACTGGATATTGGTGCTTTCACTTGCAATTGGGTTTTAGTGGTCAATTTTGATGCTAACGTGTAGACTCCTCCAAAATTCGCTAATGAATAGTGCATCTCTATCGCTGGCTATGCTATTAGGAATCCCATGAAGTTTAACTATGTTCTTCATGAACAACTTAGCCAAAACAGGTGCCGTTTTTCCTGACTTTACCGAAATGAAATGGGTACTCTTGGTCACCTGTCCACAACAACCCATATGCTTTCATTTCCTCTATTTGACCTTGGCAACCCGTCTATAAAATCCATCGATATCGAATCACATTTCCAAACTGGAACATCTAAAAGCTGAAGTAAGCGACTTGGCTTCTAATGTTCGGCCTTCACTTGTTGAAAGTTAATACATTGCCTAACCCATAAGCCCATGCCATCCCAATAGAAGCTTCTCTTCATCTCTTGATACATCTTGGTTCCTCAAAGATGAATCGTAAACTTCGATCGATGACGTTCCTCTAGAACTTTCCTTCTAAAGTTCTCTACATTCAGAACACATAATCGTCCCTACTTTCTTAACCATCCTCTTTGGTTAAGACTAAATTCTTTTAGGTCATCAACCACAGATTTGACCTCAAGCCTTTTAATCCTCTTAGCTAAAACTGGATCTTCTATATGCTTGAAAGCTATCCTCCCGATTAGCATTGGTGAACCTCAAAACAAGGTAGCATGACAGTATCATGACTAGAATTACCATGAGATCTCAACAACACTCCAAAACTGGCTAAAGCTTCTAGATTCTTCCAATCTGCCAACATTGCTAACACCACATTCTGATATCTCCTTTTGAGAGCAACTGCTTCCTTATTTCCTTTCCCATGAGTATACTCTATACTGAAATCATAAGCAGCCAAAAAACTCCAGGCATTTTTGTTGCCTCATATTCAACTCCTTCTGAGAAAGTAAATACTTTAATGACTTATGATCAGTATACAACTCAAATCTCTCTCTCAAAAGATAATACCTCCAAATCTTCAAGGCAAAGATCACCGCAGCCAACTCTAAGTCATGAGTAGGATATCTTACTTTGTATGGTCTAAGCTGACTAGATGAGTAAGCAATAGGTTTGCCTTTCTGCATCAATACTACTCCCAATCCAGTACCACATGCATCAGTGTACACTACCAATCGTTAGTTACCATCTGGAACTACTAACATCAGCACATTGGTAAGTAGATGTTTTTACTTAAGGAACCCTTCTTCACATTTGTCGGACCAAACAAACTTCACATCCTTCCTGGTCAACTTAGTCAAAGGTACTGCTATCCACGAGAAACCTTAGTGAATCGCCGATAATAACCAACCAGTCCAAGAAAACTGCTGATCTTGGTTATCGTCTCTGGTCTCTTCCAATTATTGACAGCTTCGATCTTAACTGGGTCGATTGACAATCCTTTCTCTAAAACTACAAGACCAAGAAATTTGACCTCTTTCTTCTAGAAATGACACTTGGAAAACTTCGCCTTCAACTAATTCTACCTTAGCATCTCTAGCACCACTCTAAGATGAATCTCATGCTCCCTTTCATTCTTAGAGTACACCAAAATGTCATCTATGAATACCAACATGAACCTTTCCCAGTGCTCTTGGAAAACCCAATTCATCAAATCAACGAAGAAGGTAGGTGCATTAGTTAATCCAAATGGCACCACCAACCACTCATACGAAGCACACCTAGTTCGAAAAGCCCTCAAAGAAATGCTATCCTCTGTCACTCTCAACTAATGGAACCTCGTCGCCATATCCAATTGGAAAAATATTCTGGCTCCACTCAACTGATCAAACAGATCATCTATTCTTGATCGTCCTTTCGTTTAACTTATGATAGTCGATGCACATCCTTAATGACCCATCTGGTTTCTTCACAAACACCACGGCTTCTCCCCAAGGAGAACTGCTTGGTCTGATAAAATTCCTTCCCTCAAGATTCACTTGCTGCACCTTCAATTCCTTTATCTCTATTATTGTCATCCTGCTAGGTGGTATACTGATAGGTTCAGCTCCCGGTGCAAGGTCTATTCGAAAACTTTACAGCTTATTTCGATGGTAATCTAGTGATCGACTCAAACACATCTATAAATTCCCCTGCCACACGAACCTGGCTAAACTCATCTCCAACCTCCACGGTACTCAACAAAGCACAAACACCCTTACTGAAATTTTCGAATGAGAAAATGATTCAGTTATGACTACCTGGGTGCCTTAATGATATTTCCCGATCCCGGCAAAATATATTAGCCTCATACTTACCCAACCAATCCATATCCAAAATGATCCCAAAATCTACAAAATCAAACACATACAAACTGCAAGAAAACTTATGACCAACAAATCAAGTTCTAATTGGTCACATCTCATCCCAAGAGTTGCATGCCTCCTATTAGATATGCAACCCTTAAGGTAATAAGGTATGTAGGTTCTATACATAACCTATCAACCAAATACTGAGATATAAATGGATGTGATGGTCCAGTATCAAACAATACCCTAATGGGTATGCTATGAATCAAAAGCATACCTTCCATCATAGACTTTCCTTTCTCAACGCGGTTGGTTTAGAAGATAATAGTTCCAAAGAAAATACTTTCATTTTCCTGCTTTGGCGGTTTCACGACAGTTGTTCTTGTAATGCCCCATCTAGTTGCAATTGCAGAACTGCACATTTTGCTTCCCCACAACCAACATTCCATCAACCAAACGCCACTCATTAGCATAATGAACCTTCTTATCACACTTGTACCAAACTATGTCTGCTTTATCTTTCTTGGCTGTTCCTCCTTTTTGAACGCCCTTCTTCGAAAAACTTTCTCTTTCACACCCGAGGACCCTGGAATTCAAATGGCTTCTCTCTAGCTGAAATAGCAAGCATCTCCTCATGGGGAATAGCCATCTCAACCACCACATTAGAAGGATCTCGAATATGGGACATAGTCATTCTGCCTAGTTTTGGCCTCAATCCTCTAATGAATCTTTCATTCCTTCTGACATCTGTGTCAACCAAAGCATAATCATATCGGGATAGCTCATCAAACTTAGCAGCATACACGACATAGCATATCTCCTTGGACAAGATCCATAAACTTCCTCATTAATGTTGATTTGGCAACCGTAGATAAGAATCTCTGCTCAAACCTTCTCCTGATATCAGCCCATGTCAGCTATTCTTCTAGAACTCCAGTTGTCAACTATTCTATCAATAAATCGCTAACCCTTGCAACCGAGACGACCCGACTTTCTATCTCCAGGAAATCACATCATCTTGAAGAAAGAAAAGGATAGAAGAAGAAAAGAAAGAGAAAGAAGAACACAAACAACGTCAGATACTCACAGCGGAACGAATGAAATATAATAAATAACATAAAATATTACATAGTATCTCATTACATCAGAGTACACAACTTAAACAACAGATAATAGACCGTTATAAACATCTATCTAACTATACAACTCAAGTACTACAGAAACAGATACAACAAACACAGCGGAATAAATATTTATCTACACGTCGAAGCCTCCTGCTCCATATCTCCTCCAAAATTTGTCAGACAAACCTGAAACACTTGACTACTCATACATAATATGAGTACCCAAGAGTTTAATAAAACAGAAAATAAACACTCGGGTCAGACAGGGGTCTGGTGTGAGTAAACGGGTTAAAATTGCTTAACTTTAGAAAAAACCTTCGAAAAGAAAAGGTATCACGTAAGACTTCCCACACATAAACATGGAAAAGTTTTTACCTTACGCTAACCAAAACATTTGATAGGAAATCCAGTGATATTATAATAGTGTCTAGGGTTTTCAAGTAAATATGAAATAGCCACAAATTGTTACATGATTAAATTCCAGCTACTAGCCACAAAAGTGGGTAATACAATTAAAACCGTAGGGTCTCGTAGGAAGAATGGGTTTCCATCAATGGCAGGGCTACTGGGGTACCGTCCGTCACAGTATGTGGCCTAGATCAACGTACCGAGGAGTACGCCCGCTCCCCTGCAACACAAGGCCGGAACCATTCCTTACTGAACAGTCCCGAATAAGACCACCCCGTAGTTGGCGCGACCAACCACACACTAAGCCAAAATAGAAGGGACCTCTAGACAGGGGTAAATCTCGCTCTCAAGTGGGAGCTACCCACGAAGCCTTGCTGCACCTCCCCTGTTTTAGCCATTCCTGGGTTGATGAGGCTTGAGGCTACGATTACCTTTATAGAACACATCTATCTTAGAATGCTCATCGTCCACCTGACGATGTTTTGAAAGCATTCAATCCATACAAGTTCGTTCCGGGTTCGAACGAAACCGAAGGCACTATCTCGCTGCACTCGTTTTGGAATCACCCTCAGAGTCAACGACCATAACCCTTGCACTCTAAATCACCATCTCGAATCTATAAGCACTATTTCATTAACTCATTACGGAATCACCCACAGAGTTATACTGACATATAGCCCTTACACCTCGAGTCTTCACTTGCTCTACTTGGATTCACGTCCTAACGTTTAATTGGAATCAATGTGGTTTTTGGATATCCAAATATGGAAACCCGATCCCGGTCTCACCGAAACCAAACGCCATTTTAATGTCCAAGTTGTACTTAAGGGTTTAAACAATTTAAACTCATATTCAGGATGATATATAAACAGATTGATGAATCATATTACCACAATAGATAATTCATATCAATATTCATCTTCACAAAGCAGCATATTACATAACAGAGATATCCAGTATCAACCAATATCAAACATCCAATATCAACCAATCATACAATATCAATCTCCAAATATTGATCATCCAATATCAATCAATTAACCAATATTAATCAATCAACCCATATTAATCAAACATCCAAAACAGAATTGATTATCTCTTAATCAATTGAATTACTATAATCCTTCTTCATTAATTATTATTTCAAATAAATTAATCATCTCTAATGATCTTCCCCAATTAATATTCCTTGGTTAATTATATTTAATTACATTCAAGTAATTGTCCTTAACCATATTCAGTAATTAAATCTTTAATTGCTATCATTAATTACAATAATGAATGATCATACATTATTTCATTAATTAATTATAATTAATTACATTAAACCTTAATTAATTAAAATTAATTAATCACTACTAAATAAATCACTTATATTAATCAACCTTGACTAATATCATTAAATTCAATAATTAATAATCTTATTAATTATTAATTAATTAATTAACTTATAATTAATCATTCTATTAATCATAATCACTAATTAACAATTTGTAATTACTTAACTTAATTAATTAATTTCTTAATTAACTATCTTCTAAATTAATTATATTAATCCTTGATCAATTAATCCAATTAATTAATCTTTAATTACTTTATTAAGTAATTATTAAACAATTAATAAATCAATCCTTAATTAATTACTTTATTAATTAATTATAATTTTAATTAATTACACTTAGTAATTAATCTTAAGTTAAATTCATTCATTAATTAATTAATTACATTAATTAATTAACTAAATAATTAAGTAATTAACTCTTAATTACTTACATAAGTAATTATCTCTAATTAATTCCATTAATAAATCTTAGTTACTTTCTTAATTAACTACCTTACAAATAATTAATTCCATTATTAAATAATCCTTAATCCTTTAATTAATTACTTCATAATTAATTATCTTTAAAACAATTATATTAATCAATTCTTTAATTAATATCATCAAGTGATTAACCAATAATCACTTCAACTAATTACTCCATGAGTAATTACCGTTAATTACTTTCATGAGTAATTAACTTTCTTAATTACATTCAATAATTAACCATTAATTACTTTATTAAGTAATTACACTTAATTAATTCCATAATTAAGTGATTATTTAAATTCAAATAAATAATTAACTAATTATTTAAAATTAATTAACAATTAATTAATTAACTTCTATTATTAAAGATTTTTTTTTAATAAACTAAGAAAACCATAATTCTTAATCAACTTAACTTATTAACAGATAAGCATTCTTAAGTTAATTATTCAAATAATTTAACCTTGTTTATTTCTACAAATAAATTATTTGAATGATTTAAAACTTATTTATTCAAAGGCAAGTTATTAGACTTGGTTTACAAAATCATAATAATCTTACTTGAAAATAGGAAATTTAGAAACAAATTACAAATTTTAGAATACTTAAAAACATCTAATGTTAGTCTTATTTATTTCAAATAAAAATTTGAAATCATAGGTTTGAATCATTACTTAACATTTAAACTTAACTTTGATTTAAAATTTAAACTTAACTTTAATTTAATAATTAAATTCAAATTCTCTTTTAAATTTGAATTTTAAACTTAATTAAGATAATTATTTTTAAAAATCAAACATCTTAAAACTTTTTTAAATTTAAAATATAAATTAATTAATACTTTAAAAGTTTGATTTACGTTTGCATCAAAGAACAAGTTTTTAACTTTTATGAATTTGTTCCCTTTATAAACTTATTTTATAATTTAATGCTTACCTTCAATTACACAAACTCAAGTTTATTCGATCAACAGGTTTTAAAATGCAAACCCAATATCTAATTTTTACTGTATTAAACACTATACAGTAACCAAAAAACAACGACCCTAAAAAAACTCGAGACAAATTCTACTATAAACCGAGCCTGCCCCGAAGACTTTCCCCTGCCCATCGTCTTCGAGTCATCACTCCAACAAACACGAGAGCTACCCGAGCCGACCTCGTCTTCCTCAAAGCTCCACTTCCAGTGTAAATGATCGTGCACAGTGCACGTTGCACCACCATCCAAACCCCTCCGACCATCAAACCAAACACCGACCAACCCCACTCGTCGACGACAACCCCAATCTCAACCCAGAAACAAGAATCCATCAACGCATTGAAATTTCGTTCATCGATCAAAATATTGAACCCAAACTCATCAGCAAAACTCCCCAACGCCGTCGAACCTGACGCTGATAGACCATGCCGACCCCACCATCAAAACCCTTCATCCCCTAGCATCCTTCCCCTCGAATGTGATCGAACTCGAACCCTTATCCAGGTCGCAAATGCCTCGGCAAAACAAGACAGTCAAAACACAATCATAAACCCTAGTTCATACGATTTCGAACAATTCACGAGTTGGAAAAATTCTAGAATAATTTTCCCATCATCCATGACATACTTGCAAGCTTCGACCAAAGTCAAAGCTCCGATCAACATGCCGATCATCGGCAAATCACCAAAACCCCAAATTCAAACAAAACCCAATTTGACATGAATTCCTCAATTAAAATTTATGATATGTACTTTAAAAATCATAATTCTTAGTCCTTAACACATTCATGGAATCCAAATCAGAAAACATACAAGTTGATTTTTGACATGCAATTGATTCTTACTGTATATTTTCATTTTAAAAAAAATTTACTCAAATAAAAATCCTAATTCATTTTTAAAATCATCCTTATGCAATAACAAACAACTTCCATGTAATCATCAAAGTCAAATTTTGATGTTTTTGGGAGATTAGAAATTTTGAATGTAAACCTGGTCAGAAAAGAAACAGGTAACAGAGTTTGATATATATACTGACATATATACACATATCCATCAATTAAATAATATAGAAACTGAAAGATTTTCATGCAACCTAGATTAATCTACAGATCATCACATGCATGGACAAAATTCAACTCATCTGTTTTTAAAATCAATTTACTCACCTGAATATAATTGCAGAGCAGGGAACAGGTCCTATATTTCCCAAGCTTGAACAACATTAATGTGAAAAATGCTTTTGCTTTGCTTGCTGAAGTTGATTCCTTTGCATGCTTTTAATTTTTGATTTAAAATGTTGAAATTGCTGTTGTAAAATCCATCTGCATGCTTTAAAGATGAAATGGATCTGAATTCCCTTTTGAAAAACAGGTTGAGTTGTAGTTGATATTTGCAGGTTTGATCCTTATTCCATTTGAAATGCAGTTTGTAAATTTGTAGATTTAATGTTTGAAGTTGCATATTTGATTTTATCTTACTTTTGGATTTATTTTCATATTTTGGAAATTTGTTTCTGATCTTGCCATTAATGTTTGAAAGAATGAAAATGTTTTGAAAGAAACTTGTTTTCTTCTAAAAACATTTAATAAAAATTAA
This sequence comes from Allium cepa, assembly GCA_030765085.1. Lineage (NCBI taxonomy): Eukaryota > Viridiplantae > Streptophyta > Magnoliopsida > Asparagales > Amaryllidaceae > Allium > Allium cepa. The sequence continues at coordinate 111,464,638 of CM060945.1, read as the reverse complement.
AATGAAATTGTTGCCACTTGTTTGATACACTTACATTTGTCATTCAATTGTTAATTGCCTTACATGTGTTTTTGAAAGGTGTTAGTATGTTTACATTTGTACTTAAGAATTTATTTATGAATTTAATTTAAAATGTAAACATAAACTTACATATTTAAATTCCTTAATTAATAAAGTTTTCATATGCATTTATAAATTTACTTTTAAGAGAAAATATTCTAAAGCATTTATATTTATCAGTTATAACCATTTTAAATTTGAGCATTTTAAAAGAAAACAAAAATAAACTTATTTAAATTATCACATTAAAAATAAACGACCTTATATTTGAAACAACTGAATTAAACTAAATTATCTTTTGAAAAATACTATTGAATTTAAAACAAAGCTTTAAAATTACAATATTCATTCATACATCAATTATTAATAAATTAAATTAAATTTCAAAACAATTCCAAATTATAACATATACAAACATATATATTACAAATTTGAAAATTCAACTTTATTTAAAGCAAAAGATCTCCTATTCATAATATATATCAAATGTATATATTATAAATAGAATAAAATTTGATTAGCTTTGAAAAATAAATCTTATCTATATTGTCAGAAAGATATTAATCACCATTATCAGATTAAATATTTATTTACCTTAAAAAGAATAAATTTATCAGTTTAAATTAAAATTATAGAGAAAAATTATCAAACCAGTTAAATTATTTATACGGATTATTAAATTTATATTGCCCAAAATTCCGGGTCGTTACAATCCTCCCCCCTTAAAAGAATTTTCGTCCCCGAAATTAAAAGCAAAGGTAATTTAATAATCCAGTACAGATTTTAATTTAAATCAGCAAAGCATACTTATCAACCAGTAACTAACAACGATAGCAACCAAATAAACAAACAAACCTAACTAATTATTCTGACACAAATCAGAATAAATCTCTAATACTATCTCGAGTTTCCCAAGTATAAATCACCGGGAGACTCGCTCTTCAAAAGCCAACAAACTAACAACACTACCAAAATCCAGAGCTCCACTCATCTCTAGATACTTCAATCTGAACAGAACATCAGATTATACTCAAGTCCAACTCAACTTCTAAATCCAACTGAACTACAGATTCAACAACCAATCGATGAATCATACATGTACCCTCTCAGAGACACGTGTTACAAAATGAATTCCAGCTATCCAAACTGGCAATTCTATCTTATCCTATCAAGACACAGATAAGAAAATCTTAAATGCCTCAGACTAGCCATCCAAACTTATCCAATTTTAGCTCTCTTAACCAGAGAATTTTAACAACACTGAAGTCTCCAACTTCGAATTCCAAAACTTCTTATCTCATATCTGTAACTCAACAGACAATCCTAGGCTGCCAATCTCTTCCTGATCAGCTCTACCTATGCTGATACTTCCAGAAACAACTAGACCCAACAAACCAGTTTCTGGATCCTATTCAACAGAAAAGTTTTCCAAAATCCGTCGAAATCCAGAACTCAAGCTCTACTGCCAAGCAATAGCAAACTGAACTTGCTTCCTTCCTTGCACAGCTGCTACCTCGCTTCCGCTGCACAACTATGATTCTGAAATAGATGGAAATACTGTTGATGAACACAAGTGTAACTTATCCAATATATCCGGGAAAACTTTGCACATCAAATCCATAAAAATCTGAGTGACTCATCTGACTCCGTCACACATCCTTATAGCAGAAATCCAAACTCATAAACTAGATCGAACCAATCCAAAAATATTTCTGAGCTGCTACACCAACTCTTTTCTCTCCAAAAACCATCCTACTACCAAGCTAACTACCAAAATTTGCTTCTGGAACCAAAACAATATGGAACTCAACTCCAGATGCAGACAAACTTCAGATTACTCCAGCAGCTCCCATCCACATGAGAATCCTCAGCCTCAAACAAAAGATAGCCTAAGAAAAATTTAAAATCTAATCACAAGTCACTTTTGCGATCCAACCTAGTTCGGATTCCAAACAAACTGTCCTCTCTTTACCAATTAGAACAGCCTAAAGCTTTTCCAAACAAGGTTAATTCTTCAAGATAACTTCCACCAACTGCCCGGGTTACTGAAAGAAGAACCACTAAGATTCTCGACCCATCGGAGAAACAAGCCACACAGTTGTTTCCAAATTCTACCTCGATGATACTGCAAAGCTAAAAGATCTCCTTGACACCACACCGAACACTTCGAGTTGCACTGCTACCACAGCTAACCAAAGACTTCTAATCCAAAGGCTCCTCGAAACTCAAAACTATCAACAAACCACACAAAAGACCTCCGAGATGGCAGACAACCTCTCTAGAAACTCGGATTCCAAACCAAGCATCAACATCTCGCTCTCCCTAAGGACTAACAAATGAGACCATGCCAAACAAATAACTTATAGACCTTAGTCTCATATTCCAAAACAGCCAACCTCCATGCTAAAGATCCAGACAACTTCTACATAGACGAGTCTTCCCTGCGGTAGGTAAAGACTGCTCCTCAACCACTTCTAAAATTGCTTCAAGAGAAAACACCTTCGAAAAATATCCAAGGATACTGCATCTCATCATGCAGTTACCAAGATATCATTACTTATTTCTACACTTCCGACAGATCCAAACTCAAGAAAAAAATTCGCTCACCCGAGCGAAATCTAAACTTATACTTCAAAGACAAACTTCGAATCTTTAAAAAGATTTCCTTTGGATATCAGAGAAACCCTCACTCCAAACTACAAATCTTACTCGAGACGGTACCAGGTCTACAGTCTCGATAAATACTTCCTACCTCAACATATGGACCTCTCTATCAGTGGCAGTCGTGTTGCATACACACACCACTACTCTATCTACCTCTAAAACTTATGTTGGAAAATCTGAACAGATAGCCCAACCGATTAGGTAGATATAGATAGATATATAGTTATATATAAAAATTACAAGTATGCTCTCTCAAGGAAGACACCACTACAGAGTGTAGGTATTCACTCAACCTAATGCTCTGATACCAACTGAGACGACCCGACTTCCTATCTCCAGGAAATCACATCATCTAGAAGAAAGAAAAGGATAGAAGAAGAAAAGAAAGAGAAAGAAGAACACAAACAACATTAGATACTCACAGCGGAACGAATGAAATATAATAAATAACATAAAATATTATATAGTATCTCATTACATCAGAGTACACAACTTAAACAACAGATAATAGACCGTTATAAACATCTGTCAAACTATACAACTCAAGTACTACAGAAACAGATACAACAAACACAGTGGAATAAATATTTATCTACACGTCGAAGCCTCCTGCTCCATATCTCCTCCAGAATTCATCAGGCAAACCTGAAACACTTGACTACTCATACATAATATGAGTACCCAAGAGTTTAATAATACAGAAAATAAACACTCGGGTCAGACAGGGGTCTGGTGTGAGTAAACGGGTTAAAATTGCTTAACTTTAGAAAAAACCTTCGAAAAGAAAAGGTATCACGTAAGACTTCCCACACATAAACATGGAAAAGTTTTTACCTTACGCTAACCAAAATATTTGATAGGAAATCCAGTGATATTATAATAGTGTGTAGGGTTTTCAAGTAAATATGAAATAGCTGAAATTGTTACATGACTAAATTCCAGCCACTAGCCACAAAAGTGGGTAATACAATCAAAACCGTAGGGTCTCGTAGGAAGAATGGGTTTCCATCAATGGCAGGGCTACTGGGGTACCAACCGTCACAGTACGTGGCCTAGATCAACGTACCGAGGAGTACGTCCGCTCCCCTGCAACACAAGGCCGGAACAATTCCTTACTGAACAGTCCCGAACAAGACCACCCCGTAGTTGGCGCGACCAACTACACACTAAGCCGAAATAGAAGGGACCTCTAGACGGGGTAAATCTCGCTCTCAAGTGGGAGCTACCCACGAAGCCTTGCTGCACCTCCCCTGTTTTAGCCATTCCCGGGTTGATGAGGCTTGAGGCTACGATTACCTTTATAGAACAAATCTATCTTAGAATGCTCATCGTCCACCTGACGGTGTTTTGAAAGCATTCAATCCATACAAGTTCGTTCTGGGTTCAAACGAAACCGAAGGCACTATCTCACTGCACTCATTTTGGAATCACCCTCAGAGTCAACGACCATAGCCCTTGCACTCTAAATCACCATCTCGAATCTATAAGCACTATTTCGTCAACTCATTACGGAATCACTCACAGAGTTATACTGACGTATGGCCCTTACACCTCGAGTCTTCACTTGTTCCACTTGGATTCACGTCCTAACGTTTAATTGGAATCGATGTGGTTTTTGGATATCCAAATATGGAAACTCGATCCCAGTCTCACCGAAACCAAACGCCATTTTAATGTCCAAGTTGTACTTAAGGGTTTAAACAATTTAAACTCATATTCAGGATGATATATAAACAGATAGATGAATCATATTACCACAATAGATAATTCATATCAATATTCATCTTCACAAAGCAGCATATTACATAACAGAGATATCCAGTATCAACCAATATCAAACATCCAATATCAACCAATCATACAATATCAATCTCCAAATATTGATCATCCAATATCAATCAATTAACCAATATTAATCAATCAACCCATATTAATCAAACATCCAAAACAGAATTGATTATCTCTTAATCAATTGACTTACTATAATCCTTCTTCATTAATTATTATTCCAAATAAATTAATCATCTCTAATGATCTTCCCCAATTAATCTTACTTGGTTAATTATATTTAATTACATTCAAGTAATTGTCCTTAACCATATTCAGTAATTAAATCTTTAATTGCTATCGTTAATTACAATAATTAATGATCATACTTATTTCATTAATTAATTATAATTAATTACATTAAACCTTAATTAATTAAAATTAATCAATCACTACTGAATAAATCACTTATATTAATTAACCTTGATAAATATCATTAAATTCAATATTAATGATCTTATTAATTATTAATTAATTAATTAACTTATAATTAATCATTCTATTAATCATAATCAGTAATTAACAATTTGTAATTACTTAACTTAATTAATTAATTTCTTAATTAATTATCTTCTAAATTAATTATATTAATCCTTGATTAATTAATCCAATTAATTAATCTTTAATTACTTTATTAAGTAATTATTAAACAATTAATAAATCAATCCTTAATTAATTACTTTATTAATTAATTATAATTTTAATTAATTACACTTAGTAATTAATCTTAAGTTAAATTCATTAATTAATTAATTAATTACATTAATTAATTAACTAAATAATTAAGTAATTAACTCTTAATTACTTACATAAGTAATTATCTCTAATTACTTCCATTAATAAATCTTAGTTACTTTCTTAATTAACTACCTTACAAATAATTAATTCCATTATTAAATAATCCTTAATCCTTTAATTAATTACTTTATAATTAATTATCTTTAAAACAATTATATTAATCAATTCTTTAATTAATATCATCAAGTGATTAACCAATAATCACTTCAACTAATTACTCCATGAGTAATTACCGTTAATTACTTTCATGGGTAATTAACTTTCTTAATTACATTCAACAATTAACCATTAATTACTTTATTAAGTAATTACACTTAATTAATTCCATAATTAAGTGATTATTTAAATTTAAATAAATAATTAACTAATTATTTAAAATTAATTAACAATTAATTAATTAACTTCTAATATTAAAAAAAATTAATAAACTAAGAAAACCATAATTCTTAATCAACTTAACTTATTAACAGATAAGCATTCTTAAGTTAATTATTCAAATAATTTAACCTTGTTTATTTCTATAAATAAATTATTTGAATGATTTAAAACTCATTTATTCAAAGGCAAGTTATTACACTTGTTTACAAAATCATAATAATAATCTTACTTGAAAATAGGAAATTTAGAAACAAATTTCAAATTTTAGAATACTTTAAAAACATCTAATATTAGTCTTATTTATTTCAAATAAAAATTTGAAATCTTAGGTTTGAATTATTACTTAACTTTTAAACTTAACTTTGATTTAATAATTAAATTCAGATTCTCTTTTAAATTTGAATTTTAAACTTAATTAAGATAATTATTTTTAAAAATCAAACATCTTAAAACATTTTCAAATTTAAAATATAAATTAATCAATACTTTAAAAGTTTGATTTACATTTGCATCAAAGAACAAGTTTTTAACTTTTATGAATTTGTTCCCTTTATAAACTTATTTTATAATCTAATGCTTACCTTCAATTACACAAACTCAAGTTTATTCAATCAACAGGTTTTAAAATGCAAACCTAATATCTAATTTTTACTGTATTAAACACTATATAGTAACCAGAAAACAACGACCCTAAAAAAAACTCGAGACAAATTCTACTATAAACCGAGCCTGCCCCGAAGACTTTCCCCTGCCCATCGCCTTCGAGTCGTCACTCCAACAAACACGAGAGCTACCCGAGCCGACCTCGTCTTCCTCAAAGCTCCACTTCCAGTGTACATGATCGTGCACAGTGCACGTTGCACCACCATCCAAACCCCTCCGACCATCAAACCAAACGCCGACCAACCCCACTCGTCGACGACAACCCCAATCTCAACCCAGAAACAAGAATCCATCAACGCATTGAAATTTCGTTCATTGATCGAAATATTGAACCCAAACTCGTCAGCAAAACTCCCCAACGCCGTCGAACTTGACGCCGATAGACCATGCCGACCCCACCATCAAAACCCTTCGTCCCCTAGCATCCTTCCCCTCGAATGCGATCGAGCTCGAAACCCTTATCCATGTCGCAAATTCCTCGGCAAAACAAGACAGTCAGAACACAATCCTAAACCCTAGTTCATACGATTTCGAACAATTCACAAATTGGAAAAATTCTAGAATAATTTTCCCATCATCCATAACATACTAGCAAGCTTCGACCAAAGTTAAAGCTCCGATCAACATGCCGATCATCGGCAAATCACCAAAACCCCAAATTCAAACAAAACCCAATTTGACATGAATTCCTCAATTAAAATTTATGATGTGTACTTTAAAAATCATAATTCTTAGTCCTTAACACATTCATGGAATCCAAATCAGAAAACATACAAGTTGATTTTTGACATGAAATTGATTCTTTCTGTATATTTTCATTTTAAAAACAATTTACTCAAATAAAAATCCTAATTCCATTTTTAAAATCATCCTTATGCAATAACAAACAACTTCCATGTAATCATCAAAGTAAAATTTTGATGTTTTTGGGAGATTAGAAATTTTGAATGTAAACCTGGTCTGAAAAGAAACAGGTAACAGAGTTTGATATATATACAGACATATATACACATATTCATCAATTCAATAATATAGAAACCGAAAGATTTTCATGCAACCTAGATTAATCTACAAATCATCACATGCATGGACAGAATTCAACTCATCTGTTTTTAAAGTCAATTTACTCACCTGAACATAATTGCAGAGCAGGGAACAGGTCCTATATTTCCCAGGCTTGAACAACATTAATGTGAAAAATGCTTTTGCTTTGCTTGCTGAAGTTGATTCCTTTGCATGCTTTTAATATTTGATTTAAAATGTTGAAATTGTTGTTGTAAAATCCATCTGCATGCTTTAAAGATGAAATGGATCTGAATTCCCTTTTGAAAAACAGGTTGAGTTGTAGTTGATATTTGCAGGTTTGATCCTTGTTCCATTTGAAATGCAGTTTGTAAATTTGCAGATTTAATGTTTGAAGTTGCATATTTGATTTTATCTTACTTTTGGATTTATTTTCATATTTTGGAAATTTGTTTCTGATCTTGCCATTAATGTTTGAAAGAATGAAAATGTTTTGAAAGAAACTTGTTTTCTTCTAAAAACATTTAATAAAAATTAAAATGAAATTGTTGCCACTTGTTTGATACACTTACATTTGTCATTCAATTGTTAATTGCCTTACATGTGTTTTTGAAAGGTGTTAGTATGTTTACATTTGTACTTAAGAATTTATTTATGAATTTAATTTAAAATGTAAACATAAACTTACATATTTAAATTCCTTAATTAATAAAGTTTTCATATGTATTTATAAATTTACTTTTAAGAGAAAATATTCTAAAGCATTTATATTTATCAGTTATAACCATTTTAAATTTGAGCATTTTAAAAGAAAACAAAAATAAACTTATTTAAATTATCACATTAAAAATAAACGACCTTATATTTGAAACAGTTGAATTAAACTAAATTATCTTTTGAAAAATATTATTGAATTTAAAACAAAGCTTTAAAATTACAATATTCATTCATACATCAATTATTAATAGATTAAATTAAATTTCAAAACAATTCCAAATTATAACATATACATACATATATATTACAAATTTGAAAATTCAACTTTATTTAAAACAAAAGATCTCCTATTCATAATATATATCAAATGTATATATTATAAATAGAATAAAATTTGATTAGCTTTGAAAAATAAATCTTATCTATATTGTCAGAAAGATATTGATCACCATTATCAGATTAAATATTATTAACCTTAAAAAGAATAAATTTATCAGTTTAAATTAAAATTATAGAGAAAAATTATCAAACCAGTTAAATTATTTATACAGATTATTAAATTTATATTGCCCAAAATTCCGGGTCGTTACAGCAACTGTCTAAAGGTTAGCATTATCTTCTCTCCATCATTCAAGCATAGATATGTAAAGATCCTTTCACAGTTCAACAGCCAATTTTCATCTTCAACTACATCCTCCGTTCCAGCAAATGGCATTCCACCTAGAATGGTGTAGTCATTTCTCAGCCTAGCATATTTATATCCAATTGGAACTACAGGATTAGCTCCACTAACATTACCCGCAGCTCTGCTTGCAAATAATTAGCCAACAACCGATACACCATCCGTGCATCTACTGGCGGATTTTCAGCACCTACATTGGCCTCGGCATTTCGATTAGCATTAGCCTATCTATCTTGATTTCTTCGGGCATTAGGTCGAGCATTTCCATTTGTATTGGTGCTTCCTCCACCTAGATTTCCTCTTCCGTTTCATGCCTCCATATCCTTTTTCTCGTATATCTGCATACGAGCCTTAGTAAGATACAGAAGAACATTTTAAGCGAGAGGAGAATACGTACTTAGATATATACCTATATATCAAATACAAGTATGTTACTATAGCGTTATCCCAAACCCCAATCATATTTTTAAATTCATTAGATTATGTTTCATAAAGTTTTTAGGTTTATCTTTTCTTTTAAAGTTTCAAAAACCTATGCTCGAAAATCAACTTGTAACATCCCCCTACTTGGAGGACCAAAACTAATGGCTACGGATATTGTAGTCATCCATAATTATTAATCTTCGACAGCCTAATACAGTGGTGCTAGATATATTGATACACATATCACAAGAATATGGAAAATTTTAACAATTTAAAAACATGTTTCCACATTCAGATTGAAACATTTCATGTTCATTACATAATCCCATAATAGGTCAACCACGTTCAACAAAATATAATTATTATAATTACGCTAAGTGCGACATATGAAGATGCCCTCTTGGTTGATCAAAGTATATAATAAGGCTAAAAAATCTGCCTTTACAAACAATACACACAATAGAAAAGATAACCCTAAATAATTATCTGCCTCCTACATGCCTTTGGAAGCTTTATTCGTCAAAGAAGAAGTCTTGAAAACCTAAAATCTCAGACTACTCAAAAACAATTTAGTACTCGAGAGTTTAAGGGGAAAACAAAAACTTCGAGTCAGACATAAAGTTTGGTATATGAAAAATAATCTAACATCTTAATCCTTTTAGATATCTAATGAGACCACGCTGCTTAGCGGAACGGGTTTTACCTTCATTGGTATCCTAAAAGCTTTTTAAAACCATATTTTGTGCTCATGCATCCACAATGGTAAAAACATACATTTTCAGAACATTATGATGATACATGTACTTGAAAACAATTATGATTTCTCTAATCCCATTTTAGTTTTTATTAGCTTTAAAGAGGGACTATCCATCCCTTATTCACTTTAATTAAGTTAATGCGGACAATCCATCTAACATCTCATAGTTTTCATAGGGTGACTATAAACCCTTCATTAACCATATGGAGACTATCCATTCTGAGCATGATGTTGACTATCCATCAAACATCTCATAGTTTTCCTAGAATAACTATGAACCCTCTTCAATCCTAAGGAGACTATCCGTCCCCAACATGTTGTTGACTATCCATCAAACATCCCATAGTTTTCTAGGATAACTATGAACCCATCACTTGACACTTAACTCATGCTATCATATGAATCTAATTATCTCATGTTATCCATGCGATTAACCTATTTGCATTAGTATCCCTAATCTATGTTATATTCATTTATAACTTACATTGGTATTCCCCAATGATTGTCAAAACACATAAGTTTTGATATCTTCAACTATTGTGTTGAACATATTAAGCCTACCCCGATGTCTCCAAGGTTAAACAACAATTTTTTATAAGGTTATAAGAAAAAAAATTCCAACCCCTTCGAAAGCTTTGCTTTCGACCCTTTCAAAAGCAACCTTTTTGACCCCTTCGAAAGGTTTGCTTTTGACCTCTTCAATCCAGCCTTTATAATACTTCAAAACCCTTCCTTCGAAACCTCTCGATCATGTTAAAATATTATTATATAAGGATAGATGCATAGCTTCAAGACCGCTTGAAAGTATCCCTTTCGAAAGCATTGAAGAGTATCCTTCAAAACTCTTGAAAATCAAACCTTTCGAAGCCATTAAATCACTCGAAACCATTGAAAATCAAACCTTCCGAAGCATTAAAAACATAACCTTCCGAAAGAATTGGGTTTGTACGTAAAAATATTACTTTGGGTCATAGTGCAAATTGGTGAAAGTATCTCTTTCAAAACCACACTTTTATTTTATAAAATATTAGGGAAGATAATTAAACCTTTCGACAGCGTCGAAAGCTTCTGCTTTCGACCCCTTCAAAAGGTTTAGGAAGCGACTTGTATTTATAAAATAGTTGAACATTTGACAACGTTGAAAGGTTAGCTTTCGGCCCCTTCAAGAGCATTAAACAAAAACTTAGTAACTCCTTCTGAAGCTACGTCTTTTAAACAAAGGGTGGCAGAAACATAGCTTTCAATTGTGTTGAAAGCTATTTTAAAAACTAACCTTCTTAAACCATAACTTTCGACCTTGATGAAAGCAAGCATATCTTTCAACCTTGTGGGAAGCTCTAAAAAACAAGCAAGTGATTTTTTTTCGAATCAATGTAAACTAGGGGACAATCTCCTTCGAAAGAAACCTTTTGAAAGCAACCCTTGACACCTTACCTTTTGACTTAGTCCAATTCACTACATACCACCTGAATGATATCATGTGCATTGCTTTCGACCTTATAGGTAAATGAAGTCGAAAGGTCTTGGTTGAGAGGTATAATTTAAAAGGTTTTCCAAAGAAGGTGGGGCAACCTTTTTCTGGGTAAAAGCTGATTTTTCCAAAATAAGTAAACCTTTTGTAACAAACTTGCCCACTGGTAAACATTTGATAGGCTTTCACAATTTCTAAATAATTTGGATAATATTTGCCGCATTTTCTCAGATCTAAGTCAAATTAACATTTAACAAATAAACCCTTCCTCTTATAAAAACAGTTAAATCATTTAGGTCCTCCTTTCAATATAATTTAATTTCCATACTAAATCACTTAGTAAAATCCACGAAAATTCCATAAATTCACTTTAATCATGTTATCTAACATATTAAAATTTCAGACCCAAATTTTTAATATATTTTCGAAAATAAATTTATAAACTCAAATATCGATATTTTTGTTTGAAAATTCATAACTAATTATCCACGGCTAAGAAAAATTTAAAAATTGAAACCCATATCCAAAATCATGTTTTCCATAACATATAATTTTTCCATGGCATTACAAAATCGTTTACCCGGTTTTACCCTAAAACCATATATATATCTCCTTTAACCAATTATGTTTAAACATATATAAATCATAAATCAAGCATATCATCATTTAATATATCATAAAAGCAAATTTACCCTTAAATCCGACACTATATGATTATAAACCAAAATAGGGATGTAGAAATTATTGCTCACCTTAGATTGGATAAGGAATTGAAGTTTGATTGAGATTTATTTTTTCTAGCTTGATCCTAAGCTTTACTTTGATTTTCTCTTCTCTTCCTAATGGTCGTTCTTGCTCTTCTTCTTACAGTTATTATTTTATTTGAGATAAAATGAACGTGTAAGGCCTAATGAAAATGGTATAAGGGGAGAACGTAGGTGGCAAATTACCCTAATGCCTCTTTTTTCAATTGTTTAATACTTAACCATTTATAGGTTTGTTTGTTTATATAAGCACGGCCACTTAATTCATTAATCAACCTCAACCCCCATATCCACATTTGTCACGATCCGATTTTTCGACACCCGAAAATCACACCAATACGTCCACTGTATCAAATGCCGAATAATCGAATGCCAAAAAACCAGACCGTAAGGGAAAGAAGAAGGATGTAGAAGAAGAGAAAAACAAAACAACAATAGCACTCACAATCACGGCGGAACAATATATAATAGATAACAACAGATTTTTATACAAAAAACTGTAACTGTATTATATATTACATCATCAGAGTACAACATCAAACAAAACACAACACTGGACAGTTATATTTACTTATCCCCATAGAACTGATTATGCATCAAACCATACACAGTGGATAATACATCAAATACGTGTGATACGTCTCACCATCAAGCTCGTCTCCTGAGATCCACAGCATCCTTTCCTATATTCTATAATACTCGGTCTGCCCCGAGCATTATAGTGAAATAACACGCGAATCAGTTTGGAAAACCAGAGTGTGGAAACACACTCAATTGGATTATTAAAGTTTTCAAAATCCTTTGAAATCAAAGGTATCTCGTAAGACAGGCCACAAATAAACATGTCGGGTTTTTACCTTACGATAACCAAAACACTTTTTATCAAATCCGTCTGATATTATAATAGTGTCTATTGAAAGTAAAATAGAATCTAGCTGAAATGCTTGCATCTCACGTTCCAGCAATAGTAGGGCACAATCAAAACCGTACAGGCGCTTATTGGAGATTGGATTTCATACAATGGCAGGGCTACCAAGGTATCGCCCGTCGCAGTACGTAGTCTAAATCATCGTACCGAGGATTCGCCCTGATCCCCTACATCATAAGACCAGAGCTACCCCCTTACTGGATTCTCCGAATAAGATCACCCCACGATTGGGATCAGCAATCGCCCACACAGTCGAATAAAAAGGGACATCTAGGCAGGGATAACCTTACCCTAATTGGTTGCTAGCCACTTAGCCATGCGTGCACCTCCCCTGTTATAGCCATTCCTGGTTGATGAGGCTCGAGGCTATGCGTTACCTTTCTAGCACACATTCACTTAGAATGCTCACCGTCCCCCTGACGATGTTCTGATAGCATTCCTCCATACAAGTCCGTTCCCGGTCCGAACGGAACCGAAGGCACTACTCCTACTACATCCATTTTGGAATCACCCATAGGACTAGTAGAGATTAGCCCTTGCACTTCACTGCTCCATCTTCGACTCCAAGATCTTGTCCTCCTCACGAAAACGTTCAAACAGGATCGAAGTGGTTTTCGAGAAATTAATCCTGGTCCCGGTCTCTTCGAAACGGTCAGTGCATTGGCCAATATTGATAGTCGATTATTTGACTATCAATTAACATCCACAAACAACCATCAGCCTCAATAGTTTTCCAAATTATTTATTATTCAAAATACCTTCGCAAGATATTTTCTACACTTCAACCCTTTTGAAAATACTTTTCAAATCACTTTTTCTCTTTCGGAATAAATTTCCAACCACTTGTTCTATTTCCATTGAAAATCATCAAGTCCTAATACTTTAGACTGTTAAATAATTTTAAATCACTTTATCCAAAAATATATACTTTAAAATACTTAAAATAAAAACTACTTAAACTCATATTCAAAATAAAAGTTATGAAATTCTATACTAGTTTTTCAAATAAAAACTTTAGCCAAACTACTTTAAAATAAAGCCACTTTATAAAATATAAATATTAATAATTATCTTTAAATCAAAATACCAATTTAAACTTTAAAATAATTACTACTATAACTAACTTAATAAATATATAGCTTTAAAATTTTAAACAACTTAAATAATAAATTTCTCAAAAAAAAAACATTTCCTTAAAACAACTTTAAAACTTTGAACTTATACTTAAAAATCTACTTGAAAACATACTTGCCTTTTTCAGGAAAATACACTTCTCATTCCAATACAGTCCATTTAATCCTTTATAAATCCTGCTCAATTTATCCTAATTTTATTTACGTCTCAATCCCGTAAATTTCCTTTAACACTTTAAAAATAAAACCACTTTTTATTTTTAAAACACATTACCCATTTCCTTATAAATTCCCACCGTAAATTTATACTTTCAAATTTATCCACTGATAAATATTTCACTTTATTTATAAACCCTGTTTATAAATTTCACAATCTCGTTCTTCTTTAATCACAGTTTCAACAATGAGTCCGTTTTCAAATCGATTTCTAAAACCAACTCCATTTTAAAATAAATTCCTTTACTTACCCAAATTTATTTCAAAACCCATTTATTCCATATTCACTCTTTTATTTAGATTTAAAATCTTATTTAAATCTGAAATATCAATTTCATCCTTTATTTCAAAATTCTCCCTTTATTCTTCCAACATTTTAAATCCCGAATTTAAAATAAATCCTTTAATTCTTAAACAATATAACTTAAATATTCAAAATTCATTTATCCCCATTTATTCAAAAATCTCTTTTCTATACTCTGAATTATTTGATAGGATTTTAAATCAAGCTTTATCCTTTTCTAATTCATTCTTTAATTTATCAAAAATCTCTATAATTATTTTACTTAAAATTCCCTCTTTTATTTTCCTTTAAAAAATTCAATATTTATATTTTTGATATCTCATTATACCCAAAATATATTCAGTCAAACCATAACATTCAATATTTTCAAAACTGATATAATAAATATAATCTATCATAGATTATCAAATAAAACATTGACTATAAAAATAAATTCCACTACTTTGAGGAATCCAGTTGGATCCCACCAACCTGTTTCTCTGCATCCATAGATGTTAGCACAATATAAAATACCAATCCCACTTCGAGGAGGATTTCGCGGTATAAGGGGTCATCCGCTATTATGCGGGGAGCATAGGGTCTCATCCGTTATATAGTGCGGGAAATCGATCACTCCAATATATATATACTGTTATATATAATATCACATCCAGTCAATTCAATCATTCAACCGATAATTTAAATTTAACTATTTAAATTTAAAGGGTAGTCCAAATGAGTGAGATTAACTCATCTTTATTTTATTTACAACCCATTTCCATTCCGGCTTGATTTCTTCCAGATTTTGGACCTAGTACAAACATTTTATGATTTATTAATATTTGAACTAATCAAACAATTAATTACCGTTTGACAAATTTAATTAAATAATTATTTGAATTTAAACTAATTTTTCCTTTAATAAATTATTTTCGTAACTAAAATAATTTAGTAAGTTAATTAAACAAATTAACCACCTTGTAAATTTTAAAATGTGTATATGTATATTTATTTTTTTATTTTTATTTTGAACTAAATATATATATATTTATAAAAACAAGTTATAGATTTCAAAAATCAACTTTTACATAAATTCCTATATATATTTTTCTAAATCTTGTATCTATCTTTTTATCCTTTCAACATTTAATAAATGAGTAGGTATATATATAGATTTATAATTTTTCCTTTTCTATTTATATTCTGATTAACCGGTGATTATATTTTTTGCTTAATCTATATTTATATATATGCATATATAAATATAAACTAAATAATTTAAAACAACTACCTTTACTGCCTAACTCTCCCATCCACAGTAGCGCTCCCCACCTCCACTTAAGCCCACGTGCATGACTCCTCAAACGCGAGCCTTCCCGGTCCCTGCTCTACCTGACTTCGCGTGAGCGCACGTCGCCATCAACTTCGTCGAACCCTAACTACCATCGCGAACCCAAATGCCAACCGCAGCCACTCCAACATCCAAGACCGCTCCCTCGGGTTCCCCTCACCACCTTCTCGAATTCGAGCCTGCCAAGCCCTTTCTGCCACAACAAGCTCGCGCTCCAATGCCGAGCCTTTCCCCCATGCACGATTTCGATTACAACTATATTTTTTTTGAATTCGTATGAAGAAAGGAGCACGATTTATGAACGAAATCGATTTTGTTTTTGGGTCAAGAAATTTGTGGATTGAATGAAGGAGAGAGGAGCGTGATTTAATTGCAACCTTTTTTTTATAGATCGAAATTAAAACTGAGAGAGGGAAAAGGGTGTTTTTCAAACCTTTATTTTCTTTTCTCGGCAAAATAAAAAGAAGGAGAAGGGAACATCTGTACGCGATTAGAAAAGGGTAGGCACCGCGTTTCAGAAGACACTGTAAGGTGGCTTGAGAAAAGAAAGAAAGAATGTAGATGCGAATTTGGTCAAATATTATATTCAAACTTAAATTTTAAATCGTCTCGAATTACATAACTCAAAATCTCGACCTCCTATCGATGCGTGCCACTAGGCGTTTATAATGTTAAACCTCTATTACGAACACGATGGAAAAGTTTCGAGTCCTAATTTGATCGTATGGAGAAGATAGCCTTTTGGACCCAGATATTTATATAAGATTTTCGATATAAATTTCAGCGCGTTTATCTACCATACAATCACACGACAGCTCCAAACACTACGAAATTTGAAATCCGATAATAATCCACTATTATGGATCTAATGGAACTGGTTTCGTCGAATTTCAAGACTGTGCCTCGGAAGGCTTTTTTAATATCAATTTAAACGATATATTTTTAAAACTGAACAAATCACCTTAAAATTCAATTTTGAATCTTTTATTATTTTTGGTACTATTAATATATATTTTATAAGCCATTGAAATATTTTTAACAAGCCTTAAACTCAAGATTTAATATTTTGCCCAATCTCTAATTATTAAATTCAATAATTTGATTATCAAATAAATAATGATATTTGAAATTCAAGTTGAACTAATTTTCAAATATTTAAAATCAATTAAATATTTCAATTTCAAATATCTAGAAATTCCGGGTCGTCACATTCCTCCCCCCTTAAATAAATTTCGCCCCCGAAATTACTTGTTAAGAAGAATGGTACATAACCCGTTAACTATATTCCCAATCCATATAGTTTTTAACAACCTCCCAAAACCAAACAGTTTCAACAACTTCTCTAAACAATCTTTTTTATTAAAGACACACTATCCCTCTTACTAACTTACCAAACTTATTTATAGGTTCCCACCAATATCAGTTACTCAACCATTCAATATTTAAATTTAAAACCAAATTTTAAATTATCAAAAATTTCTCAAAAATTTCTAACTCCCTAAATTTTCGAAAAATTTCGTCAGCGTCTACTTTGCACGGCTAGCTCGGCATCACTGCAAAATGCCTCTACGGACCCCCAAATTTCAAATGAAAACAAAATGCCAAGTGGCTAGATCAGAAAATCATCAAATTTCATATGCCAATTTAAATACATACCTTTTTGTTGGGCCATACAATTTATCTTCTAAAATCAAAAATCTCAATTTCCTTTTGCTTTTAAATACATGTATACTACTAAGCAAAAATATGCAATTACAACATTTAAAATCATTTTATACATTTATTTACAAAAGTTTCAATATTTGCTTTACTTAAGTCGTACGATGCACTTATATCATCTGTATGAATTACCAACTCTGCTCGCTCACTCGATCACACAATTTCACTTCCGAACTAGTATTGTCCACCCGACTTCCTAGTGCGGACACATATCTGGTTTCTTGATCAGAAACCATCATCCTTCTTGCATAGCAATAACTATGATAGAGAATTTCCAGCATCAAACAAAAATCCATATCCGGGTTCGCCGTCGAAAATCGAGTGAAAATTTCAACTCGGATCGATATAAATATCTCGAAATTCTATGCCCGAATCTCGATCAAATTGTTATGCGAATAAAATAATATTCGTACGTCCTACGTATAAATTTCCAATTGATTATTAGCCATATCAGTTTACTTTTATTCACATTTAATTTTGATTTCCATTCACTTATTCACAAATATCTCATTTCACATTTTACTTGATCTTTATCCAAATACCCATTATATTTTCAATACAAAATTTTACTTAAGAATTTCACCAACCATTTCTTAAGTTCAACATAAATATTTTATATACTTCCTATTTTTATTTTTACTTCACCACTTAAGCTTTCATATCTATTTTATTTAATCTTAAATTTCCAATTCCACTGTGAATTCGACTTACCTTTCATTTTTAAATATTGAATTCTATTCATCTTATTTCAAACCATATTTAATTAATCATTTCTTTAGTTAGTTCTACTTACTAATTTTATTTATCACTTCATTTCCAAATTTAAATTCAATCTCAATAAAAAAATTGTTTCCAAACTTTTACTACTTTTAGTTCCCTCGAACAATTTCTACAATTTCAATTTACTTAACACAATTTAAATTGATTCCAATCGTCAATTCTAGTTCTATCTACTTACTTTTTTTAAATTTGTTCGTTCACAAATTTAATTCCAACTTAATAAATATTATTACAGTGACATTTCACTTTGCCTACTTAGAACAAAATTTACTTTTATTTAACTTGATTCGATTAAATTTCATTTCCATTTCAATTCAAATTTTTAACATCTATAAGATTTCCCATTTATTAAATTTTAAGAAGTTTTTCAAACCTATTTATTATTCCATAAACATTTGTAATTAAACTTCCAGAGTTTAAACAATTGCTTAAGTATTCCAAAATCATTTTGAAATCAATTATATCCAAAATCCTTTGGTATTAAATTATCTCTTGAATTTTTAAACCAAACTCAGTTTTGCAAACAACTCCAATTTAAAACATTTTGGTAGCAATTCCTCTCTTGGAAACTCGAAAATGAACATCGACGATACTGCAGTCATCACCGAAGTTATTTTCCAACGACCGAAAAGAGTTCAATGCTTTTATTCTTTCCAAATACATTTTCAAATATTTTTAATTCCAAATTCCATTAGATTTCATATCCAATTCAAAAATATTTCTGAAATAATATCACTATTATTTCTCCAAAACCTTTGAAAATCATTTCAAATCAAAGGAATTTAAAGTTTTCCCAAAATTTCAAATTTCACATCCTTTCAATATATTTTCAAATATTTCTCTAGAAGTTAAAGTTATAAATCCCATTTATAATTCACATTTCAAATCCCATTCCGTTACATAATTTATTCCTTAGCTTTGGTTGTAATTTTAATTCCTAGTTCAATTTCCACACAACAATGATAATAATTTGATATTATCACTCCCTAACAACCAAGCAACCATAATAATTATAATAATTTACCGAAAAATATTTCTTTTATATACGAAAATAATTTAGGTAAAATTATTTCATTTACCTTATTTTAAAACAATAGTGTCGATTTATCTTGTTTAAGAGTTTAGAAACCCCTATCGATGACATGGCGTCCCACATATCGACCAGAATCCATAAACTACTCAATAAACCAATCAACACCGTATAAAAAAATTTATATTCACTAACAAATATGCGCTCATATCTATTAATACACTCAAACTCATTGTAGAGTACTATGGACTCTATTTCTAATGAGCAATCCCCACCAGAGCCAAGGTTCTCGCTTAACCTTCAGCTTGGATACCAAACTGCCATGACCCGATTTTTCGACGCCCGAAAATCGACATCAATACGTCCACTGTATCAAATGCCGAACAATCGAATGCCGGAAAGCCAGACCATAAGGGAAAAAAGAAGGAGGTAGAGGAAGATAAAAACAAAACAACAACAGAATCTCACAATCGCAGCGAAATAATATATAATAGATAACAACAGATTTTTATACAAAGAAACTGTAACTGTATTATATATTACATCATCAGAGTACAAAATCAAACAAAACACAACACTGTACATTTATATTAACTTGTCCCCACAGAACTGATTATGCATCAAACCATACACAGCGGATAATACATCAAATACGTGTGATACTCTCGCTATCCCGCTCGTCTCCTGAGCTCTACAGCATCCTTTCCTGTATTCTATAATACTCGGTCTAACCCGAGCATTATAGTGAAATAAGACTCAAGTCGGTCTGGAAAACCAGAGTGAGAAAACACACACAATTGGATTATTAAAGTTTTCAAAATCCTTTGAAATGAAAGGTATCTCGTAAGACCACGCCACAAATAAACATGTCGGGTTTTTACCTTACGATAACCAAAACACTTTTTATCAAATCCATCTGATATTATAATAGTGTCTATTGAAAGTAAAATAGAATCTAGCTAAAATGCTTGCATCTCACGTTTCAGCAATAGTTGGGCACAATCAAAACCGTACATGCGCTTATTGGAGATTGGATTCCATACAATGGTAGGGCTACCGGGGTACCGCTCGTCACAGTACGTGGTCTAGATCACCATACCGAGGATCCACCCTGATCCCCTGCATCACAAGACCGGCGCTACCCTTACTGGATTGTCAGAATAAGATCACCCCACGGTTGGGATCAAAAACCGCCCATATAGCCGAATAAAAAGGGACATCTAGACAGGGATGACCTTACCCTAATTGGTTGCTAGCCACTTAGCCTTGTGTACACCTCCCCTGTTTTAGCCATTCTCGGTTGATGAGGCTCAAGGCTATGCATTACCTTTTAGCACACATTCACTTAGAATGCTCACAGTCCACCAGACGATGTTCTGATAGCATTCGTCCATACAAGTCTGTTTCCTGTCCGAACGGAACCGAAGGCACTACTCCTACTACATCCATTACGGATTCACCCTCAGGATTAATAGCGATTAGCCCTTGCACTTCACTGCTCCATCTTTGACTCCAAGATCTTGTCCTCCTCACGAAAACATTCAAACCGGATCGAAGTGGTTTTAGGGAAATTAATCCCAATCTCGGTCTCTTCGAAACCGTCAACGCATTGGCCAATATTGATAGTCGGTTATTTAACTATCAATTAACATCCATAAACAACCATCAGCCTTAATAATTTTCCAAATTATTTATTATTCAAAATATCTTCGCAAGATATTTCTACACTTCAACCCTTTTAAAATAGTTTTCAAATCACTTTTTCTCTCGCGGAATAAATTTCCAACCACTTGTTTTATTGCCACTGAAAATCACCAAGTCCTAATACTTTAGATTTTTAAAGAATTTTATATCACTTTATCCAAAAATATATACTTTAAAATACTTAAAATAAAAACTACTTAAACACTTATTCAAAATAAAAGTTATGAAATTCTATACTGATTTTTCAAATAAAAACTTTAGCCAAACTACTTTAAAATAAAGCTACTTTATAAAATATAAATATTAACGATTATCTTTAAATCAAAATACTAATTTAACCTTTAAAATAATTACTATGGTAACTAACTTAATAAATATTTACCTTTAAAATTTTAAACAACTAAAATAATAGATTTCTTAAAAAACATTTCTTTAAAACAACTTTAAAACTTTGAACTTATAATTAAAAATCTACTTGAAAACGTACTTGGGTTTTTCAGGAAAATACACTTCTCATTCCAATATAGTCCATTTAATCCTTTATAAATCCCGCTCAATTTATCCCAATTTAATTTACGTCCCAATCCCGTAAATTTCCTTTAACACTTTAAAAATAAAACCACTTTTTATTTTTAAAACACATTTCCCATTTCCTTATAAATTCCCACCGTGAATTTATACTTTCAAATTTATCCACTGAATAATATTTCACTTTATTTATAAACCCGGTTTATAAATTTCACAATCTCGTTCTTCTTTAACCACAGTTTCAACACTTAGTCCGTTTTCAAATCGATTTCCAAAACCAACTCCATCTTAAAATAAATTCCTTTACTTATCCAAATTTATTTCAAAACCCATTTATTCCATATTCACTCTTTTATTTAGATTTAAAATCTTATTTAAATCTGACATATCAATTTCACCCTTTATTTCAAAATTCTCCCTTTATTCTTCCAACATTTTAAATCCTGAATTTAAAATAAATCCTTTAATTCTTAAACAATATAACTTAAATCCTCGAAATTCATTTATTCCCATTTATTCAAAAATCTCTTTTCCATACTCGGAATTATTTGATAGGATTTTAAATCTAGCTTTTATCCTTTTCCAATTCATTCTTTAATTTATCCAAATTCTCTATAATTATTTTACTTAAATTCCATCTTTTATTTTCCTTTAAAAAAATAAATCTTTTTATTTTTGATATCTCATTATAGCCAAAATATATTCAGTCAAATCATAGCATTCAATATTTTCAAAACGGATATAATCAATATAATCTATCACAGATTATCAAATAAAACATAGACTATAAAATTAAATTCCACTACTTCGAGGAATAAAGTTGGATCCCTCCAACATGTTTCTCTGCATCCATAGATGTTAGCACAATATAAAATACCAATCCCACTT
The DNA here is from genome assembly GCA_030765085.1 of Allium cepa. Taxonomy (NCBI): domain Eukaryota; kingdom Viridiplantae; phylum Streptophyta; class Magnoliopsida; order Asparagales; family Amaryllidaceae; genus Allium; species Allium cepa. The sequence continues at coordinate 111,441,851 of CM060945.1, read as the reverse complement.
CGAGGGGGATATCACGGTGTAAGGGGTCATCCGCTATTATGCGGGGTGCATAGGGTCTCACCCGCAATATAATGCGGGAAATCAATCACTCCAATATATATACTATTATATATATAATATCACATCCAGTCAATTCAAGCATTCAACCAATAATTTAAAATTAACTATTTAAATTTAAATGGTAGTCCAAATAAGTGAGATTAACTCACCTTTATTTTATTTTCAACCCATTTCCATTCGGCTTAATTTCTTCCAGATTTTGGACCTAGTACAAACGTTGTATGATTTATTAATATTTGAACTAATCGAACAATTAATTACCATTTGAAAATTTTAATTAACCAATTATTCGAATTTAAACTAATTTTTCCTTTAATAAATTATTTTCGTAACTAAAACAATTCAGTTGGTTAATTAAACGAATTAACCACCTAGTAAATTTAAAAATGTGTATATGTATATATTTTTTACTTTGAATTACATATATATATATATATATATATATATAAAAACTAGTTATAGATTTCAAAAATCAACTTTTAAATAAATTCCTATATATATATTTTTCTAAATCTTGTATCTATCCTTTCAACATTTAATAAATGAGTAGGTATATATATAGATTTATAATTTTTCCTTTTCTATTTGTATTGTAAATTAATCGGTGTTTATTATTTATTTTTATGCTTAATCTATACAGATATATATATATATTTAAACTAAATAATTTAAAACAGCCACCTTCACTGCCTAACCCTCCTGTCCATAGTAGCGCTCCCCACCTCCAGTTAAGCCCACACGCATGACTATCCAAATGCGAGCCTTCCAGGTCCCTGCTCTACCTGACTTCGCGCGAGCGTGTGTCGCCATCAACTTCGTCGAACCCTAACTACCATCGCGAACCCAAATGCCTTCCACGGCCACTCCAACATCCAAGACCTCTTCCTCGAGTTCCCCTCACCACTTTCTCGAATTCGAGCCTGTCAAGCCCTAGCTACCGCGACGAGCTCGCGCTCCAATGCCGAGCCTTTTCCCCCAATGCACGATTTCGATTACAACTATATCTTTTTTTGAATTCGTATGAAGAAAGGAACACGATTTGTGGACGAAATCGATTTTGTTTTTGGGTCGAGAAATTTGTGGATTGAACGGAGGAGATAGGGGCGTGATTTAATTGTAGCCAATTTTTTTTATAGATCGCGAATTAAAACTAAGAGAGGGAAAAGGGGATTTTTTTTTTAAAAAAACCTTTATTTTCTTTTCTCGATAGAATAAAAAGAAGGAGAAGGGAATATTTGTACGCGATTAGAAAAGGGCAGGCGCCACGTTTCAGAAGACACTATAGGGTGGTTGGAGAATAGAAAGAAAGAATGTAGATGTGAATTTGGTCAAATATTATATTCAAATTTAAATTTTAAATCGTCTTGAATTATGCAATTCAAAATCTCGACCTTCTATCGATGCGTGCTGCTAGGTATTTATAATGTTAAACCCCTATTACGAATACAATGGAAAACGTTTCGAGTCCTAATTTGGTCGTATGGAGAAGATAGCTTTTTGGACCCAGATATTTATATTAGATTTTCGATATAAATTTCAACGCGTTTATTTACCATACAATCGTACGGCAACTGCAAACACTACGAAATTTGAAATCCGATAATAATACACTATGACGGATCCAATGGAATTGGTTTCGTCGAATTCCGAGACTGTGCCTCGGAAGGCTATTTTTTTAAATATCAATTTAAACGATATATTTTAAAACTGAACAAATCACCTTAAAATTCAATTTTAAATCTTTTATTATTTTCAGTGCTATTAATATAAATTTTATAAGACATTGAAATATTTTTAACAAGCCTAAAACTCAAGATTTAATATTTTACCCAATCTCTAATTATTAAATTAGTAATTTAATTACCAAATAAATAATAATATTTGAAATTCAAGTTGAACTAACGTTCAAATATTTAAAATCAATTAAATATTTCAATTTCAAATATCCAGAAATTTTGGGTCGTCACAACATTATTCTATTTAATTTATCCAATAAATGTCCCGATAATGTTATACTAGGGGTGTTACAGCCTCTTACACCATGAATCACTCCATTATTTCCTCCTTAAATCAATGGTCCTTAAGTCCTTCTTCTAGAGGCTATTAGCTTAATTAATTTTCCTTAGGATAAAGGATGCTTTAATTACTTGTTAAGTTGTTCATATCTGTGCAGCTAATGCCCCGTTATTACTCCGCTATAATCCTGCTATGTCTCACAGCGGATTTCTACCGCTACGATTTTTTCATATAGCCCTAAATATAGTCTTTTCGCTTTAAGCCCGGCTATTTCCTCTATATCCCGTTATTCCCTCTATTTTCTGTTATTTCCGCTATATCCTCTTTAAAAGAAATGAATTGAAAAATGACATATATGCATTATAGAAATTATTAAATTAATTTATTTAATTGAATTTTTAATATATTTTCAAAAATGAAAATACTCTAATATTCTGCTATATTCAGTTATGTTATATAATGGTTTATGCTTATTTACAATATATTCGCACATGTTTTTATTAAAAATTATTTATGTATTAACTATAATTCAATTGAATGTTAATTTTTCATTCAATTACCATTTATATATTTATAAAAACATTAATTACGAGTTTTATATGCTATTTTAGAGTCATCCACTATATCTCGTTGTATCCCCGCTATGACTTTTTGCACCTCCGCCGCACTGAATCTACCAAGCGCATTAACTGCACAGGTTCATATGTTATCGTATAGGTGTGTGATTATTTCAATAACTTCTATTTAACAAAAAGTTGATTTTGAACAAAAATATTTTTGGTTACATTTTCAATATTTTTCCAAAGTATATATTTTTGTAAACATAGTTCAAAAATAATTTTTTATCATTAGTTATTAATTAAAAAATATTTAATAAGTTTATAGAAATCATATTTTCAATACTTAACCATTTTTTGAAAGTTAAGATATTCAAAGATGAAGTGTTCGAATTCCCGAGTCATTACAATTTCGAACGCTTATGCTAGTTCTAAATGTCCTGGTCCTGCAAATCAACAGTCGATGATTTAAAAACCGGTCAAGATTTGATAGTCAATTATATTAACTATCATATAAATAAACAATTAAACTAGAGATTTAACTTCATGCAGAAACCAAGCATGATTACTTCACACAAGCAGGATCAAGTCACATAATTGGCGTTTAATCCCTTTTAATTTAATTAATCCTTTATTAATTAAAGCCTCGCTTATTAGTAAAACCTCCCTTTTATCTAATGAAACCTCTTTCATAAATCAATACTTCTAATTGATCAAAACTTCCTTATATACATATATATATATATATATATATATATATATATATATTTAATTTTCCCTTTACAAAAATTATATACTTGTATTCTACTATTACACTATTCATTTATACTCTTTCTAATACTTCAAAAAAAGTATCCATATACTGATCTCAACGGTATAAATATATTCACAAATCACTTAACAAAGTTTACTTGCTTTAAAATATACTCAAAGAGGTTAAAAACAAAGGTTGCTTGCACATTGTTACTATAAACCTCTTTTCTCTTTCTACTTTAAAACTTATGCTTTTCTACCTTTTCCCCAAAGGGTTCCATACTTTTTATTATCTTTAAAATTCCATTATTAAAGAACTAAGTGCATTCGTAAACACTTACCAATATTTTTCTGCTTTAAAAATATTATTCAAGGTTTAAAACAAATGCTACTAGATCATTTTTTATAGCAAACCCAAAACACTTGACAAAACCTTCCCTTTTAACTAAAGCGTTAAGATCCGGATTTCCTTTTATCACTTTATATAAACATTTAATTTTACAAACCACTTATTTTAATGAAAGTGTTAAAATCCAAAACTTCATTTCTTGCTTTATAAAAGGCTTAATTCACCTTTTCAACTTATGCATTTGATTTCTACTAATATTAGTGATAACACAATACTTAATACTACTAATGTTTATGGACCGAATTCAAAATTTGATCGTGGGATTCTTTGGAATGAGCGTCTAGAACTTTGATCACTCGCTCAAGGAGCACAGGTTATGGGGAATTTTAATGTTATTAGATTTTTAGGAGAGAGATCTCATAGGAGAGGGGAATTTGTTTCCATGGAAGAGTTTGACCATTTTATTGTTAGTTGTAACTTAATTAAGATTAAAATAAGTAACAAACGATTCGCTTGGTCTTATGGTAGGGATGATCATTCGATGGCACTTTCAAATAGATTTTTCATTAGTGTGAGATTAAAGATAAATTTCCTTCCGGTAAGGTTGTGGGTCTTTCGAATATGTATTTGGATCATTGCCCTATTATTTTATCATGTTCTAATCTCAGTATTGGTAATAGAATTTTTAGATTCTAAAAGATGTGGTTGTTAGAGAATAATTTTATATTTTAGTTGTAAATAAATGGTTTTTGATGAATTTTTATGACTATAGATTTCCTAGAAACATAGCAAAAGTTTTGGTGGTAAACTTAGCAACTTAAGGTTATTTTAAAAAAATGGAGTCGATGTTTTGATAACATTAAAGTTAAGAAAGAAAAATTAATGAAGGAGATTTTAAATTTAAATAAAATAGAAGAATTTTGAAATTTGAATATTTCTGAAAATAATGTTTTTTCTAATTTAAAGGAGGAATTAAATAAAATTATCATACAAGAAGAAATAATGTGGAACAAAGGTCTAGGGTCCAATAGATGGATGAGGGCGATATGAATACTAAAATTTTTCACAAAGTAGCTAATGATAGAAAACATAGCAATTTTAGTAATTCTATTTTAATTGATATTATTGAGATTTTTGATCAAGTAGATCTTAATAATGAATTTACTAAGTATTATAAAGATATTTTTGGAATCGAGAAGAGTCATAGTATTAGAGTTAATTAGGATATGTTATACACTGAAGATACTAAGATTGATCTAGTCGATTTAAGTAAACCATTTACGGAAGAGAAAATTAGGAAAGCTATTAAGCATATGCCTAATGATAAGGCTTCGGGTCCAGACGGATTTCCAATTTTATTTTATGATACTTTTTGTAGTGTTTTGAAATATGATTTAATGAAAAAGTTCAATGAGTTTTATAATAATTCTTTACGATTAGGTAGGTTTAATTTCGTAAATGTAATTTTATTACACAAAAAAATAAATGTTAATCAATTAAAAGATTTTAGACCTATTTCATTATTAAATTGTTCCTTTAAAATAATATCTGAGGTTTTAGCAATTAGACTAAATACTAAAATTAATGAGTTCTAAATAACATTTATAAAAGGTTGAAATATAGCTGATGGTGTAGCAGTAGTTCAAGTATATACTAATTACAGTTGTATAAATAATATCACTTGTGCACTTTTAAAACTTGATTAGGCTAAAGCTTTTGATTCTATTTATTGAATTCTCCTTAAGGATTTACTTATGGCTATGATTTAAGTGTTAGAGAGGTAGGATGGATTATGTTCATACTTAAAATAGGTAATTCTAGTATTATGGTTAATGGTATTTTAGGGAATAAAATTCAATCGAAGGGGGTCTTAGGCAAGGTGATCCTTTGTCTCGTCTACTACTTAATTTTGCAGCCGATATTTTTTATAGATTTATTAAGCTGGTCACTAAAATAGGATTTTAAACATTATTGAAAATGAGATTTCGAGTAATGTTCTTTCTCTTCTCCAATTTGCCAATGATGCTATTATTTTTACATCCCATTTGCATAAGCATATTCACTATAAAATAAATTCCATTTAAAGACTGAAATGTGAAGACCAACTATTTTCAGTCTTTAACTAAAGACTTCACTAAGACTGAAAATTTCTGTCTTTAATTTCTGTTAGTAGAGACTGAAATTCAGTCTTTAAGAAGTATATAAAATCTAAAACTGCTTACAAACTAAATTTTTGGCCTTTAATTAGATTTCTGAAAGATATTAAAAAAATTCAACATTCCATGGCAAGGATTCTATTTGGTTTTTCAATCTGATGGTTGCATTTAATTATCCGTGTGGTAGCATCTACAATTAGTTAGAAATAATTTCGGATCTGATAAAAAAGATATGTATTAAAATGAATAAAATGCCCCATTATCTCCTATAATTTTGTTCTTCTTTGCATAACCGCATGCAACCTCTTTCTCACGCAAAAGCTATATCACCTCAACATTTTCCTCTTAAAAGAGCATTAACAATGCTAAATTTAAATTCTCAGGAACTTCAAAAATAATTTTTTACTCATGTGGAAACCTGTTCCCCAATATCTTAAATCGAGAAAGGTATATTTTTTCATCCCTTCCTTTAAATAACTTTCGAATTAAAATTATTTTTATTTTGGGTGTACTTTTATTTAAAATCTAACTAACAATGAGATAATATTAAAATAAGTGGTAAACTATTTGGATTCTAGTCTATAAAACAAGTTCATGTTCGTTGTAGCTTTCTACCTAGCTACAGATTTGAGTTTTCTTTTGACTATTTTGCTGTCCAACTAAAAAATATATTTTTTTGTTTGAAGATCCGATGCCCAAAAAGAAGGTTTGAGCTATTAAAGTCATGCAAGTTAGAATGATCTTACGATTCATGGTTACAAGACGAGGAAGACTATTCGAGCTAATGGTTTATTTGCAGCATATTTTTATTCCTTGTTGTTCAGTAAGAAGAATATGCTTCTTTTAGTCCATTAAAGGGCTTTTCATTTGAAGTGTATAATGGGTCCTCTTGTTAGAGAAATGTATAGTGGTTGATATTTTAATAATGTGAAAAATGTTGTTGTTCTATGAGCATTGTAATCAAATGATGCTTTTGTATTCTCTATGTATTTTGGCATCTGTTATCTTATTTTGATATTTGTCATTGTATTCTCTATGTATTTTGGCATCTTTTGTCTTATTTTGATATATCTCATTCTTAGGTTGAAATTAAAAAAATGATACTAATTATATTACTTGCATTTCTCAAATACATGCGCGCGCGCGTGTGTATATATATATAATATAATTAGTATCATTTTTTTATTTCAACCTAAGAATATATATATATATATATATATATATATATATATATATATATTGTGACTGATTAGATAGTGTATTTCAGTCTTTAAAAGTCGGTCTTTAAAAATATTTTAAGACCGAGTTTCGGTCTTTAAATCTAGAGACTGCAATTTTAGTCTCAAACATTTATTGGGACTAGCAATTTAAAGACTGAATATTTCAGTATTTGATCGGTCTTAAAGTTTTACTTAAAGACCGAATCACCTAATTTAAAACCGAAATTGACAGTTTCTAATTCAATCTTTTTTGTAGTGATTATTGCACATAAATTTATTTTATAGTTTTGAACTCCTATCTGGTTTAAGTATTGATAAGAGCTCAGTGCTAGTTTTAAATGATATCGAAAACAGAAAATCAAATTGCATATATATATATATGTGTGTGGAATTGTAAAACGATAAAATTCCCCATAGAATATTTAGGGTTTTTAATTAAACCTAAAAATCTTAACATGATGATCGAGTTACTATAACAGATAAAATTAGTAAGAGATTGTCCAAATGGAATGGTATATATTTATTTAGAGTGGGTAGGGTAGTTAGTTTTATCTGCTTTACATATTTGGTGGATGTTATTTTACATTTTTCCAAATTGAGTAATAGACAAAATTGATAAAATTTGATAGATTTCTTATGGAGTGGGGATAATTCAAATTGTAGGTGTCTTGTAAATTGGGAAATAGTTTGTAAGTCTAAAATGAGGAAGAATTAGGAATTATAAACTTACATAATTTAAATATATCTTAATTAGGAAAATGGTTACGAAAATTTAATGATAATAATGAAAATTTGCTATGTAGAGAATTAATTTCATATCAATGGTTGGTGCTTTTAACTTCCATCACACTAATATCAATAATATTAATAATATTTCCCACTTTTGGAAATCGATAATGTTAAATTTTGATATTTATAAGCTAGTTGTTAATGTTGTTGTTCATTTTGTAACAACGTTTCTTTTTCGTATGATTGTTGGATTTCAATTATTCCACTTAAAGTGGAACTTTGTGATTTATATGAAATGTGCAGTTTTAAAAATGTATTAATTTTATAAATCTATTGGCCAAATTTAAATTTTCCTTGGGAATTTAGTTTTAATCGCAAGCTAGAGGGAATTACTTTATCACAGTTTTCTTTGTTGCGTACTAAATTGAAGCTTTACAATAATGATAGTGGGAAAAACATTAATATATAGTGTTGGGATAAAAGTAAGAAATTTACATCTCGTTCGTTTTATAATTTTATTAATTTTTCGGGAGTTAGATTGAAAATATTTAAATGCATTTGAAAAATTAGTGCTCCACCTAAAGCTAAAGTGTATGTGCAATTAATTTTACATGGGAAATTGAATACTATATAGCTTTAAAAAGAAAAATATATTCAATGAAAAAAATGTTATTTTTGCAATAATAATTTGGAAAATATTGTACGCTTATATTTCGAATGTAATATAACTAAATTTATTATTATAAAAATTCTTAATATACCTGACCTTAATATAAATTATAGAAATATTAATTGTGAATTACATTGGAATAATCTTAGATTTTATTATAAAGGTCACAGCAGATTTTTTACCTGACACGATTTACACAATAACATGTTGGTATATTTGGTTTGAAAGAAACCAACGTGTTTTTAATAATATTAGTATTGATTTAGAAAATTCAATATATGTGATTTCTCTATTTAGTTTTAACTGGATTTCTAAGCCCAATTATAAATTAAATAATAATTCGAGTTTTAAATAGTTTATTAAAAAAAATAAAAAATCGTATTGAATTTTTAAAGGTCAAAGTCATTTTAAATAAAATATATAATAGTAAAGTTAATGGTGGTTTCCTTTCTTAGTGTTAAGTAATATGTTTGTTTGCTCTATGTTTTTTTTATTAGTTTAGTTTATTAATGTGGTTTGAATGATGACTTGTTTAATTTGAGTCTGTCAATGGATTCCAAAATGCAGAGCTTTATCAGATGATCCTACATAGGGCTTTTAGAAGTTATAAACGAGCTTTAGAAGTAATGCATACCATTGGATTAGTCCGTTGAAGGATTTGGGTTTAGTTTTAGTTTTGTTCCTTACCTTAAGATAACTTGTAAATTTGTTGAAGGATTTGGGTTTAGTGATATATTCGTATATATATGTTTTGTATATAGTCTTTTTAAGAAAATTGCTTATCAGTTTTAGGCATTGCTTCTAAATTGAATGTATAAAATTCATATTGCATGTTGTTTGGCTAAACAATAAATTACTGATTAAGTTTTATTGTATTAAGCTTTTTGTCAAACTGTTATTTTCAATTCTACTTATTACACGTAGCAGATTAAGGCATTACTCTTATTTTATTTTAATTCTCATTTTTTTTTTCTTTCTCAGTAGGCGGTTTCGTAATGTATTGTTGCTTCTAACATGTAAATACTACTTGCTGTTTCTTCTATGGCTGTTTGGCCGTTTGTTTCTTGGAAATTTGCATAGTTTTGTTCACATTAACAGTGGGTATGACAGGATAGGTGTTCGCATTTATGTTTGCATTTATGACTTGTTTAATTTGAGTAGATCTATGTCTGAACATTTATGTCTGAGCAGATTTATGTACAAGCATTTATGTTTGCATTTAGGTTCCTTGGCTTGTATGCCAGACTCGATTTGTCTTTCTTCGTTTGTATTAGCGGATCTTAAATCTTAAATAAGGGGTTTGCATTTTGTGTGTTCCTGGCTTGTATTTGTGCGTTTATATACTTTCATATGTATCAGTGGTTCATTAATCAGGGGTTATATGCTTTTGTATTTAGGTTTGAGTGAAATCCAGTAAATGTCTTTGGCTTGTATTACTGCCATTAATGGTTATCTATGCTCATTTATCAACCAGATAAGCCTAAATGCCCTCTGGGCCTCACGTTTTAAATCAAATATCAATGAGTTTTGTAATATGTATGCATGTATCAATGAGACTTGCAATATATCAATGAGTCCGGTTACACATGCAGTAAACTCAATTGACTGTTAGCTTTCACTAAATTCTCGGCTGCTTATTTCTTGTTGTATGGTTATCTATGCTCATTTATCAACAAGAGTAAGCCCAAATGCCCACTGGGCCTCACGTTTTAAATCAAATATTAACGAGTCTTGTAATATATATATATATATATATATATATATATATATATATATATATATATATATATATATATATATATATATGTATGTATGTTTTTGCTTCTATTATTGTTCATATAGGGTACCTTTCGTTTTATTTTTGAATTCATCTTTCCATGTTTGCATATAGTTGTTTGTCACATAGAGTTGCACATAATCAGGATATTAGCTTTTGCATGGACATTTTGTGATATATTTGTTTAATCCACTTTACCGTTCTTAGTATAGTGTTGATTATATTTATTGCTATTGTATGGCACTTACTTTTAGATTAGTTGTAACGGCCTTGATTTTGAGTAACATTATTTAGAATATTTAATTGGATAAAGAAAACAAAATAATGTTAATGATTAAGGGATTGAGATTTGTTAATTAATAAGAAGTTGTGCCTTAATGAATGTATAAGCAAAAGAAAATTGAAATAAGTAAGTATGGGGAATACGATAAGGGTAATATGGGAACTTCCTTCATTCCAACACCCTAAACCATTCCATTCTCCATTCTTAATTCATTTTAACATTCACAAATAAAATCAAAACTCTAAGAGCCCAGCCAACCTCCATCAAGAGGAATCAAAAAGAAGATAAGCTAGGAATTAAGTAGAAAGCTTGAAGAAATTAATCAAAGAGTAAATCTCAACTTTCTTAACACAAAACCAAGGTGAATACTTGATTTACATCTCACTTTTGATAATGATCTCGGTTTCAAGGTTTGATCCGAACTATTTTGCAAGTAATATGCCATGTTATGCTTTTTTAAATGGATATATATGTTTATTGATGATTTATATTGTTTTATATAGATTTTATGATAAGTTTATATTGGAAAACCTACTAAATGACATCCATATGGGTTGCGCTTTTGATATATGACCCAAAACATTGTTTTAGAAGTGGGTTTTATAATTTTCTAAGTAATTGTGGATTTATTTTGAGTTTCTATGAGAGAAAATAGTGTATATTGGGTTCAAATTACTTAAGGCAGTTATATAATGATTTCGGGTTTGAAATTTGTATATGTTAAAATAATATTAAAAGTGAATTAGTATGATTTTTGGGGAATTTTCGTAAGTATTTTACTATAGTTATAACATTATTTAAGTTAAGGGACTTAAATATTTTATATGTTTTGTTATGAGGAGGGCTTAATTGTTAAATGTTTTAATTGTAAATTTTGAATTCGGCAGCCTTTTTAGAAAAGATTTTGATAAAGAACTGGCAGCCAATCATATTTGACAAATTAGGAAAGTTAGATGAAAAGGAATTGCTTTAAAAGGCAGTAAACCAGTTTTGTTTCGAATTACAACTTCGCCGCTTCCTTAGCTTTCTTTTGTCACCGAGCCCAAAAGGTCTTTCGCATCCCTTTGAAACCAATGCTCATGGTATCAAGCAATTGATACGTAGTGTATCGGAGAAAGGCGGAAGGGACCATGTCGAAACCATGCCTTGGAAGGGGTAGAAGTTATTCTTATAAGCTCTCGAATTCACTACTTACCTCTGTTTATTAAAGATGCTTTCGAAAGGGTTGAAGCCAATTTTATTAGCTTTTGAATCAATCAACTTGTCTTTGTTTTAAAAAGCAGCTTTAGAAAGAGTTGTCGCTTTTTGAACCTACTCGATACCCGTGTTGCCCCATTCATACCTTTCAAATTAGTTAAGGTCACTTTTCTTTATAGCCTTAAAGCAGCATATTCGAAAGGGTGCTTTTGCCTTTTTTACTTTGAAGCCATCCTCTTTTGAAAATGGTCCACTTAGCCGCTTTTAATCAATGGTTTCGAAAGGGTGGGTTTCAAAACTATCCTCTTTCTTTACTTGGGATTGATACTTCAAAAGTAATACTTTCGCCTCTATTCTTTATGACCCTTTAAGTATATTTAAGGTTAAACCCAATGGTTTCGAAAGGAATAATTTTAAATGATTTCGAAACGGATGCTTTCAATTATTTTAAAAGGGATTATCTAAAGGTATTAAGCAAAGGTTTCGAAGGTACTGTTTTGGCCTTACAGCCTAAATTTTTCTAAAGAAGATTTAACTTATTTGAAGGGGTAGATAATCTCATTGATTAGATTTCATCAACATTGTTTTGTGTAAAGCAAATGTCATGGCATAAGTATTTTGAGTAAATCAAAGAGCATGATTTCCTTGTTTTATAAAGATATGATTTCAAGGGTAAATCATTTGTAAAGATTGTTTACAAGGAAATGAAATTTGAATATGGTAGTTAACTCTAAATATATGACTTAGATATTAAAAGACCAAATGAGAGTGGTATGGGTTAGCGCATTATACTTTAGCTAATAGCCCCTAGCTAATATTTGTCCAAAATTCTAGTGTGTGGTGCTTATGAGACTAAAATGATGTTACATATAAAAGGGAATGTAAAGAGTAAAGATAGGTTATTTGCAAGCCCGTAAAACCATTAGGATCAGTTGACCTAGAAGAAGAGAATTAAGGGCAGATAGCCCAGTATCGTGTCTGAAAAAAGTTAAAATGTTTACTATGTATGGTAGGCCCGAGTCAGCAAGTGGTTAATAGTTAGCCAGATAAAACTATAGTGTGGACGGAGAGTCCATTGATTACTTGATTTATATACATATATGTTATCGCTATTATTGTTATAATCACTTGGTTGCAGGTTTTGATTCACAAAAGATATGATTTTAAAAGGATATTATGAGGAGAAACCCGTTCCGCAAAGAGGCGTGGTCTCACTTAATATCAATAAACCAAGATGTAATAGTATTATTCACACCAGGCTTTATGCGTGACTCGAAGTTTATGTTTTTCTCTTAAACTCTCGGGTGCTCGAAATTTAATTTGAGTAGATTGAGACTTATGGACTTTTAAAGTTTAGTAGGTTGGACGAATAAGCTTCTGAAGATGTACAGGAGGCAAAGCTGCCATGTAAGAGTTATTTAGTATTATTTCCACTATGATGTATTTATGACTGATATGTCTGCCTAGTACTCTAATCATCTAAGGGGCATCTTCATATGTCACTCTTGGTGTAATTTGTAATAACTATATTTGATCAAAACTTGGGAATCGTTTTCGAATTATGTAACTGGATATGGAATATGGATTTGAAATGTAATCAGAAAAGATGTTTTTGAAATCTGTGTTGATTTTATTTCATATTCATGTGCTTCTGATATTATGGATACCATTAACATTACCATATTTTATCACCGGAAGTTAATACTATAGATGACTGCAGCATCTGCAGCATTTAGCTTCGGGCCTCAAAGTAGGGGATGTAACATTAGCATACTTTATTTTGCAATATATGTATATAAATATATAATTATATATATATTTATATACATATATATGTTTTGCGTTTAGTTTCTTTTGTTTAATTTCTTAGCATATTCAGGTATGCCTGTTGGTTTTGGTTGGATTCATCTGTTTCAGTGGTCTTCGGTTTTTCTCTCTTCCTTTTTTAGTTTTTTTGTTGTATATTTATTTCAGACCTTAGCTCTATAGGTTGTGGGGAGTTCTGTTTCGTATTATTTATACTGTATGGGGGGTTTCGCTACTTGTCAGACTTGTTGACAACTCCGTTTTTGGTGTGTTATAATATTACATGAGTGCTCTCTTCTATTCATAGAGGATCGCTCATTTTTCGTAAAAAACTCTTTAAAATAATATTTATTTTACTAAAGCTTCAAATAACTTTAATAAAATAATTACTAATTTTCTAAAAGCTATACACACACGTGAACACTTAAAATGTACTTTAAAATACATATATTATGGTTTAAAAAATTTATTCTAAATATTACTTAAAAATGCTTATTTTATAATTTATTTAAAAACTATAAAAACAAATTTTTATAATTTAAAATACCTAAAATGAAAAATAATTATAAAAACATATTTAAACTTCAAACTTCCATTTTAAAATACTGTAATAATTTTTCACAAAACTACTTTAAAGGATTTGGAAAAATATTTAAAGTAAAAGCCCTTTTACTTTACCAAAAACCAAGATTTTCAACACAACTCTATTTCACAATTTCAATAACTTTCAAACCAATTCATTTAGGTCAAACACACTCAACACATGTGTATATAACAACCTATTATATATATTTTCATAATATATTCACATTTTTACCAATTTAACAGGTGTTAAATACATAAGATTTCAAAGTGCGTTTATAGCGACAATTTCGCTTCAACCATTCGCAGACAGTTTCCATCTTTATCAAACAACAATATCATCAACCATGTAAACAAGTACGGATCACAATACATGTTTTAGAGGGTTATTAGGGTGATTATACTATATATAATATTGTCAGTTGCTTTCCAAAGAAAGGAGCGGTCCAAAAGCAATAACTGGCATTATTATTTCATTTATATTTTGCACAATAAACATTATATACACAACAAACACAAATTAACTTGTGAGTAAACCCACCCAAGCCCAAGCTAAACCAAGTCATAGATAATGCCGTTACAAGTGCAATGGCGAAAACAACATCTTGATAAGACCCGTAAGCAAAAGTTATGGATTTTATAATATTTTGGATTAATAACTTAATTAATAAAACTTTAATTACCTTCACTTACCTCTTAATCCTTCTTCCCTCTTCCCTAACCACTTTTGGTACACGTTCAAAACAAACCCATCCCAAAACATGCACACACACCTAGCAATACAGAGCTCCGCTCCACGAAATCGAACGTTGTCACCTTCGACGATCTTTTCTTCGCTCAAGCTTCGTGACGCACCCACCCACGATCTGCTTGACTCCTCTTAGCCAGAACCGACCTATAGCTCCCCACTACGACCTGCAATAGTCGCATCTTACCACAGCCACCTTCGGCTCCTTCCACCATCGCCAATCATCGTCTCCCGCCACCATGAGCCCAATGACACCATCGATATGACCTCCAGCCTCCCCTGCTTAGTCACGACCCAAGATCCACTATAGGACAAACATATTGTCATGAATCCCAACCTTGTTCCACACCTCCCTAAACTTCCTCCACGAGCTCGCCTACACACCAAAACCCCAAATTCACCTTCGCTAAGGCGGCAAGGCCTATCGTCTCCTCCAGCACCACTTAAAGTTAACCTTAGTTTCGGCCATGGCAAGTTGAGCACAGCCAACCATCGATGCACCCCAAACTACACACATAGAATTTCAAATTTTGGCTTCAATCATTGCCTATTGCTCTCGAAATAATTGAAAGAAAGAGAAGAGGAGTGGTGGTTGATTACTGAAGAAGAAAGGAGGAAAGAAAGAAGTGTGAGAGGAAGGTAGGTTAAGGGGTATTTATAGTGGAAATTTTATTGCATTTAATTCCCTTAATTAAATCATCGAACGTTTCGAGCTCGCACGATTACACGAGACGTCCGATTACCATAAAACTCATCATTGCACGACAGCTCATTATTCCGGACCCAACGACGCTAGTTTCATCAAAATCCGAGATAGTGTCTTGGAATGATAATTTCACAAGTAAATTAAAAAGAATTATTATTAAAACCAGTTTAATCACATTAATTTTGTTAATTAAAAGCTTACCATTATCATTTATTATTTAAAAGATTTTAATAAGCTTTCGAAATTATTTTTATTCACATTAAATCCAAGATTTAAATATGTAAATAATTTTGATGTTTAATTATAAAGCATTTGAAATTCTAGGTCGTTGTAGATTTGTATACCCTGGACCTTGAGGATATGAGTTTCTTGTTCTTTGCCTTAGCATGTGGCTTAGATTTGAGAACCGAGAGACGAAGACTTTCCATTAGACTATAACAGAGGATTTGACATACGAGTTATCATATATCCAACGTGCTTGAGTAAGTGAGGATTGTTTGATAGATGTTATGTTTGCTATGTTTGCTATGTGTTGCTCGGTCTATTTATATCACCCTAGGGATGTCATATTACATAGGTATCATAGACTTGGATACTTAGACACCTGATATCGTACTTAAGTTTATATTACACTTATAAGATGATGGTGATAGTAGTTTAGCATATGTTGTTATGTGATAACTCTTTGGATGCAGGAACAAGTTAGGTATAACTCTTCATACTTAGTGTCTCTGTTTACTATATTAATTTCATAGTATTTTAAGATTGCTTATGGCTTACGCCAGACTATTGTTTGACTCAAGGTTTTATGTCTTGCTTCTTATTATCTCGGGTACTCTTAAATGAGTATACAAGATAACATGTGTGGCATTAACACATATGGTTATTCAAAGGATGTGCAAGAGGCTAGTAATATTATATAATTATTCATTTGAGTCTTATTACTTTTTCCGCTATGCAGCACTATAGAGCTTTATCGGCACATGATTTATTTGGAGATAGATATTTTGTAGTTTATTTATTAGTTGTATAAACTCTATTACCATTTTGTATAGCTGTATCGAACCTGTGCTCTGATTCTATGATGGTTTATATGGTTATATTTCTACCTTTTCTACTTTATACTTGTGATTATTATTATATTTTATCTTTGTGTTGTGAGATACAACGAGTTCTGTGATTGTTTAGTTACTTTACCACTTGACCAGTATCCCACATCGGCCAGGCACTACTACGGTGCAGTATAATGTTGGGTGCCAGAAGTGTAGGGTGGTCATCATAATAATATGATATGCAGTATAGATTGTATGCTTCTATGTTGACGTGCATATGACACAGATATATAAAGCTATATGTAAAGTGTGCTAAAAATTAATTTGACGTGTGACATGTGAAATATGTTAACATCCTCTTTGTGACACCGGGATTGAAACAACATTTATGGGAGATTATGTTGTAAGTAAGGACATGTGATCAGTATTAATAACCCGATCAGAATGAGGCTAGACACTATATGAGCTAGTTAATCCATCCTAGCTGGACTGACTCAGGTTGCGTCTTGGGTCATGGCAATTTGGACCCATTACCACAAGTCCAAATAGCTTATTGCACGAGCACAAAAGATAAGGTGAGGGGACATGATATGGTAGTGTGTTGATGGATAACATGTGAGCCATCAAGGTGGAGTGGCGGTGAGCTTGGTAGTGCATCCAATTAATCGTGTGGGGGCACCCACAACTATGGGTCAAGGAGGAGGCCGAATCCCTTTGTGTCAACTCAGCATTTAGTAGAGTGAAAATGAATAGGGATGAACTAGATGCATACACATCATTCACCTATACATCATGTGTTTGATAATAAAGGTGAATATGATTGATTTCCCTATTGACTATAGTAGCGATTGGAAGTCACTCTAAATAGTGTCATGACATGCGTGTTAGCACATTGCATGTACATGAGTGGTGGATGGGTGTATATTAGTGAGTGTGTGACATATAACACTACATAAACACGTTATTTATATCATGTTATATTATTTTACATTGATTCACTCACAACTAGTTTCTAGCCTGACTTGGGGTATGTTATATCAAACTGAGGTTGTTTTTGATAGGATGTATTGTTGTGATTTTGTATTTCTTTCGGTCCATGACTTGGTGATGGAGCAAATGACGATGGTGGTGCCTACTCTCACTTGTTTTATAGTGCTTGGCTTATTAGCTAGAAAATCCTCTTGCTTCGTCTTCAAAATCTTTATTCATCCTTCCAAAAGATACTAGTTTGATCCATAAACTCAGCCAACTCGAATGAGCACCCATGAGTTTATTGAAATTAATAAAAACATGGGTCAGACATAAAGTCTGGTATAAGTAAAACCTTTACCCTAAGAATCCATAGTGAGACCACTCGCTATAGCACGATATGGGTTTTTCCCTCACTTTAGCATCATATTAATTACATCATAACATGTAAACTATCATTACATCAAAAGCAACCATTTGCATTTAATTCAACCTGAAGCGTACCCTACACTTTTCATCCAATTGTGAACCATGTTATATTTATATTTTCAATTTCGATTAAGTATACCCTATACTTAGCGTACATTCATGAACCAAATCATCCAATCATCATTCATCCATTCAAACATCATCTAATCTCTTGTATTCAGTGCTCATCTTTAAGTTTTCCTTAACTTATTTTAGTGATTACCTCCATAGGTTTTTCTGTCCCTAATTTATCTTTTTTCGAACGATATCTCCGGATGAAATGGCCACTCATTCCACCAATGGGAGCTACCTTGACCCTCCTAAGAGGTTGAATGTAAGCACCCTGAATATATACTTGTAAGCACTATTACTAAGCGTGAATAAGCCATCTTAGTCCTTGAACCGCAAGCGTTCATGTTACCGATTTATTTATTTTATTTATAACACTGCCCTAGTGTTTTGGCACCCTGCCATAACTTCCCTTTAGAATTAACAAAATCTTTTAGGATTGAATGCTATCGTGGCACCCTACCATAACCCCTCTTTAGAGTTTATAAAATCTTTTAGGATTGAACCCTATAGTGGCACCCTGCCATACACCATTGGAATTTAGACTAATAGTCGAGACACCATGTCATCCAATAACTCCATGAGCTAGTATATCTTTACGATTATGGCTCAATACCTTTCTTTCATACGTTTATAGTGTATCCTACACTTCTTTTAGATAAAACGTATTTATCTTTGATTAAATGATACTCTATCATTTATTAGCTTCTCTAAGCTTTCTTTCATTTTGAAAAAAAATAAGTTATGAAATTTTAATTATAAAAAATTACATTATTTCATCCCTGTGAAATAGCAAATTAACATATGGAAACTGTCTTCCAAAGTGCACTCATTCTACATAGAAAATTATAGTTTCCCAAGCAATCGTGGGTTAATCTTAGTTGTCATATATTGGATATCCTACGGTCTTCACAAGTTAAGCTTGGCTATCACATGTTGGCTATCTCATAGCTTTCACAGGTTGATTCTCCTAGGCTCTCGCTAGTTGACCATCAATTAGCCATCGCATGTTAATAGTTTATTAGCTATCGTGAGTTGTGATCTTATTAGCTATCACATGTTGATAGCTTCCTAATCTATTGCGCGTTGAGCCTCAAATGGTATTACACGTTGATAGCTTCCCAAGCTATCATGTGTTGAGCTCTAAGTATCCTTTGCGTGTTTACCTCCATCTAGCCTTCGCAAGTTAGCTACCGCAGATTGATAGCTATCGCAGGTTGAGCTCTTTAAAATCTATCACATCTTGACTTATCCCAAAGACAACGAAGCTTGATAGCCTTGCTGCTATCGCGGGTTGGTAACTTAAGTAGCTATCGGAGGTTGACTACTTATAAGCTATCGCAAGTTGAAATGCCATACTCGTAACTATTTTGAAAACTATTTTGTATCTTTATTAAGTAGTTACTTTACACCAAATCTCATTTGGTATTAAATTCTTATTGGTCAATGGGTTTCTTTACAGTTCCATTTTCAAAATTAGCTAATTACAATCTCTATTTATTAGTTAATTCTTTTTAATTAGTTACATCTTTCCTTAGCCATATAATTCATATAAAATTGAAAATTAATGAGAAAAATCCAACAAATTCACCAAAAATCCAATTTAACATATTTTATCACACATTAAAATTTCAGGTCAAAGTAATTATTTTCATAATTTTTAATAATTAATTAACCCGAAATTAACCATTTTCTCAACTTAAAAATCGGTAAAATTTCCAAGTTAATTCCAAAATTATAAAAAGAAAAACACTTCTGTATTGTGTTATTATAAACATCATATTAAATTTCCATTGCATTTAAATATGGTTAGATCATGTTTTACCTTAAAACATGAAAAAATTCATTTCATCTAAATTTCAAATCGTATTCCAAATAAGTTTAAATCATTCAAACATGTTTATTGTCATAAAAAACATCCATTCACGGTTAATTCCAAACCCAAACAGTTTATGAACTCTTTTAAGGAATTTTTTACCCATGTTGGTTTGAAAACCTTGCTTTAATCTCTTTCTTCTTAAACTTGAAAGATTGATTCTTCTAGCTTTGATTCCCTCTTTTCTTAGCTTGAAAATTATGGCCAACCTTGTCTAGTTTTAGGGATTTTTGTATTGTAAACGAAAGTAGTGAGGAACGAGAGGATTGTCTAAAGGAAATGTGTTAGTGATTTTGGTTTAGGCTAATATCGCTTCTAGCCCAGTCTCACCAATACATCTCCCTTGACATAAATGTTTCACTTAAAACTTAGTTTATTTATCTTCATTAACAGGGCCAACTTTAATTGCTGTAATTACTCTTGGTCCATTCAATTAACTTTTAAAGTGTCCCACACTTAATTGTAAGAATTTCCCTTGGGAAATTTTTGCAATTAAATTTATCTTATTCATCATTTCAATAATATCACTTTATTATCAAATTAATTTAGTTTCCCACGTTATGGACCCTCCAAAATATGGGGGTTACGGTCTTTCCTCCTTAAAAATATCTCATCCTCAAAATTTCGATAAAAAAAAGAAAATTTACAGTAACACCCTAAAAGTGTAAAGTCATCATCATATATGTTCACACAAGTACAAGAGATTACACTAATACCCTACTAACGTAAATCATCAATCATCAAACATCACACTAGTACCCTACAAGTTCATACAATGGACAAACAAAGCTCCTTGCTATACACGTGAATGTCTAAAACAACTCGAGATAGATATTCTTGATCCTATCCTCTAACTCTCATGTACAATCTTCTCTATTGCCACTCCACTAAACGTGAACAAGTTTGATAACTTTGTTCCTTAACTCCTCTATATCATGACCTACTATCCCTTTCAAAAACATATGTCAAATCTTGCACTACAGATAAATCTTTATCATCCTCAGTTCCAGTACCAAACTTGGGTCGTGCATGCATTTCCTCGAGTGCGATATATGAAAAACATTATGCACACCGACTAAACCACTTGGTAACTTGACTTGGTAAGCGAGTTTACTAATCCTTTATATCACTGGAGATGGTTCTACATATCTAAGTGCCAATTTCTCTACCTTCCCGAAGCACATGACTCCTCACATCAGAGAAACCTTCAAGAATACATAATTGCCTACTATGAATTCAAGCTCTTTCCTCCTCCTATCAGCATAACTCTTTTTTTGTGATTGCGTTGCATTCATCCTGACACAAATCAATTCTACCTTCTCAGTAGCATCCCTCACCAAATCGGGTCCTGACACAAGTCTATCTCATGTATCTAACCAACAAACAACTGATTAACATAAAACGTCTCAAACAATGTAATCTCGATACTCGACTGGTAACTATTATTGTAGGAAAACTCTACCGTTTGAAAATGATTTTCCCAAGATCCTCCAAAATCCAAAACACATGCTCTCAGAAAATCCTTGAGTACACGGTTCACCTTTTTGGTTTGACCAACAGTCCATGGGTGGTAACCCGTACTCAGGTTCAACTTTGTAGCCAATGCACTCTGCAAACTTCTCTAGAACTCACTGGTGAACAGTGTGTCTTTATCACTAACACTGCTACTCGAAAACCCATGTAGTCTCACCACATTATTCATGTATTGCTTCACGAAGTTAGCTGCTGTCCTTTTCGACTTTACTAGGATAAAGTGGGTGCTCCTAGTCAATCTATCGACCATCACCCAAATTCTATCATTTCATGTCCTTGACTAGGAAACCTGTTAATAAAATCCATGGACATCGAATCCCACTTCCAAATCAGCACTAGAAAGGGTTGAAGTAAAGCGCTTGGCTTCTGATGCTCAACCTTCACTTGTTGATAGGTGAAGCGCCACCTCACACATTTCCCTATATCTATCTTCATCCCTGTCCAAAAGAAGACTCTCTTCATGTCACGATACATCTTTTTGCACCCGAGTTGAATAGTAAACTTTGACCGATGAATTTCCTCCAAGACTTCTTTCTGAACATATCCTATATTTGAAATACAGGGCCTTCCTTTCTTTCTAAGCCATCCCTTCGAGTCTATCTCAAATCATTTCAGATCCTCAACATATGCCCTCATCTTTAGTCGCCTAATTCATTCGACAATCAGTGGGTACTACTTCTGTCTTGAATTAATTCTATCCACAAGTACTGGACTTGCCTCTAAACTTGCCAACATGCCTAGATCCCTACTTGATCCTGTATTATGTCTATAATGCACTCATCCATAATGCACACCATAAGAGGCCAACGTCTTCCATTTTTCAATCATGGCTAACACTCCATTCCAATGTTTCATACTCAAAGCATCGACAACCTTGTTCCCTTTTCCTAGTGTATACTCTATCCCGAAGTCATATGCTGCCAAGAATTCCAACCATCTATGTTGTCTCATATTCAACTCCTTTTGAGAGAATATATAATTAAAGGATTTATGGTCCATATACAACTCGAACCATTCACCCAACAGGTGATGTCTCCAAATCCTCGGCACAAACACCACCGCTGCCAACTTTAAGTCGTGAGTCAGATATCTAACCTCAGGTGGCCTCAATTGCCTTGAAGCGTAGGATTTCACACGCCCTCTTTACATTAGCACTGCTCCTAGACTTGTTCCACATGCATCTGTGTACACTACCAATTCATTATTCCCTTCAGGCATGATCAAGACAAGTGCATTCATCAATAAGCTCTTCAACTCCTCAAATGGCCCTTCACACTTATGACTCCATACAAACTTCTCATTCTTTCTGGTCAGCTTAGTCAAAGGTGCTGCTATAAGTAGGAAATCCTTAATGAATCTGCGATAATAGCTAGCTAAACCCAAGAAACTAATCCTCTCTGTGAACGTTATGTTCGATGGATCTAGTAATCTATTCCCTAAAATAACATACCCGAGAAACTTAACCACCCATTTTCAAAAATGAAATTTCAAAATATTCGCCCTCAACTAATGTTGTCTCAACATCTCCAACGCCAACCTAAGAAGGATTTCATGACCTTCTCATCCTTAGTGTATACTAAGATATCATCACTAAAGGCAAACACAAATCTATCCAATTAATCATGAAAAATCCTGCTCATAAGATCAACGAAGAATGCAGGGTTGTTGGTTAATCCAAACAACATCACTGACCACTCATATGAACCGTACATTATTTAAAACACGGTCAATGGTATAATTTCTTCTACTACTCTCTGTTTGTGGAACCTTCTCGTCAAATCTAGCTGCGAGAACACTCGAGCTCCACTCAAGTGATCAAATAAGTTATCTATCATGGGCAATGAATAGGGATTCTTCACAGTCATCTTATTTATCTTTCGATAATTGAGGCACATCTGTAAAGATCCATCTAACTTCTTTACGAAAACCCGGACGCTCCCCACGTTGAACTACTCAGCCTAATGAAATTTTTATCCTTATGATCCATTAGCTGCTTCTTCAATTCCTCCATCTCCTTAAGTGGAATTCTGCTAAGCAGTCTACTTACACGCTGTGCTCTTAGCATCAAGTTAGTACAGAACTTGATCACCCTCCTTGGCGGTAATCCTATTACGAGTTCAAAAACATCTGTGAATTCGCTAACCACTAATACTCCACTAATCTCACCATCATCCTTCTTTTCACATAACATCAAGTCTGATTTCTCCTTCATTACGTTCAAAGCTATTATAATTCTCTCTCCTCCTCTAGGATTCCGTAATGTGATAAAGCTATCAACATAATAGATTCTAGCATCATTCTGAACCAACCAATCCATACCCAGAATTACCCTATACACTACATGGAACATAAGCAAACAAGTGTCCATACAAATCAAACTCAAGGTCGGTGCACCTTAATCTGAGAGTAGGATAACCATCGATTGGATTAACCACATGCAAGGATGCAATCAAATAGGTAGTGTCTTATTCTAACCTATCAACCAAATCTCTTAAAAATGAAAGAGTGAGTAGCACTGGTACGAAATAGAATTCTAACTGATATACTAGAAACCAAATCATACCTCGAAGCACATCCTTTCTCCTTAGCACTTGATCCAAACAAAGGTTGTAACAACCCGCTATTTCCGAACCCCGTAACTTTACAACAAAGTCTGAAATGACAAATTGTTATGATATTATAATTAGTAAACAAAAAAATCTAACTACTAACTTTCTGAACTTGCAGCGGAAGGAACAACATATATATAAAAACATATCGTACACAAATCATGGATGGAATTACATAGTTAGATCTGTACAATAAATCCCAATCTGATCCATATCACACATAACCGTACATTTTTACATGCTATATTTACAATTTATACAATATTTACAACATGAAGTCTTCACCACCAATTCCACCATGCCACCAAGGTCTATTAACCTAGTGATATAAAAAAAAAGGAAGGGGTCAAACATAAGTTTGGTGAGTGAAACAAGTCTATCTCATATTATAAAAAGAATGGTAAAGCAGCGTTAGTGTCTTCTAACCTGTTCACATACCTTAACCCGTCCACTTACACCCGAGGAGTAATATGAACACTAAAACTAGATTGAATACTCTATTAAGGTCATATTCGGTTTCATCTTATGTTATACACAAATATACACACACTCAACAAATGGAGTCTATCAAATCCACATCTTTAAGGAATACCAATTTCCTAAACAACTAATATGATATACCAAGGGAAAAACTATTTCCACAGAACATCTATTCCCCAAGTCACTGACATCAATACTGTGGGAATAACCATTTCCTTAGAACAACATTTCCATTTCGAATACTGAGCGAATCACAATTTCCCCAGGATAACTATTCCCTGGACCATGTACACCTTATACGAACATTCAATACCTCATATCAAGCATCTAACCATTCGACGATCAATAGCACATTAAACATGCCCAATATCCAATATCCAATCATACATAATAAAATATCCAATCATCACTAACTAGTCAAATAACTAGTGTTACGCATACCTCGTATACATGTACGTTCGACACTGTCTATACGTCCCGCATCATCACCCTCATATCACGTAGCTTCCTTTGAAGTAGCCGTAGTGTTGCATAAAGTCCCGATCCCAAAATGCTCCTCTAATTTGTATAGGCCCTAACTAGGTTCAGGTTCAACCTGCCTAGTTTTATCAACCACCGATGCACCGGTTCACGCCCATCGATCCATCGGTCGTTATATTTTTTCCAAATTTCTAAACTTATGGATAGTTAGGGGTCTATTCGTAGCCCGATCTCTTCGAATCAATGCTATTTGCCTATGCAAACATCCGAGAGATGATCCATCTTACAAGTGTCAATAGATGGATTCATCTCTCACATCAAAGACTCGAGCTGCATCAAACCTGACTTGAATATTTGAAATTGTCTTCTTTGTTTCGTTCTATTTGTTTATACTTCTGAATATTTTGAGTATGCTTCATTTAGGTTGATTTATACATATTTTATACATCATTATCTTTGCCCCTAACACCATTCACAAATTCATAATCGCTAATTTCTATATAAAGTAGGTTATTTTCAAATTCAACTAAATCATCTTACGTAACCCCAAATAATCCACTATTACAAAATTAATTATTAATTAAACTTTTAAATTTATTATTAAATCGTACAGACCCCTAGCAATGATTTAACACTCTGATTATGTTACAGATGGAAAAAGAAGTTCTACTTACCAAAATAATGCTCCAAGTCCTGAAATTGCTCACTGTCCGGACTGATGTGTGCAGCAACTTCCGAATTTCATCATAATTCTTCTTCCAAATCATAGCCTTCATCGCCTCCTTCGATTTTTCACTGGTATTGTTGAATTTCCTTAAGAAACGTGAAAGATATGCCAATTTCAAGTTGGCTATATCAAAGTAAGAAATGGTGTACGAGATTTTCACCATTGTGCCTTGCTGTTTGCCCTACTACAGCCAATATCCTTCCAATTTTGCCTCTAAACTAGTATGTACACGTAGTACTTTCCACAAGCTTTGGTTTTCCACTGGTTTTGCTTGATTCTTTTGAGAAACGAGAGAGTTATGGTGTTTTGAAATTTGGTAATGGAAGAGGAATAGAAAGACGGTTGAAGAAGAAGATGCAAAATGAGAAACTGCACGTGGATATTTCTTTTATATCTAGAGGAAAAGACGTAATGGCCAATTAAAATTAAAATTTATAAACCCTGCCCATGACCTAATAATAATCGAACATCTCTTTCGCATGTATTTCCTCCGTATGATCTCAAGTTGGGCAAATAAATATAAAGCGCGAATAAAAAAAGGAGTTGTACGCAATAGCCAGGTCCTGTCGTCAAATTCTAAAGTTAAAAAACAACCATTTTACCCCTTAAATATTTAAATTAATTAAATTATCAATTAAATCAAATTTTGTTAAATATTAAAAAATATCGGGGTATTAAAAAGGTCCTTTTAAAACATAATCATTTGCCTGCTTTGCCTTCGAAAAATTCCTCTTCTTGTGGTCAGGTCTATTATAGGAAAATACTTAGCCTTATCCTTATTCTCCAGCTAGGTACACTTAATGGAGTAGTGCCCCTTTTGGCCCCAGTTAGAACAATTAACATCTGCTATATTTGGATTTTAAGCTCCTCCTTAAGAAATCTTTACTTCTTTCTAGTTCTTTCTATCCTTCTAATAACGATTGAATCTTTTCTTCTTCCTTCCCTTGGGCCTAACATTAGCTTTCTTCTCTTCCTGAAATAAGAGATTATATCTTCTCATTATTTCTACCACCATATCAAAAGGAGCCAATGGATGAGTCATCGTCTTGTGATTCAGCCCCTCCCTTAGACCTTCTATGAACTTCTCATTCTTCTTAAGTGGAGTATTGATACGAACCCTTCCATACTTCGACAAAACAATAAAATGCTAAGTTAACTCTACCAAATTCATTTCTCCCTACTTCAAGTCAAGGAATTCCCTATACAATGTGTAACAACCCGCACTTCCCGACACATTGATCCAAAGCCCTGTGTGACTTTTGGACTCGCGTCATGCTAAGAAATATGAGTAGTCGGATTTTCAAAACATTATAGAGCATAATTATAAGGGTAAACTCTAAAACATCCTACACTTTAAGATCTCATAGTGGAAGGAATTAAGATATAAGTACTGAAAAATAAACATTTCAAAAAAACAGTCTTTAAAACACTTATTTACCATTTACACTATTTTCAAAGTACAATATATGTTATATAGATTTTTAATATAGCAAATAACTACATGATGGACAACAAAGAATATGAGAACTCCAACGTGAAGCACCTTTCTCCACGTACTACGTCCAATCAGCTGCTAACATGTCATCCGACGGTGGGGAAAAAATAAAAAGGAGGGAGTGGGTTGGACAAAAGTCTGGTGAATGAGTGCAAGTTTAATATGTGATGATCACATGCAGTTAACTTTAACTCTACTCTTGATGACATAGAGTATACTACAAGTGTCCTTGAATTCCTAAGAAGCATCACCTAAGGGTTCTTGTCTAATACATACCTACACTACTCCTTGTGTACACTGCTATAAGAATCGAACTATAGATCAAACCTTACACTAACGATCGGCTAACGCTCCTAAAGCTATCCGTTAGAGAAACACCACCACTAGGCTATTGTGGAAATAAACTCCCACCTATATCACCGCATAATTCTACTGTGGAGACTAGTCCCCACTAATATCACTATCACTAGGCTACTAGGGAAATGGTTTAACCTAAACAACAATTATTACACGTAACCCAACTATGCATTGAGGGAGAACCCGTAATGCCGAATCGCCGAAGTATCTCACTGCCTGCATTCGTGTCCGCCTATTGATCGTAATGTTTGCCTCTTATTGCATATGCCAGGATCCTTTATCAAATATATATCATGCCTTGTCAGAAACCGTGCATACTAGGATACCCGTTATGTCGGCCCACACTTCATCAGCCATCCTCGTCGGTGCTGTGTGGAACCACTTGTGTCATTTTGCCAAAATACATCACCCCATGATCGAATAATAGACCCTCCAAATTGGGTAAACAACATTAGCCAACACCACAATGACCTAGCACCATCTCATAGGGAATTAGCTTCCCTACTATCTCCAACATATACACTTAGCCTATAAATAGGCCTAAACAACCAATTTACATTTACATTTTTTTTATGATTTATATAATTTTTATTATTAACCTGGTCCTATGGCCGAGGTTTAATTCTGCATTTTTCATCTTGTTCGATCGACTGCTAGACCTAACCAATCGACTGCTTGGGTTCTAGGGACGATAGGACATAGGCTATAATCTGGGTTCTTAATGTTTTACCTATTGATTAATTCGATTTTGTAATATTTGATGTTGTTATCTCTTTCCATTGAACCCTAATTTCAATTTGTCCAATATAGGGTTTTACCAATTTAGGGTTTACAACTTAGGGTTTAGATGAGATTTATCGATTCGTATCAATTCCAGTTTAAGTTAGATCTAAGAATTGGGGTTTATAATTTCCATATTTATTAATTAACACCTTACAACACATAGAATATGTTAAATTTATTTGTAAAATAATAATCTTACCAAACCTATTCCCACTCACCTTAAACTCAAGCTCTTCCTATTCGCTTTCCGTGAGAACCACCCCTATGTATGCTAGATCTGGTTGCTCCGTCTATCTCTAATTACTTGTGTTCTTATGTGTTGATTTTATTTTGATTTTTATGAATTTTAGGGTTTAGATAAGAGCGAAAATTTTGGCAGAGTTTGGTTATAGTAAACTATTACGTGAATATTAGGGTTAGGTTAGGCTTGAATTTATATGGATTGCAAAATAGTTTAGGCCGTTAGATTTAGTTAGTGAATCTACGGATTTATCGTGCAAGTTCATCCATTACTTTGCCATAAAGCAACGCATCAGAGCCTATCGAAAACATCACGAAGCAGTTGATTTCTGTTGAATTTACACAGCCAACGGTCAACCGCCCTGACCCTTGGGTCGACCGCAACCAATTGACCTTCGACTACCTTGGGTCGACCGGTCCCCATGTTAATTTGTGCATTTTCTATTTTTAAATTCTTATATTTTTTTCATTCTTCCAAGCCCGTAAATTTTACGTATTAACTCCAATTATGAAGTGTTATATGTGAAAATCGTTCAGAAAATTGTTACGAACGCAATAATGCAAGTTTCATAGCCAAATTTGGACATCTATGAAAATCGTCTTTTTAGTCCTTGTTTTAATTTAATTTAATTTTATAATTAAATCCCTGTTGAATTTTTGGGTGTTACATTCTCCCCTTAAAAGGATTTCATCTTCAAAATCTCAAAGGATGGAAATATTTAACTTACACACACAACAACCAATAGCTGCAACCATCTACTCATCCATCATCCACGGGCAAATCATGGTCCTTAGAAAAATTTCAGATGCAATATGTACATATATGTGCAACTTGAAATACACATAAACCTATACTAATAAAAAAGAGTAGGCGATCCCCTAATCTAGTCGACTTCCTATAATGCAAATGCTCATGCCATGCATCCAAATATATGCAACATTCTAATTAAGTATACTTGCAATTCTATATGTATGCACAACTATACAACTCATATGCAACATCCATTAACATAGCAACAATCAAGCATCCATATGTATCATATCTAACAAGCTAGACAATAATAAGGGATAATGTGAATGCATGTACCATCTAACGGATATACTATCCTAAATGTGTAAAAGAAACAATCCAAACAATGCATCCACTAGCATCCATCAAGAATAGTCTGTCATAATAACATGTTTGCTACCATTCCTATCATCTAATGGTTTATACCTAAACTAGAACCTAATTACAAAATAAAACTAGATTTCTCTAACTATAATGGAAATGTGTCAAAAAAGAGTTCAAGATGGGTAGTCGGACTTTCTTCTCAAGCTCCATGTACTCTAAAATGGATTGTCCCCCTACTAGACTCTAAATAGTTTAATTATTTCACTACAGATTTGATTTTTACTATGCAGGTAGGTGCATGGTACACAAGGGACTCGCCTATCATTCTAACTTTCTCTAACTGACATGGATCGACCATGGTGACTGCATTGCGTAAACTCTTCTACAAATGTGACTTTAAATAAACATTGTGAACCCCCCAACCCTCTAGGAAGCTCTGCTCATAAGCTAACTCCCAACTCTATCCAAAATCGAAAAAGGTCCAACAACTCTTGACGCTAAATTTTCCGAACTACCAACCTAATACGTATCGATGAGGAAAGATATTCACCCAGACCATGTCATCATCATAGCCCCCAATCTTATGTGTCTCCTGTCTGTATATGTTTTCTGTCTATCTTATATAGTCCTTGTCTTCTATGAAATAAATCCATCCATTTTTTCAATGCCCCTCTCATTCTTTACCACCGGCATAAACCTATAATCCAAATGAATGTGCATAGGTAATTCTCTATAATCATTGTGGCTAACTCAAATGGTGTTGTCATGCACCATGTTAAATAACTTAAGCATAAATATGCTCCTTCGAAATTGTAGCTCTATGAAATTCTCAATGCACAACATACCGCCTTAACCTATCTGGTGGTATACCTAATCACCTCAACTTTTAGATACCAAGTGAGACAACTCGAATGTGGATAATGTCTCCATTCATAGTACTTCCACTTAGCTCTTTGTCATTTCTCCACTTTACCCTAGAGTATCTAAATTTGATGATTTCTTAAATTGCTGAAAATAGTGAAACTTCTTTCAATTCGATTCAACTTAAGCTATTTCATTATGCTTATGGTTGGTTCCCTTAATCCTTCCACGATCATGGAATCTAGGTATCACATTAATAGCCTACATGGGTCTATTCCAAGTTTTACAAGTAAGTACACAACCGTCCACAATTAATTGAGGTCATAACTTAGGATCACTCTGATATTGGTGATAACAACATAAATGGTACTTTATTCGCATGCAATGGCTATGCACACAACTAAGTATTCTAAGTTAGTATTCCATGAATCTTCTTAAGAAAACAGTCTTCCTCCAATCCGAGGGATGATTGAGAAGAATTCTTTTATCCCTCCCTTTGAATCTTACCAAAAAAATTCTGATCTTCTTTTCTATGAAAATCGTCTTCGCATTCTCAATGCGTGCAAATAACCATAGACTTCTCTTAACTGAGACCCGCATTCTTGAATTAACCATCCATCGAAAACTCTTCACTGCTCCTTTTGTAATTTGAACTTCCAAAAATTTCTTCTTCTATTCCATGATTTCATTCCATGAATAAGATATTTCCACCAACTAACCTCTTATCACTTTATTCCAAATATTTTATGCATTTCATGGTTAAGACAACTTAATGCGGAATGGCATCTTGCCATTTTAATCCAATAGGCATAATGACCAATGCTTTGATTTATACTTAGGGATTTCTGTATTTTAATACATTGGAACTACATCTCTTTCAAAGGAAAGGTTAATGGTGTAAATTTCTATGTCTTATCTCAAAAGGAGAATTTGTGTTACGTTTGGACTTTTAAGGAATTATCTTTTTCATAATCATTTAAATAAAGATTACAAAATACGATAAATATCTCTATTTTATACATCTCTTTCCATTTAGGTGTATTCCTTGTCATTTCAAGTGATACACTTTTATTTATAAATTTGAACTTCATTATTCATAGGAATTTACATTGCAACCCTCTACATTCCAAAGAATTAAAATAGTACTTAAATCCCATTCCCATTTTATAATAGCTTCCAATTTGTGTCCACTAATCCTTATCAATTATCCAAAAATCTAATGCGATAACTAAATTTTGCATTTTCATATGCACAAGTCATTTAAATATACAACTCTGAAACTATCACATAATTTTGTAAATTTTAGGCACTACTACTACTACCCTATACTAAATTCGGGGACTATTAATACCCAATATTTTCCAAATTCTAATAGTGAAAATTTCTAACCCTACAATTCCAAGATCATATTTACTTAGTGTTGATGTCAATATTGGATCAACGCTAAAAATTGAGTTGTGAGGAACCTGTGAGACCTAGATCTAACAGATAACAGTGAAAATAGTAGAAATAAAGTAGAGAGAGATAAGATTTTTATAGTCGTTCGTTAATCCCTGGCCTACATCCAATTTAAAGTTTTTTATTGTTGATTTAATAGAGTCTGTATGAGATCAAAAAGAATTAAAGAGAGTATGACACTAGTATAAGGGTTTGGCAAGTTCTACAGCTAAGAACTGCTAAGAGTAGCTGCCTATATGACTATCGTGCGAAGGTAGGAGATGAAGAAGAGGCAGAGCTTATGCGTATGGATTTAGATGAAACCAGATCCTTCTTTAGTTGCAGCTAGGTTAGTATTTATAAGAAAATGTATGCATGAGTCGGAAGCCCACTTGCACTGAAGTTAGGAGATAGCCCAATGCCGCACAAGAGAAACTGAAGCACCGCGAGTCAATATCAAAACTCGGTACCGACCTATGTTATTTGATGTTAGCTGAAATTTTCCACTTGCTTTTCTCTTCTATCTCCTATCCAATGTGTTTCAACTTATTTTCTTTCGATCTTAAGTTGATTCTAGTGATCTTGCTAGTAGCACTTGGATTATCCTGCTTTCTTAGGTTGCTTCTGAGTAATATTGGAATTGGTCATTCAAACTTTGGGAAACCAATGATCATGAGTAGATGGAGTATAGTATGAGTTGTATGAAGTTTAAGAAGTGTAATGGGAAAGTATGATAGGTCAATACCGACCTACGAATAACTCGATCCCGAGTTATTCACTTAGCTACAAATTATATGAAACTTTAAATTGTTTCTCTACTCCATTTAGGTGTGTTTCTAAGTTTTCAAGTCGTTTCGTCTTCGTCTTTATGTTCTAACTTCCATTGACTTATGCTTGGTTAAAAACCTGGTTAACACCTCCCCTCAAAGTATGCTTTTGTTGAAAACAAAGCATGCTCTAGATCAAGACAAGTCCTGGACTGCTTTCTTATAGATTATAGTTGACCGTACCGGTGTCGTCTCAAAATCTTGCTTTCACTTGATAGATTTTCCTTCAATTGTTTGGCTGGTTCTAAATGGAATTCCATTTCCTTGCACTAGGAATGTGATCTGCACTATGGATATCATTTCATGCTTTATGTGAGCATAGCTTCTCATTGTTCTGCTATCTGAACGATTTGGGGGAGAAAAGCAACATGACACCGAGCTAGTCAACTTGGTACCAAGTTAAAACTCTTCATCCCCGACCTATGTAACTCCAACACTTAGAAAATTTTCTAAGTTATTTCCATTTTCTAATCAGCTTTGCACCGAGCCTTCTAGTTTTCACCAGATTCCTTTGTCTTCGATCTGATCAGATCCACACCATCGATCAACTTCTAGCACTGTCGCTATCGTCCTTTTACTATCCTCACCTACCTACCACTGCCATCCAAAAGCGCTTGAATAGCTTGGCTACGATTCAACTCTAAAGCTCTAGCTTCACTTGATTTTAAATTTGAGGTTGGCAATGATTGGCTTCATGATGATGATGGTGGTGATGGAAATAAGCATTTGGTCGATTGCTATTATAGGGAGATGGATGAATTTTGGGTTGTGTTTGATTGGTGCTGTAGTTGAGTTTTTCTCGGTCGAATGCATGCGGTTCTGGCGATAAGTCATGTTTTTCAAATTCAACTGTCTCGCTTTGAAATTTGCTTAAGTCTCAAACGCCAACTGAATTATAGTGCAACGATTTATTCCAAAATCGAACGTAGTGGATTATCCTATTATATCACTTTTCATGTTTCTGCACTTTCAGTGATCCTGATAAGAAAAGCTTTCCAGGTTGCTCCGGACAGCGGCTCCGTTATCAATTACTCATCGATAACGGGTAAGTTCCAAGAATATAATTTCAAAGTACGCCATGGGTAATTTTTATAGCACGAGGGAGCTATCTACACAGGATGGTTTGTTTGTAGTGTACAGGACACCGGATGCGCATTACATAGATTAACACATTGCCTTTGCCCCGATCAACACTCAGAATCTGATTGGTCAATACACGTCGACTTCATTTGGACTTTAAGAGTTGGTCACATGGGTTTAATATTCAAAATAAAACATACCTAGCCATATTGAATGCTAAGTTTCATTGTTTAGAATGACTCGTCGATTATCTCGTTTTAAGTCTGGTGAAGGAATGTCTACTCCTTCCGAAGCTGGATCTTCTATAGCACCGGCTTTGCCATCCGTTCCTGCCGTGTCAAGCCATCCTGTAACTCCCGAATCGCCAGATCAAATAATCATGGTCGTGCTGATAGTGTCTCAACTACCTCCGAGTCTAAGTATTCTGAGCAATCTTCAAGGGAAAACACCTTTGATTCTATCTGCCAGGCCACTACGGACCATGTGCCTTCAGCACGGCTTTCCTGAGGAAGATGTTCATTTGCCGACAAGGGCTGAGTTTGCACACAATCCCATGTCGGATTTCATGACATGTAATCGATACATATGCTTAGGCGGTGTCGACCCACCATTCAATTCTTTCCTCAAGATGGTATTTAGGAACTTGGACTGGCTCAGTTCCAAGTCCATGTAAATGGGTAATCTCTTCTGACTTCACCCTACGTTCTCTTTACGAATCAGTTCAACCGACCCCCAAGGTTCAACGAGCTTACATACTTCAATTCAAGAAAAGGAAGGATTAACCATCCTTTGTGATAATCAAAGCCTGGAGGGGAAGCAAAGTCATCAAGAAGCTCCATAATAAACATTCTTACTTCAAGAAGGATATTTCTTCATGTGATGCACGTACAGTGTTAACCGACAATGGCTATTTGGATGTACGCCTTTCTTCCCTCGCTTCTGTTGCGATGGAATTTCTAAGTTTCTAACTTGATTTTTTGCTTCTTTGTAGGCATCCTAGCTCAAGATGAAAATGCTGAGCACGCAATGACACTTAATGCCCAAAAGGCAACTAGATCAAGTCAGGGAACAGTCGCATTTCTACTAACGAATGAAAATCTATGGTGGTATGGTCTGCTTCGCCATGATAGATATGTCATCGTTGAGTCTCCAACGCAAAATGGCTCCAGGGCTCATACCCGTTCTTCTGCCCCTACTCATAGCTTCGATAAGAATGATCAAGGGGAAGTTGTGTGTCCTTCTGGTGCAGTTCATGCAAAGAAGCTCGTGATAAGAGCGCTTGTAGAGCCTATCGTAGCCGATATTCCAAGCGATAGATATGAAAATATGAGGATGTCTCTAATCCCAGAAGAAGACAAGGGATTCATAATGAGAGAAGGAAAATATGTTATTAAGAAAGGAGAGGGTGTCAACGATAGTGGTAGAAACTATCATGCTAGCGAATAAGGGGATGAATCATCTGGTGAATCACCCAATTTAAGTCCTGTCCTCCCAGCTTGCCCCTTCTGGAGCACATGGTTGTTAAAACTTCTGAAGTAGTTAGGACCAAGTCACAATGCCTTAAGGAGAGGATATGGCTCGATCTTGCCTTATCTGTGATGATTTCATTAACTTGAGTGACAATGGTGAGATCAACTTCACCATTAGCGACATTCTAGGAGACGTCGGTTTAGAATTCTCTCTTTCATTAGTGGGCTTTGTAAGCGAAGCTGGAGAGACCCCTACTTTAATTCCTTGTCAATACGGTTGGTAGAGTGCTAAAGGGAATATTGGCACCACACACTTTATAAGGATCATGGGCACTCATTCTTGCATTGAACCTTACTATGAAATTACAACACTTACATTGTTTTCTTCCTTTCAAGTTCCATGGGTCATGGTAATTATGAGAAGTTCTCCAACAATGCAAGTGCGTATAGAGGCCAAACTCCCGATCCTAATCTACTTCGCCTCCATGAATCTAAGGAAGAAAGGGGAAGAAGAAAAGATTGTGAGTATGACAAATCTCACAGGGCTGATAGGGAGCAGGATAGGGAGATAGAGAGGGAGAGTAAGAAGAGAGATGCTGAAGGTGAGCTAGCACATAATCCCGCCAAAGCTATAGAGATTCCTTCGAGCGCCATGGGACTTCTTCTAGCATCATTAGGAACATATTACCTCCCAACAGCAGTTTCCTATTTTTGATGATTTGATCCCTATAGCCCCGTCTGTTTCTAAGGGGATTTCCACTTCTTCATTTACTATTCTGCCTGGTCCTCCATGCTTGCAGGATGCATTCCCGTATCTTTTCCTTCATGGTGTTAAATTTGACCAAGATATTAAGGACACTCCGGAGTACGTTGCTCTGAAAAGAATCTAGGAGGTGCAAGAATATGAAAAGGTTAGGTATGAATGGAAACGCCTATACAAGACCTTCTCTGATTTGAATCGAATCAATTATACCAACATCTAATCATTTGAGTCTGAGAAAGCTGATCTCAAATGAATGATGAAAGAGAGGGAGGATGACTTGCTTCAAAATCACCAGAGAGAGTGACCTCGTTCTAAAGCAAAAGGCCAGCACTGAAAACTTGATGGATGAGTTAAAATTTGCTTATGGTCATGCCAAAATCATGATGAGAAATGAGCTGAAGGCTGCTCTTGCTGAAACTTCAGAGTTAAAGAAACATGCCGAGGGGAGGGCGTAAGAGCTTAGCCAAAAAGAAGAGATCATTAAAACCACAGACCAGAGATATCAAAGCAAGCTGCTGAACTTTCCAAGCTTCGCGAGAAGGTTCAAAAGTCACCGAAGAGAAAGAGCGGTTGTTTGGTTCAAAAACCTATAGAAGAGAATATGCAATCGGCCTTGAACTTGCAATTTCTAAGCAAGAGTTCAAGGAGCTTCAAGATGAAAAGTCAAAGATCCTGGCCAAGCTTGATGGCAACATGTTGTATTTCTAGACTAACATTATGATGTTTAACAATCTAATATGGCTAAGGAATAATTATCTCAAGGGACTCGTTGGTGCTTGGGAAGAAGTGTTACGTAGAACCGTGCAAGCCGAAGAGAATCGCTCAAAAGAAGAACTGATGGTGGCTTATCTCGAAGCTGAAGACATTAAAGCTCTTTCCATTAGAAAGGCTAATCTAGCTAAAGATGTTTTGTTAATGTCATTACTGATGCTTCCAAAGCTCTTGCTAGCCCGAGCTCTTCGGGCCAGGATGAAACATTCGCTTCAAAATCTCAAAAGCTGGCAGTAATCATTCCTGCTTCTTTGGAAATTAGCTCTGAAACTACTTACACTCTTCTAGCTTCATTAATGTGTATCCTACACAAGCAATACGTTCCTCCTGTTGTGGTCCAACCTGGGGAGCATGGGACTGAAGAAGGTGAACTTATCGTATCCCAATAGGATCTTACAACGGGTATATCTCTTATTTATCCCGTCTTTAAGAAGCTTCGATTCTCATGCAAATCTATCATTAAACTTTATCGTTCTATTTGCCAACTTGTAGGTCAACCTCAATTGCCTTCTTCACCTTTAGCTACGCAGGGGTTAGGAACCGTGGACTTCTTTACTACATCAACCGTCGTCTCAATAGGCTTACTGCATCTGTTCCTGTTTCCAGTTCTGGCTTGGGTCCGAACTCTAAGAATATTACTACTTTAGAGAGCTTGGAGAACATTTTTGTCTCGCATGAGGAGGATGTTTTCATCACTGGCGCTTCCAACCTGACTGAGCATAAAACCATGGCCGAGAGGTTAAGGAAGGACAGGGAGAAGATTCAAGTGAAGAAAAAGCCTGATATCACTAAACATGCATCTTCAAAGCAACAACTCCCTAGAACATGGTCCCCATGTTCGACCCGGTCGCCGAAGACTAAGCCTACTGAGACTCCAAAAGGTCAATCCGTGGAGCTGCATACTGCTACCAGTAGGGAATCTACTCACATAGAAGGCGAGACCCCTCCTAACAAGGAGAAAAAGAGGGCGAAGCTCAAGACCCATCTAGGTAATACTGGTAAAGGCGACTAAAGTGGTAGGAAGGGGAAGAACTAGTAAAGTGCATGCTAGCTGAGCAGTTTTCCTTTTGTCTTATTTGGCGATCGAGTTTGTATTTTGTCTCTTATTTTATAAACAGACTGCGATTGTATGGGTCCGGCCCTCACTATTTATCTATACATAAAAAGTTATAAGTAGTGAATGATTAACTTTTCCTTCGTAACCTCTCTCCTATGTACTTTTATGCGTTTATGTACGTCGCTATTTATGTGTGACTGCTTATGCATGTAATATAGTTGCTTATTCTACAATTTTCTTATATTATATACTTATTTTTCTGTAATATGTGTATTCACTGAAGCTCTGTGCATGTAAATAGTATTCCTGTAATTACATTTGTTGTACTCCATCACTTAGCTCCATTTGTAGGTGCTAAATTGTTCCATTTGGCGAATCAAAACTATTGCTTTAACCGACTCACGGTTATTACTATTCAGACTCAGTCTAGTTATTTTCGGCTAAATGTTGGTTTTGCCCCCTGTCCATTGGGCTAAATGCTAAGATTCGGGCTTTTTTTGAAAAATTGGATATCCTTGGTAATCATTTTGATTTCCCCAGTCTAAATTTGCACTTCTTGCCCCGATCCCTAGGCGGGGGCCCTCGGTAACATTTTCTTTTGAACCTTCATGGCTAACATCGACCAAGTGCATTATGCTCTATTGTTAGGATCATTTTTGAGACTCTTCCAGGCTCTCGCTTTAGTCTCTAGAACCTTGCACCATGGTGGTTTGATTTTAACAGTATTTTGTAATGATGTCGATCTACGAGTAGTGTTTGAGTTCTAAAAGATGGAGTTTTTTTCTAGCGTTGCCTATCTCCAGCCGGTGGTGAACTATGGGATATTTGAAGTGAAATGGAGAGCGTCCCTACTGTTGCCGATCTCTGGGTGATGATGCACTCCTAAAAGTTTAATTTTTGACCTTCCACCCATTGTCATGGCAACATCGGTTGTTAAAAGGACGAGGATCGATACGACTCGTCGATCCGATGGTTTGGACCTTGCCGGTACTATCGTGGCAACACCGGTTCTCAAAAGGCATGGGATCGACATGTCCCATTCGATCCAACGGTTTGGACCTTCCCGACATTGCCATGGAAATGCTTGATAATTTATGTTATCATTGATCCGTCAGTTTGGGCCCTCCCAACATTGTTGGGGCAACGTCATTTTTCAGAAGTAAGGGATTAAAGTGACTGTTGATCCGTCGGTTTGGAACTTCCCGACGTTGTTATGTCAACGTCAATTCTCTAAAGGTAAGGAGTCAAAGTGACTGCCGATTAGTTAGTTTGGGCATTCCCAATATTGTCTTGGCAATGCCAATTCTTAGAAGGTTGGGGATCGATATAACCTGTCGATTCGATAGTTTGCTTACAAGAAGACAGTTCTATTAGTTCAAGAAGTTAACTTTATTTGTGGAAAGAGAGTGGCCCTAATTACATAGCCCACAAAGTCCGTGGATGGCTTATTTGTGAAAATAAAATAGATACAGATAACGCTAACTATAAAGGACGTAGTAGGTCACCATTCCAAGCTTGAGGAATTGGGATTCCATCAACTATAGATACTTTGAATGTTCCTTCTCCAAGCTTCTTCCCGATTGCATACAGGCCTTTCCAGTTTGGTTCAAATGCTCCTCTACTAGAGAGAACTCATTTTAGAACGAGATACCCTACTTCGAAAGTTCATTTTCAGACCTTAGTGTTGAAGTACCTCCTA
Source organism: Allium cepa (assembly GCA_030765085.1). Classification (NCBI taxonomy): domain Eukaryota; kingdom Viridiplantae; phylum Streptophyta; class Magnoliopsida; order Asparagales; family Amaryllidaceae; genus Allium; species Allium cepa. The sequence goes on along the minus strand of CM060945.1, from coordinate 111,402,026 downwards.
CTTTTCTCTGGTGAGCAGCAATTCTGAGTTTCGCCCCTTCCCTCTTCTGGTCGACTAAATCGAGAGACTCAAGTAAGAGTTTCTGGTTTGCTTTTGGACTGAAATATCTTTTGCAACGAGAGGGGACTTCCAGTTCTATCGGGAGCATAGTTTCTGTTCCAAAGGCCAAAGCCAAAGGCGAGTGTCCTTGATTTGTGTGTCATTCTGTAAGCTGACGATGTTAATGGAAGCTCGTCGACCTAATTGACTTTAGTTTAGTCAAGTGGTCTTTCAGGGTAGATTCAATAATCTTATTTACCACCTCACCTACCTATTTACTTGTGGATACGCTACCACCAAGAAGCTCTTCTCGATTCAATGTTGCCTACAGAAATCCATGAACTCTGTTCCCATGAACTGGGTTCCGTTATTAGTGATGGTTTTATAAGGTACTCTGAAATTGAAAATAATATTTTTGTTACAAAATTGATTACCTTTTCATTGTAATCGTGGAAAGCGGTTCTGCTTTAGTCCATTTTGTAAAGTAATCCATTGCAATGATGGCCTATTTAGCTCCGCCTTTTGCTATTGGTAGCACTCCAACGAGATCGATTCCCCAAATTGCAAATGGCCATGGGCTGACCATCTGCGTAATAACTAAAGACGGGGGTCTTGGAATCTTTGCAAATATTTGGCAACAGTCACATAGTTTGGTGTAATCAACGACATCTCGGTTTACAGTTGCCCAGAAGTATCCATAGCAGAGCGCCTTCTTCGATAGAGTCTGTCCTCTAGTGTAATCACCATAGCTGCCTTCGTGGATTTTCATGAAGATTTTCTTAGCTTCATTTTTGGTTACACATCGAAGTAGGGGGATGAGAATCCTCTCTTTTATAGAACTTCGTCTTGAATCACGAATCGCGGCACTTTTCGAAGGAGCTTCTTTTGTTCATTTTGCTCGTTGGGATAGTTCCTCTCAGCAAGTATTCCTTTATTGGGATCATCCATCACTCCGCTTCCTCTATAATTTCTAGAATCCAATCAACATCCATCTCGACGATGCTTGGATTCGTAAGCACTTCTATCAGAACCAGGCCTATTAGTTGCGCTTCCCTGAACTATCCAACTTAGCTAGTGAATCGAATTTCATATTTTCTTCTCTTAGGATGTGCATTATACTATAATGCTCTATATCCTCTAGCAGTTCCAATGTTTGGGACAAGTAAGGGGCTAGTCTCGCTCCCTTTGCCTAATATTCTTTACTGACCTAACAAACCACTAGTTGGGAACTGCTGGATATCTGCAATGTCTTTATTCCTAGTTCATTTGCTATCTTCAATCCATCTGTCAGTGTCTCGTATTTGGCTTTATTATTTGTCGTGGAAAACTCTAGTTTTAATGTGTAGAAAATTGACCATCCTTCCAGAGTTTCGAACACAACACCTGCTCCTGAGCTAGGTTCATTTAAAGCACCATCAATAAACAACTTCCAATGAGATGCGGTGACGCATCATCGTCTTGTTCTTCACTTTTTCGAAGGGTGAACTCGACGATGAAGTCTACCAATGCTTGTATGTTTATTGTTCTTCCTGGATCATAAGTAATATAAAGCAACCTTCCCAAAGTTTTGGGTCGGTATAACACATGATTGAGAGGTTGATCTATCAATACTTTGACTGAGTGGGCCTAGAAATATGGTTGCAGCATCTTTGATGCAATCAACAAATAATATGCAAGTTTCTCCAGTTTTGGGTAGTTCTTTTCAGCGCCAGTAAACTTCTTGTTGATATAGTAGACCGGTCTTTGAATACTTGCTTCCTCACGTACTAATTTTTAATGTGATGCTTAGTGCATGAGTATACACTACCAAGTAAATAAAAAAATACTACTCATCAAGTGGTTTGGATAAGACCAGCGGTGTTTCCATGTGTCTCAATAATTCCTAAAAGGCATTCTAGTAATCCTAGTTCCATTCAAAGTTTTTCTTCCCCTTATTGAGAGCGTTGAAGATGGGTATGCATTTATCCGTGGCCTTCAAGATGAATCTACTCAGGACGACATCTTTCTGTTTAAGCTTTGCAACTTCTTCTTTTTGATAGGGCCATCATGTTCCTTAAAGCATTAATTTGCTTCAGATTGGCTTCGATGCCCCTAGCGTTGGCAGTGAATCCAAGGAATTTTCCTTATGCCACTCCGAAAGATCATTTTAATGGATTTGGCATCATTATGTATTTCTGTAGAACTTCAAACATTTTTGATAGATCATCTAGGTGATTCTAAGACACTCTTGATTTGATGAGCATGTCGCCCATAAATACTTCCATAGTTTGTTAAATTTGGTTTTTGAACATAATATTTACCAATCTTTGGCAGGTAGCTTCGGCGTTCTTCAATTCGAACGGCATTACATGATAGTAGTAAAGTCCCAAATTTGTTATAAAGCTGGTGTTTTCTTGGTCTAATATATGCATTGGTATCTGATTCTATCCCGGGTAGGCATCCAAATGGGAGTATCGTGTCCTGCAGTGCCGTCCATGAGTTGGTCAATCCTGGGCAAAATAAACTGTCCTTCGGGCAAGTTTTATTCAAGTCCGAGTAGTGGATACCCACTCAGGGTACAATGCATCATGGATGAAGCGATTTCCCATCAGCTTATCCACTTTGTTCCTTAACGTAGCGGATCGTTTCAGACCCAGATTGCGCCTTTTCTACTTCATCGAGGTGAATGTGAGGTCAATGTTCAACGCGTAACACGCTATCTCAAGTAATATCCCGCACATGTACGAGTGTGTCCAAGTGAATACATCCAAATTTCCTCAAAGGAAATTTACCAATTCTTTTCTCAAGTTAGTGTTGAGCTGAGATCCATAGCCTTTCCCGCATATGTCGGTGCTGGTCACCCTTCCCCTAACTTCTTTCTGGGATCCATAGCCTTATTGAATCGGCTATGGTTTCTAATCTAGGGTCCAGGCTTTGGTTGGTATGCTTGCATTTCTTGAATGCAGAGTGTTCTCTCCACATTTGTAACAGCCCCCACTATGAGGCCTAAAACTAACGGCTATGGATGCTGCAGTCGTCGATCGTTATTAATCATCGACGATCAAATACGGTAATGTTAGATACATTGACATAACAGAAACATGTGGATATGGAAATTTTTTTAATCATTAAACACTTTCACATTTCATTTCAAAATATTTAAAATTCATTTCATAATCCCATATTGAGAACCACGTCTAGAGAAAATATAATTATTACAACATACACCAAGAGCGACATAAGAAGATGCCCTCTTGGATGATCAGAGTATATAATTAGGCAAATAAAAAACTATGTCTTTACAACAAAACACAACGGAATCAAAATAGAAAAGAACTCTTATTATCAAGCTTGCCTCCTATACGTCTCCGGAAGCTTATTCGTCTAATGAGGTGCTTAAAAACCTCAACTCTTAAACTACTCAAATTTAATTGAGCACTCGAGAGTTTACGGGGAAAACAAAAACTTTGAGCCAAACATAAAGCTTGGTGTAAATAATAACCTACCATCTCAAACCACTTAGATATCTAGTGAGACCGCGCCGCTTAACAGAATGAGTTTTCCCCTTACTGGTACCTTATCCAAAACTTTATAAAAAAAATCATATATTGTGCTCCTGCATCCACAATGGTTAAAACATAATAATTTAAAATATTATGATATGAAAAACAAGTAAATCAATTCTGGATTTCCCATCCCCATTCAGTTTGACTATTTGTCTCAGTTATAGTTTCTAGGGTCACTATTAACCTATTAGCTTTCATGGGCTAACTAATAACTTATTTAAAACTTATGGACTCTATGTCCAGTTTCATAGTTTTCATAGGATCACTAAGAACCTATTAGACCATCCCAATAACTTTATTGTTTAATAGGTTCTCCCTGAACCTATTGGTATCTCCAATAACTTCTCTCATATCCTAGTTTTCATGGGTTGACTAGGAACCTATTGACTTCTGTCAATAACTTTATCTGGATATAGTTTTCATGGGTTCACTGCAAACCAATTGGCCCCTGCCAATAACTCTTTCGAAATATTGTTTTCATGGATTTACTATGAACCTGTCTATCTGACAATTTCTTTAATTAGTACTTAGGCATCCTATATTCTGGTCTACTTGACCTCCTAAAAGCAACTCTACTCATACAGGGGTTAACTAATTTTTTATTCACTACTGGGTCAACGTAGCTGGTTATTTTGCCCTTTTTTCCCAAAAATACTGTTATGGGTCCATTATACGGTGAATATATGTATTAGAAGAAGCAAACATGATAACATAATAATACCAACACATTAGTTTAATATCCTTAAAATTGTTTTCATATAAGTCATGGTTAATTCCTTTAAACTATTATTTTATCAAGGAAAGCTACATCAAAACTTCATACTTAAAAGCCAATTTAAGACTCCTTTACTTTTGCCATAGGTTTTCCTTTAAAAATGAGATTGGGTTCTTTGTTTTGAAAAACCAAGGCCTTCAAAACCTTAAACCTTTACTTTCGAAACCATTGGATAACCTCCTTCGAAAGCATTCAAATCTTCTTTTCAAAACACTAAGCATATGCCATTCAAAACACATTAAATCATCTCTTCTGAAACCCTAAAAACATACCTTTCAAAAGTATTAAAGCATTACTTACTAACTCTTAGAATCGTAGCGTCGATACATTGAAAGTACCCCTTTCTAAACTATTTGAAAGTATACCTTTTGAAACCTTTTGGAAGTATCTCTTTTAAGACCATTGGGTTTATTCTAAAAATATCTTTTGGGTCAAAGTAAACATAAACGAAAGTACCCTTTTTGAAACCATTTACCTTTAAGTAAAAGTATTTGGGAAAAACTGATGGCTTCGGAACCATCCTTTTGAAATCTTAAATCATTTAAGTAAAACATTTAAAAGATAGCTTCGAAACCCCTTCCGAAGCCATTGCCTTCAAAACCATTAAACCCCTTCGAAAGCTTTAGGAAGTGGCTTACTTCATTTATAAAACAAAAGCTACCTTTCGATCTAGTTGTAACTTCAATCCATTCGAAAGGCATAAGTCCGACAGTAGGGTTCCAACTGGGTTCAATCTAACTTTTCGAAAACAGTGATTCAAAAACAATGCGACTCATTCAAAAACTATCTTTTCTAAACCAAAAGGCGGAAACATATTCGAAAGCAACTTATTCAAAATCTACATTAAACCCTTTCAAAAGCATTCTTTTGGAAACAAGGTAGGTGTATTTCATTGGATAGTAAAACAGAGACCTTCGACAACTAACTGGTTTCGACCCCTTCGAAAGCATGGTTTCGACATCATACCTGCCGCCTTTCTCCAATCCACTATGTACCAATGTATTGATACCTTGTGTATTGGTTTCGACATGGTAGAGGTGGAAGTATAGGGTCGAAGGTACTACTTAAAGAGGCGAAACATAATTTCTGGATAAAGACAATTTTAATGCTTTTTTAAGTAATTGCTTTTTAACCAACCCGCCTATTTGTGAACATTTAATTGGTTTCCATAAACTTTTCAAATTCTTTCCAAAATAAAGCTTCTGCAATTATTTCAGATCTAAATAAATATAATTTAACACATAAGCCCTTCCTTACGCAAAATAATTAAATAATTTAAGTCCTCCGCTTAAAACAATTTCATTTCCATAGTAAATTACTTAGAAAAAATCTCCAAAAATCATAGAAATGTACTTTTAATATGTTATCTAACATATATAATTTCAGACCCTAATTCTTCGTAATATAGCCAAAATTAGTTTCTAAACCCAATTGTTTATATTTTCCTTTGAAAATTCATAATAAATTTTCCATAGCTTGGAAAATTGCAAAAATTAGAACCCATCTCCAAATTAATGTTTTACATAGCATAAAAGTTCCTTATGGCATTCGAAATCCAAAATAAATGATTTTATCCTTAAAAACGTATAAAGAAATTATCAAACAAACTTGCTTGAATATACCATATCGTGAAATCTAAGGACATCGTCATTAAAAATCATCACAATGGATTAAAACTTAAACCCGAAATTAAATTACCATTATAAAAAAAATAGAGATGGTTTTGATTATTATTCACCTTGATTAGGATAAGGAATTTGAGATTTGATCCTTGATTAATTCTCCTGGCTTGATTCCTTAGCTTTAATTCGATTTTTCCCCTTTTCTTCCCAAGGTAATGGCCTGCTTGCTCCTCTTTGATTTACATTTTAGAGTTACAAAAAATGAACGTGAATAGAAAGTGGAAACGAGGTTATAAGGTAATGGGGTTATGGTGCGGCTATTACCCATAAGGCTTGTGTATTATTCTTTTATTAATTCTCTAATAAACCATTTCCATAAACTCGTTCTTTAATTTAATTAAGCATGGCCTCTAGTTAAGTTTTCAAATCTCAATTCCCTTATCACTCTAACATTTACATTATTCTATTTAATTTATGTAATTAAATCTTCTAAATAATGTTATTAAAAATTAGGGGTGTTACAACATTGTTCCCTTTCTCACGTCACTTTGCTCCTCTGAGCTCCGCTACGTACCATTCCCTTCCTACGCTCTGGTCGCCTTTTATTATTCCAACCCCGTTCTCCTTGTAATAGTCCGCTTTTCTATACCCCTTAAATAAACACTAATCTCCATCGATTAACTCAAGATGAACGGAAATACGAACCATTAGGGTTTAAGAAACAAGAAAAAGGTAGAAGAAGAGATAAGAAGATAGAAAATAGAACAGAAAGAAATAACAGAACAACATCAGAATCTCACAATTCGCAGCGGAACAACATATAATAAATAAATGAATAAATTTTTTTAAATAAAGAACTATATCAGTTATTACATTACATTACATCAGAGTGTACAACAACAAACAACATCAAACAGCGGAAAAGAAATACTATGTACTAGTTATACGCCCTGCCATCCATCTTGCCTCCAGCAACTCCTGAATATCCAGAATATCCTGATAAACCTTAACTCTTGACTGCCCGTGTGGAAATTGGTGGGTACCCAGAGTTTAGGAAGGAAAACAATAAACTCCGAGTCAGTCATGTGACTGGTGTGAGAACTAAAACAGTTTATTTTTCTTTAAAATAAAGTGCAAGATAATTTTTTTTAAAAAATAGATTCGCAATGCTTTCGAAAATGTAACTACCATAAGACCTCCCACCATACACACAATGCAAACGCAGACTTGGAGGAGATTTCTTCTTATGTTAGTCAAAGATGCTTACTACGCAAAAATCAAATCAATTTTGATATTATTATTAGTGCATAGTGTAGAAGACATTTCGAAAGTAGAATATAAATCTTAGCCAGCATAGGTACCATTATATTATGCCTACTATAGCTACCATATTAGATGGCAGGTTCTACAACTAAAACCGTACAAGTCTCGTATTGTTTCTGTGGATTTCCAACAAATGGTCAGGCCAAGGAACTTCCCATTGCCACATGAGAACGCCTCTGGAAGGACGTCCCCGAGAACCTAACCGGATCTCTGCCAACACAAGGCCGGGTTACCCCTAACTCGGTAACTACTGACACGAGTATGCCATCCCCCGGTCCTTTGGGACCTTTATCCGAGCGCTCGTAATCAACATCACACCATAATAAATAAAGTGTTTCAACATGAGTAAGTATCTGGGCTCCATACCATGATACCACCCTTTTCCAGAAGGAAATGCACATACCCTAAAGGGAGCTACCCCTCATAACCTTGCTGCATCTTTCCTGTTTTGACCATTCCGGGGTGTGAGGCTCGACGAAGTCTCGTCTACAAAGCCACGCTTTATACAAAAGCTGTGCTTTGGGTAACCAAATGATCATAGAAATGATCACAAAGATAAACGATCAAACAAATGATCTTATCACAAATGATCAACACAATGATCATTTCACAGCAACACTCAGCATGTCACATTACCAAATTGGGAATATATTGCTGATAACCTTCAACTACATAACCTCTGAGCTCGTACGTCTCAGAGAAGGATGTTAAGCTAAAAGAATAAATTCTCCGCCACCAACAGAAATATATTTGAAAGAAATCAGCTTTATATCTCAATTGTAATGTCAGACATACAATCCATACAAGTCTGTTCCGGGATCGAACAGAACCGAAGGCACTTACAAAGAAGTCCTTGCAATTCGGATATTCACTAATCACGACCGGACTTCCCATCACATATGAAGTCTCTATACCGGGGACCAGTCGATGCAAAGACATTCGACGAGTTGTCCATTCGCTTTCACAAAATATCCGGTCTTCAACACCGGTCATCAATGCTATCCCTTACGTCGTATCACTATTCGGAATGGGTAATCCGAATAACGAGCGCAATAATTTGAAAATAAGTGTGGCATTCAAATTCAGCAAATCACAACAAACACCCATTCAAAGGTAAATATTGATAGTCGGTTATTGAACTATCAATGGATATGCACACATCACCCAATTCCAAATAATTTTCCAAATTATTTATTTTCCAAAAATATCTTTACAAGATATATATTTTCCATTCTTCAAAAATAAATCAATATTTATTTTTAAACCCATTTTCCCCCTTTCATTTATAAATTCCATAGTGAATTTACATTCCAAAATATTTATGAATATACGATTTCCATTCGATTTCTAATATTCATTTTCAATTTATCTTCAAAAAGATAAATTCAAAATATTCACTTAATATTGGAAAAACATTTCCATACCTATTAAAAATAAGTAATTCACAAATCTTTTTATTTTCTACACTTGGAAAATATTCAATATACTTAAATCGAAATTAAGTATATATTTCATTCTTTAAGGAAATCATTCTCTTAAACATATTTATTTGGGCCAAAACGAATGTTGCGTAAAACATCGTTACGACAACCCAAAATCACTAGTATAGGGATTCGAAATTAAAATAGATATATAAATCCCAATACTATACAAAACATCTCCTTTCGGAAATCATTTACTATAACAACAGTGTTATAGTCCACCATTCCCTTCTATTTCTCGAAAACGTCTATTTCAACAATGAATGTGGAAATCTATGGTTTCGAATCTTAACACATTTTAAAACATCGTTAGATCGTTTTAATTCTATTTAAAACATCACATCCAAAACATTTTCTTTAACATATTATTCACTATTCAAAAACATGAATATACCTTGTTAACCAATTTCATCCTTTCTGTACATTTTATTTTAAAGGATTATTCACTGTCTAAAACGTGAATATAACTCCATAAATAAGTTATAAAAATTAACTTATCAAAACAAGTCGTTGCGAATTTATAAAACAATTTTTATAAATTCCATTTCTATTTATTTTATAATAACTTCCTTTTATAATTTCCTCTATTCAATTTCATATCTCAATGATATACTAAAAGTTCATATTATAAATCAAATACTTAATTTATTTGTTTGCAAAAACGTTCTTTTAAACTTCCCAAATTTTAAATCTTATAACTTATAAGATTCATTTATTTATCCAAAATCTATTCTTTTAAATAACTTTACAAATTTCATAAACCTACTGTTTATAAAATTCCATTTATAACTTCACCGTTATAATCCTATAGATTTCATTCATTTATGAAATTCATTCACAATTCATTCTAACACTTATAAAAGCTCGTTTTACAATTCCAATATTTTTAATTTATAAATCTTTTATATGGATCAATTTATATTATTCTTTTAAAACGTCTTTAAACTCCTTTATAATCTCATCATTTGGATTTTTATAAAATGATCAAATTTTATAAATCTTAATTTTAAACCTTTCACAATAAATTCAAAAATCCCAATTTAAGCTATTTTATAAAATCATTAATCCCATATTTTCAAAAATCAACCTTTAACTGTATTTCTCAAAAATCATAATTTTATAACATTAAAAATTATATCGTTTATTTATTTAAGATAAATCAACTCCAACAAATATTTTATAAACGTATACTTTCAAAAATCATTTTAGACATCCCTAAAAATCAAAATCGTTATTTTTAAACTCCAAAATTGGATCCGATGGTGCAACACATCAAATAGTCAATTACGACTTCCAAACGTCATATATCAATATGATAATCAATCAAATATCACAATATCTAAAATCAAATAAATATTGGTGAGGAATCCAGTTGGATCCCTCTAACCTGTTTTCCTACATCCACAGACATTAGCACAATACCAATTCCGCTTCGAGACGGAATATCGCGGTATATGGGATTTATAAAATATTATCCGCTTAATAGGCAGCGCAATAGGGTCTCATCCGCTATACAATGCGGGAAATCAATCAACTGCAATATATACATATGCCAATATATATATATATATATATATATATATATATATATATTGCTATATACTAATATAATACCAATTCCACTTCAAGGTGGAATATCGCGGTATATGGGTTTAATAAATAACCTCCGCTTACTAACGGCGTATAGGGTCTATTCACATCCAATATATATATGAATATATATAACAATCATCATTCAAGCATTCAATCAACACAACTATACAATTTTAAATTTAACTATTTAAAATTTAAATAAACCATTTTTGAGTGAGAAGTTCTCACCTTTGCTTTACTTGCAATCCATTTCCATTTCCGGCTTGTTTTCTCGATTTATAGACCTTGTATAAATATTTACACAATTTATTAATATTCGAACAGATCGAATAATAAATTTTCATTTGATAATTTTGATTCATCGGTGATTTTCTTCTTAAATCAATTTCTTTTAAATAATTATAAAAAATTAAGTTTTAATCTAAATTCCCTTTAAATAAATCATTTTATCCAATAAATTAAATTCCTATTAGGTAAATTAAGTTAGCCAATGATTTTATTAATATTCGAATTAAACCAATTAATCCATTCTTCGTTTTGATAGTTTAAATTAACAATTCCCCTTTTCAAAATTTTTTTTATTTAATTATAATTTAAAGTCTAAAACTAAATTTCCTTTTTATAATTTTATGTAATCTAATTATTTAATTAAAACCAAAACTTTTCCTTTTTAAAAATAAATTTTATTTAGACTACAAATACCTATACTTAAAAATAATAACAGTTTATATTATCATTTAAAATTCCTTTAATAACCTTACAAATTATTTTTTCAACATAGACCAGTAGATTTAAAATTCTGCCTCCTCAAATTTAAATAACTTTTCCATTTTTTTTCTATATTATTTTTCCTTCCTGTATAAACAGATTCAAAATATCTTCCTGACAACATAATTTCTTTTATCTACACAAATTACTTTATTTAACCAATTAATTATAAATATTTTAATTACCTTACTGGAAAAAAAAACAGAAAATGTTTTACTATAAAGAATTTTTTTTTTATCTGTTTAATAACTAATGTAAATAACAGGATATACCTTCTCCGCCCCCACCTAGTTGAGCATCACGGCCATCGACACGAAACCCTAGCCGCGTACATCACCAATCGACTTCGACTTCAGCCATCAGTGCCACCATAAGTTCATTTGCGAATCGCTGACGTGCTTTCCCACACCAACTCCGCCTCCACGCGCGAGCGCGAGCCTCGCGATGCTCCCAACGCTCTCCCCCATGCGCGACTCAGAAGCTATTTACTGCCGCGAATCGTTTGTTCGCTCAAGCCTCGCCGAGCCGCCGCCTTCATCGATCGAGCTCCCCTCTTCTGGCCTCGCAACGCCCCTACGCGACCCTTTCCCCAAATTCGAAACCCAAATTGTCACTCGCGACTTTCAATTTAGGGCTTCGGCCATTTTGATTTGATTTGGAACGAGTGAGAGAGTGAGGCGCGAGATTTTTTTCATTTAACTGTACGCGGCCATTATTATCTTCGTTTGATTTTTTTTCTGGGTTTCGGCCATTAGATTTTTAAGTTAAAATAGGGGAACGCGGTATTGTTTTGATTGAAGAAGAAATTGTTTTTAAAATACTCGGCATGCTTGGCACGATCTCGTATCATGATTCTAGGGCGTGATTTTAGGCGTGGTTAAAGTAAGAACGTGGTGTGTTGTTGACTAATTTAAATTTTAAATTTAAATTGAATTTCGATAAAAATTTAATGCGTTTACACGTCGTGTGCTCACATAACATCTCCGAAAAATACGAAATTTGAAATCCGATAACAATTCAATATTACGGACCCAATGGAACTGGTTTCGTCGAATTCCGAGATTGTGCCTCAGACGGCTATTTTTAAATATCGATTCGAACGATAAAATTTCAAAACTGAACAATTCACTTTCAAATTAAATTCTGAAGCTTCGATTATCTTCAATATTATCAATATGGATTTTACAATCCTTTGAAATATTTTAAATCAGCTTAAAATCGAAGATTCAAATTATTATTCAACTCTCAATAGATCAAATTCTATAATTTAATCGCCAAATTCATTCTGAAATTTTGAAATTCAATTCAAACCATCATTCAAATATTTAAAATAAATTAAATATTTTCAATTTAAATTGTTCAAAATTCTGGGTCGTTACACTCCTTGTGGAATTTCATTACCAAACACTATGGTGCCAGAGCTATCCTAAAATCATTATGGGCCGGTCAACCCAAGAAAGCATTGTATACTGAAAATTCATCAACGATCACAAACTTCTGGATTTGAACTATCTTGCAATCTCCTTCACCTAATTCCATAGGAAAGTTAATTGCTTTAATTGGTTATCTGGCTTCGCCCATAAATCCTTGAATCTAGGTCTTATAAGCGATCACCTCTTTTATATTAATCTTCATTAGGTCGAAAGTAGTCCTGAAGAGGATGTTCACCGAACTCCCGATATCCACCAAGCCTCGGCACATAGTTGCGGTCCAATTTCTATAGTAATTACCATAGGGTCAAAAGTTGGTGCTTCGACTCCATCGGAATCCATGTTCCAAAATACAATATCGTCTTTTATCATCTTTTGTTGCTTAAATGGAGCTCCATCTTCCACAGCCAAGCAGTCCACCTTAGGTGCGTGCTTTAATGAGCTAGCGTATCGTTCCATTCCCCTCCAACTTTTCTTTGTTGGATAGTGTACTCCAGTTATGGTACTAATAACCAACTTTCCCTCGTTACGTTTGGGCACGTCGTCGCTTGGTCTAGATTGATTCCCTTAGGCAGGCGGCCCTAGAAGTCTTGGAATTTGGTTATCGCCTTGTGGCTTTTTAACGTACTGTTGGAGCTTGTTTTCCCATATCAACTCTTCAATAAGGTCCTTTAGATGTCCACACTCGTTTCTGTTGTGCCCATGAGTCACATGATAGCGACGGTATTTCCCAAAGTGCTTCTGTTCTTCAACTGTCCCTCTCTTCGACGACCTTTTGTATCGTCCAACCCTTGCGTGACAAGGAATATATTCTCCAACATATTATTTAGGGGTGTGTAACCCTTCGGTCTCAAGTTCCTCAGGCACTTGCTGTTTTCATTGCGTCAACCGCTTGGAACTTTATTTCATTTCTTCTAATTATTGGATTTCCCAATATTCACCACCACGTTTCCAATGTTTCCTACAGTCTGTTTGGTAGCAACATTGCTTTGGACAACCTCTTTTGACTACATATCATCATTCTTTCCTTTAATTACATTTGTTTCCTTCAATCGTAGGAATTGGTTCGCTTTCCTATGAAATTTCTCCATAGTTGTTGGTTTTTTCATCTTTAACTACCGTCCAAAATCTATATCAAAGTGAGTGCCTCGGACTAAAGTTATGAATACCAAATTTTCCTCGGGATTACTAACTTTAGTAACAGCAACGTTGAAGTGGCTCGTGAAAGACTTCAACTACTCTTTGGGTCCTCGAAAGAAACCCAATAGTGACATGACATCCTTAGGCCGAGCGACGTGAATCTGGAACTACTCTAAGAACTTCTTAGCCAATTCACCAAAGGTCGATATGCATCGTAGCACAAGCCTGGTAAACCACATTGATGTGAATCCTTCCAAGTAGATAGGAAAACACCAGCATTGCACAACATCGGTAGCCCTGGCATTATCTACGTGCCATTCATACTTAGACAAGTGTTGTCTAGGATTGATGGTACCATCGTACGATGGCATTGTAGGCATCATGGATTTCTTTGGATATTCTTCCTTCAAGAGGTTTCCCGTGAACAGAGTATTTCTTGGAGCAGAACCCTAGTCTTCATTCTTCCTGTCTCTGCTTTCCTCAACCAACTACTTAACCATTTCAACCGTGTGTTCCTCCCTGGCACAGTATTCCATAGGGCAACAACCAGGGGCTTGGTTTACTCACCGGTGTCTAGGTTCTCTAGTGTCTAGGAGAACCACTCATGCGGTATTCCGTTTCCATGGGGTTGATTCAGCTGCATTCATTTGAATTTGGCAGTATTTCCACCATCATTTGGTTCAAAGTCAACTCTATCAAGTTGCATCTCGTTACTAGAGTCAAAAACAAGCTTTGCACCATCTTCTTAAGGAGTGTTCACCCAAAGACTTGGGTCGATACCAAGTTGTCTTGTCTTAGCATTGAGTTGTTTTCTTGCGGGGGGGGGGGGGGGGGGTTGCTTCTACTTCCTCCTGCAACATTTTTTTGCAACTTCGGAAGTTACTTCCTTCTGTTTTTACTTTCCACCTCTCCTGTTTGGACCAGAAACTGAAGAGTTATTTTGTTTTATTACAGGAGTAGTTTCTCCTTTAACTCTTCTTATCATTGGTGGCTGGAAGTTAGTAGCTCATCCATCTTATCCATGAGAGCTTTTTGACTATTCGCCAACTTTCGGTTAAGTTCATTGATTATCTTAGTAAGGTCTCCTCTAGTAAAAACATCGTGCTGATAAGAAGAGCTTGGAATTGTGTTTTCATTATTAACTTCCATTTGGTGGGTTTTTTCTTCATCACGATTAGCCACCATTCTTACGGATCTTCCGGAAGTAGATCTTCTTCTTATACGTGCCAATGAAGCAGCAAATCTCTAAATTCTCAAGAAAAACTAACTTCAGGATCTATCCAATCCAAAGTAGAGAGATAGATCTGGGTTCAGTTTTCTCGACGAAAGCACTAAAATATTGATGCCAAAAATGGAACAACACCTAAAATTGAGTTGTAGGGAACTTGTGAAACCTAGATCTAGTAGATAACAGTGAAAATTGCAGAAATAAAGTAAAGAGAGACAAGATTTTTATAGTAGTTCAGCAATCTCTGGCCTACGTCCACTTTATAGTTTTGTTGATTTGATAAAATTTGTATGAGATTACAGTGAATTAAAGAGAGTACAAGTCATTGGTATAAGCAGTTAGCAAGTTTTATAGCTAAGAACTGCCAAGATTTGCTGCTTAGGTGACTACTATATGGAGGTAGGAGATGAAGAAGATGCAGAGCTTCCACGTATGGAGTTAGTAGAAACCAGATCCTTTTTTAGTTGCAGTTAGGTTGGTATTTATAGGGAAACACGTGCTTGGGGTCAGAAGCCCTCTTGCAGTGAAGTCCTGGAGGTAGCCCAATGTCGCACAAGAGAAATTGGAGCACCACAAGTTAATATCATAACTCGGTACCGACCTAAGGCCCATTAACTCAGTACCGACCTATGTTATTTAACGTTGGCTGAACTTTTCCACTTGCTTTGCTCTTCTATCTTGCATCCGAAGTGTTTCAACTTATTTTCTATCGATTTTGAGTTGATTCTAGTGATCTTCTTAGAAGCACTTGGATTATCATGCTTTCTTTGGTTGCTTCTCATCAATATTGGAATTGGTTGTTCAAACTCTGGGAAAACCATTTGATCACAAGTAGATGGAGTAGAGTATGAGTTGTATGAAGTTTGGGAAGTGTAATGGGGAGGCATGATAGGTCGTTATCGACCTATGAATAACTTATACCGAGTTATGCACTTAGCTCCAAATTGTATGAAACTTATTGAGTTATTTCTCCGCTCCATTTAGGTGTGCTTCCAAGTTGTTGAGTCATTTCGTCTTCGTCTTGACGTTCTAACTTCCGTTGACTTCTACTTGGTTAAAAACCCAGTTAACGCTTAGGCATACATGGAACACATCTACAATATAGAACCCAATGAGGAAACACCGCCCGTAGGCTACCGTGTAAACCAATTTCCACTAATATTACCGCATAATACTACTGTGGAAACTGTTCTACCACTAATACGACTTCCCACTCATGTTGACCTAGTCGTCCATAGCCAGATCCTACCCTTACCTATATGGTACTGACGTTACTATTATAGCATCAAACCTACATTTACCATTCCAGTTTAGATTGCCTAATGTTATCAAGGAATTGCCTCTTTGTCACTCAACTCACCATATAAGAATTGAAGTAGACCTTACTTGGCCCTTTTTACACTTTAAATCAAATAAAACTCTGTACATATATAGTATCCCTTGATAATAATCATCTTGGCTTATTCTATCCTTATTTTGGAATATGTTTTACCTAAATTATGTTTTCCAAACTTCCTCACACAAAGATTTTATGATTCAAACCATACGTGGGTAAAATGATACAAGGTGGTGCTTGCCCCTCACTGCTACAAGAAGTTTGACCTAGTATTCTATGCTTCCAATTCAACCGTTGACTGAAAATGTCATTATATTTCCATGTTTCCTTTTTATCTCCGTCCCAACCACTTTAAGGCTTCCCAATTTCTATAATCGATTCTCTCCTAATGGGCTATCTAATCCTATCTAACGCTGATCTATTTCTTTCCCTTTAAGTTTAAGTGATATTTATAATATCTTCACTTTACCCTTTTTAAATCAAAACCTTTGATTTTAACTTTATTTCCACAAAAATAGTAAGTTTTAGAACTATAAAACTCTCTTTTCATTTTTAACAAGGGTTTCCTTCTTACTAAAATCATGATATTTTTTTAATTAATTATCAAAAACGGTTGAGCTTAACTTAGCAAAATACGTAAAACACATTATTTTAAAATTTTCTTTCATAATTAAGAATTTTTTCACATAAATGTTTTTTTAAAGAAAATGTGGTGTTTTTAACTTATTTCTATTATTATTTTAGAGTTTAACAAAAATATTGATAAAAGACACTTTCAAGTACTGACCGTTTCTTATTTATAAAAGGAGATCCAAAGTCGGATCTTACATACTCCTTAATTTTTACTTTATTTTCCAAAAGTTCTACTATTAAAAGTAAAGTGCACATCAAGGGCAAAGGTTACAATATGCTTAAAGGACAAGCAAGAGCTTTAAAACATTTATTAAAAAATCACTTTTTATCCCATTCTCTACTTTTACATTTTAAATAATTTCCATAATGTTTGTCGGATTAGTTTATATCAAATCATAAACCAACGTTCTCTTTCTATTTAAAATATAAGACATCTACAGTTTGTAACATTTAGAAAACATTTTCATTGGTTTATCACTTAAAGTAGATAGTAGCAATCTAATTACCCCTGGCCCACTTATACTTAATAATGCTTTTAAGTGCATAAGATTTTCGTCCTTCTTTTCAAAGATGGTTAGCTCAAGTTTATTTTCCAATCCAGTGTCCACTTCAGCATGGAAATACTCTAGCCTACCTGCCTACCTTTAAATAAATAGGAGCCCTTGTGACTACTATCAACATGCGAATAGGATTTACTTTAATTAGGAAATCTGTCTTTAATTTGTAGAGTCCTCTTTCATGATATCAATATCATATTTTTATTATATGGGTAGTACTAATCTTCTTTACTCAACCTTAAGACCATAATTTACTTTCCGCTGCTAGGTGGTAACTTGGTATGTAAATCATGTACTATCCTTTATGGGGTAGACTCCAATAAATGTTATTTTTCACCACAATTGTTATAATCTTATCACTTATCCAGACCTACAATTGTCTACTTCTATAAAGAATATGCCAAAAACTACCACATGAGTCAAAATATACAGGGTGTTGTGTATTAACACACATAACAGAAAATTATAAATACGCTCATTTAGTCAGGTTAGGCTCATCCTGTCTCCTCGCTTTAGATACCGACGGAACCATATAGGGTTGTTCATGCTCGGAATCTTAGCTGCCTTTCTAGAGCCATTTTTCTAAAATTTGTACTCACTCTCATTGTCAGTGATTGATAATTATTTTCAACTTTCCCACAGATAGTGTAGGCACAAATAAAAGAATTTCGATATATAAATAAAATCTTTGGAAATATTTTTGAAAACTTATATATATATATATATATATATATATATATATATACATATTCAAAACCTATTTTGAACACTTTGGGAAAATACTTTGGAAAAACCATTTGAAAATCCATGGTTTTTGAAAAACTTTTCAAATATGTTTTGCTCTGTATATGCCTAAATCCTAGAGAATTTCAAACCTAAGCTTCGATACCTAATGTAAAGACCCACACTTTTCGACACGCTGACCCAAAGCTCGGTGTGACTTTCGAACTCGCGTTATGCCAAGAAATACGAGCTATTGGGTTTTCAAAACATTATAGAGCATAACTATAAGTGTAAATTCTAAGACATTATGCACTTTTAGATCTCTCAGTGGAAGGATTAAAATATAAGTACTGAAAAATAGACATTTCAGAAAAAAGTCTTTAAAACACTTAATTTCCATTTAAACTGTTTTCAAAGAACAATGTATGTTTTACATATATTTAATAGAGCAAGCAACTACATGAAGGACAACAAAAAATACGAGGACTTCACCGTGAAGCTCCTTTCTCCACGTACTATTCCCAGTCAACTGCTAACCTGTCATCCTGGGTGGAGAAAAATAGAAAGGAGGAAGTGGGTTAGAAAAAAGTTGTGAACAGGTACAGGTTTAATATGTGATAATCATGTGCACTTAACTTTAACTCTACTCTAAATGACATATGATGTGCTATAAGTGTCCGTGAATTCCCAAGGCCCGTTACCTTAGGTTTCTTGTCTAATACATGCATATACTACTCTTTGTATAGGCTACTACAAGGATCGAACTAAGGATCAAACCTCACACTAATGATTGGCTAATGCTCCAAGAGCTACTCGATAGAGAAACACCGCCACTAAGATGCTGTGGAAATAAATTCTCACCTATATAACCACACAATGCTACCATGGAGACTATTCCTCACTAATATCACCACACTAGGCTACTTGGGAAATGATTTCCCCCTAGCTATGATTACTATACGTAACCTAACTACGCATCGAGGGAGAACCCGTAATGCTGACTCGTTGAAGTGTCTTGCCATCTGAATGTATCCGCCTTCCAATTGTAGTGTTTGCCTCTTATTGCATGCGTCGAGATCCTTCACTAAATTTTATCACGACACATCAAAAATCGTGTATACTAGGATTCCCGTTATGTCGAGCTACACTTCATCAAGAATCCTCGTTGGTGTTGTGCGTCCATCATAGAACCTCCTGCGAGTGCCATTTTGCCAAAATACATCACCCCATGGTCGATTAATCGACCCCTAAATTGGATAAGCAACATTACCCAATACTGCAATGACCTAGCGTCCTCTGATAGGGAACTAGCTTCTCTACTACCTCAAGCATATACACTTAGCCCATAAATAGGCTCAAACAAGCAAATTACATTTTATAAATTTTTGTCTAATTTGTATAATTTTTATTATTAACTTGGGCCCTAGACCGAGGTTTAATTCTACATTTTTCATCTCGGTTGGTCGACCGCTAGACCCAACGGTTGACCGCTAAGGTTCTAAGGTCAACCGGTCATAGGCTAAAATTAGGGTTCTTCGTGTTTTACTTGTTGATTAATTCTATTTTATAATACTTGATGTCATAAGTTATGAACCCTAATTATAGTTGAGCAGTCTATATTCTAGTTTCAACATCAATTTGTCCAATTTAGGGTTTTACCAATTTAGGATTTACAACTTAAGGTTTAGATGAGATTTACCAATTCATATCAATTTCAGTTTAAACTGGATCTAAGAATTGGGGTTTATAATTTCTAGATTTATTAATTAACACCCTACAACACATAGAATAAGTTAAAATTTAACTGTAAATAAAAAATCTTACTAAACCTATTCTCACTCATCTCAAGCCTAAGCTTTTCCTATTTGCTTTCCGTGAGAACCACCCCTCTGTATGCTAGCTTGGCTTGCTCTATCTATCTCCAATCGCTTATGTTCTTCTAAGTTAATTTTACATTGATTTAAAAAAAATTAAGGTTAAAGAAGGGGGAAATTTTTGTTAAAGTTTGGTTACAGTAAATTGTTGTGTGAATATTAGGGGTAGGATAGGCTTGAATGTATAGGGATTGCAAAATAGTTTAGGCCATTAGATTTAGGTCGGAGAATATTTAAATTTATCATGCACGTTTATCCATTGTTCGCCACAAAGCAAGGCATTGGATCCGTTCGAACATGTAACGGAGCAGTCGATTTCTCTTGAATTTACACAACCTACGGTCGACCGCTTTGGCCCCTAGGTCGATCGATGTCGGTCGACCATCAACCACCCTGGACTCGACCGGTCCCTATGCTAATTTGTGCTTTTTCTGTTTTTAAACTCTTATTTTATTTTTGATTTTTCCAACGCTCGTAACTTTTACGTATTAACTCTGGCTACGAAGTGTTATATATAAAAATAGCGCAGAAAACTACTACGAACGTAATAGTGCAATTTTAATAGCTAAATTCAAACGTCTATGAAAATCTTCTTTTTAGTCCTTTTTATTTTTATTTAATTTTCTAATTAAGTTTTTTGTTTGATTTTCGGGGTGTTACACAATGCACTCTTTTGAGATTTGGGTAAACTGATCCTCGAATCGCTTCTTAAACTGCTCCCTGGTTATCTCCTCCTCTGAGACTTCAGTAATCACAACCTTCCACTAGTCTAAAGCATCCTTCTAAAGCTGACGAGAAGCCAACCTCTTTTTCTGGGCATTATCACGCCACAAGTCTTCGAAGATACACTCAGAGATCTTCGATCGGTTCAATATTTCTATGGCAAACTCCTTCCACATGAACTCCTTTCCTCCACAACTCTTAAAATCTTTGTTCATCTTAGAAAAGTCTGTTTTCTTGCTACCTCCTATTCACCTAAACAGCTTCTGCTAGCCGTTTCCTTATCATCTATGTCATAAATTGGCGAAACAAAACATTCATCTCCTTTCCTCCTTCAACTGAGGCAGGAACTTGAGTAACAGCCTCAGTACAAATTTCTGGGACTACCTCCCCTCCTTGGCTATTTGTTTGGGCAGTGTCAGTCCCTCTACTTAAGTTTTCTCTTATACTTCCTATGGTCAAACATTGATTATGTGGGTTCATTCTTGCCTTCTGCATAAGCAATGATTCGTAAGAAACGAAAGTAAAGTGAGTAAAAGCAATCACAGAGGGCTAGGTATAATCTTATATATGTCTATATCAAAATAGAAGTATGTTATATATAGCGTATACCCACCCCGAGGTGTTCATTTTCTAGTATTTAGTTTTTACCTGGCTCCATTTTATTAAGATGTTTCCCTCAACCTAAGCTCCAATACCACATTATAACGTCTCCACTTTGAGACATAAAAATGGACGCAGATGAAGCTACAATCGTCACCAGAATCATTTTTAAGTGAAAAAGTGAGTTCAGTATTATTTTGCGCAATATTAAGTAAACAGAACGGCTAAATAAATTTCCATTGCGTAATTTTTTTTACAAGATTTATTAAATCATCATTAGCCCTTATCATTCCCACGTAGGGATAAATACAATAAGAAAATAAGAGTAGTTCATGTCCGACATATGAAGATGCCAATATGAACCCGTCATAATTCCTTGATATACATAGTAGAATGATATTCATAGTGGAATGATATACATATGAAGATGCCAATATGAACCCGTCATAATTCCTTGATATATATATTAGCTTGAAAAGCCTCCTGCTTTATCTTGGAAATCTTGATTCGTCTTTCCAAAAGATACCTTTCTAAACTAGAAACTCGAACTATTCGAATGCGTAACCGTGAGTTTAACACAGGTTAAGCATAAATTCTGCCATGCGTGAAATCTTTACCATAAGCATCCATAGTGACACCACACTACTATAGTACGGAACAGGTTTTCCCATCTCTTTATCATCAAATCATTTACATCATAACATGTAACGACAGGGTATTTTGAACCATTCAAATCGATAATCATCCACGCATATCAGACTTGAATTGCTCAAAACAATTAATTGTTATTATATATTTGGAAAAACTTAGCATATACAGTTAATAAATAAATCATAGAATCACAAACACGGAGTAATATAGAAATAAGCAGCGGAATAGATAAATAGTAGTTCATGAAGCTACTATATAAACATCAGAGATTAAAGTAAAATACAACATATATCTCGAATACACAAAAGTTACTAATACAAATTCCAATAAAAAGTCAAAACAAAACAACTAGAATAAACAAAGGTAACTAGAAAGCTGAATAGATAAAGACCGACCTTCAATCGAAGCTCCAAACTACAAAGGTGAGTCTCAAATGCTGTGACACTCAGTCTGACCCGAGCATAAAGCAAAACACAAAATACTCGAGTCAGGATTGATATTCTTATACTAGTAAATTCAACTCAAGTGAAATATCAAATGAGATACAAAATAACTTAAAGGATGTTTGAGATTCCCATCCTCTAAGGATCCGTTAAACTATTTACATACATAGTACAATACGCTACATAAATAATATCTAGAGTAAAATATTAAAATAGCATTAAGGCGTTACTCATATCTCTCTTAACACATTTTGTATAATGTTGTAGTCTATATAGTACTGTAAACTCTACCAAACTGGTGGGCTACCAGGGAGCACTCCATAGGTACGACACAAACCAAACTCGTAGAAGGCACGATAAGGCGTGTGACAAGGCATGCGAGGCAATGCCTAGGGTAGGATTTTATCGTTTTGTAGATCTGGACTGGTGGTAACGCATAGCAGCTACTACCGCCCACCTCGAGACACGCTCCCAAATCAAATGTGCACCCAATCAAATCACAAAAGCAATATAATGGTATCGAAGAAATGTGCCAAATCGGAGGAATGACCTCACTTAGCCCGGCATGGCTTGTGTTTTAGCCACATCAAGCTGACTCGCGGGAGTCAGGGCTGCGTTGATACCTCATATAAAGTCGTCGTCAAACCATCCTACTTCATTCTAGAATCTCCACCACGTACACAGTTGTTAAAGTGATTTTCGGTATTGGCAGAGAGTATGACAATATCTGATCCCAGTCTCTTTAACAACCAAACACTTATTTCACATCGTGATCATTTTATTTCAAAACTGTTCATACTTCATATCAAAATATCATATCCATTTCAAAATCATATCGTTTTCAAAATCAGCATTCATTGTAAAATCATATTCGTTTCCAAAATCTTAGCCACAAAATAGGTTAAACCATTATATCAAATATTCACATTTAAATCCATTAAATCTAAATCATAACAATTCTAACTTGTATAGTTTAAACATTGAAAATAGTTTTTACATATATTTTGAAATATTTATAAATTAAAAATTGTTTATATTTAAAAAAAGGTTACATGTTAATTAGTTTCTATATATTAAAATACTTTATGTAAGAAAAATTGTTTCCTCCAATTTCACAAATCGATTCAAATTAACTTAAATTCCAAAAGTTAAGTAATTCAATCCTAGTTCAACAATTTCAATTTAAAAGGTTAAAGATTTAATTCAAATTCCCAATAAACCATTTCAATTGATATCGATTTCAAATCCAGGTTTGAACTACCACTTCAATTCCAACAAGATTCAAAGTTTAAATATTCACAATATAAGTTCATTTATATTTCAACATTTAACTTTAATATTATTCAAATTGGAAAATATTCACTTAATCGTTTTAATAACAATAGAATAAAATCTTAATTTATAAATTTAAATCAACATTAAGTATTCAGTCTCAATTTTATTTAAAGTTGAGAATATTCATTTAATCTCTTTTTATCAAATCAAGTTATAAATCATACCCTTTAAAATCTCAAAATCGGTAAGTTCAAATCAATTCTTATTTAAATTCAATTATTAACCAATTTAAATTCCAAGTCAACATTAATTTATCTTCCTAACCTCTATTATTAAAGTTACTAAAAATCTATTTTTAAAATATTAAAGAAATTTAAACAAATACTTAAACATATTATATAATAATTAAATTAAATTTTATTAAATTAAATCTTATTATTAAATTTATTTTATATTAAATCTTATTTTATATATTTTTAAAATAATAAAATTATAAGTAAAATCTTAAAATTTATATTTTTCAAAACTAACTTATAAATTAAAATTTCCAAAACATATTATTTTAAAAATCCAAATTTTATACATATATAAAAATAGCATTTATATATTATATTTTAAAAATCAATATTTTTTAAAACCCATATATTTCCTTTCAAACTTTGGAAATCATTTTTAAAATATAGACCAACGGTGTCCTTATATAATTTTCTATCCTATGGTCAAGTGATATGGATATTTGTTATTTCAATCCGTAATTTAAATATCTACTAGTATATATCATTTCAACCCACAGTCCCAAAATTCAAATTCAACAAAAATCGCTTGGATTTATCATTTCAACTCATAATGATTTTTCCTTATTCTATTATATCGTTCGGGTATGTATCATTTCAACCCATAGGAAATTTCTAACCAGCAGAGAACTTGCAGAGTGGGAACAGATATGATAATAATATGATATATCAACAACATGCATATATCATCAGTAACAATTTTTAAATATAATATATACAACATGTTTTGGTGTCATGTGTCATGGGTAAACAATTGCAGATAATGGCATATCATATTTAACAACTTAAATAACTTAGCAATTCAAATTTAACAACATATTTCGATTGTCATTTCATGTAAATTAAATTTACTAAATATAAGAATGTTAATCGTGAGTGATTACTCACTTTCAAAACTAGAGAAAAACAGGACAAGCACACGGATAAACGACAAATCAAAGAAACAACTGCTGCGATCAATTCTGGACAGCGGCGAAACAAAAGCAAAGCATGATGAATATGAAGTCTATGAATAAAACAAAGCTAGGCTGGAATTAGATAATCGGTGGAACAAATATATATAAATTTTAAAAATCTAATATTCACTCATATTAAAAACTAAAATCTTATAGTATATTTTCTAAAATCAATATTAAATTCAAACACATGCATATATAAAAATGAAATCTATATAAATATTATACTACAAAATCATTACTTAATTTCAAAGCACATATTTAAGATAACATATCCATATATAATAATTTACTTAAAAAAATAGGTTTCAGAATTTTTAGAATTACAACTGGAGAGAGACGGGCAGACAAGGAATGCAAAGTAGAAGAAACTGACAAGCCTTGGGAAATATACGAACAGAAATTATATTCGAAAGTTTCTACTTTTTCTTCAAAATCACGGTAACAAAGAGAAGGGAAATGGAAAATGAACCATCAATTATAAATTAAACGATGGGAAAAGAAAAAGTTAAAAAGGTGAATTCTGAGAATAATAAATGCAAATGGTCATTTGTTCAGCCGATAGGTAATGGAAAGACATATAAGGAAGCCAAAAACCCCAAATACGGAACCGATAAGGCAGATTATTTTATCGATTTCGCCGCGTACCGTATACCGAAATTTATGAATGAACATACTATGGAGATCAGAACGACGAGACGAACAAAATGGTACACAGACATCGGTGATATGACCACCCGATCAAAAGTCGATATTCGCTGTCAAACTGCTACTAATTTACCGAAAATAAGATAAACAGGGTTATAACCGTCTGAATTCGGCGAAATGAAATATGACATTTTGCTCGGAAAATAATTTATATTTTTATCATGTGAAATATTTAGATTTTGAATACATTCCATTTTCATCCAATTTAATTGAATTTAGATTAAGTTGAAATTTCACAATAAAACAAATTTCCAAATCTTCTGATGGGATTTTGACATTTGCTACGTTTAAATATATTCCAAATATCAAACTTCCATTTCAAGAATTTATTATTTATTTTCAAGAAAAATTCGGTTAAATACGTTGTTTAATCCGTTAAAATTCTCGGATCGTTACACTCACCCTTCCTTAAAACTTTTCGTCCCCGAAAAGGAACAAGATAGGAGAATAGAAGTAATAGAAAAGAATGATAGGTTTTGAAATACATAGTACCAGATATAACAATTAACTTTAAAACCATATAAATTTCTTTTAGTTTTATTTCAATAATTTAAAACCATATAAATTTCTTTTAGTTTTATTTCAATAATTCAAAACCATCACTTAATATAAAGCTTAAGAATCAAATTTTCGGATTCACTTCAAATCATTTTGGGATAAATATATATTTATATATTTTATACATTAAATCATATTCAAGAAATCCAAATCGAATCCAATTTCTAAAATAAAGTGTAGCAAAACTACTAAGTGATCTCTCCACTCTAAGACTCGAAAATGAATGTCGATGAAGCTGCCTTCATCACCGAAATTATTTTCCAACGACAAAAGAAGAGAGTACCGACTTGCTTCTTTTAAAATTCTTTGAAATTAATTTCCATCCGAAAATACTTTCAAATAATATATTTTCTTAAAACTTTGAAAACCAAATTTTGAAAAGCACTGGAAAATTAATTCTCAAATCCACATTTTTAATTCATTTCATTTGTAATTCAGGTTTATAAATCATGTTTTAAAATTTCAACTTCTTATAGCATAAAACGATAGTTAACGGTTTATGAATGTCGACAAAATGATAAATGATAATATAGTATTATCATTTCTAACAACCAATCCATTTAACTATCTAATTTCAGAAAATTATACTTTGATATATAAAATATAATCTTACATAGAATCATTCCATTTACCAATTTCGAAAACAATATTATACCGGTTTGCTTGGTTCAAGTGTTTTGGAATTCTTATCGATAGCGTTGGCCAGACGAATCGATCGAAACCTAAAATTCAAACTTAACAACCTAAACAAGACAATGTAAAACATTTTATATAAATTAGAAATATGCTCCCTCACAGGATGATTCAAGAATGGATTTTAGAACAAGGATAGAGATTCAAATTTAGAGGGACCCAAATCAAAAAGAACGTAAATTTCGAACATATCTCGAAAGGAGGATAAGATAATTAAATTACGAAAGAGGAAAGATAGATAAATTATATCAATCGCGGATGACCTTAACCGGGCAAACCGAGACTTAGAAAAGTCGAGAACATCATCGACGGAAATGGGGACAAACTTGTTGAGAACATCACGGAGAACGCGATTCATGAGATCGACGAAGGAGGCAGGAGTATTGGTCAATCCAAAGGGCATGACTAACCATTCATAGAAACCGTTCATCTAAGGAAAGACAACAGGTCGAGCTCCAGGAATGAGATTGATGTGGAATTCAATTTCCTACTAGAGAGGAAGAGAAGTGACTTCACCATAACATCAGGATATTTCTAGGCTGAGAATCAAGCAAAAGATAGATTGTTTGTAAAATCCAAAGGCAATCGATATTCGATCAGAAGTGAATTACTCGGATTGTCTTCTAAAGAACGGTTTGGGCTTTGCAAAAAAAAATTCATCAAAACCGAGGATATAGAAATCTTCGGTGAATCGATGTTTGTTGTAAAGGAATTTCTCCCTTTTACAAACCATACTAAGATTGGAAGGACCGTTGATGGAATTACTCACAAAAGGATGAAGTTGCAAATTGAGGTTGAATGATGTGCACGTAAATGTGCATATATTTACATCCATATTTTATCTATTTTTATTTAAATAAATGTCATATTTGGGCATTTTAACATATTTAAAACCAAAATTCAATTATTTTCAAATCATCGTATATTTATCTTCGTTCAAGGGCAAAATCGGTCATTTTTGTGCATGTGTCAATTTTAGAATTTTTACTTGGACATTTTTTATGATTTTTATAGGAATTTAGATGAATATGGAAGAGACTTTTATGAAGATACATGCATGCACAAATGAATATAAAGAAATGAAGAGGGAAATAATTCAAGCTCATGATCATGGAGGACCTCATCCACTTACCTAAATCTACAATTAAAAATCTAATGGACAACTAAGTATAGGTTAAAGCTTCATGCACATTTAATGATGGATTAATTAGTACCTATTGGTTACTTGATGACCACACTTTCTAAAGGACATTTTGGGAAGCACCCCAAAAATTGAATTAGGGCTTTATGCATGTATAAATAGCTCTTTTATGTACATGTAAATATCGTCTACTCTTTTCAAATTAGTTAGGAAATTAAGAAAGCAAGTTGTAATGTCAAGTTTCATGAAATAAAAATGGCTTCCTAGGCTCTTTTTTTTTCTTTTCTACATGCTTTTATTTACTTTTATGTTCATTTTTATTCTTATGCTCTCTTTCATTTCATGTTCATATATTAGATTTACATTTATGCACTTAATTTAGTTCATTTCCTTCTAGTGGTTAATCTTCTTTTTCTTTATTTAGTTTCTACTTTATTTTATTTTCTATGTTGAAATCTCTATGAGTTGAAATGATAACACAAATGAGAGGCTAAATCCCTGCAATTTACGGGTAATGAAGCTTTCTTTTATCACGTAGATTTAGCATAATTTTCTATGTATGATCTCTTTTGTGCTTCATTAGATAATGGATTTAACGACCCGCCTTTTTGGACAGTTTAAACCGACGATCAAATACACATGTCGATTCCAAACCATTCAAAAGTGCAGATAGTTATTGGGGTAAATAAGAAAAGAAAAGAAAATAAAGAGAAATAACGAAAATGAAACAACACAGAATCTCGCAGCGGAATGATAAAATATAATAGTCAAATAAACAGTTCATGAAGCTGTCTACTATACTTTGACAATTATTTATACAACATTTATCAGAGTTATACATATACAACAGAACAATTTAATAATGCAGCAGATAGCATGATGCAAGGGTAATAATAGTAATAGTATACCAAATCTTCGTCTTCGTCCTCCAGAATAGATCTTCAAAAATCTGAAAAACTCAGGACTGACCCGAGCGTAATGAAAAGACAAAACACTCGAGTCAGGACTAAAATATCCTTATGAAAGTTAAATCGATCGTAAATAAATATGAGTGTAACGGTGTCAGAGATGTTTACGGGGTTTGACATCCCATATCCAGTGTCAACGTGCGTGCAATAACTTAAGAGATGTTACGGGATTTTCCATCTCTCAAGGATCCGTTAAACTATCTACTATGTAGTAATATACGCTAAGTAGATAATGCCTATCAGTAATATAAAGTATCAAAATAGCGTTAAGGCGTTACCATAATCCCCCTTAACACATTTTATATTCCCAAAAGCATATACAAGACCGTAGTTTCCCCAAAACCGGAAGTCACCAGAGGGCAATCCATATACTCAAGGTACAAATCAAAACGTGGTGGTCGCGAATAGGATAATCAGTATGACAAGGTACATGAGGCGATACCAACTAGGATACTAGTAGTTGCGTGATCCGGATTGATGTTGGGCATGGCCAGCAGCTACCCTAACACCGCGAAACAACACTCCGAAATCAAGGGATGCACCCAAATCGCATCACAAATGTAATAGAAATGGTATCGAAGAAGCGTGTCCGCTAGAGGTGGCGAACCTCAATGGCCCGGCGCGGCTCCTGTTTTAGTCATGTCAGGGGTCATCCAATATTGTTCTCTTTCTTCAGTCAACGCGTTCACCAAACCATCCACTTCATTCTGGATCAACACTCCGCGTATAATAGTTATTAAAGTGGTGTTCGGTATCGACAGAGAGTATGTCCATATCTGATCTCAGTCTCTTTAATAACTACGTATTATTACACCTTTGGCTCTTTATATTTCAAATCGATTCATAATTGATATCAAAATATCATATTCGCTTCAAAAATCAAATCCATTTCAAATATCATTGTATCTTTCAAAATATCAGATTCCGTTTCAAAATCAATTTTCGCATCAATATCTCATTTCGATTTCAAAATCATTTCGAATTTTAATTTAGGTTGCAACTTCATTTAACTCAATTTGTATTTAAATTCAAGATTTAAATATAAACATTTCACCCTATTTACCATCTTGAATTTTTTTAGAAAATAGTTTTAAGTAGTTTAAAAGTAGTTTAAATAATTAAAATTGTTAAAAATACTTAAAATCTTTAAAATGGATTTAAAATAGATAAATTAGTTTAAAATAATTCAAATTGGGTTAAGTAGATTAAAAATAGATTAAAATAGTTTAAGTATTCAAAACGGTTTATATAACAGAGTAATTTGGAAAACAAATTTGAAACAGCTCCAAAATCAATCCATTTCAATTTATAACTTCCCAATTCAAATCAATTTCAATTTCCAATTTACCAATTCAATTTCGATTTCAATTCAAATTAATGTCAACTTTGACTTCAAATTTATTCAATTTTACATTCACCTTCAACTTATTCAATTCCAATGTATATCGATTTTTAGCTTGATTTTTCAAAATATCAATTTTTAACACTTAACAAAATTTTCCTTCAATATTCAAATTTAAATCCCACTTACAAATATGATTCAATTTCAAGCTAAATTTCAAATATCATTTTATATCGCTTTTACTTAGTAATATTCAAAGCTCGAATTAAGGTTCAATCCTTTAAAACGAATAAATTTTCGAAATTCAATCATAACCCAATTTTAAATTTCAAAGTCTCACTTAAATCATTTAACAATTTCTTTTAACCAAAATCTATTTCAACATTCCAAACTCAATTTTTTGATAAATTCGATTTCTATAAATTAATTTCTATTTATAACTTTTAAATCCAAACATTTAAATAAATTTCAAATCAACGATTTTTGAAAATTATTAATTTATCCAACTCGGTGTCCGTATATAATTTTCTATCCTATGGGCAAGTAATTATTTATTTCAATTAAATGTCAGGGATGAATATATATCACTTAAATCAATCATAGTGTCATATGTATGCATAACTGGTTATATATAAGCAATAAACATCCAAACATTTAAATATCAACCAATAGCACCC
The DNA here is from genome assembly GCA_030765085.1 of Allium cepa. Taxonomy (NCBI): domain Eukaryota; kingdom Viridiplantae; phylum Streptophyta; class Magnoliopsida; order Asparagales; family Amaryllidaceae; genus Allium; species Allium cepa. The sequence continues at coordinate 111,370,931 of CM060945.1, read as the reverse complement.
ATCGAAAAAAACATCCAATTGACAATACAATTCATGGCAATTTCATAGTTATCAATGTCAGGAAATTTTATCGCAATTCAATTTTAATTTCAATTTTAACGGTCAATTAAATTTTCAACGGTTAATTCAGATGACAATCTATATGACAATTAAATTTATCAAACAACGACAAATAAAATTCATAACACTTCATAATGTCAAAATTAACTAGCATAAAGATATTTAATACGTTGTGAGCGTTATAAAACACTCACCTTGATTTTACGATTTTAAATCAAATCGAACGATGTTCGATTTGATCCAAAATTTTCTCTAGCTCCAAACGATTCCAATCCAGCTCAATTGCGTAGTGCTCGTCCATACGATCCCAACGCACTTCGTCTCGTCAGTTTTCGACCTCGTGGCAGAAAGATATCATATTACAAAGTTAATACGATTTTTATATAAATAAATTTTATAATTTCTTTAATAATTTACAACCCAGACCGTTGATTTCCTTCCCACGCAATCCAGGCCGCATCCCCCTTCGTTCGCACGCACGTAACCTCTCCAGTAAACATCACGCGATCAAACCTATCGAAACCTAACTAGGGTTGAACTTTGCGACCAAACCCTCCGCTTTGGCGACGATCAACAAGCGCCAAACTGAAGTCCACCATCTCCTCTACCTTCGGCCTGAGCACCACGAAGCTCGGCCTCCCCAAAGGCCTAGAAATGCGTGCGAACGGCAGGAAGTCGCGGCCGTGTTTCCCCTCTATCGATGCTCCGATGACGATCTCAGCCGTTGGATAGGTAGTGCTCGACGAGTACTTCGACTTTCCAGTTGATGATTTTCGCTAACGATCTACAGATGCGTAGAAAAATGGGGAGGAAGGAGGGAGCGTATCGGCTATTGGCTGCATTCACTGGCGGCTAGGGTTTTCCTTTTTATATTTTTTTTTGGTTGAAAATTGTGAACAAGGGGGCTATTTATAGGAAACGACTAACTCTATTCATTCCGGATTTCAAACTCCGATTTACGCGTGGTGACCGGCGTTTCTAGGATTTATCCCGCGTTTCGGACACAATGGAACAGGTTTCGGAAGCTAATTCGATCATCGGTGCGAGTTACGAAAATAAACGATCAAATTTAAATTAAACCGATTAAACGAATTTCTACGCGTTTTGGCTTATCTTACAATAATATCACATTACGGATCCGATGAAACTAGTTTCGTCGAAATCCGAGACCGTTTGAAAAATGACTATTTCAACTCGTTAAATTAATATTAAAACAATTTCGATGCGTTTCGAGCTGCCACGGTCAAACGACAACTCCGATTGCTACGAAAATTGAAATCCGATAATAACTAACTATTACGGATCCAATGGAACTTGTTTCGTCCAATTCTGAGACTGTTCAAAAATTGGCTATTTTCCAATCGCTAATTAAATATTAAAATATTCAATTTTCACAAATAAATTTTAAATTCAGTTTTAAAAGTTCTATAACATCATTATAACTCCAATATAATAAAATAAAATTTTACAAATCATTTTTTATCATATTAAACCCGTTATTCAATTTATCCAATAAATTCCAATTTTAAAATCTTATTAACTCTATTAAAATCCAAATATAACTTACATTCACTTTGGAAACCAATTTGGATCATATTAAATCAAATTTCAATTATTCACTCTATTTCATATATTAAATTTCAATATCAAATTAATCATATCAAATTCGGAATTTAATTATTCAAGCATTTGTAATATTAAATTTTAAACAACTTGATTATTCTTAAATCACTATCTTTTGAGATATTCAAAACGAACTTAAAAATTTAACAAATTCAAATTATAGAACAACCATTTCCATTATACGGTTATCCAATTCTCATTATTAAATTATTCAATAAATTCCAAATATTAAATTTAAACAATTTCGATTATCCAGTTATTCATTATCTTTTGAAATGTTAAAATTGAACTTATAAGAATCAACTTTTAAAACCAATTCACAATTTAGAACACTATTTTCATTTTACAGTTATTCAATTATTCAATAAGTTTTAAATATTTAATTTAAACAATTTACCTGTTCAATATTCAATATTTGATTTTAAATAGATTTTACTTATCAATCAATTACTCTATTATACCCAATGAATTCGACATTTATTATCCTATTCAACTATTGATTGCAAAGGCATTCACTAAATAGCTTTTATTTTTCATCACTTGGATAGTTATTTTTGCAATTCATTCCAGTTATTATTATTTCAAACGAATTACAATTTTTTTTCTGACATTAAATCACGAAACTTATTAAATTAGTTATTTTAATTATCGAAAATTTACGGGTCGTTACACTCTACCCCACTCAAAACTTTTCGTCCCCGAAAAGGAAAAAGAAGGGAAAAGGAACTAAGTATAGAATTCAACATTAGATATATTTCTATTCAAAGTTAACAACTCATAAAACAATGAAATTCCATTTATAAAGTCTTTACTACACTTTCACTAAGTTATTCCAAACGGCTTTCTAACTTTAAAAGTTAGTTATCAAAACAAGTTATAAAAATTTTAAAACTTGAAAATTTTCTAACACCCGGATTTTACGGAAAATTTCGGCAGAGTCTCCTTTGCGCGGCTCGATCGGTACAACTACAAAACGCCTCTACGGGCCCCAAACCAACAAAAGAAAATCCAAAATCCAAGTGGCTCATCAAAAATCACCAAATCCAATGATAAAATAAACATGTACCTTATATTTTTATTAGCGAGCATATACGAATAATATAGCGCGAAAGCGAGCTCCAAATGCGAAGCAAGCGCAATCCGCACCTACTAAACACTCAACAAACTATGAGAAACATGCATATACGAAAATAATATCAATATACATCATATAGCAACATAACAACTACATGTGCCAACATAGCAAATGCAACAAAACAACAAATGCAACCATCAATCAACTATCATCCAACTATCATCCAACAAATTCATAACCAATCAATATAAATTCACTTCTCATTAATATTTATTCGCTTGGTTTCAAATTTTCTCACAGTTGATTTATTAACGTTGGATTTTTTTTTACTAACATTCATTCTCAATTCAATTAGTTAACATTGACTAATTTATATTTACATTAGTTTACTTCCAATTTGAATCAAATTAAATTCTATTTCAATTCATTTAACTTCCAATTTGATTTCAGTGATTTATAGCTTTCAATTTCATTAACACTTAATGAATTATATACAATCAACTAACAATCAGATAACAACCAAATCATACCCAACATAACCAAATTATTAATTTCACATTCAATCTGGTTTATCTCTTTTATATATATATCCTGTTATATAATTTTAAAAGAATCATTTTATATTTGGCATCATATATTTCCAATATTAACTTTAATTAAGTCCGTAAGCCGTACGTATATCATCCGTGAGCAATATCAATCTAATCGCTTATTCGATCACACAATTTCACTTCCAACTAGTATCGTTCACACGACTCTCTAGTGCGGACTCAGATTTGGTTCCTTGATTGGAAACTGTTATTCTCCTTGCATAGTCATATACTATGATAGAAAATTCCAGAATTGAACCAAAAATCCATATCCAGGGTTCGCCGTCGAAAATCGAGTGAAAAATCCTAACTTGGATCGATATAAATCATCTCAAAATTTTGTGCTCGAATTTGGATCAAATCGTTATGCGAATAAAATAATATACGTACAATCTCACGTATTACCTTCCAATGGATTTCTATCCAATTTATCCATATTAAATTATTTTATTGACTTTCATTTTATTTACAATTAATTATTCGCAATCCATTATTCAATTAATATATCCATTTCTTTACATAACATATTCTTTGACATTATCTTTTCTCAAACATTATATCATAGAATTTGCTGACTCAAGTTCATTTTAAACATTATATGTAATTTAATTAAATTCAATTTCATTTTCCAATTGATTCTTAACTATAAGAAATTACTTTGTTTACATTTATTTCATTTTCATAATTTCAGTTAATACAAATTTATTTGTGGAACATTTATTAACGCAAAACATTTTATTAATCATCACTTTAATTTATAGTCATTCCATAAAAGCCTAACTTCTTATATATGACTTTTCTTAGTTTATAGTTATCTTAAAGGTTACAAATTTAATTTTCTTACAATCCTTTGTAATTTATATTTATTTTCTATAACCAATTTATAAAGATATAATACGATTCATTTCTTAAGTACACTTACTTGTTTCATTTATCCATTTATCATTTCATGTTATATTTAAGTATATAATAATTTTTTCACAACCAAAATTTTCATTTACATACATTTTAATTCATTTTGAGCTTTCCTTACTTGTATACTTCAATTACTTCGGGTTCGGTTTATTTATACAATATCTCATTACATATCCAAAACATCATTTTAACTTTTAACATTTGGTAAGTCTTGTTATATATTATCAGAATGTAATTTTGGTATTATACAAATTTATATAATTTCATTTTACTTAATTAGAATGTTCACAAATTTAATTTGTTTAAATCCTCTTTACCTTTCAACTTTAAAGTTTCCCAAAACAATAGCTTAGATATCTTAATCCTCTTATTTTATAAATTCTGGTTATTCACAATTTATTCAAATAATTTGAAAATTATTAATCAACAGAACTTAGAAATTTAAATGCCCGGTTCTTTTCAAATCGTTTGAAATAAATATATACACTTATATCTTTAATATATTAAATCATACCTTTGGAGTTTAAACCAAAACCCATTTACCCAAAATAATTTTGAAGATAAGCAAAGCTTCTTAGAAGTCTCCCCCACTTTGAGACTCGAAAATGAACGTCGATGATGCTGCGCAGTCATCACCGAAATTATTTTCCAGCGACATAAGAGAGGAGTACTAACTTCATTCCTTTCTTTAAAAATCCTTTCAAAATATTTCCATAAACAATTTCCAATTAATATTACTATATATTTCTTCAAAACTTTGAGAATCATTTTTCAAAACCTCCGGGTCTTAAATTCAATATTTTTTAAATTTAAATCTATTTTAAATTTATAAGTCACCTTTATAAAATATCTTATAGGATTTTTTTTCCTTTAAACATTCTACAAGTTGTTTTATTACTGTTCATCTTGTAATTCATCTTATTTATTAAATTACAATATCCAATTTATGATAATAACTAATATTTTAATTCCTAACAACCAGGTAAGCTAGATAAGTCACAATAATTTCTGAAAATAAATCCATTATATACAAAATATAATTAGGGCAAAATTATTTCATTTACCCAATTTCAAAACAATACTATGTCGAATTGTTCTGTTTAAGTGTTTAGAGATCCCTATCAATGACGTTAATTACTCGTATTGACCAGAATCCATAAGCCACTCAACAAATCAACCGACACAATATAAAACATTTTGTATCACTAACAAATACGCTCTCTCATATATATATTCACTCAGCGACTCATCATAGGGTATAACTACCCTATTTATAAAGAGTCAGACCCCACAGAGCTAAGGTTATCGCTAAACCCAAGCTCTGATACCAACTTTAACGACCCGCCTTTTTGGACAGTTTAAACCGACGATCAAATATACATGTCGATTCCAAACCATTCAAAAGTACAGATAGTTATTGGGGTAAATAAGAAAAGAAAAGAAAAGAAAGAGAAATAACGGAAATGAAACAACACAGAATCTCGCAGCGGAATGATAAAATATAATAGTCAAATAAACAGTTCATGAAGCTGTCTACTATACTTTGACAATTATTTATACAACATTTATCAGAGTTATACATATACAACAGAACAATTTAATAATGCAGCAGATAGCATGATGCAAGGGTAATAATAGTAATAGTATACCAAATCTTCGTCTTCGTCCTCCAGAATAGATCTTCAAAAATCTGAAAAACTCAGGACTGACCCGAGCGTAATGAAAAGACAAAACACTCGAGTCAGGACTAAAATATCCTTATGAAAGTTAAATCGATCGTAAATAAATATGAGTGTAACGGCGTCAGAGATGTTTACGGGGTTTGACATCCCATATCCAGTGTCAACGTGCGTGCAATAACTTAAGAGATGTTACGGGATTTTCCATCTCTCAAGGATCCGTTAAACTATCTACTATGTAGTAATATACGCTAAGTAGATAATGCCTATCAGTAATATAAAGTATCAAAATAGCGTTAAGGCATTACCATAATCCCCCTTAACACATTTTATATTCCCAAAAGCATATACAAGACCGTAGTTTCCCCAAAACCGTAAGTCACCAGAGGGCAAACCATATACTCAAGGTACAAATCAAAACGTAGTGGTCGCGAATAGGATAATCAGTTTGACAAGGTACATGAGGCGATACCAACTAGGATACTAGTAGTTGCGTGATCCGGACTGATGTTGGGCATAGCCAGCAGCTACCCCAACACCGCGAAACAACACTCTGAAATCAAGGGGTACACCCAAATCGCATCACCAATGTAATAGAAATGGTTTCGAAGAAGCGTGTCCGCTAGAGGTGGCGAACCTCAATGGCCCGGTGCGGCTCCTGTTTTAGTCATGTCAGGGGTCATCCAATATTGTTCTCTTTCTTCAGTCAACGCGTTCACCAAACCATCCACTTCATTCTGGATCAACACTCCGCGTATAATAGTTATTAAAGTGGTGTTCGGTATCGACAGAGAGTATGTCTATATCCGATCTCGGTCTCTTTAATAACTACGTATTATTACACCTTTGGCTCTTTATATTTCAAATCGATTCATAATTAATATCAAAATATCATATTCGCTTCAAAAATCAAATCCATTTCAAATATCATCGTATCTTTCAAAATATCAGATTCCGTTTCAAAATCAATTTTCGCATCAATATCTCATTTCGATTTCAAAATCATTTCGAATTTTAATTTAGGTTGCAACTTCATTTAACTCAATTCGTATTTAAATTCAAGATTTAAATATAAACATTTCACCCTATTAACCATCTTGAAATTTTTTAGAAAATAGTTTTAAGTAGTTTAAAAGTAGTTTAAATAATTAAAATTGTTAAAAATACTTAAAATCTTTAAAATGGATTTAAAATAGATAAATTAGTTTAAAATAATTTAAATTGGGTTAAGTAGATTAAAAATAGATTAAAATAGTTTAAGTATTCAAAATGGTTTATATAACAGAGTAATTTGGAAAACAAATTTGAAACAGCTTCAAAGTCAATCCATTTCAATTTATAACTTCCCAATTCAAATCAATTTCAATTTCCAATTTACCGATTCAATTTCGATTTCAATTCAAATCAATGTCAACTTTGACTTCAAATTTATTCAATTTTACATTCACCTTCAACTTATTCAATTCCAATGTATATCGATTTTTAGCTTGATTTTTCAAAATATCAATTTTTAACACTTAACAAAATTTTCCTTCAATATTCATATTTAAATCCCACTTACAAATATGATTCAATTTCAAGCTAAATTTCAAATATCATTTTATATCGCTTTTACTTAGTAATATTCAAAGCTCGAATTAAGGTTCAATCCTTTAAAACGAATAAATTTTCGAAATTCAATCATAACCCAATTTTAAATTTCAAAGTCTCACTTAAATCATTTAACAATTTCTTTTAACCAAAATCTATTTCAACATTCCAAACTCAATTTTTCGATAAATTCGATTTCTATAAACTAATTTCTATTTATAACTTTTAAATCCAAACAATTAAATAAATTTCAAATCAACGATTTTTGAAAATTATTAATTTAGCCAACTCGGTGTCCGTATATAATTTTCTATCCTATGGGCAAGTAATTATTTATTTCAATTAAATGTCGGGGATGAATATATATCACTTAAATCAATCATAGTATCATATGTATGCATAACAGGTTATATATAAGCAATAAACATCCAAACATTTAAATATCAACCAATAGCACCCATCGAAATAAAACATCCAATTGACAATACAATTCATGGCAATTTCATAGTTATCAATGTCAGGAAATTTTATCGCAATTCAATTTTAATTTCAATTTTAACGATCAATTAAATTTTCAACGGCTAATTCAGATGACAATCTATATGACAATTAAATTTATCAAACAACGACAAATAAAATTCATAACACTTCATAATGTCAAAATTAACTAGCATAAAGATATTTAGTACGTTGTGAGCGTTATAAAACACTCACCTTGATTTTACGATTTTAAATCAAATCGAACGATGTTCGATTTGATCCAAAATTTTCTCTAGCTCCAAACGATTCCAATCCAGCTCCATTGCGTAGTGCTCGTCCATACGATCCCAACGCACTTCGTCTCGTCAGTTTTCGACCTCGTGGCAGAAAGATATCATATTACAAAGTTAATACGATTTTTATATAAATAAATTTTATAATTTCTTTAATAATTTACAACCCAGACCGTTGATTTCCTTCCCACGCAATCCAGGCCGCATCCCCCTTCGTTCACACGCACGTAACCTCTCCAGTAAACATCACGCGATCAAACCCATCGAAACCTAACTAGGGTTGAAGTTTGCGACCAAACCCTCCGCTTTGGCGACGATCAACAAGCGCCAAACTGAAGTCCACCACCTCCTCTACCTTCGGCCTGAGCACCATGAAGCTCGGCCTCCCCCAAAGGCTTAGAAATGCGTGCGAACGGCAGGAAGTCGCGGCCGTGTTTCCCCTCCATCGATGCTCCGATGACGATCTCAGCCGTTGGATAGGTAGTGCTCGACGAGTACTTCGACTTTCCAGTTGATGATTTTCGCTAACGATCTACAGATGCGAAGAAAAATGGGGAGGAAGGAGGGAGTGTATCGGCTATTAGCTGCATTCACTGGCGGCTAGGGTTTTCCTTTTTATATTTTTTTTGGTTGAAAATTGTGAACAAGGGGGCTATTTATAGGAAACGACTAACTCTATTCATTCCGGATTTCCAAACTCCGATTTACGCGCGGTGACCGGCGTTTCTAGGGTTTATCCCGCGTTTCGGACATAATGGAACAGGTTTCGGAAGCTAATTCGATCATCGGTGCGAGTTACGAAAATAAACGGTCAAATTTAAATTAAACCGATTAAACGAATTTCTATGCGTTTTGGCTTGCCCCGGACAAACGGTAGATCCAATTGATACGAAATTTGAAATCTTACAATAATATCACATTAAGGATCCGATGAAACTAGTTTCGTCGAAATCCGAGACCGTTTGAAAAATGACTATTTCAACTCGTTAAATTAATATTAAAACAATTTCGATGCGTTTTGAGCTGCCACGGTCAAACGACAACTCCGATTGCTACGAAAATTGAAATCCGATAATAACTAACTATTATGGATCCAATGGAACTAGTTTCGTCCAATTCTGAGACTGTTCAAAAATTAGCTATTTTCCAATCGCTAATTAAATATTAAAATATTCAATTTTCACAAATAAATTTTAAATTCAGTTTTAAAAGTTCTATAACATCACTATAACTCCAATATGATAAAATAAAATTTTACAAATCATTTTTTATCATATTAAACCCGTTATTCAATTTATCCAATAAATTCCAATTTTAAAATCTTATTAACTCTATTAAAATCCAAATATAACTTACATTCACTTTGGAAACCAATTTGGATCATATTAAATCAAATTTCAATTATTCACTCTATTTCATATATTAAATTTCAATATCAAATTAATCATATCAAATTCGGAATTTAATTATTCAAGCATTTGTAATATTAAATTTTAAACAACTTGATTATTCTTAAATCACTATCTTTTGAGATATTCAAAACGAACTTAAAAATTTAACAAATTCAAATTATAGAACAACCATTTCCATTATACGGTTATCCAATTCTCATTATTAAATTATTCAATAAATTCCAAATATTAAATTTAAACAATTTCGATTATCCAGTTATTCATTATCTTTTGAAATATTGAAATTGAACTTATAAGAATCAACTTTTGAAACCAATTCACAATTTAGAACACTATTTTCATTTTACAGTTATTCAATTATTCAATAAGTTTTAAATATTTAATTTAAACAATTTACCTGTTCAATATTCAATATTTGATTTTAAATAGATTTTACTTATCAATCAATTACTCTATTATACCCAATGAATTCGACATTTATTATCCTATTCAACTATTGATTGCAAAGGCATTCACTAAATAGCTTTTATTTTTCATCACTTGGATAGTTATTTTTGCAATTCATTCCAGTTATTATTATTTCAAACGAATTACAATTTTTTTTTCTAACATTAAATCACGAAACTTATTAAATTAGTTATTTTAATTATTGAAAATTTACAGGTCGTTACACTCTCCCCCACTCAAAACTTTTAGTCCCCGAAAAGGAAAAAGAAGGGAAAAGGAACTAAGTATAGAATTCAACATTAGATATATTTCTATTCAAAGTTAACAACTCATAAAACAATGAAATTCCATTTATAAAGTCTTTACTACACTTTCACTAAGTTATTCCAAACGGCTTTCTAACTTTAAAAGTTAGTTATCAAAACAAGTTATAAAAATTTTAAAACTTGAAAAATTTTCTAACACCCGGATTTTACGGAAAATTTCGGCAGAGTCTCATTTGCGCGGCTCGATCGGTACAACTACAAAACGCCTCTACGGGCCCCAAACCAACAAAAGAAAATCCAAAAGCCTAGTGGCTCATCAAAAATCACCAAATCCAATGATAAAATAAACATGTACCTTATATTTTTATTAGCGAGCATATACGAATAATATAGCGCAAAAGCGAGCTCCAAATGCGAAGCAAGCGCAATCCGCACCTATTAAACACTCAACAAACTATGAGAAACATGCATATACGAAAATAATATCAATATACATCATATAGCAACATAACAACTACATGTGCCAACATAGCAAATGCAACAAAACAACAAATGCAACCATCAATCAACTATCATCCAACTATCATCCAACAAATTCATAACCAATCAATATAAATTCACTTCTCATTAGTATTTATTCGCTTGGTTTCAAATTTTCTCACAGTTGATTTATTAACGTTGGATTTTTTTTTACTAACATTCATTCTCAATTCAATTAGTTAACATTCACTAATTTATATTTACATTAGTTTACTTCCAATTTGAATCAAATTAAATTCTATTTCAATTCATTTAACTTCCAATTTGATTTCAGTGATTTATAGCTTTCAATTTCATTAACACTTAATGAATTATATACAATCAACTAACAATCAGATAACAACCAAATCATACTCAACATAACCAAATTATTAATTTCACATTCAATCTGGTTTATCTCTTTTATATATATATCCTGTTATATAATTTTAAAAGAATCATTTTATATTTGGCATCATATATTTTCAATATTAACTTTAATTAAGTCCGTAAGCCGTACGTATATCATCCGTGAGCAATATTAATCTAATCGCTTATTCGATCACACAATTTCACTTCCAACTAGTATCGTTCACACGACTCTCTAGTGCGGACTCAGATTTGGTTCCTTGATTGGAAACTTTTATTCTCCTTGCATAGTCATATACTATGATAGAAAATCCCAGAATCGAACCAAAAATCCATATCCAGGGTTCGCCGTCGAAAATCGAGTGAAAAATCCTACTTATGGATGTCCAGGGTTCGCCGTCGAAAACCAATTATCGAAAATTTACGGGTCGTTACAATGGATGTCTAAGTTTGTTTGTATTTTATGTTAAATTTGGTAGCCTACTTTGTTCATAACAAATAAGTATGCTTATTTCATTAATCACAAATTGCCTTTTCATCTAAATATGATCATGTCAATGAAGTGAAGTTTTAATCAAAATTTGATGATCTTTATTACTAATTAATAGTAAATAGATCATGGTTAAACTAGATTTTGGTTTCATTTTCTATGCCATGTTTCATGAGATTTGAAAAAGTAGGACATATTAGTATTATAGTTTGATGGTTTGCTTTTTTGTGTTAATTAATAACTCAAATAGGCCATGCTTATGATAAATACGTCACTAATCCTACTTAAATTAAAAAGAAATCATCATTTGATTTTGCACTGATTTATGTGAAAAATATAAGAAAGTGGATTTGCCTCTAAATTAAATTTTAATCACATAGTTTTTAATCTCAACATTGCTTAGTTTTCTAGTTTTCAAAACAATCTCCACTTTTGGTTTAATTTGATTGATTAAAAAATTTAAAATCTTAAAAATTTCCTGCAGATCGATCCATACTCGCCACGTACAGAAATTGTACACCGTGCGCTTGCGGTAATTTTAATTTGAAATTTGTCGACGATTTTCTAATCCGATAGAAAATTCGTCGTTAGAAACAATTTGAGCACCGTTGCTGGGGAATAATTATGATTTTGATTTTTTATTCTTAGAATTATTTTTGTTTGATTTTTGTGTGTTTGTTTGCATTTAAAAAAAAAGGATTTTGTGTTTGTGTGATTTTTTTCTTTCATTTTGATTTGTTTGCTTGTTGTTGATCTTCTAGTTGCATTTGCATTTCATATTTAGAAGGAAAAAATACACAAATTTCAATCTAAAAAACACTTTTATTTCATTTATTTTACAATTTCTTGTACAATCCCATTTTTTTATATATAATTGTTGCATTTTCAAACACCCCATACTTCATTCCAAAAACTGCAACCGTTCTACCAGACGACATTCTTCCTCCACCAAGCAACCATCCACATAACAACTCCACACTGCCCTAAAACTCTGCACTGCCTCGAAACAAATATCACTTCCTCTTACATCCCCTCACCATCATTTACAAAAATCAGTGCACAATGACAAACAGACCACATATCTATATCATTCCATACATACACAAACAGCTGCTTTCCTCCCACTAACATCCTTCTCCCCTATACAAACATCTATTCCCACCTCTGTAACAACTCACCAAGCCTACATATCACATTCTACAGCTACCATCCAAACAGACTGCTCATATCGCTAAAGCCACCATTCAAACGGACCTGCACAACTGTCAAACTGCTCCCTGTTGCAAACATCCGATTCTACTATAAACTGTAGATCCCCTTTGCCTTCATGCCATAACTCATCCATCCACATTTCCTATAATTCTACCACTGCATTGCTATCACACAACTGTGTGCTCCCCATCAAACTACAAACCTTTGTTACCCCTCTAACCAAACTGTGCACGTGCATACATCTACCTGCCATCAAATACACTTGCATACATTTACGTGATAAGTGCAAACACCCTGCATCACTGTGTTACTCAACCACCCCTTCTTCCTCACTGCATATACTCCCTCTAACTGCTGTATATCTTGCCTTGTCTCCTACACTGATATCCACCACTTACCACGTTGTTCACTGCCTACATCTCCAAACACTACAGTGCAGTTCAAACTTCAACAAACTTGCCACCAGATAGTTCAAACATTATAATTCCACCGTTACCTCGCTGTGCAACACTTCGACAAACTTCGATCTTCACCACAGCCTTAAAAAAACACTACTATCAAGCAACTACATCAATTTCTATTGCCATAACCATCCTCTGCTACTTCCTCTAATCGCCATCACCGAAGTGCAGTTCACCTTCAGCTCCTACAATGTCCTTCCATCACATCACAAAGCCACCTGGACCACCACTTCGACGGCGAACCTTTCCTCCCATCTCGTCTGAGCAACCACCTCAAACTCGAACTCCACCTTACATGAACCACGACCACCTCCAGACCAATTCGCTACCCAAAGTCGCGATTCCATCAACCCGCATTCAATCACCAACATCAATTGCCAAATCGACCAACTCATAAAAGACCGAGCGAACGAAAAAAAATTCTTTGGAAATTTCAACTTTTTTTTAGGGAACGAACAAGAAATTGTTGTTGTAGAAACTGATTTCTCTTCGGTGATTAATTTATATCAGGTTTTATTATTTTGGGAACGAAAAAAATTTAGGCTGGGCCGAAAATTCGAGTGTTTTGTTTCCATCCCTTTAATTTTCTTTTTAAATTTTGTCTTTCTTGTTTAGTTTTATGTAGTTTTTCTTTCCTTTAACCACAAAAAAATTTTAGTTTGTTTTTGCATTCCTTTGTTTTTCCAATTTGTTTGGTTTTGTTATTCCTTTGTTTTAAGTTTCCTTTTGCTTATAAACAAAAAAAGAAAAGAAAAACAAAAACAAAAACAAAAATTGTTAGCGGGCCGGGTTATTAGAGTTAAGTTCTTTTGTTTTCTTCTGGTTTGTTTTCAAATGAGCAATTTTTTTTCTCTTTTAGTTTTTTTAATTTTCCTCTTGTTTTTATTTGTTTAGTTTTAGTTTTAAATTTTCAATCATTTGAATTTTAAATTGTTTTAACTTTAAATCATTTTAAGATCAAACCTTATATATATTTGATCTTTTTAAGAAAAACGAAAAAAAAAACAAGTTGTTTTGTTTTATTTTAATTTTTTTAGTTCTTCCTTTCAAAAAAAACTCTATATATATATATGTATGTATGTATGTATGTATGTATCTTGTTTTTCATTTCAGGTTGCCAAAGCAGAAAATCGAGAGAAATGCATTGCTTTGCTAGCTAAAAAAATCGCCGCTAAAGAAGAAATCACTAATAAACTGCACGCTCTGATATCGTGCTTTCATCTCTTATTTTTCTTTGAATTGCATTGTTGGTTGCTTGCATTTGCATTTGTACATAAAAAAAAATTCAAAATCCAAAAAAAAAACAAACTTCATTTTAGTTGCATTATAAATTCACGTTTAATTTTTGTTTTGCATTCATCTCATCTTATTTTATTTCTAAGGGCAAAACACTAATTCACATAAGGTGGGAGATCTCATCGTCCTTTCCTTAGCCCACAAATCGCAGTTCATCGTAGAATTTGACTAATAATAAAGGTTAGACAGACTTAAGGGTGTCGCGAGCTCATCTAGGGCTTAATTGTATCTTCATAATTGTTCTATTTGAACAATTTTATTTCTTGGTGTCTAAGCTACGGGAGAGTAATAACCACTTATAAATATTACGATGATTCGTAAATATTATAGTGGTTGTTTCTCTTACGGTACTTAAACCTTCGGTTGCATTGCTACGGTGATTCATGGTGCACCGACAATCCATGTTTGTTACCTAGTTGAGAAATATTTTTGTTGATTTAAGACAAAGTGTGATTATGCAATTTTGGATTAGGAGCTACTAAGGGCAGAAAATTGTAATTAAGTCCTTTGCATTCATTTAGTTGCAATAGTTCATTCATATTTTAAAAAAAATCCAAAGTCAAAAAAAAAGTTGTAAATTTTACTTAACTTAGTTTTAATCCCAAAAAATCCTTTTTCCTTTCCTTTGAAAATTTTCAATCTAATCCAAAAATCCAAAAAAAAATTAAAATCTTTTCAAAAAGAAATAAAATAAAAAAAACAACAAAAATCAAATTCTCATTTTGTAAAAACAAAAAAATCTTTTGGCAAATATATAAAAATTTGAAAAGCCAAAGAAATAACAAAATTCAAAATTTTCTTTTGAAAATTAAATTTCACTTAGTAAATAGTTTCCTTTCTTTTAAAAAAAACAAAAACATAAACAATTTTTCACTCCATTTTCCAAATCTTGTTTCATTCTCTAAACTCGTTTCTAACTTCTTTCTCTTCTCGCCTTTTGCTTGTGTATGAGTGCTTGGATTTATGACACAACAACAAGTCGTTGGACTCGCGACTCAATAACTAATCGTTTAACTCGAACAGACGATCCTCCCAAAATGGCGAACGAGAACGCCCCTCAAACTATTATGGATAGAATCTTCCCCGATAGTGTTTCTATTCCATCTTGCATCATGTTACCCGCCCCTGTGGGTAACCATTTTGAAATTCACTCGAACCATATTGCCACACTTTCGAGATTTAGCAATTTCGAGCACAATGACCCATATATTTTCTTGACTAAATTCGAACAAGTGTGTGCAACCATTAAACTCCAACAACTTTCCGATGACAGAATCAAACTTCGATTAATCACATTCACTCTTATGAATTACGCTGAAAAATGGTCGTATAGCTTACCATCGAACTCGATTAAAACTTGGGAAGAATTCATAAAAGCGTTCTTAAAAAAGTTCTACCCCTTAGAAAAAACAAGTTGAATCCAAAACGAAATTGTAAATTTTCATCAATTCAAGGGAGAAGCATTTGGAAAATATTTTAAAAGATTCGGAGAGCTTTTGATAAAATGTCCACACCATAACTTCAAAAAATGGATTTCCAAATCTTTTACGATGGACTCGAAAACAGCTCACGACCATGTTCGAATCAATGTGCCAAGGCGACTTTCTTGCCTAATATCACGACGATGCTTGGTAATTTCTTGAAAACCTTGCTGAAAAGTTATCCCAATGGGAATGTTCAAACGAAAAATCAATTTACTCACGATCGAGTGCACAGTCGATGGAATCTTCTTTTGCTTTGGAAGCTAAGATCGACGCAATGATTAAAAATTTTGGTAACATTTTCTCATCGAATCAAATGAACCAAGCTTCCCAACCGATGTTTTATAAATGATCCTAATCATATAGTCAATCAGTTTCCCAATTCTGTCAAACAAATCAATGCTTTCAATAAAGCCAAAAATGAGTCGTTTTCTCCAACGTACAACCCTGGTTGGAGACACCCGAATTTTGCTTGGAACCAAAACAATCCCAACATGAATACGTTTCGTCCCAATTTTCAAGCACTTTCGAATAATGCTTCGAATCCTCCCTTTCAGCCCAACCATTTTCAACCAAACTTTGCGGGTCCGTCTCATAATCAACCGCAACAATCAAATTTTCAACCAAATTTTGCTCTTTCTCCCCAAGACAATAAACCTTTAAGTTCACTTGAGAAAACTCTTGAAACATTGCCTAAAGCAACAACTCAAAGTCTTCAGTCAAACGACAGTTTGCAAAATTTATTGACCTCATATATACAAAACACAAACCAGTCGATTGTAAAAGTTGAAATGCAAATGAGTCAATTAGTCACGTCTATATCTGAGCGCGAACGAGAAAGATTCCCAAGCCAGACCATTCCAAATCCCAGAAATCAAAGCGCAAATTCAAATCAAGCCCGTGTTGTTCAAGATAGCAACTTCACCCAATTGAATGCAATCACAACTTTACATTCCGGTAAATAAATCGATAATCAAGTCGTTAATCCAAACGATTTATCAGAAACTGCTCTCGACACTTTTAAAACAACAAACGAATCGAAATAGAACGTGGAGCCAAACGTTGAATCAAATGCCCATCAAAAATCTTCTTCTACTCGAGTGGGCACATCTACCGAGTATCGTGTTCATTTCCACATCGTCTTCGACCCAAAAAACACTCGGACCAAATGGAAAAGATGTTAAAAAAATTAAACAAGTGAAAGTGAACATCCCGCTTCTTGACATCGTTCAGGAAGTCCCCACTTATGCGAAATTTCTTAAGGACTTGTGTACCTAAAAGCGACACATCCAAGTGCCTAAAAAATTCTTCTTAGCCGCTAGTTTGAGTGATGTCTTGTCCCAATCCATGTCCGTCAAATGCAAAGATCCTTGCTGCGCTGCGATATTGTGTACAATTGGGGACAAAAAGATTAACAAATGCTTGATAGACTTAGGTGCAAGTGTTAATTTGATTCCATATTTCCTGTATGAACAATTAGGCTTGGGTGAGCTCAAACCGATAAATGTCATGCTTCAATTCGCCAATCGTTCCATTAAGAAGCCCGTGGGAGAAATTGAGGACGTGCTCATTCGAGTAGGGCAATTCATATTCCCTATTGATTTTATCGTTCTCGAAACACAACCCATGACAAATCCCGTGAGTCAAATTCATTGAATTTAGGCCGACAATTCTTAGCCACCTCAAATGCCTTAATCAATTATCGCAACGGTTCGATGAAAATCTCATTTGGAAACACGAATTTGGATCTCAACATTTTCAATCTTGAAAGCCAACCAAATGAACCTCGCAACCAAATGTTGGAAGTTAGTGCCATTCATGAAAACTTCGAAAATGAGACGATTGGCCTTAACGATGAATGCGAGGTCGGGTACGAAAAATTGTTTCACGACATTGGGTTCCCAATGAGATTGAATGCACTCTTTCTTTTGAATCGTTTCCAGTTGAGTCCAAATCTCAACCCAATTTTTTAATCGAGAAACTCCCGAAGTTGGACCTCAAACTACTTCCAGATCATCGTAAGTACGCATACTTAAGAGAGAACGAAACGTTGCCCGTCATAATCCCTACAACCCTCTCTCTTGATTAAAAAACCTCCTTACTTTCTATTGTTTTGAAAAACAGAGAAGCAATTGGATGGTCCACTATCGATATTAAGGGAATTAGCCCTGCTATTGTCCAACATTGCATTCACTTAATTGATGAAGCCAAACCCACTCGTGATGCACAACGGAGACTTAACCCAAAAATGAAAGATGCGGTTCGCGACGAAATTCTTAACATCATATACCCCATCTTCGATAATCCATGGGTTAGCCCTATTCAAGTCGTTCGTTATTCGAACTCGTACTCAAATAAATGGGCTAACCATTGTTAAGAACGATTTAAACGAACTTATTCCAACTCGTACTCAAACGAGTTGGCGTGTTTGCATTGACTATCGAAAACTAAATGCCGCAACACGTAAAGATCACTTCCCTCTTCCTTTTGTCGATCAAATGCTCGCATGGTTAGCCAGTCACAAATTCTATTGCTTCCTAGATGGTTATTTCAGCTATATCAAAATTTCAATCGCTCTCAAAGATCAAGAGAAAACGAATTTCACGTGTCCATTCGGTACTTTTGCTTATCGACGTATGCCATTCGGACTTTAGAACACTCTTGTTGCTTTCGAACAATGCATGGTTGGCATCTTTTTCGACAAGATTGAATACTTTCTAGATTTTTTATGGACGATTTCTCTATCTTTGGCGATTCTTTTTCCTAATGTTTACATCATCTCGATTTGGTTCTAAGTCGATGTAAAGAAAAACATTTGACTTTGAATTGAGAAAAATGCCATTTCATGGTCAAATAAGGCATAGTCCTTAGACATATCATCTCAAATAAAGGAATTGAGGTAGATAAAACGAAAGTTGACGTAATTGCAAACCTACCCATTCTCAAATTTGTTAAGGACATTCGATCGCTAGCTTTTATCGACGCTTTGTGAAAGTCTTTAGGAAAATCACTCGTCCTTTGACGACTCTTCTTGGAAAAGACATTCCTTTCATTTTAACTCTGATTGTTTCGAACGTCTCAAAAACGAACTCATTTCTGCTTCAATCATCTGTGGACCCAATTGGGATCTCCCATTTGAAATAATGTGTGATGCTTCGAACTTTGTAGTTGGTGTTGTCTTAGGACAACGCATCAACAAGATCATTCACGTTATCTAATACGCTAGCATGACGTAGAACGACGGTCAATTCAACTACATAACAACCCAAAAAGAGCTTCTAGCTGTCGTTTTTGCACTTGAAAATTTTCGACCATACTTGATCGGGCCACACATTACTGTGTACAAGGACCATTCTGCGCTTCGATATCTCTTCGCTAAAAAAAGGCTAAATCTTGCTTAATTTGTTGGATCCTTTTATTTCAAGAGTTTGATCTTACAATCAAGGACAAAAAAGGATCCGCTAATTTCATAGTCGATCACTTATTTCGTCTTCCGAACACACCATCTTCTTTGCCAATCAATGAAAACTTCCCCGATGAATAACTTCTTTCAATTTCTATCGATCCATCGTATGCTAATATAGTGAACTGCTTAGTCACTAAAGAAACTCCCTCATCTTGGTCCAAACCAGACAAATACAAATTCATGACCCAAGTGAAATATTTCTACTGGGACGATCCATACTTTCAAATATTTGCCCAACCAAATCATCTGACGTTTCATTCCAAATAACGAGATTGAGAGTGTTCTTTCATTTTTCCACGGTAAAGCGTGTGGTGGACATTTTGATCCTCGAAAAACTACGGAAAAGGTGCTTCAATGTGGTTTCCATTGGCCTTCTCTTTTCAAAAGCTCGTTTGAATTTGTAAAACCTTCGATCGATGTCAAATGCTTAGACGAATTTCCCATGAAATATGATGCCTCTAAACCTTTATTCATACAATTGAAATCTTTTATTTTTAGGGTATCGACTTTATGGGACCTTTTCCCAACTCTTTTGGAAATTTGTATATTCTTCTTACTGCCGATTACATCTCAAAATGGGGCGAAGCCGTTCCTTGCACAACCAACGACCATAGAAATGTTATGAAATTTCTCAAAGAAAACATATTTTCTAGGTTCAGCACACCTCACACAATAATCCATGATAACGGAACCCATTTTTGCAATCAATCTTTTGAAAACATTAATGAAGAAATACTCGATGACCCACAAGTTATCCACTCCATATCATTCTCAAACTTGTGGGCAAGTTGAAGTTTCAAATCATCAAATAAAACAAATCTTGGAGAAAATTGTTAACAAAAATAAAAAAATTGGTCTCAGAAATTGACCGACGTGCTTTGGGCTTTCCGTACTGCTTTTAAAACTAACCTTGGAATGTCTCCATTTCGTTTAGTTTACGGTAAAGGTGTTAGGAACTGGAGATAGTGGTTTTGATGGCAACAACCTTTGTAATTTATTTTATTATAACTTATATACTAACACTATTGTCTAGATATATATGAATTTTATTATGCAGAATATATATATATATATATATATATATATATATATATATATATATGGCAGGTAATGATTATTGAAGACTTTACAGTATAAAGATCAAGAATGAAGAAATCATGTTTGAAGACTCATGAGTATCAAGATTAAGATTTCAACATATGTGTCTAGTTTTTTTGTTAAACTTCATAATAGCATGGAAATCTTCGTTCCAAATTTCATTTGGAGTGGAACCCATTTCTACCTTCTTAGTGGCTTACAAACCCACGACAAGTAGCTTACAAACCTACGACAAGTGGCTTACAAACCAACGAACATCCTGGTTTTGTACAAGTTCTCGAGTTCTGATGTGATGAGATATTCTGCAAGAAGAAGCTTGCAAAACTACTTCAAAATGGTTTTTTAAAATGATTTTCAAAACTGTTTTTCAAAATATTTTAGCCTTAAAATTATATTTTCAAATGATTTTCAAAAAGATGTTTTAGCCTTAAAATATTATTTGTTTTTGTTTCAAAATAAACTCTTGTTTTAAAACTTCATTTTCAAAACAAATTCTACATTTTTTTTAACTAGGGATATCGACATCATGGGATACCCCATGTCGACATGGTGGCCATTAAATTCAAAAGTTTCAATTTTCAAAAGAAGTGTCAATTCGTTTAAATCTCTTTACGAATGGGTATGACCGTTGGTGCTTTATAAATAGCCTTCACAAACGAATTTTAAAAAAAACTAATTTCTTATTTTCTTCACTTCTTCTCCACAAATCCATATTTTTAAGATCCTGCCGAAATTCAGCCAAATTCTCAAGTGAATCAAATTAGAATATCATTCTTGTTTGATTCTCTGCCCTCTCTCGAAGATCAAAGTGCTATTCAGAGTTATAGGATTAATTTGTAATCAAAAGTTTATCGAGTCTCTTTATAAGGCGTGGTTGTGCATGGAAATCAATTGGGTGATCTTGTGTCTCGTAAATCAAGAGAGTTTGCCCCGGACTCGTGAGATAGGAGGGTACCTCAAGGCCTTTGGAAATTGAGTATTGTAATCTTGACATTGGTATAATAAAAATCTGTATGAGGTGTTTATCTTGGTACAGGACTGGATGTAGGGTAACCCCGAACCAGTATAAAATCCGGTTTGTTTTTTCCCTTTACTGCTTTTTGTTTACTTTCTGCATCTGTGTTTGATTCTGTGATTGTTCCGTGATTAAGTTTTGCATTTTTTTATATCATAATTTTTAAATTAGTCCATATAAGTCTTAGAATCCATTAAACACTATTCACTCCCTCTCTAGTGTTAAATTAGCCTTAAGATCCTTAATCCGCACCCCCTTTCAATTTGTATCAGAGCATAGGTTTTCATAGTTTTCATAATCTGAAACTTGAAAAGTTAAAAATAGAATTTTTAGGAAATTTTGTTAATACTAGCTTGAGTTTATAAATTTCATCAAAGTATCATAAGTATGTAGATAGTTTTTATGAAAAATCAAGTTATCTACCGAATTGGTTTGTTTTGCAGGAACAGACATGTTACATGGCTTTTGAAGAATCAACAACCAATGAACAAACTGTGCAAATTGAGAAAGATAAATGGATACTTTATAGTGGTTGTTCAATGCATATGACTGGAAATCCTGAGATACTCAGTGACATTATATATCAAGATGGTGGATTGGTCAACTTTGGAGATAACTCAAAAGGATATGTGATTGGCATTGGAAATGTTGGTAATTCTAAAACTCATCTTATTTTTAATATTTTGCTGGTTAGGAATTTAAAACATACTTTGCTTAGTATAAGTCAACTATGTGATAAAGGATTTAAAATTAAATTTGAAAAAGATAAGTGTCACATCGAAGATAATAAGTCAAATATTATCTTTGAAGGAATTAGGAAGAAAAACATTTACATCCTTAGTATGAAAGTTTCAAATGATAACTTCTGTCTTTTGGCTAATACAAGTGACCCTTGGATTTGGCATAAAAGATTTGGTCATTTAAATTCCAAACTATTATCTAGGTTATCAAAACTTGACTTAGTTAGAGGTCTTCCCAAGTTAAACTTTAAAGTAGATAGAATATGTGAAGCTTATCAATTAGGAAAACTTAAGAAAAGTTCATTTAAATTAAAAGATATGATTTCTACTTCTAAACCTCTAAAATTACTTCATTTAGATTTATTTAGTCCATCTCAAGTTCAATTAATTAATCACAATAAATATGTTTTTGTAATTGTAAATGATTGTTTTAGATATACTTGGACAATTTTTCTTAAACTTAAAAGAGATGCTTTTGAATCATTTAAAATTTTAGCTAAAAGAATTCAAAATCAACTTTCTTTAAAAATAGAAACTATTCGTAGTGATCACTATGGAGAATTTGAAAATGAAACTTTTGAGAATTTCTGTAATAAAAAAGGAATTACTCATAATTTCTCCTTTTGAAGAACTCCACAACAAAACAGAGTGGTAGAACGTAAGAAAAGAACGATCCAAGAGTGTGCTAGAACAATGCTTTCTGATAGTAACTTACATAAAAAAATTTGGGCTGAAGCAGTCGCTACAGCTTGTTATATATTAAATAAGATTTTAGTTAAACCATTAACTAAAAAAACACTATATGAATTACTTTACAATAAGAAACCCATAGTAGCTTATTTTATAGTTTTTGGTAGTACGTGTTTTATTCTTAATACAAAAGATAATTTTGATAAATTTAAACCTAAATTCGACAAAGGTATCTTCATCAGATATTCTAACAGAAGTAAAGCATTTAGAGTTTATAATTTGAGAACAAACACTATTGAAGAAACAACGCATGTATCTTTTGATGAAAATTTTAAAGATACTGTACAAATAGAAGATGAAGAAGATTTTGTAACTTTAAATAATGAACCTAATGAAACTAATTGTGAAATCGTTCAACCTAATAAAAGAATTAGGCTATTAAAAGATCATCCTGTAGAAAAAATACTAGGAAATATTGAATCTATAGCTAAAACAAGAAATCAACTAAATAGTATGAGTAATGTAGCTTTTATATCAACTATTAAACCTAAAAATCCAAAAGAAGCATCATCTGATGATTCATGGATTCTTGCTATGCAAGAAGAATTGAATCAGTTCACCAAAAATAATGTTTGGGAACTTGTTCCTAGACCCGAGGATAAAAGTATAATTGGAACAAAATGGGTTTATAAAAATAAAATGAATGAACTTGGTGAGGTCGTGAGAAATAAAGCTCGTTTAGTCGCGTAAGGTTATTGTCAACAAGAAGGAATTGATTATGACGAAACTTTTGCACCCGTAGCAAGACTAATTGCTATCAGGATTCTACTTGCTTTCGCAAACTACAATAATTTCGAGTTATAGCAAATAGATGTTAAAAGTGCTTTTCTAAATGGTTTTGTAAAATAAAATGTTTATGTTGAACAACCTCCACTTTTTGAAGATAATAAATTTCCAAATCATGTATATAAATTAAAGAAAGCTTTATATGGTCTGAAACAAGCTCCTAGAGTCTGGTATGAAAGACTGGGATCTTATTTACTACAATTTGGTTTTGAAATTGGTAAAGTAGATACAACTATTTTTGTTAAAAGAAACAAAAATGATATTCAATTAGCACAAATATATGTAGATGATATAATATTTGGATCAACTTGTAACGACCCACTATTTTGTACCATTCGAATTCGACAATAATAGAACATGTCGAGCTGGAATAGTTCAAAATAATAGATTGTAGAATAAATTTGGCAAAACTCGGAATATACAGTAAATAAATCGCAGAATCACATACACAGATATCAGAATCTCGCAGCGGAAATTAAAAATTTAGTGGTTCATGAAGCCACTGATACATCTTTACAAAACAGAACTTACATTGTCTATAATCCTCAATACAAATTTTAACATACACAGATAGAGAGTCTTCAAAGTCTTGAATTCCAGAAAGGATAAAGGCTGAAACAACTTCCAATAGCACGAATGATCTATTGAGTGTCCTAGCTACGGAGAAGAAACTGAAGCTGCAACTCAGGTTGACCCGAGCGTACAATAAAACAAAACACTCGAGTCAGGACATACATACTTATACAATGTAAGCTAAATCAAGTGTACTGTAATATATAGCAAGTAACTCAAAGGATGCTTGGGACCGCCCATCCTCTAAGGATCCGTTAAACTATTTACTATATAGTATATTGCGCTATTATAATAGTGTCTATTTATAAAGTAAACATACTTATTTCTTAGCATTAAGGGGTTACCCATATAGCCCTTAACACGTAATAGTCCCAGTAGTCCGTCCAATATCATAGCTCCTCCTGATCGGGAAGCAACTAGAGGATACCACACGGGCTACGGGAGAAAACCAAACTCGTACAAGGCTCGATATGGTAGGTGACACGGCACAACTAGGCAATGCCAGGGTAGATATACCAATTGCTATCCGGACCGGTGGTAACGCGAAGCCGCAGCAACCGCCCACCTCGAACAACACTCCCAAATCAAGGGTGCACCCAAACAATCACAAGAGTAATAGAATGGTATACGAAGAAGTGCGTTCGATCAGAGGAGCTACCTCATTAATCCGAGAATCGCTCCTGTTTTAGCCACCTTAAGCCAACTCACGGGAGTCGGGTCCACGTATATACCTTTCAAGAAACCGTCACCACCAACCTACTTCATTCTGGAATCTCCACCGCGTACACGGTTAGTCAAAGTGGTTTTCGGTATCGACAGAGAGTATGTCCATATCCGATCCCGGTCTCTTTGCCAACCCATCGTTATTATAACCCGTGGCCATTTAAAAACAGTTTATACTTTAAACCAGAATAAACATTTCCATTTCAATACTATAAATACGATATCATTTTTAAACCCAAAACAATATGATATCGTTATATTCAAATATAATTCTTTTCCAAAACCATACTGCTTAAAATGTATAATATCTGGAAACCAAATATTTGAACTATATCTTCAAAACATAATATTTTGGAAATTTTACTTTAAAACCATAACTCCCAAACACAATGGTTTGGACATTCAACGGTATATAAAATAAATGGTTTAACTTTATGGTTACTTTGTAAAGAAGGTAATTTACATAGCTTTACAAATATTTTTTTTTTTTATTTAAAGTTTTAAACCAAATTTTAAATATCACTTCATGTTCCCAAAAACCATTACAATTCCTATATATATCCAATTGGAGTATTTACTATTCAAAACTAAGGTTGGATTTTATTCTTTCAACAAATCAATGTTTTATTATTTAGTCTTGAATATTCCCATAAATTCCATAAATAAAACTCCAAATTTTAGCCATTAAATGTTTTCAAAATTTACTTAATACTAGAATATTCATCTTAAATTTATTAAGGAAAATCCAGTTATAAATATCATATCTTAAGATTTCCCAAAACTTAACATAAAATAAAATTTATCAAATTCCATAAATTTTAAAACAATCAATTCTAGATTCTGTAGTACTTAGGAAATGCTACCTAAAGTTACGGGTAAAACTAGTCCAATTTCAAAAGGACAGCATTTAAATGTTGTAATAGATTGTTTAACTTAATAAAGATTTCCAGATATAACTTATTTATTTATATATTTTTCTTTACTGAAATCTTATTCTTTCAAAATCCAGAATTTCTAAAATAAGTTGTATTCCAAATTTCATTCAAATATTTGTTATTTCTTTATTTATAACTCATTCAAAATCAATATAAAATCCTTTAAAGATATTAAATCAAATATTTAACTTCCAGAATAATTATAAATATTTCAGAAAATATTATAAGGACCACGGGCCTGTATATAGTTTTCTAACCTAGGTCAAGTGATACGGATTTATATCATTTCAATCCGTAATATACAAACCCCGGGTTCTATCATTTCAAACCCGCAATCCCAAGTTTAACAGTTTAGCAGTTAACAGCATAATTTAACAATATAATCATTTTGGCCTATCATTTCAGCCCATAACCATCTAAATTTAACAGGGAACTTGCAGTGGTGATTTAAGCAGTAAATACACAATAATATAATATAACTGCAGAAATAATACAACAGATGAATAACTGATGAGGTGTCAATTTAAATAGGGTTCATCATTCTATATCACACTACAGACAGATAATAGTGAAATGAATTTTTACGCATACACTTGTGATAATTTACCAAAATATAAATACGTATGTCTGGTGAGAAAAACTCACCTGAATGTTGCAGAAAATTTTTGAATTTCAAAACGACGATTCACCGGAAAAGAACGACAGAGAGTAACGATCAAAATTCTTCGGATGTCGCCTAGATTCAAATCTAGAACAAAAGTAAAAAAAATAGAATACACGACTTAGAATTTTACGGTCAAATTAAAATAGAACGAGAATGACTTGACTTGCTCGACCACTCCACCGTGTACCCTGACCAAAAACATACCCTAAAACGAGAACCGGGTTAACCCAAAATTTACGACAAAATTTCTTAGAGATGACTAAGGCAAAATGTTGAATACAAATATTCGTGCACACAAATCTTTTCTCTGCTCATGTCTTACTTTTACATCCAAGTCGACCCAATTTCTCAGTATCGATACTCAGGCCTAAATGTTAAGATATGGATACCAACCTAAAATTCACAACTACACTAGGCTAGGTCAAAAACTCAAAATGCCAGCTTGACAAATTTGGTAAAGACTGGACGCATGCACAAGGGATACAAGAACATGCTCGCACCCCATGGTCTATTTGTACCCAGTCTGTTCTACACTTCCTTTCGCATGCTTCTTCCAGTCCTATCACTTCTCAACGCTACCTTACGTACCCCATATTAGCAGGCCTTCTCTCCATGTTCAAACTTCAGCATGCACAAACCCCTGCTTCCTGTACACTGCCCCATCTTCTTCCTTTACCCACATACTTCATAGCCTTATAATAAGATTAAAATTTTACATAATCTAGGCTTCATTGCAACAGGCAACTCGTCAACAACTATACCAGTCTTCACCCCTGTCCACAACTTAATGCATAGCTTTGCACTAGCCAACATACAACAATACTCCCATACTCTGATTCAATAACCACCATTTAAGCTACTTGCAAATCAAATTCATCCTAACTCCATGTCAAAACTTGCTCCACAGTTCATACCCAACCCTCATAGATATATCCAGTTATTTAAAAGTGCACAGGTGCACACTGAAATGTACATGCACAGACTTCACTTTCCTATATGCTGACCATATTATGTTTCCTTTTTCTAAGCTTGGATTTTAACTTATTTTTACACTGGTTTATAATATTTTCTCTTTTTTTTTTCTCTAAATCTACTTTCCAGATTCACTGAAACAATGCAGATGCTAAAATATGTAGATGACAAAATATGCAGAGTCTCTTTACTACTACCCGAGCCACACTTGCTTTACTTCGAGAAAAATTTTGAAAAACTTCGAGCTAATCTGCAATCTCTTCGAGTCCATCTGGCAATTTCTTCGAGCAACTCACACTCCTCTCTGTTAACATCTGAAGGCAACTACTACAAATTTTTGAACAATGCATCAACAGCTACTGCCTATTTCTAGTATCCAACACTCCAGTTTGCATCCTATTCAGGTCAGTTTAAACATGTACACACTGTGATACCAAGCATGTAACCTGTGTAACCTATGTGCAGACTTGTACTTATGATGCAAATTAGTGACCAACAAGTATAGTGGTATCAGCCTATTACTAAAATTATACATATGCAGACTACTTTAGAATATAAATGCAAATCTGAACATTTCCTACCAACTCATGCTACTTTATACAACACCACCTGCTTATACCCAGTTCACATCACAGCCCCACCTTACCCACACCTATACAAATCAGGCCCTGATATGCCAGGTAAGAAATATGCAGACACTGTGATAAATGATAATCTAAGCCAATCTCATGACAAAATGGGCTGAAATGAAAAGGCAGTGAAGGATTTACATAACTCTCTCTATTCAATGTCTTCCTCCTCCTCCTATTTCTTCAATTCTCTCCTCTAATATGCTAAAGCCTGTTACCTGCATACTGACTCAACACTACTCTTTGTTTATTCTTTTTGAAGATACTGAAACTTGATCAACAGCAGCTACCCAACTTGCCCCTAATCTTAAACAACTTACTGGACTATGAACAGACTGCCTCTATCCTACTATCCCAAACATCAAACTTCTTCAGTTACTCACTAAACAACCCAGGTTATCTAAACATGCACACAGTGATACACTTGAACGTGCACACTTTACAACCAACACAGCCTACCTAACTTTATTTCTAGTCTTGTATGATATGCAGACTGAATGTAAATCTGAAAACTTCACTTACTATTTTTATCACAATTTCCAGTCATGCATCCCACCTACAGATTTCTCAACCCATACATGTCTCGAGTGAAATGTGCAGACAAACTGTGATGCTCATGTGTACGCAACTCTTATCTCTAAATATATGCAGACCACCATCTTACTCAGATCCACACAAATCTTCTACTTCAACTTTTTTTTTTTTTCAGTTTATATGCCTATGTGTCTAAATATATAACATGGTCAGATGGGTGGGTAGCCGAGCAAAATGCCAAAGAACAAGAGACTGAAAACAAAAGAAACAAAGTGGAATATTACCTGATCTGGATCCATGAGAAAACAGAGAAGTTGAGATCTAGAAAAGAAAATGATGAAGTGGGAAGGTATATATAGGCAGAGGAAGTAAGTGTAAAATATATCAGTTATTTTGATATAAGTATGAATACGTGATTTGCTCATCAGTTATCAAAGAAACGTTATATAGGCATTTAATCTGATTGTTTATGTTAATGTCCTCTTATAATTGCGTGCGAATTCAAAGGGCTGAGGTCTGTTTGTTGTTTGAAGCAAGATGAATGGTAGCTTGATAAGGTAACTGATGAGCAGGTGCGAACAAATTAAATACACACGTTCTTTGATTTTAGAACTTGCGTGATCGAAGCAGAATTTGAACAGTATGATTTGTGGCAAGATCAGAGGAGGAGAAATCAGTAATTCATGACATCAGTTACACAAGAAATAAAGTGAGAAGGGGCCGAGAGTTACAACCCATATGAAGTTTGAAAATATGAAAATATACATGCGTGATTTATGGTTTGTTAAAAGTTTGAACGTTACAATGCAAATCTTCACTACATTATATATTTGATTTTTAACGTTGATATCAATAAATGAAATGGTAAATTTATGTAGGCGGGGAAATGGAGAGTATACGAATTTAAGAAAAAGAAACTGTCCTTTAAACCCGATAACGTTCGTCTTAAAAGTCACTGACTGATATTATCCTTCGAAAATATTTGAAAACTTGATTTTTACACTACGTTAAACAGACGCAGTCTAAAACATCAAAATTTTTGATAAAAATAACATTTTAAAAACACACGTTTTACTACGTTGCTTATACCCTATATTTGACGCGTCTTTTAAACGCGAAATTTTACAGTTTAAACATAGCTTAAATTTTTCACAGTTATTACTTAATTTTATTGACACAACAATTTTATAAAAAATAAATCTCCAGATTAAATCTTTAAACTATATTGTTAAACACAATTTATATACAAATGTATTTCAAAATTAAATAATTGAAATAAAATAAATAGCTAAAACTAGGGTTGTTACACTCTCCCCCACTTACGAACTTTTCGTCCTCGAAAAGGAACGAAAGAGGTGAAACAAAGAAAGATAAGCTAGACAAACAAGAATCTTAAACGGATAGTTCCGGTATTGGGAACCCGAAGAAGATCCTTTAGAATCGGATTTTTCCTTTCAGTTTGACCGTCCGTCTATGGGTGATAAGCGGTGCTCAGGTCCCGATGAGTAACAAAGAATTTCAAAGATTATAGAGAGATTTCTGAATAGACTGGTAGAAGCAATAGCCTCCCCTTTCTGTAGCAGACAGGGCAACCAAGGGCACTCGAAGATAGTTTGAAAACAAAATAAGATAATAACTTTGAAATCATAATGCTTCTTGAATTTAAAATACTTCGAAAGTCATTAAGATTTTATAGATATTATCATTTGGAAATCATACTACTAAAATCATAACACTTCTAAAATAATCTTCATTTATTCAATTATAAATTTTCAAAACATTTATTTTTAGAAACGGCAACACTTGAAATATGTTACCGTAGATATAACAGTATTTCTAATCAGCATTATTATTGCATTTAATTCTTAATTTTAACAAATAACCTAACACTTTGTTTGAAATACCTATTTTAATAAATAAGGTATTCCTTCTTGAAATTTCCAATGGAAAACCAATTCTCAATTTATCAAAATTTAGTGATATTGAAATATGTCTTAACTATTTAAATCATAATTATCTATTTTCAAGACATGTCTATTTCATAAATAGAATATTTATTATAGCAAATATAACAATCAAATTTCTTTTCATAATATTTTCCTTGGACATTAATTAACTATGATTTTAAGATAAACAATCCTTATTACAAAACATTCCTTCCAAATATATTTTTCTTATCTCTATATTACCTTTATTTATCTTTTTTTTTATAACTAAAATTTAAGTGTATAACATTAATTATAACCACTCAAATTTTATTTATAACCTCCTTTTTATATTGTATATTATCCAGATTCATTTTTCACTTTTGAAAATCAAGGTAAGTTATATTGAAATGAAATTTCTTAAGATAAAATTTTAAGAATTAAATTTCTGATTCCCCTCAAACCATATAGAGATAAATAAATATATATACGTAATATGTCAATCAATTTTAAATTATATATCTATATATATTAAATCATACTTAAGAAATTCAAATCAATTAAAAACTCAAGGAAATACTGTAGCCAGACTACAGGATGGTCTTTTCCCTTCGAAACTCGAAAATGAATGTCGATGATGCTGCAGTCATCACCGAAATTATTTTCCAGCGACAAAGAGAAAAGCACTAATTTTGAAATTCTTTGGAAACAGATTTCTATACAAAATACTTATCCTTTTAAAATTTTAACACAAGGTTTGAGATCATCAAAAATAGAATTCTCCAGTTCTAGTTTTAATTCATCTTTGTTTCCAATTTGTTTTATAACCATTGTTTATATACAATTATTTATTTTAGACAACACATGGTTTACAAAATCAAAATAAATCAAAACTATTATCTCTTGACAAATAGTTAAATTTATTATAAAATTCTGAAAATTATACTCATATATATATATATAGATTTTATTTTCAAATATAGAAATAAAATTTCAAAACAAGGATAGGGACTCAAATTTTGATGAACTCAAATCAAATAGAATTCAAGATAAGTTGAAATCAGAAGATCCGATGATTAACAAAATAAGGAACTGGCAAGTTTATATCAATCGCGGACAACTTGACCTAGTCATCCGTGGCTTAAAGAATCAGATCGATATGGTTGGGTAAATCCTCATTTGATCTGGAGAGATAGGGTTCAGAATAATCAAAGATACTAGCATATAAACCGATGATAAATATAAATCTCCGGTGAATTAATGCTAATGGTAAAGGAGTTTCACCCCTTTATTAGAACGATGGCGAGACCGCCAATTCACTATAAAGATCATCCGAAGTGGAGTTATGGGATACTCCAGAATCTTGAGTAGATGAAAAGTGAGGGACACGAGTGAACTTTGGAACCACAGGGAATGTTCCAAATTCGAAAAGGAAGAGATTCAATCTCGAATGAAGGTGATTCTGTAAATCAAACTTACCGTACATTCTAAGTTTTGCCTAGAGCCAAAGCTCTGATACCAGCTGTAACGACCCACTATTTTGTACCATTCGAATTCGACAATAATAGAACATGTCGAGCTGGAATAGTTCAAAATAATAGATTGTAGAATAAATTTGGCAAAACTCGGAATATACAGTAAATAAATCGCAGAATCACATACACAGATATCAGAATCTCGCAGCGGAAATTAAAAATTTAGTGGTTCATGAAGCCACTGATACATCTTTACAAAACAGAACTTACATTGTCTATAATCCTCAATACAAATTTTAACATACACAGATAGAGAGTCTTCAAAGTCTTGAATTCCAGAAAGGATAAAGGCTGAAACAACTTCCAATAGCACGAATGATCTATTGAGTGTCCTAGCTACGGAGAAGAAACTGAAGCTGCAACTCAGGCTGACCCGAGCGTACAATAAAACAAAACACTCGAGTCAGGACATACATACTTATACAATGTAAGCTAAATCAAGTGTACTGTAATATATAGCAAGTAACTCAAAGGATGCTTGGGACCGCCCATCCTCTAAGGATCCGTTAAACTATTTACTATATAGTATATTGCGCTATTATAATAGTGTCTATTTATAAAGTAAACATACTTATTTCTTAGCATTAAGGGGTTACCCATATAGCCCTTAACACGTAATAGTCCCAGTAGTCCGTCCAATATCATAGCTCCTCCTGATCGGGAAGCAACTAGAGGATACCACACGGGCTACGGGAGAAAACCAAACTCGTACAAGGCTCGATATGGTAGGTGACACGGCACAACTAGGCAATGCCAGGGTAGATATACCAATTGCTATCCGGACCGGTGGTAACGCGAAGCCGCAGCAACCGCCCACCTCGAACAACACTCCCAAATCAAGGGTGCACCCAAACAATCACAAGAGTAATAGAATGGTATACGAAGAAGTGCGTTCGATCAGAGGAGCTACCTCATTAATCCGAGAATCGCTCCTGTTTTAGCCACCTTAAGCCAACTCACGGGAGTCGGGTCCACGTATATACCTTTCAAGAAACCGTCACCACCAACCTACTTCATTCTGGAATCTCCACCGCGTACACGGTTAGTCAAAGTGGTTTTCGGTATCGACAGAGAGTATGTCCATATCCGATCCCGGTCTCTTTGCCAACCCATCGTTATTATAACCCGTGGCCATTTAAAAACAGTTTATACTTTAAACCAGAATAAACATTTCCATTTCAATACTATAAATACGATATCATTTTTAAACCCAAAACAATATGATATCGTTATATTCAAATATAATTCTTTTCCAAAACCATACTGCTTAAAATGTATAATATCTGGAAACCAAATATTTGAACTATATCTTCGAAACATAATATTTTGGAAATTTTACTTTAAAACCATAACTCCCAAACACAATGGTTTGGACATTCAACGGTATATAAAATAAATGGTTTAACTTTATGGTTACTTTGTAAAGAAGGTAATTTACATAGCTTTACAAATATTTTTTTTATTTATTTAAAGTTTTAAACCAAATTTTAAATATCACTTCATGTTCCCAAAAACCATTACAATTCCTATATATATCCAATTGGAGTATTTACTATTCAAAACTAAGGTTGGATTTTATTCTTTCAACAAATCAATGTTTTATTATTTAGTCTTGAATATTCCCATAAATTCCATAAATAAAACTCCAAATTTTAGCCATTAAATGTTTTCAAAATTTACTTAATACTAGAATATTCATCTTAAATTTATTAAGGAAAATCCAGTTATAAATATCATATCTTAAGATTTCCCAAAACTTAACATAAAATAAAATTTATCAAATTCCATAAATTTTAAAACAATCAATTCTAGATTCTGTAGTACTTAGGAAATGCTACCTAAAGTTACGGGTAAAACTAGTCCAATTTCAAAAGGACAGCATTTAAATGTTGTAATAGATTGTTTAACTTAATAAAGATTTCCAGATATAACTTATTTATTTATATATTTTTCTTTACTGAAATCTTATTCTTTCAAAATCCAGAATTTCTAAAATAAGTTGTATTCCAAATTTCATTCAAATATTTGTTATTTCTTTATTTATAACTCATTCAAAATCAATATAAAATCCTTTAAAGATATTAAATCAAATATTTAACTTCCAGAATAATTATAAATATTTCAGAAAATATTATAAGGACCACGGGCCTGTATATAGTTTTCTAACCTAGGTCAAGTGATACGGATTTATATCATTTCAATCCGTAATATACAAACCCCGGGTTCTATCATTTCAAACCCGCAATCCCAAGTTTAACAGTTTAGCAGTTAACAGCATAATTTAACAATATAATCATTTTGGCCTATCATTTCAGCCCATAACCATCTAAATTTAACAGGGAACTTGCAGTGGTGATTTAAGCAGTAAATACACAATAATATAATATAACTGCAGAAATAATACAACAGATGAATAACTGATGAGGTGTCAATTTAAATAGGGTTCATCATTCTATATCACACTACAGACAGATAATAGTGAAATGAATTTTTACGCATACACTTGTGATAATTTACCAAAATATAAATACGTATGTCTGGTGAGAAAAACTCACCTGAATGTTGCAGAAAATTTTTGAATTTCAAAACGACGATTCACCGGAAAAGAACGACAGAGAGTAACGATCAAAATTCTTCGGATGTCGCCTAGATTCAAATCTAGAACAAAAGTAAAAAAAATAGAATACACGACTTAGAATTTTACGGTCAAATTAAAATAGAACGAGAATGACTTGACTTGCTCGACCACTCCACCGTGTACCCTGACCAAAAACATACCCTAAAACGAGAACCGGGTTAACCCAAAATTTACGACAAAATTTCTTAGAGATGACTAAGGCAAAATGTTGAATACAAATATTCGTGCACACAAATCTTTTCTCTGCTCATGTCTTACTTTTACATCCAAGTCGACCCAATTTCTCAGTATCGATACTCAGGCCTAAATGTTAAGATATGGATACCAACCTAAAATTCACAACTACACTAGGCTAGGTCAAAAACTCAAAATGCCAGCTTGACAAATTTGGTAAAGACTGGACGCATGCACAAGGGATACAAGAACATGCTCGCACCCCATGGTCTATTTGTACCCAGTCTGTTCTACACTTCCTTTCGCATGCTTCTTCCAGTCCTATCACTTCTCAACGCTACCTTACGTACCCCATATTAGCAGGCCTTCTCTCCATGTTCAAACTTCAGCATGCACAAACCCCTGCTTCCTGTACACTGCCCCATCTTCTTCCTTTACCCACATACTTCATAGCCTTATAATAAGATTAAAATTTTACATAATCTAGGCTTCATTGCAACAGGCAACTCGTCAACAACTATACCAGTCTTCACCCCTGTCCACAACTTAATGCATAGCTTTGCACTAGCCAACATACAACAATACTCCCATACTCTGATTCAATAACCACCATTTAAGCTACTTGCAAATCAAATTCATCCTAACTCCATGTCAAAACTTGCTCCACAGTTCATACCCAACCCTCATAGATATATCCAGTTATTTAAAAGTGCACAGGTGCACACTGAAATGTACATGCACAGACTTCACTTTCCTATATGCTGACCATATTATGTTTCCTTTTTCTAAGCTTGGATTTTAACTTATTTTTACACTGGTTTATAATATTTTCTCTTTTTTTTTTTCTCTAAATCTACTTTCCAGATTCACTGAAACAATGCAGATGCTAAAATATGTAGATGACAAAATATGCAGAGTCTCTTTACTACTACCCGAGCCACACTTGCTTTACTTCGAGAAAAATTTTGAAAAACTTCGAGCTAATCTGCAATCTCTTCGAGTCCATCTGGCAATTTCTTCGAGCAACTCACACTCCTCTCTGTTAACATCTGAAGGCAACTACTACAAATTTTTGAACAATGCATCAACAGCTACTGCCTATTTCTAGTATCCAACACTCCAGTTTGCATCCTATTCAGGTCAGTTTAAACATGTACACACTGTGATACCAAGCATGTAACCTGTGTAACCTATGTGCAGACTTGTACTTATGATGCAAATTAGTGACCAACAAGTATAGTGGTATCAGCCTATTACTAAAATTATACATATGCAGACTACTTTAGAATATAAATGCAAATCTGAACATTTCCTACCAACTCATGCTACTTTATACAACACCACCTGCTTATACCCAGTTCACATCACAGCCCCACCTTACCCACACCTATACAAATCAGGCCCTGATATGCCAGGTAAGAAATATGCAGACACTGTGATAAATGATAATCTAAGCCAATCTCATGACAAAATGGGCTGAAATGAAAAGGCAGTGAAGGATTTACATAACTCTCTCTATTCAATGTCTTCCTCCTCCTCCTATTTCTTCAATTCTCTCCTCTAATATGCTAAAGCCTGTTACCTGCATACTGACTCAACACTACTCTTTGTTTATTCTTTTTGAAGATACTGAAACTTGATCAACAGCAGCTACCCAACTTGCCCCTAATCTTAAACAACTTACTGGACTATGAACAGACTGCCTCTATCCTACTATCCCAAACATCAAACTTCTTCAGTTACTCACTAAACAACCCAGGTTATCTAAACATGCACACAGTGATACACTTGAACGTGCACACTTTACAACCAACACAGCCTACCTAACTTTATTTCTAGTCTTGTATGATATGCAGACTGAATGTAAATCTGAAAACTTCACTTACTATTTTTATCACAATTTCCAGTCATGCATCCCACCTACAGATTTCTCAACCCATACATGTCTCGAGTGAAATGTGCAGACAAACTGTGATGCTCATGTGTACGCAACTCTTATCTCTAAATATATGCAGACCACCATCTTACTCAGATCCACACAAATCTTCTACTTCAACTTTTTTTTTTTTCAGTTTATATGCCTATGTGTCTAAATATATAACATGGTCAGATGGGTGGGTAGCCGAGCAAAATGCCAAAGAACAAGAGACTGAAAACAAAAGAAACAAAGTGGAATATTACTTGATCTGGATCCATGAGAAAACAGAGAAGTTGAGATCTAGAAAAGAAAATGATGAAGTGGGAAGGTATATATAGGCAGAGGAAGTAAGTGTAAAATATATCAGTTATTTTGATATAAGTATGAATACGTGATTTGCTCATCAGTTATCAAAGAAACGTTATATAGGCATTTAATCTGATTGTTTATGTTAATGTCCTCTTATAATTGCGTGCGAATTCAAAGGGCTGAGGTCTGTTTGTTGTTTGAAGCAAGATGAATGGTAGCTTGATAAGGTAACTGATGAGCAGGTGCGAACAAATTAAATACACACGTTCTTTGATTTTAGAACTTGCGTGATCGAAGCAGAATTTGAACAGTATGATTTGTGGCAAGATCAGAGGAGGAGAAATCAGTAATTCATGACATCAGTTACACAAGAAATAAAGTGAGAAGGGGCCGAGAGTTACAACCCATATGAAGTTTGAAAATATGAAAATATACATGCGTGATTTATGGTTTGTTAAAAGTTTGAACGTTACAATGCAAATCTTCACTACATTATATATTTGATTTTTAACGTTGATATCAATAAATGAAATGGTAAATTTATGTAGGCGGGGAAATGGAGAGTATACGAATTTAAGAAAAAGAAACTGTCCTTTAAACCCGATAACGTTCGTCTTAAAAGTCACTGACTGATATTATCCTTCGAAAATATTTGAAAACTTGATTTTTACACTACGTTAAACAGACGCAGTCTAAAACATCAAAATTTTTGATAAAAATAACATTTTAAAAACACACGTTTTACTACGTTGCTTATACCCTATATTTGACGCGTCTTTTAAACGCGAAATTTTACAGTTTAAACATAGCTTAAATTTTTCACAGTTATTACTTAATTTTATTGACACAACAATTTTATAAAAAATAAATCTCCAGATTAAATCTTTAAACTATATTGTTAAACACAATTTATATACAAATGTATTTCAAAATTAAATAATTGAAATAAAATAAATAGCTAAAACTAGGGTTGTTACACAACTAATAATACAATGAATAAAGAATTTTCAGATATAATGACTAAAGAATTTGAAGTGAGTCATATGGGAGAACTAAGTTTCTTCTTAGGACTTCAAATCAAACAATTAGATAAAATAATTTTCATTAGTCAAGAAAAATATGCTAAGGATTTAATTAATAAATTTGAATTGACCACTTCTGGTGGGAAACCAACTCCAATGACAACTAATGTAGCTTTAAGTAACGAAGATAAATCAAAAGATGTTGATCAAAAATTATATAGGGGACTGATTGGTTTGCTAGTTTATAACAGCAAGTCGTCCTGACATCATGCATAGTGTTTGTCTCTGTGCAAGATACCAATCTCAACCTAAAGAAACTCACTTAAAAGCTGTTAAAAGAATTTTAAAATATGTAAAACATACTTTAGATTATGGCTTATTTTACTCTAAAAACGGTGTATTTAATTTAATTTCATATTGTGATGCTGATTACATTGGTTGTAAATCTGACCAAAAAAGTACAAGTGGAACTTGTCACATTCTAGGACATTCTCTAGTTTCCTGGTTTAGTAAGAAGTAAAACACTGTATCTTTATCAACAACTGAAGTAGAATATATATCTGCTGCTTTGGCTTGTTCTCGAGTTATATATATACAACAAACTTTAAAAGATTTTGGATTAACTATAACTAAATCACCAACTTATTATGATAATACTAGTGCAATAAATCTATCTAAGAATCCTACTCATCATGCTAGAACAAAACATATTGATATTAGACATCATTTTCTTAGAGATAATATAAGTAAAGAAGTCATAACACTTTAATATATTAATACTGAAAAACAAATTGCTGATATATTAACCAAACCATTAAATGAATAAAACTTTACTAAATTTAGAAGAGAATTAGGTATATGTTCATTAACTGAAATATAAAGTATAGTTAATAATTAGTACAAATTAGAAAAAAAAAATTAAAAATTGAACTGGACATGTCGACATGACCCATCCCCCTATGTCGACATATAGGCCGAGATTTTTAAATTTAAATTTCCCTCTAAAATTAGTTATTAAGTTTTATATTTATATATTTTGACTTTTATTCATTTTCTCTGTTCTATTCTCTGTAATAAACTTCTAAAACAGTAAATTAATGGCTTCCTCTTATAATAATGAACCTTCTTCACCCACTTCTCCTCATTCTGGTCCTTTTTAACGATCCACACACGTACGAGTCATCAAATTGCAAGAGACGATGAAAGGTTTGCTTCAAATGATGATGGAAATTTAAGTGAGTCAACTGCGAATGACAAGAGAACAAGATAGGAAAGGTAGAATCCTTAGGAATTTATAAAACTTCCTTATGGATAACCATGACAATTCCATTGTCATCGAAGAATCATCACAAGCCATGGATTCTGAAGAAGAAGAGCATCTACAAGAACCACATGAGAATCACGAAGAAGAACATCCTCTGCCGAATCCGGATGTTTATATGGACAAAGACGATGGCGTGATTTGAGTTGGAGAGGTCCTTTTTGACGCTAATGGGGACTTGGTCGAACAACGTGGAAACTTTTATCTCCACCATCCAAATTGTTCGGTCCATAAATCACCAATAGTTAATGGTCCTCGTTAAGTGTTTTTTTTTCGTTTTCTTGATTGTATATTTGTCTGTTAATTTATATATAAGTGTTATCTCAATTAATGCTCTTCTAAAAACAATCTTTTGTGTAAGATCTTGAATTCCCTTTAACTTAGGGTGCTATATTTCATATGTTATCATACTTATGTCATATGTTTGTTTATCTCTTTTTTTTATTAAGTTCAAGGTTTATAGGTTATCTTTTTTTGTTGATGACAAAGGAGGAGAAGTTATATAAAACATTATGCTTGGAGTAAGGGGGAGTTGTTGGAGTAAGGGAGGGTTATGGTATGATTGAAGTGGTAAGTATATTTTAAAGTTGTCATCATCAAAAAGGGGAAGATTGTTAGGAACTGGAGATAGTGATTTTGGTGACAACAACCTTTGCAATTTATTTTATTATAACTTATATACTAACACTATTGTCTAGATATATATGAATGTTATTATGCAGGATATATATATAAGGCAGGTAATGATTATTGAAGAATGTACAGTATAAAGATCAAGAATGAAGAAATCATGTTTGAAGACTCATGAGTTCAAGATCAAGATTTCAAGATATGTATCTAGTTTTTGTTGTCGTTAAAACTTCATAATAGCACGAAAATCTTCATTCCAAATTTCATTTGGGATGGAACTCATTTCTACCTTCTTAGTGGCTTACAAACCTACGACAAGTAGCTTACAAACCTACGACAAGGGCTTACAAACCCACGAACATTCTGGTTTTGTACAAGTTTTCGAGTCCTGATATGATGAGATATTCTACAGGAAGAAGCTTGCAAAACTACTTTAAAATGGTTTTTCAAAATGATTTTCAAATCTGCTTTTCAAAATATTTTAGCCTTAAAATTATCTTTTCAAATGATTTTCAAAAAGATGTTTTAGCCTTAAAATATTATTTGTTTTTTTAAAATAAACTCTTGTTTTAATACTTCATTTCAAAACAAATTTTACATTGTTTTTTAACTAGGGATGTCGACATCATGGGATACCACATGTCGACATGGTGGCCATTAAATTCAAAAGTTTCAATTTTCAAAAGAAGTGTCTATTCATTTAAATCTCTTCACGAAAGGTTATGACCGTTGGTGCTTTATAAACAGCCTTCATAAACGAATTTGTTTAAAAACCAATTTATTATTTTCTTCACTTCTTCTTCTACACAAATCCATATTCTAAAAATTCATATTTTTAAGATCGTGCCGAAATTCTACCAAATTCTCAAGTGAATCAAATTAGAATCTCATTCTTCTTTGATTCTCTGCCCTCTCTCGAAGATAAAAGTGCTATTTAGATTTATAGGATCAATTTGTAATCAAAAGTTTATTGAGTCTCTCTATAAGGTGTGGTTGTGCCCGAAAATCAATTGGGTGATCTTGTATCCCGTAAATCAAGAGAGTTTGCCCCAGACTCATGAGACATGAGGGTACCTCAAGGCCTTTAGAAATTGAAGATTGTAATCTCGACATTGGTATAATAAATATCTGTATGAGGTGTTTGCCTTGGTACAGGACTGGATGTAGGGTAACTCCGAACCAGTATAAAATCCGGTGTGTTTTTTCCCTTTACTGCTTTTTATTTACTTTCTACATCTGTGTTTGATTCTGTGATTGTTCTGTGATTAAGTTTTGCATTTGTTTATATCATAATTTTTAAATTAGTACATATAAGTCTTAGAATCCATTAAACACTATTCACCCCCCTCTAATGTTAAATTAGCCTTAAGATTCTTAATCCGCACTCCCTTTCAAAAGCTTGCCATTTACCCGTTGAAATCGAACATAAAGCATTATGGGCAATAAAAAACTTAAAATTTGATCTTGAGAAAGCTGGCAAACACCGAAAACTACAACTCAATGAACTCGAAGAACTTTGGAACGACGTGTATGAAAATGAGAAAATTTACAAAGAAAGAACAAAAGTTTTTCATGACAAGTCAATTCTAAGGAAAACATTTTCTCCTAACCAAAAAGTTCTTTTATATGACTCAAGACTTCATTTATTCCTAGGAAAACTTAAATCGAGATGGACCAGACCATTTGTGGTACGAACTGTTTTTCCATATGGTGTCGTAGAAATAGAAAACCCCCGGGATGGATCGATTTTCAAAGTAAACAGTCATCGTCTGAAATCTTTCTTGGAATTGCCAAATAACCAAGAGTAGGAGCTTATGATCCTTCACGAGCCAAGCTACGTCTAGTGTGAATGTTGACCCAATGTACATGTTTTTCCCCGTTACACTCATTATATCGTGCATAGACTGTGGGGATACAGTCAAAAATTAAGTGTAAGGGGAGTATCATTTCTATTTCTTTTAGTTTCATGGCATTTTTTTTGAATTTTCATATCTCAAAAACATTTTCTCTTTAGCATTGATTTATTTTTGAAGAAACACTATAGGATAAGTATAAGTTTTGGTTAATAAATTGAAATTTTTGAAAATTTATTTGTCTTAAAAAAAATAAAAATGAAGTTTGGTTACAGATAACAATGGTTTAACTAGTATATAGGAAGATTCATATGTGTTAATTATGAAATATATCCTGAATGAAAATCTTTGTTTAAAAAAATGGTAAATTTAAAGTAAAGGATATGACATTTTTATCTTCTAAGTTAAATGGTGCTAAGCGGATTTTGCAAAGTGAATATTAGTCATGCATCTCTAAAACCAAAGTTAATTCAAACGGCGTCCTCCTTAAAAAAAGTTGTAAAGCGGGTCCGTATAATTGTTTTCCTACAGCAGCATTTATTTTTTGTTTTTTTTGCGCAGTGCTTAAAAAAATTTCAAAAAATTGTAAATATTAAAATTAGATTTCTAAAAAGAAAGAAATTGTAGACATATCTGCAATTATTATAGACATATCTACAATTATTCCATATAATTACAGATATGTCTGCAATTATTCACTGAATAAATGCATTCGATAAACATATGAATAATTGAGAATATGTATGTAATTATTCCATAGAATTGCAGATATGTACGCAATTATTCACTTAATAACCGCGTTGAATAAAAATTTATATAATTGCAGACATGTCTACAATTATTCCATATATTAGCAGACATATATGCAATTATTCACCGAATAACATTACCTTGATTTAACAATCAGGATATTTTCGTAAACATCTGCACTTATTCATTAAAATTGCAGACATCCGCAATTTTTAGTTGCAAAGACATGCTATCCAGAATAAATGCAGACGTGTCTGCAATTATTTTCTAAAATTGCATACATATCTGCAAGTATTTCTGAAACATACCGTGTGTCATTTTTTCCCTTTTCATCCTTGTTTTTTGATTTTTTTGACATGAATACGAAGATAAATATTAATTGAAATAAGTTTTAAAATTTTGAAGTTTTTTTCGTTTTTTTTATATTTTTTTCATGATTTTCGAAAAATAAGGACCTAATTTACATACTTTTTTCCACTGGGGTTTTGTGAGTTTTGAAACTTATCAAGGACCTATGCCAAAAGTACCCTTTGGCAAAACTCTCTCTTTTCAAAAAAAAAATATAGAAAAAAACACAAAAATATATATAAGATTTTTTTGTATATATGTATATATTTTTAACACCTAGAGTCATGTGTTCACTCGCCATGCTTTGTACCCTTCTCATGTAAGCCTGAAAGACAGTGCACAATCGGTATATCTGGCCTTAGTTTATCTAAGTTAGGTGTATGTATATAAAAATTCTTTTTAATAATGCCTACATTCGATAAGTGTTCACACTTTTGTGTTCACTCGCCACACTCTGTATTCCCCTCACATAAGTCTGCAAGGCAGTGCATGGATAATATATCTGGCCTATGTTTACTTGAGTTATGCATATGTATATATTATTAATACCAATAAAATTTTCAAATAAGAGAGAGAAAGCAATTGAAATCCAAGCACCATTTTAACTAGTTTGATTTGACTTGTTATTGGAAAGAAATAAAA
Source organism: Allium cepa (assembly GCA_030765085.1). Taxonomy (NCBI): domain Eukaryota; kingdom Viridiplantae; phylum Streptophyta; class Magnoliopsida; order Asparagales; family Amaryllidaceae; genus Allium; species Allium cepa. Next base: position 111,326,723 of record CM060945.1, on the reverse strand, counting down.
ATACCACTTTGATAAACTTCGATAATCAACTAAGAATCTATTTCATAGTTACACTATATTATCGACCGAAACAATGATTTAGACTATAGCCCATTTGTTTCGATAACTTCATTTTTATTGGAAAGTTTGACGAGTAAACGACTTAAATTTCAAGATAATGACCAAAACCTATATTTAACTTATTTGTGTCATTTTAAAAGTAAATCCTTCATTGTAAATATTTTCAAAAACCTATATTCATCTCTTTGTAAATAAATCTTGCATTTTGTAAATATTTTCACTTTGCATTCGGATTTTGTAGGTAATATCAGCGGAAAACCCTCACGAGACAACACTAGTACTACTGGGGACACCCAGAGGTTTAACGGCTTATTGCATACGCTCAATGCAATCGTGATCCCTATGAAAACGGATTCATCTTAGTTTTTCTTTATTGGAGAATGAATAAAAAGATAAGTGTGAGGGTATTTGATGTGCATGTAAATGTGCATATATTTACATCCATATTTTATATATTTTTATTTAAATAAATGTCATATTTGGGCATTTTAACATGTTTAAAATCAAAATTCAATTATTTTCAAATCATCGTATATTTATCTTCATTCAGGGGCGAAATAGTCATTTTTGTGCATGTGCCAATTTGAGAATTTTTACTTGGACATTTTTTTATGATTTTGTAGGAATTTAGATGCATATGGAAGATGCTTTTATGAAGATACTTGCATGCACAAATGAATACGAAGGAATGAAGAGGGAAATAATTCAAGCTCGTGATCATGGTGGACTCCACCCACTTACATAAATCTACAATTAGAAAGCTAATTGACAACTAAGTGGAGGTTAAAGCTTCATGCATATTTAATGATGAATTAATTAGTGGCTAATGGTTACTTGGTGGCAATACTTCCTAAAGGGTATTTTGGGAAACACCCTAAACATTGAATTAAGGTTTTATGCATATATAAATAGCCCTCTTATGTACATGTAAATATCTTAGTTAGGAAATTAAGAAAGCAAGTTGTAATGTCAAAGTTTCATTAAATAAAAATGGTTTCCTAGCCTCTTTCTCTTTTCTTTTTTACATACTTTTATTTACTTTTATGCTCGTTTTTATTCTTATGCTCTCTTTCATTTCATGTTCATATCTTAGATTTACATTTATGCACTTGGTTTAGTTCATTTCCTTTTAGTGGTTAATGTTCTTTTTCTTTCTTTATTTTCTACTTCATTTTATTTTTTATGTTAAAATCTTTATGTGTTGAAATGATAACACAAATAAGAGGCTAAATCCCTACAGTTTAGGAGTAACGAAGCTTTCTTTTATCATGCAGTTTCAACGTAATTTTCTATGTATGATCTCTTTTGTGCTTCATTAGACAATGGATGTTTATGTTTGTTTGTGTTTTATGTTGAATTTGATAGCCTACTTTGTTTATAACAAATAGGCTATGCTTATCTCATTAATCACAAATTGCCTCTTCATCTAAATATGATCATGACAATGAAGTGAAGTTTTAATCAAAATTCGACGATCTATGTTACTAATTAATAGTAAATAGATCATGCTTAAACTAGATTTTGGTTTTATTTTTTATGCCTTATTTCATGAGATTTGAAAAAGCAGGACTAGATTTGTATTATAGTATGATGGTTTGATTTGTGTAAGTAATAACTCAAATAGGCCATGCTTATGATAAATACATCACTAATCCTACTTAAATTAAAAATAGATCATCGTTTGATTTTACGTTAATTTATGTGAAAAATATAAGAAAGTGGATTTGCCTCTAAATTGAATTTTAATCACATAGTTTTTAATCTCAACATTTGCTTTGTTTTCTAGTTTCAAAACAATCTCCACTTTTGGTTTAATTTGATTAATTAGAAAAATTTAAAATCTTAATAATTCCCTGCGCATCAGCCTGTACTTGCCACATACTAAAATTGTATGTCATGCATTTGCGGTTATTTTAATTTGAAATTTATCGATGATTTTATAATCCGATAGAAAATTCATCGTTAAACATTGAATTTACTTTAGAGATCAACAGAAATAGAGCTATGGGATGCTCCAGTATCAAGAAGAATACGAACAGAAAAAGACAAGAATGGATTTCAGAATGAAGGGATTCATATTTAAACATTTATTTTATCTGTTTGAGAATATATATATACATACTAGTTATATAAGTTTAGTATAAAGGTGTTAGTGTGTGTGTATATATATATATATATTATTTTAAGTGTATGTTGATTTTAAAAAAAATGTAAGCTTGATTTATTTATTTATTTATATGTTTGAAAAACATGTAAATTAAATTTGTGATGTTTGAACTTAGAATATAAATTTCATATGTGTATATATAGTTCTAGGTGGTTGTAAAAGTTCGCTTATACCATTTATCTTCATCGTTCCAGTTCTGATCTGATCCGTTTCATCAATTCGAGCCAATCAGCTTTGATCGTTGAATTCGTGTCGTTTTTGCTTTTCTTGGATTTGAAATTTAATTTTAGTGTCTGTATCAGTGTGCGTATCTGTGTCTCCTTCTATATTCTCTAGCCTCGAAAGGTGAGCAATCACTCACGATTAACATTCTTTTATTCATTAAATTTGATTTCAATTGAAACGACAATTGAAATATGCTGCTGTAATTATTTAAAATTGTTATATATGCTATTATATGTAACTGTTCACTTGCGGGATATGACACCATATCCTGTTGTTTATATTATATTGTTATTGTTGATATATGCCTGTTATTTTATTGTATTTTCTGTTATCACTCTGCAAGTTCCCTGTAGTTTAGAAATCACTATGGGTTGAAATGATACATACCCGAACAGACTTTAGAATAGGAGAAAATCGTTAAGGGTTGAAATGATAAACCCAAGCGATTTTCATTTAATTGAATTTGGGATTACGGGTTGAAATGATATCCACCCGTACATATTTAGTATACGGATTGAAATGATAAATATCCGTAGCACTTGACTATATGATAGGAAATATATACAGACACCGTTGGTCCATATAAATATTTTGAAAATAATTTCTATAAATTTGGAAAGAAATATATGGTCTAATAAATTTGATTCTTAAGATATTATATAAATGAAAATTGTATATATAGATTTAGTAGTAATATTTGACTTAAATTAGATTGATTTAATACATAAATATGGTTAAGTATTTATGTAAATCTATATTTCAAATAGATTCTCTTGTAATAAATTGAATAATTAAGATTGGGAGATAAATTTGGGTTTATTTAAAATGGTATTTAAATAAAGATTTATTTAATTAAATCGATTTGAAAATTTTGAATGGGAAATTTAAAAGGTATGATTTTATAACTGGATTTTTGATATTAGTGATTTAATGAATATTTCACGTTTAAATAAATTAAAGAAAATATTGAGTAAAATGTAATTTAAGGTTACTTAAATGATATTGAATCTAATAAGGGAGTATTTCAAGACTAAATAATAATGAGGTTAAATCGAGATCTATATGAAACTATTATATAGAACATTTAAATATTAAAGCCTTGAACTATATTGGAATTTAAATGGTTTATGTTGAGATTCGGATCTGTATTTGAAATCAACGTAGTTGAATTTGTTATTTAGCAACTAAATTGAATTAAAATGAAAATTTAGGTTGAACTATTATTATTTAGAAAACTAAATTGAATGAAAATTTAGATGAAACGTTGAATACTTAAAGTTTTGAAATATATGGAAATATAAAGGGGTATTTATGATTATAAATCCGAATTTGAGATCGATAAAATTTAAGTGGTTATTTTAGAAATTGAGTTGAATTTAAATTGATAAATTGAGATTGAATTTAATTTGAATGGGAATGTCGGGTTGATGTTGGAACGATTTGTTAAGTTGAGGAAATTGAAAATACTTTACTGTATAAATTATTTAATATATATAAATGCTATTTTGGGAAATATAGAGATATTTGAAGTGAAAATGAGATTTGGTTTTGAAGTATAAATTAAGCTGAAATGACCACGGTGTTATAATGTATATTTCTACCTTGTAGAAAGTTCCATGGACCCTTAGAGGATGGTTATCCCAAACATGCTTTAAGTTATTTGTATTTCAGTTGATATTTCACTTGAGTTGGATTTATTGATATAAGAATGTTAATCCTGACTCGAGTGTTTTGTGTTTTGCTTTATGCTCGGGTCAGACTGAGTGATACAGCATTTTAGACTCACCTTTGGAATTCGGAGCTTCATTTGGAAATCCAGCTATCGATTCAGATTCCAGCCTTTCCAGTTGATTGGTTCAGAGAAGTCATCTGTTGCATTGGAGACTTCACTGCATTTGAACTATTCGGTTGTATTTTTCTAACTCTGATGTATATAGTAGCTTCATGAACTACTATTCTTTATCTATTCCACTGCATTATATCACTCTGTGATATGTGATTGATTTATTTACTGTATATTTTAAGTTTTGCCAAATTTTAATTAACAATTTGGTATTTTGAGTTATTTAAGTCGGATATGTATGGTTTTATTGTCGATTTGAATGGTCCAAAATAGCGGGTTGTTACAGTTGGTATCAGAGCTTTGGCTCTAGGCAAGACTTAGCATACATGGTAAATTTATTTACAGAATCACTTTCGTTCGAGTTGAATCTCTCCCTTTTGACTCAATTTCCTTTGAACTTTAGAACGTTCTCTATGGTTTCGAAATTCATTCTCGTCTCTCTCTAATTATATTCGTTCGATTCTGGAGTATCCCATAACTCAACTGAATGATTCGTAAAAGGGGATGAAAACTCCTTTTCAATTGGCATCGATTTACCGAAGATTTTGTATCCTCGGTTTACGATGCTGCTATATCTTGATATACCGAATTCTATCTCTAGCGATCGAATGTCGATTTGTTTTGGAATTCCGCATCAATTATATTCCTGAAGTCACGGTTGACCCGGTTAAAGTCGCCCGCGAATTATAGAAGTATATCCATCTTCTATTTTGAAATTTAATTATCTCATCTTCGTTCGAGTCTATCTTCGTATCAGGATTGTATTGATTGGAGTTCCTCTAATTTAAATCTCTATCTTTGTTTTGAAATCCATTCTTGAATCACCCTTTGAAAAATCGGGTATGTTGTATTTTTGAAATTGTTTATACTGAAATTATTATTTTGATAACTATGATTTATTCTATATATAAAAGTAAACATGTTTTCGATAAGGATTATATACCTATATATAAAACAAATAAGAAATGTTATTCTATATATAAAAGTTTTGAAAGGATTTAAAATTTTGGAAATTTATAAGAAATTGATTTATATAAAAATGATTTATAACCGAAGGGTTAAATTTGAAATTCGAGAATTGAATTCCGGTATTTTGAAATTGGTTTTAAGATTTTGGGAAATATATAAAAATAATACGATTTAAAAGTATTTTCGAATAAGAAATGTTTCAAATGAATTCAAATGAATTCCAATAATTTTGAAGAAATTTCAAAGAAGGTTTCAAGAAAATAAAAGTCCAGAACTCACTTATGTCGCTGGAAAATAATTTCGGTGATGAGTGCACGCATCATCGACATTGATTTTCGAGTTTCAGAGTGGGGGAGAGGCCTCTTTAATAGCTTCGATATGCGAGTGATTTTGTAAAACCATTTTGATTTCAAATTTCGAAGTATAATTTGATATTTTCGAAAGATATATGCATATATTTGAAACAATTTAAAGTGAGACCAGTGTTCAGTCCTCGAGTTTCGGATCTGATTTAGTATAATCCTATCTATTGAAATTGATTTATTGATTTATGTTGATTTTCAACTCTTGATTTTGGAAATTTGATTTCCCTAACTATTTTGAATGTTCGAACACTTCCAAATCGAGATTAAATTTTCAAATCTAAGAAATTTCGAAGAGTACAAAATGTTTGATAAAGAATATAAATTTAGTTTTGAAATGTTTTGAAAAAAAAATAGTTTTGAATAATGGTTTTCAGAAAGGTAAATTGGATATTTCAAATAGAAATAGATAGTTTAAAAGTTTTAAAGGGATAGTTATAAATTTGGAAACCATTTTGAGTATTATTGATTTTGAGAAAATATTTGGTTTTGAAATTAAATTGAAATTAAAAACCAGTACTTATATGGTGATTTTGGAAATGAATTTGTTTGACTTGAAATATTTTAATTTGGAAACTGGAATAATTTTCTAAACCTATTATTTTGGGAACTTTGAAATTTAGATATTTAATTTGGAAGAAAATTTGGTGAAATCATATATGATTTTGAAACTGAATTGATATTTAAATGATTTGAAATTGAGAATCTTATATTATTAAGCACTTGATTTGGGAGTGGTCAAACTTATATAAAATGGATTTGTATAAGTATGAAGTTGATTTGAAATCTATTGATTTGAAAGGTACTCAATTTGGAAAGAGAATTTTATATAATCGAAGTCTATATAAGTATGATTTGATTTGATTTGGAAAGTATTCGATTTGGAAAAAAGGAATCCTATATATGTGGACTTTATATAAGTATGATATTTGAAAGTGATTTGAAAAGATACTATATGATATATATTTTCGAAGTAAAGATATGGAAAGCGCCTTCTGCTTTGATATCCGCTTTGTGGCCACATCGTGGATTCATTCTATCGATATTATTCTCTCTGATTTTTGGTTTTTCGGATGTAATACTCGAGTGTTCCCACCGTGGCGTAACCCATGGTTTTTTTTCTCTCGCGACTGCATAGCGCAATTGCCTGGCCGAGTCTGGCCTAGGGGTACGGATTGTTTCCTGAGGAATCTAGGCGTAACCATTGTGTATCCTGCAATCCGTGTAGGTCGTGAATAGTAGCGAAACTGCCTGGCTGAGACAACCTAGGGGTACGGATTGTTTCCTGGGGGACCCAGGCGTAACCATTGTGTATCCTGCACTCTACTAGTCATCATGGCGTAACTCGCAGGGCTGAGAAAGCTTGCGGATACAGATTGTTTCCTGGGGGATCCAGGCGTAACCATTGTGTATCTGCGAACCATGGTCGGACAAAGGTTTTGGTTTGGTTGTTTTGTTTGGATTGTACTTTCCATATCTGTTTTAAAGGGTTTTCAAGTATTTTCACTAGGTGTTGAAACAAGTCTACTAAGTACTTGAAGAATTCTAGCTTTGCGCTTGATCAACGCATGGCCAGAGTCTGCAAGAACGAGGATAAACTTGTTGAAACATCGAGTTATAAAAGTATTTTCGAAAGAAAATTTTATTTCGATATAATAGTATTTTATTATAAAAGTATTATTATAAAGGTATTTATTATAAAAGTATTTTTCCCAACAAAGAAATTTTGAATTAATATTTGAAATTTAAATTCTTATGGTTCTAGATTAATTATTCGTGCCCGATACTATTCCTTGCATCTACCTTATCTACTCAGTTTAGTTATTCACCTTGATTCTGTTTTCCAAACCTACCTTCCTTCCTTGTTGGATATATCCTTTTTAAATATTGCTTATTTGTATACTACATTGTTTAATAGAAAAATTTAGTGTTATAAATATTTTAAAGTTATTAATTTAATAAAACATGTTTAAATAAAATGATTATTGATGTATCTATAATATTGAAAGTATCTTAAGATAAAGTAGTAAAAAAATAAAAATTTATGAAGTTTTCAAATGAATATTTCAAGTAAAATTTATATAATTTTAAAATTTATTGTTTATCTTGTCTTTCAATCTATTTTCTTTCTGGTTGTTTTAATTCTCCTACCTTCTTCCTTTTCGGGGACGAAAAGTTTTGAGTGGGGGAGAGTGTAACAGCCCAAACTTTAGCAATATTTTATTTTTTATTTATAACCCTAGGGTTTTATTTTTCGAAAATTTGATTGTTTAAATTTAATTATAAATAATCGCCCAAGATTTTTTATTAGTGTGAAAATTCTAAAATTCTTATTTTGGTTAAAACTTAACATTTTTTTGAAGTTATAAATCTTAAAATTTTTAATTTTTAATCTTTTGGTTTAATTTAATATATTCGTAACAACGTTTATTTCACCTTTTGTTCTTTAAAAAAACTGATTTTTACTTTTAAAAATTTAATATTTTACTTATATACATTTTTGAAATAAATTTCTTAGTAAATGTGTAAACAAATCATATTTTTATATAAGTAATAAATTTCCAAACTTTGTGTATAAATAAACTGTTTAATTTCACGTTTAAAAGGTGCGTTATTTGATGGAATAAATAATGTACATATACATACAAGAAAACGTATAAAATTTAAATCCGTTATTTCATTTTTTTTGGACAAAAATCACTGCGTCTGTTGTATGCATTCTAATTTTATTCACTTTCCTTTTACTCTCCTAATTTAATAGGAACGTTATTTACAAATTTTATAACCGTTCATCTTTTTAATTTCTTGCCATTGTTCCCATCAACGTGAGCTTTAAATTTTAAACGCATTCACTATTGTTTAAAAATCTTATTCCAATATCTAATCTTAGCTGACCGTTTCTTCTGCTTTAATTTCGAAACCCATTTGCTTAAAATTTGTTTAAAATCTAGTAACCGTGTATAACAAGAAAAATTAGTACTCAATCAAAATTGTGGTCTTTTTTTTTAAATCAATATCTATCTTATTTCTTGCCTATAACTGCTCATTAAAAATCAACGCTAGTTTAATTTCCTTTCCATTTCAAAGCAATTTGATTTATTGTCGTTCTTTCTTCTCCTTAAATTACGCTACCTCTCTGATCAAACCTATATAACTCACGCAAATATTCATTTCTCGACAAAATTTTATTTTTCTAACCTTTCCTTTCTACGCTCCCTGTTTCCACTTCTTTCTTTATGACCATTCATTATATATATACACTACAGCTGGAAAGTTATAAACGTATAAACTTAGAAACGTTTGGTATTTATTAAAAATTTAAAGCTTACCTTAAATTGTGACTTTTCTCTTTCCTTCCGTTCAAATTTAAACGCGCATCAATCAATTGCTTTAATAAATATTGTAGAATCAATGCACAGACGTCATCAATTTCATTTTATGGTGGTACGTTTTTTACGTTTCCTACTGTTTAAATTTTAAATAATTTGCTTTTATGGGTCAGCTGAATCAAAGCGATGTGACCGTTGCTATTTATTTCTTTTATTAATTGCTACAATTATTTTCACCAAATCAAGGGTTGACTGTTACAATCACTTTTATTTATTTATTCACTTAAAATTTGGTTGCCTATTCATTTTCTTCCGTTATATTTGCTTGAAAACATGCGGTTCATCCCTATTTATTTTCGCTTTCACTTCTCTTTTCTCTAGATCTGTTCGTTCCCCTCCCTACTTTTCTTTGAAGAAAAAAACAAACTGAAGCATGCGGCTGTCACCCTTATTTGCATCCGCCACTTCACCTTTCTTCCAAACCTCCTCATCAAATGAAACCCATCACCTCGCCCTCCGGTTGCTTCTGTTTGATCAGTGAGGTATGGGCGTGTAAGCACATATATGTTTGATTTATATTCGTAATTATATGTTTGTTTTTGGTTTTTGGTTTTTTGTTTTTGTTTTGTTAATTGTGATATACATACTATTTATATAAGTATTGAATACTTTTTTTTTCAAAAGTTTATTTTCATAACATGACAGTGTATATTTATATATAGTTTCTATTTGATCTTCCTCACAGCTAATAAGTCATGTTAATATTTTGAATTATGTATGCGACATTTTGAAGGGAACATACTATAAAATAAGTATCTTTCATTTTTAATAAGAATATATATAATTTTTGTGTTTTATATTTTAATATGTGTCGGCTTCTATTTGTTGATATCAGGTTTCCTATAATATGGTTATTCGCTTATGTAAGTCATATATTTGTTTTGTTACAGACTATATAAAATACTTTAATATATGTATATTATGCGATTTGTTACCATATGAGTTTCTATGTGGTACTGACTTATTTAGTTGATGATCGTATATATTTTGTTACAGTATTATATTTATACTATTTTGGATTTAAGTTGATTTTATAAATACTCTACTTTATAAATTATTTTAATACACATATATAATTTGGAAATTTATATAGGTTGAATATAATATGTTATTGAATGTAAAAATATGGATGGATTTAAATTATATATATATATAACATTTAATATATATATAGAAATAGTTATATATAAAAAAAAGTTTTCTTTTAAGTATTCATATTTAAACATTTATTTTATCTGTTTTAGAATATATATATATACTAGTTATATAAGTTTAGTATGAAGGTGTTAGTATATATATATATTATTTTAAGTGTATGTTGATTTTTTTAAAAAAATGTAAGCTTGATTTATTTATTTATATGTTTGAAAAACATGTAAATTAAATTTGTGATGTTTGAACTTAAAATATAAATTTCATATGTGTATATATAGTTATAGGTGGTTATAAAAGTTCGCTTATACCATTTATCTTCATCGTTCCAGTTCTGATCTGATCCGTTTCATCAATTCGAGCCAATCAACTTTGATCGTTGAATTCGTGCCGTTTTTGCTTTGCTTGGATTTGAAATTTAATTTCAGTGTCTGTATCAGTGTGCGTATCCGTGTCTCCTTTTATATTCTCTAGCCTCGAAAGGTGAGCAATCACTCACGATTAACATTCTTTTATTCATTAAATTTGATTTCAATTGAAACGACAATTGAAATATGCTGTTGTAATTATTTAAAATTGTTATATATGCTATTATCTGTAACTGTTCACCTGCGGGATATGACACCATATCCTGTTGTTTATATTATATTGTTATTGATGATATATGCCTGTTATTTTATTGTATTTTCTGTTATCACTCTGCAAGTTTCCTGTAGTTTAGAAATCACTATGGGTTGAAATGATACATACCCGAACAGACTTTAGAATAGGAGAAAATCGTTATGGGTTGAAATGATAAACCCAAGCGATTTTCATTTAATTGAATTTGGAATTACGGGTTGAAATGATATCCACCCGTACATATTTAGTATACGGATTGAAATGATAAATATCTGTAGCACTTGACTATATGATAAGAAATATATACAGACACCGTTGGTCCATATAAATATTTTGAAAATATTTTCGATAAATTTGGAAAGAAATATATGGTCTAATAAATTTGATTCTTAAGATATTATATAAATGAAAATTGTATATATAGATTTAGTAGTAATATTTGATTTAAATTAGATTGATTTAATACATATAATATGGTTAAGTATTTATGTAAATCTATATTTCAAATAGATTCTCTTGTAATAAATTGAATAATTAAGATTGGGAGATAAATATGGGTTTATTTAAAATGGTATTTAAATAAGGATTTATTTAACTAAATCGATTTGAAAATTTTGAATGGGAAATTTAAAAGGTAAGATTTTATAACTGGATTTTTGATATAAGTGATTTAATGAATATTTCACGTTTAAATAAATTAAAGAAAATATCGAGTAAAATGTAATTTAAGATTACTTAAATGATATTGAATCTAATAAGGGAGTATTTCAAGACTAAATAATAATTAGGTTAAATCGAGATCTATATGAAACTGTTATATAGAACATTTAAATATTAAAGCCTTGAACTATATTGGAATTTAAATGGTTTATGTTGAGGTTCAGATCTGTATTTGAAATCAACGTAGTTGAATTTGTTATTTAACAACTAAATTGAATTAAAATGAAAATTTAGGTTGAACTGTTATTATTTAGAAAACTAAATTGAATGAAAATTTAGATGAAACATTGAATACTTAAAGTTTTGAAATATATGGAAATATAAAGGGGTATTTGTGATTATAAATCCGAATTTGAGATCGATAAAATTTAAGTGGTTATTTTAGAAATTGAGTTGAATTTAAATTGATAAATTGAGATTGAATTTAATTTGAATAGGAAGGTCGGGTTGATGTTGGAACGATTTGTTAAGTTGTGGAAATTGAAAATACTTTACTTTATAAATTATTTAATATATATAAATAATATTTGGGAAATATAGAGATATTTGAAGTGAAAATGAGATTTGGTTTTGAAGTATAAATTAGCTGAAATGACCACGGTGTTATAGTGTATATTTCTACCTTGTAGAAAGTTCCATGGACCCTTAGAAGATGGTTATCCCAAACATGCTTTAAGTTATTTGTATTTCAGTTGATATTTCACTTGAGTTGGATTTATTGATATAAGAATGTTAATCCTGACTCGAGTGTTTTGTGTTTTGCTTTACGCTCGGGTTAGACTGAGTGATACAGCATTTTAGACTCACCTTTGGAATTCGGAGCTTCATTTAGAAATCCAACCATCGATTCAGATTCCAGCATTTCCAGTTGATTGGTTTAGAGAAGTCATCTGTTGCATTGGAAACTTCACTGCATTTGAACTATTCGGTTGTATTTTTCTAACTCTGATGTATATAGTAGCTTCATGAACTACTATTCTTTATCTATTCCGCTGCATTATATTATTCTGTGATCCGTGATTGGTTTATTTACTGTATATTTAAAGTTTTGCTAAATTTTAATTAACAATTCGGTATTTTGAATTATTCAAGTCGGATATGTATGGTTTTATTGTCGATTTGAATGGTCCAAAATAGCGGGTCGTTACACTCTTCTAGCCTAGTCTCATCGATACATCTTGCATAACACAAATCCTTCCCATTTTAAAACTTAATTTATTTAGTTTGATTAACAAACCAACTTTAATTGCTCGAACTAACCTCAGTCCTTTCAATTAACTTTTAAAGTGTCCTACATTTAATCAACCAAATATCTCTTAAGCAATTCTTGCAATCACATTCATTATATTCATTGATTTAATAATACCTTTTTATTACTATTTTAATTTAATTTTCCATACCATGGATCCTCTAAAGTATGAGGTGTTACATGTATATGATATGGTTATGATGTATCATTTTGTGTAGACATGTGCTTAGACATGTGATGTATTTATTGTGATACACCGACGTTGCACACACATACGTATGTATATAGGTGTGTGCGCGCGTGCGCACACACACTATTTCTGAATTATTGAATCCTAGAAAATCCTTGTGTATTACTTTGTGTCAAGATGAGATACGTATCGATGAGCTATATTATTATATAGAAACGTGTGTCTGTGTTGACCTAAAGGAGTGTATATAATGGAGTGCTCCTATCTTGTCATTTACTCAATGCATTTGCACGATTAACTCCCTCTTATAGCATAGGTACTGAGCCGGGGTGTCACACCAACTCCAATGATACTAATCTTCGACGTCGAAAGAGACGAATCATCTCTTAAGTAGCGTTTCACTTTAAATTGTTTATATAATACCCAACTACGGTCATACCACCATAAACGATGTTATGTGATTGAGTATAACCAAAATATAATTTATACACTTAGGAACACAATATTCTCAAGTCATAAGATGACTGCACATTGTCGTGTGAGATCTACAATTTGATTAGATGTAATTACCCCATGAACGACTCTCGGTGAATCGTTTTATATTTGTTTCAAACAAATACAAATACACAACTCTTTGGTGCTCCTAATGTTTATGAGTAAAATAGCTATTCATCGTATGAATAGCGTTACGTACAATAGTCTCTACTATCAACATCCAAACATCCGACTCTCCAGACATCTTCACTATAAACATTTATCATTTATAATCAGTTAAAACTACTAACATGCGACTTATTTTAACTTTAATATTTGAAAACTTCACATAAGAAACTTACAACAACCATAACTTGCAAAAATAGTTAATAAGCAGAAGATTGAAAAGTACAACATTTTTACGTAAAATTATTTACAAATTATGCAAAACCCATTTCTTGGAAATAAGTTCTTATTGCTACTTGGAAAGCGAAAGGAAAAGCTGTATTTGGGCCTAGGCTTAATTTCCGAATTTGCATCTGTTCGTTCTGAAAAACCCTTGGTGTTTTTCTTTTTAGCATGTTACCGCAGAACCTGAAAAGAAAATAACAGTACGGCGATGAAAGTATTGCGACGAAAACTCTTTGTCGGCTTTCCATTAGCAAAAGCAAAGGTAACGCTCTCGATTAGATTGTTTTCTGATTTTTATCTAATTAGACACTTGCCAAGAATTGGATTCTTCTTAATTTCTCGAAAAGTGAATATGGTGTCTGAAATTAGGTGAATTTAGGTATGGAAAGCAGTGGAACTAACTAATAAAGCTTTATTGGTTAATGCAAAATAGTATATTTTGGAATCAAAGCGACGCCAAAAATGCTGTTGCTAATACACCAAATAGCTCATAATGTTTTCTGAACGCCTGCGTCCTGTTTTGTTTGAATTTCAGTTTTTTTTTTTTCCTCAGCTAAAACATGTTGCCATGTTACAATTTCAGAGTGAAAAGGCAATTTTGGAATTAAACCTTGAAACACATAGCCATGGATCCAAATTGTTCAGTTTCTCTAGTGGACTTTAATTTTAATTTTAATTTCTCATGTTGAATTGTTGCCCTTGTGGATTTTAATTTTTATTGCTTATATTGAATTTGTATAAACTGTCAATAGCGAAACAATAATATTCCTATAACATTAAAAAAATGCGTGCTGCTATTGGCAGCCACAAAAGTGCTTCTGGTTACCATTAAATTTTCAGCAGATGTCAATTTTTTTAAATGCTACTTGCCATCAAATTCTAATTTTCCATTTAGAGCCTTTCAATGCAGAATGGTTGTCCAAAGCTTTTACTCTATATTCATTAACAGTCTTCCACCACCAAAAGGTGGTAAAATTGAGTATTTGAGTACCTATTTGACGAAACAAAATAACGTATGGCAACGGTAAACGTGTAAGCAAATTTTAGTAAAGATTTTCTGGGTGCTAATAGTAATGCACTAAAATATTGCAAAAACACAAGTAGTTGATACACCACATCTTTTTAGTCCACCAAATACAAGAGCAAAATTTAATTTTATATAGTAACATATGCATGCTACATATTCTACAAGTCAGTGATTTTATATCATCATCATCTTTTTCAAATATTTTTTGTATGGAGGTAAAGATGACAATAAAGCACGACATGAACTATATACATCATCCTTTTCATAATGTATTAGATTTTACTTATTTATGTTTAGTAATATGATCTATTTTTATCTGCTGTGAAGAAAAGGATTAGTTATTTGAAATAATAGGAGCTAAAGTAAACATGAATATACAGAAAGAGGAGAGCAATTTCGGCCTTGATAACGAGCATTTATTAAACGATTGTGCATGGAAAAAAGGATAGCAAGAAAAAGGCATGAAAATTAAATGCTAAATAGTATCAGTCCCCAACTATGAATGAACTTTGCTCAATAATATTTGACTCGTGCTTATTCTACATTAATTAGGCTAACTGAATATTCGTTATTTTAGAATTTTAATTTAATGCTCAATTTAAAAAAGAAACCAGAGAATCAAGCTTTTTGTTTGTAAACTTTGAGAAAGTATGCACTATGTCCCCCAACAAATACTTTAGATACATTCACATGAATAGTGTAACAAGTAAGGTGCTTAGCACTAGTAATAACGATTAATGTGGTTGTGGTACACTGCATAATTATCAGAAGAAGTTTCATGTATCATGGAGAAAAATACATAGAGTCGTTCTCTTTGAACATAATAATTGCAGATGTTTTAGATCATGATTTTTGCATGCTCATATGATTCAAGGTTTTCGTCTAATTCAAATAGAAGGAAAGATTGTTCGATGAATAAATAGAATAGTTATGATGTAAAGAATAGTGAATTTAAATATAAGAGAGAAAACAGGTTGAGAGGATGAAGAAATGATGAAGGAGAGGAAGTTGAGAATGCTAATATATATGTGGAAGCTAAAGAAACTATCAAATTAAATAGGGACATGGTTTTATAGTTGATGACTCATTGAAAATTTGATATGGATTAGAAAAGGCTGTGATTTTAAAATGATAAATACTTGTTAATGCATACCTTCTTTATCATTCTCTCAGAAATATATGAACTCTTCTACTACTCAAATCAAATTATTTCTAAAATCAAATTCAAGTCGTACAAATTCAAAATAAAATTACTGTTTGATGCATGGTTCGAGTTATTGGATGATACCCTGAAAATTTGATGGTACCGTACCGGTGTCATAACTAAGCAAAACCAAAACCGATCAAAAATATCGGTTTCGGTCAGGGTTTCAAAAAAAAATCACGACAAAAAATAACGACATTAAAGCCTCAATCAACGGAAAGCAATCCCACTTGCAGTAAAATCACGAACAAGCAAAGGGAAAAATCCAAAACAACTCGAATATCATTTCAAATCAGCATCATTATTTAAGAAATGTAATTATACAGTGATTTAACACTGAAATTATTCGATTTTTATAGCTATAAATACAATCAAAATAGATAGAACAAATTACCGAGTTATTCGACCTCGACTCACCTTCGTTTTCTTCATATCGACCTCAACCCTACAACATACTCGATCACTCGTCATACAGGCAGAGGATTCATCATATCTCATCATTTTTTGGCAATGGAATATCTTTAGAAACTCCATCTTCATCATCTAGCATAATCAACTTTCCAGGCATCGATCGACGTTCATTTTCGAGTTTTCAAGAGAGCAATTGCTACCATTGGAGTTTTGTTTGGTAAAACTAGTTTTACTGGTGTTTTATAAGCAAACTGTACGACAATGCTTAAAAACGCGTTAAGGGGGATCAATGTAAAGCCTTAACATTAAGAAAAATATTTATTTTATTGATTAGACATTATATATGTAGCGTATTATACTACATATAAATATTATTTAAATTGACCTTGCAGTGAAGTTTTTTCTTCGTTCTTCATCGTGAGTCAACATTAACTTGAGACTGTAATTATTTGCGTCGTCAAATTTGTTTGCTTGCCCTAGTATAATTCAGTTTCGTATATTATTGTGTTGGGCTGGTTTTGGGATGAAATATGTGGCACTAAGACTGTTTAATTAATTAATTAGCGAGACTTTGTAATTAATTAGTATTTAGTATAATTTAATTTGGTTTAATTAGTAAATGGTGGGATTGATGAAAATGTTAGTTTTAGAATTTGAGCGGGACATGTGAAATAACGACTAGCATATGATATTCTTTATGACAGGAAAGCCCCGCAAAAGCTTAAAGAAAATTCTATAAAATGGAAATCGAGTCTACGATGTTGTATGATGCAGAATGTTAGTCTACTAAAAGACAGCACGCTCGGAAGATAAGCGTAGCAGAAATGCGTATGCTGCGATGAAGCCGTGGCCATACAAGACGAGACCGAATTAGAAACGATGATATACGCGACAAACTTGAAGTAACATCAATTGAAGAGAAGTTAGCCAACACCGCTGAAGATGGTTTAGACATCTCCAACGGAGGCCTTTCGAGTCACCTATGCGTGTTGGAATTATAGGCCGCATCAAAGGCTCAAAGAGAGGTAGAGGTCGACTAAGATTGACATAGAAGGAAATAGTAAAAATGGATTTTGAGAGATTGAAATATATTCGAAGAGCTGATGTCGAACAAGAGCGTGTGGAAATTAGCGATTCACGTATCAAAATCATAAGTTATGAGTTTTTTTTTGCTTAGAATTGGTTTAGAGGTAGTGTTATAAGTTGTAGATCATAGAACTAGTGAATAAGTGCCTGAGACGTAATGTTTGGCCTTCGGTCCCTATTACTGTTAGGACCATTATTAATATTACTTTTATTATTAGTATTATCGTGGTTTTTTTAATTTTTTTATATATTTTTATTTTTGTCTTTATTTAATTTATTATTATTATAATTATTATTTGTTTAAATCTATTATTGTTATTATTATTTTTAAATTGACATTGTCATTTAGTTTTGGGTTCCATCTCTAGCTGACTCCAACTTGTTTGAGAATAACGACTTAGTTGTTGTTGTAATTAGTATTTAGTATAATTTGGTTTTAATTAGTATTTAGCATACACCACAGAATGACGAACTCTCCATTTGATAACATGATAGCAACATTTCTAGGTCCATGACATATACAATATGGTTATCCACCCTATCATACGACACATGTTGATGAAGAGAACTATGGAAATAATTTATATACAGTTTCAAGAAATAGTTTTGGATGTGATAAATTTATATTGTTGCATGTTGTATTCTATTTCTTTATAGACTATATTTCATATTATTTACAAAAATTATCATTATATTTTTATTAGCAAACCATTGAAAACTGAATTCGGGACCGAAATCGAAACCAATGTTATCATAGCTCGTGCTATAGCGCAAAATTGCCCATAATGTAAGTTGTGTGCTATTAAACCTATAATAGCGCACATGTCATCCATAGCGTAAAATATAGCGCTATTTTGTTGAAAATAGCGAATAGTCCAAAATAGCATGTTATTTTGTTTGTTTATTTAACATATAGGTATGTACATTGAAAAAGCCCAAATAAAATTGAATGATACAAACTAGGATATGGTACATTAACCATTCATATGTCTTCGGTAATAAATCAAAATCGTTATCGAAGAACGACCGTATTCTTTCAAATAAAACTAAATGTATGTGTTTGGTAGACATATCATACTCAAAAGTCTACGTGGAAAACACTAATACTTTTGTTTTTCTCTAACTATATAAATAGGTTGAAACTTAATAACCTTAATATTTCATTTTAATTTTACTAGTGATGCTATCTACCTCTTTTAATGCATTTTTTAAACTTTATAGAGCTTAATACTTTGTAACGAACTTTGTTATTGACATCGTTTTTAAAACTGAAAAAACAAATGAAGGCTAAACATAATTTTCTTTTAAATTCTTTTGGATAAACTCTTCAAAGCAACTGTCATTTGATAAAACATCCTAAAATTCCATCTCACATAGTTCAAAAGTGCCACTTGACTCGTACTTTGAAAATGACCTTATAGGCTAGTTTATTTTGGTTGTACCATAAAGCAAACTATTCGGTACAAGATACCAAATTTTGATTTCTAATCAATGACGCTATTTTCTAATTTGTTTTCCATGAAAAATTAGTCGTTCGTTTAGTAACAAATATTTTAATTTATGATCCACTACTCGCAAATATTATGATGTTATTGTGTAGATTCATATATGACCCAAGTCCCTTTTTCATAGCAACTTAATTAGATGAAAGACTTAACAGTGGGAATAGACTTTCATCCCTTTTAGTTTATAAACATCGAAAATGAAAATGTGTTTTAGTATTATGTATCACTTTTTTTTCATTCAGTAAACAACTAAGAAGTTTGTTTTGACAAGTATAGTTTTTATAATGCCAAAATTTCCGTAATGATGAAATCAGAATTTACACTATGAAAAGGAGAGAATTTCAGAATCAACATCGATATATATTGAAAATAATCTAAAGATGTATTAAATCCAACAAGATTACGGCTCTACATAGAAATTCATGAAAAATAACAGTTTAAATAGTCAATCGCAATTAAAAAAAACCAAAGACGAGGATGATATATCCTGAAGAAAAAATGTTAGATGGATTTACTTCAGGATACAATGTTAAGAATTTTAAAGCATGATTTTAGAGTTCTAGGAGACACCAACTAACAATTTGCAGTGTAAATTACAATGTAAATTCTAATTCATAATTAAATTACCGTGTAAAATTTAATGAAATAATAGAGATAATCATAAACGAGTGATTTGATATTTATGTAAACATGGACCATGGCTACTTTAGTCCCATCACACATATGTATAATGCAAAATTGATAAAAGTGAACAAAATAGCGTGTGCTATAGCGCAGGCCTTAGAGCTATTTGCTATCGTCTACCTTGATCGAAACCAAAACCGGAATGTCAGAAATCGTCCGAAACTAACGAAATTTCAAATGACCGAAATCGAGTCATCGAAACTTGATTTGACGTACAACCTAATCAGTCCCTACCCTCAAATATTTAAAACATAAATTATTATACTCATAAATTAATCAATTTGGTGAGAAAGAAAATGTTAATTATGGATTGGTTTTTGATGAATATTAGGATTTTATGTTTTCTTGAACAAAGAAGGTGATAGACCAAAAGAGAAATAAGGATCATCATAAAGTAATCAACATAACTAGAAAAGAAAACAAAAAATACCAGAAAATCAACATAACCTCAAGGCTAAAAGTGGTTCAAAATTGGAGTCTGCGAGCATGCTTATAAGTCAAAACTGTAAAAACTGATTACGTTTTTGTTCAAATATTCAACTCAGATGTTTATAAGCTAAGTAAGAGAAGTTCTAATGTAACTAAGTAAGAGAAGTTCTAATGTAACATCACTAGTGTGTAACTCGTGTGCTGCACACGGTAATATTGTAAAATATAATATTATATCTTTAATGCTAAAATGAGAACTTTGTTATATAATGTATGATAAATGTAGTGAAATAAATGAACTATAAATTAAAACTGGTACTATGTTTGTGTGTAATTTATGTTGTATAGCTCGCGCGCACACACATATATAATAATAAAGTAATTTATTCAGTTTTTGTTAATATGGATATAACATACATGTTGAAACTGACGTATGTTAGTAATTTATTAGACGAACTGAAAAATATTATTTAACGAAATTTGTTTAAATAAGTCAAATATAAAATTATGCAATTAGTTTACATACATGGACTTGAAAATAAACGATAGGAAGAATCAAGAGGAATTTTGTAAAAAAATGTATAATTTTGATGTGGATATATTGAAGCTAAAACATAATTTTGTAATATAATGTATGATAAATTCTTAATATAAATGAATTATAACTTATTTACAAATTAATTTGTTATGATGTTTATGTACATAATTTATGTTATGTGATTTATATATCTTTATAGTTGAATAAAAAAAAAGTCTTGCAATTTTCCATAATGTGAGTGTGTGTTAAAATTGACATATTTTTTTAATGATTTATTAGAAGAATAGACTAAATATTCATTGAACTTATTTAAATTTGAGATTTCGTAAGTAGTTTAAATACATGAATTTAAATATAAAATAATAGGAAATAATTGAGAGCGGTTTAAGAATTAATTGTAAAAATGTTAAAATGTACGTATTTGAAGCTAAAAACAGAATTTTTCAATGTAATACAATATAAATAAATTTAGATATATGAATAATATATTAAATTTGGAAACATTGCTTATGCATATTATTTATGTTAGGTGACTTATATATCTTTGTATTTAAATGAAAAACTAATTTCATCACCTTTGCACTTGATATGAATATGGTATATACATTGAAACCGTTATATCTTAGCATTTATTAGATGAATTAACAAAAAAATATTAATTGAATTTGTTTAAATAATTTAAATTCAAGATCACATAATTAATTTGAAAATATCGACTTTAATATACAATGATAGGTGATATTGTGAAGTGTTTTGTAACTAATTGGATAAACTCAAAATGTAGGTTTTTGACGTTAAAAAATGGTTTTACAATACAATGCACGGTACACATATTGATATAAATAAATAAAACTTTAAACTTGTAATTATTATTTATGAATATAATTTATGTTATGTGATTGATGTATTTATATATTTGAATGAATTTTTTTATCATTTTTGTTAATATGAATATGGTACATATTGATCATACTTATTTGATAAATCGGTGAAAAATTGTATAGTGAAATTATTTAAATAGTTTTAAAGTTATGTAATTGATTATAATATATGACCATAAATATAAAATATTATAAAGGAATTGAGGGGAGGCTGTAAAAGATTATAGGAAATTTATAATGTAGGTATTTGGAGTACAAAAAATATAATTTTGTAATGCATTTCATGATAAATTTATTAAAAGAAATGCGAAAAAAAGATTTATTATTATTATTTACGTATTCACTTTAAGTTCTTTAAGTTATGTAACTTAGGTATTTTTACATTAATCATTTTTTAAAATTTTGTTAATATGGTATATGGTATACATATTGATATTTTCATAAATTAGTAAACGAATTAATGAATGTTAGTTAGTTGGATTTATCTAATTAGTTTAAATTTAGATTGCATAAATTAATTGATACTTATAGGGTGAAAAGTAAAACATTAGAAGAAAAGTGAGGTAAATTTTGTGAATAATTATGGTAATTTTAAACGCAGGTATTTGAGGTTAAAGTAGAATTTACAATGAAATGTATGATAAATTTATTGAAATAAATTAACTACAATTTTTTATTATTGGTTTATGTGATTTATATATCATTATAGTTGAATGAAAAATTAATATTAAGGTTTAGTTGTTTAAGTGTTATACATATTTAAATTGTCGTTCTTTAGTATTTATAAGAAATATTAAATGAATTTATTTAAATAGCTTAATTTTTGGATTTTTTAATTAACCTAAATGTGCGGACTTAAATATAAAATATTAGAAGGTAGCTGATAAATTATATGTAAATAATTATATAAACTTTAGAATATATGTACCAAAATGTAAAATAATAGAAGAGAATTAGTAAAATAAGTGTAAAGTAATAAATTAAAGAATTTGAAAATAAAATATCTAAAGAGAGAATTAATGAGAAGAGAGAAAATTCCTAGAATCAATGAGAGAGCTAGAAAATCTTCTGCTTTACTATTATTTAATAGATAAGCATTTAGCAAATAACATTCCTTTGGTTAGAAAAAAACAAGAAGTATAATTTCATTTTAACGGAAGATCATTAGATTGTTCATTTTAAACACTTTTACATGCAGTGTTCTTGGACTCCAGTTGGGTACTATTCTTCGCTTAATAATTTGACACAAAGCTCTTCTTATTCGAATGGCCAAATTGTGGATGTTGGACAGCCTACTCCTTCTTCACATCCTGAGGTAATATTATGAATATATCATGTCCTGTTTGATTATCAGTATATGTTTTGTCAAAATCCTTAATAATTTGGTTTTTTCCTACTGATAGAGTGCTGCATGTACAATGAATAATGTTTAATTTGAGATATTCTACCTATTACA
The DNA here is from genome assembly GCA_030765085.1 of Allium cepa. NCBI lineage: Eukaryota > Viridiplantae > Streptophyta > Magnoliopsida > Asparagales > Amaryllidaceae > Allium > Allium cepa. Next base: position 111,303,670 of record CM060945.1, on the reverse strand, counting down.
TTAAGCATATATATTACGACATGCACATACTGATCAAAGTTACTTCATTCTATTATCGATAGAAGTTCATTTACCAAGCTTACATACCTTGTTCTTCTTCAAACTTCTTTTAGCTATTAGCAGCAGGTGAAATTACTCCTGGAATTGCAATCACCGAATATATTTCAAGAAGAAGCAAACTCTTGGAGTTGCTTCCAGAAAAGTGTGTGGCTATAATTGCTTCTGCTCCTGTAAAAATGATGACTGATGTTGTTCCATACACATTTAGACAAGATGCAGACTATTTGTATATCACTGGCTGCTCTCAACCTGGTGGTGTTGCAGTTTTAAGCAAAGACCAAGGTTTATATATGTTTATGCCTGACTCAGATCCTCATGTAAGCCGATCTTCTAAGAATTTTATGCACAATAAATTGTAACATATAGATATTACCATTCTAATGCTAGATTTGATTTTATTATTTGTTTTGAAAAGTTGAATCATCATTCATGCTCCATTAACACATGAAAGATGCTTCATATTGGTTTGTCAAGGAATACGTTCAGATGTAGATAATGGTGCTAATCAATATCCATATCCAAAAAATAGATAAACAAGTATGATTGAACATAGAACCGTTTCAGTGCTGTTTCTCAAAAAAAGTATACAAGAAGTAAGTAATGTGATAATAAAATAGTGTTTAATAACAAATTTGTGTCTAAAACACAATAAAACAACAAATCTCCATCATTTGTTTTACTAAAACACACATAATATATATTATTATCTTGATGAAAATGGAATTTTTTTGTTGATATTGCGGATATCATCATGTCAATATTCGTATCCGCTTTTTAGATATCAGATATATTTTTATTATATGATACAAAAACAGATGAATTTTGGGTATTCTTTGATCAGATATCAATTTTCTTTTCGATTTGTGGGTATCTTCGTAGGCAATACAGGACATTTCCTATCTTAGCTGTGGTATAAACATTGCAGCATTGAGTTTGGACTGTTCATCCTTATATGCTTCCGGCTTAAAAATTTGGTTTTTAGAGGAATGTGCGTTGTTGTACGACACTTAAACTGGGAGGTTGAAAATTAATTAATAAGATAAAAGGCTTCAAGCTTTTCAAAATTTATATTAATATTTAGTTGACTACAAAAAAGTTGCCATTGTATAATGATATTTTGCGCGTTTAGTAAAAAGTTAATAAAACCTAGCAGCTGAAACTTGTATGAGACCAACAATTTATGGTTAGAACCATGTTTTCACATTTTTACATGGATAGTCAACAAATACATGGTTCTAAGAAACATGATTAAGATTACAACTATAACAACTTTTTCAGAAAGGCTGATATATATACATACACATATATGTGTACATATATATACTTGTATGTACATGTGTGTATGTATGAGCAAGTTTCAATGACACCCTTATTTTTTAGCATCCTAAATGTCTATTAACTCCCACCATTAGGTTCATCAAATCAATGCATAAGAGATGAAAAATGTCGCATGGAAGAGAGATATTTTTTTTGTCTTTGTTCACTTTTGTTTTTATTCAAATTCATCCATTGATTTATGTTTCCAATGGTGGAAGTTAAAGGGCGTTTAGGGTGCTATTGACCCTTGCTGTATGTTTTTTGTGTGTGTGTAATATGTATGTGTGTATGTATGTTACACATTTATGTTAAATGAATGAATGGAGCCATCTCTATAAACAATAAATAAGTTTGTAACAATATTTTGCAAAAAACTGTACAATTTCTTGACATTTTATTTTATATATAATTTAAACATTTTCTCCTCTCGTTCTCAACTTTAAACTTTAAACTTTTCTTGAAGTCATTTTTTTTTATCATTTTTGCTTCCATGCCCATTTGCTGTCCAGATTTGGGCTTTAAACAAATAAAATGCACATACCCATTCATTGCCTATGAAAGTCCTTCCATCGTAGACAAATGTTTATAGAGCTGCAATGCAGTCCATTGCATCACCTATTCTTCTTCACAAAGTGAATAATGTGATTCCTATCGTAATGAAAACTACTAAATTTTGATTCACGTTACAATGTGAGAATGATGCTTCATAAATTATGCATAGCAGTGACAGATATATTTTATATATTGGACATCTTTGAGATTGGAGTATTTACTCGTCTTGCTTCCAGATGAAAAAAGTTTGGTGTTTGGAGGATTTTTTTTTTCCTTTCATTTTGTTGTGGGACATTTAGCTAGTTGTTGGAAATCAATGTACATACAGATTTTAACTTTTGTGTGTGTGTGTGCGCGCGCGCTATTATTTGGCTCTGTAGATGGTAACTATATTTGTAGATGATTCGTGATTAAATAGACAATTCGTACACACTTCATTTTCGTATTCATATGGTAATTGTGAATACTCTTCCTTTTTCATAATGAATAGATCATAATCTTGTAACATTTTTTATATTTTTTTTACAGGATGTTGCCTGGCAAGGTGAGATTGCCGGAGTTGATGCAGCACTAGAATATTTCAAAGCTGAAAAGGCATTCCCAATGAGCAAGATCCATAAGGTTATTTTATTCAAACTTTATCATTAGATGTTAGTAATTTGCAAGAACACCCAAATTTTTGTACAGTTAGTACTGGCATGTAGGCTCTAAGATAAATTTATCTTTACAATATGGCAGGGTATAGCTGATATATTGTGATAATGTGGAGATTGACTATAAATATAGTTAAACTGAGAAGAAGTGGCATGATGTGAAAATACATGGTTATTTCATGCAATGTTGACATCAAAATGATGTACAGTTTAGTTGCATGAAATCAAAATTTTCAGCATATAACTTACTTGAAAAACAAGTTGTAGCAATATTATTATCCATTTGGAAAGTCTAATAGTATAAGTATGTGCATGACGTTCTTTTTTTGAAATTTTTACGACAACATCGACATGGATACAGTTGCATACACTGAAGCTCCAACTACTGGGGCGTAAAATTGCAAGGTTGGACGTTTTCAAGTTTCATGGATTTTTCTTCTTCATATCGTTGCAATTAAATTTAATACTTTTTTAGACTTTAAAATTTGAAATCTAATATTCGTTCTAAGCATAACAAATTTGAGCAAATTTTAATGTGATGTTGGTGTTAATATTTGATAAAATTTAACAAGTTTGTTCATGGCTGATTCAATTTTTCTTTACTGTCGATTAACCAATTGTCATACAGATTCTGTTGGTGCCTTTCCGTGGCTGACAAAGTTGAATAGTGGCTGACAAAGTTCAATAAATTTGATAGGGAATCAACTTTTATAGACTTGAAATGGATAATGTTTCTATCTGTTAATTCTATTATTTGACCAAATATACGGGGATAAACAAACAAAGCAAATTTTGATATTTGTACAATTTTCAACCATGAAACCAAGTGGGTTTAAAAAGAGGAAAACACAATGTTGGTTGGAAAGATGAACCGCTTAGTTTCTGCTTGAACAACTCTTCAATGTTACCCCTTATCCAATTAAAATGTTTCTCGTTTCAACAATTCTCAAAAATGAACCATGATCCATAAAAAATGAGTGTTGTTATACCCGGTTTTTGCATTGAAGAAAAATCAAGTGAAAAACTACTAAAAACTGGTTTGAAGACTTATACAGAGTTAAGAGATACTTCTCTCAAAGTTCGGTTGAAAACGATACTCAAACCAGAAGTCAACTTCGAATTTTTTCCGTTGAAATATAGCTCTTTGGACCGTCCAAGAGGAGGATTCAAATTAGACCACTCTCAAATTAGAGCGTTCAAATTATGCTGCTCAAAATAGAGCGTTCTCAAGTTAAAGTGCTTAAATTGAACCACTCTCAAATTAGTGTTCTCAAATTGGACCGCTCTTGCCCAAATTAGACTGCGCTCAAATTAAAATGTTTAAATTAGAATGTTCTCATATTAGAGCGCTCAAATAGTGAAAGAAACTTTCCACGAAATTCTTAAAACAATTTAAGGAAATAATTCAGTCAGATTCAACTAATGACAGGGAGTTATTTGATGAAGAAAGGATTTCTCTCAAGATCTCCTCTCCTCTTTATGAACTTGAAGAAGCCATTAAAGCCCACAAGAGCTCCAAAGATATTTTTTATCGCCTCCAACATAGAAATAACTCCTCTATAAAACATTTGTACAAAAATATGAAGCAGATGATTTGTAATGAAACATACAATAAAAAGAAAAGTGGGCATAGGTTTTGTTAACAGTCCAGCTGCTATGAAAATGTCGTCTTTTTTATTTTTCTGCACTTTTATTCCTTTTTCCGTGTTTGATATCTTTTCTATCTCTTTCTGTTTATTTTTAATTTATGAGATCTGCTTTTATTTTATCCACTTGATAATGTCAATCTAATTAGATCTAACACCCCCCCCCCCCCTGGGGGGGGGGGATGTGCGCATGCACTTGTTGGTGTTTTTACTAATAGGAATCATATATCCATCCTTTTGTTTTATATAAAAAAGTTTTTACAAACAAAAGCTTTCCTTTTGATTTTACCTTTGAATGATTTTGCAAGAGGAAAGATTTGTAAAAGAAAGACTATCTATTTGGGAAGATAACTTCCCCCTTCTTTGATTTTAATTTGGGAGATATTTTGCCAAATAATATACTTTCCCTTTCTTTGATTTTACTTGAAAAAAATTACTTCCTTCCTATGTCTGTTTGGAAAAAACACTTTCCCTTGTCTTTGTTTTAAATTGATCTTAAAAAAGATCATTACCGTTCTTTTATTTTTAAATTGGAAAAGATTTTACAAAGAAAATAACTTTCTTTTTAAACTATATTATAAAAACTTTGTCCAAAAATGATTCCTACGAGGCAAGGAACATTTTCTAATAAAGGTGAACAAATGAAAGCTTCCCTACTCTCTCCTCAACCCCTAAGGAGGATGACAATTGCTGAATTAATTGAGATATTCCAAAAGCTAGCCCATGAGCAAATCGATCAAAGGACACTATTGCAATATATACTTAACCGATTGAATGGTGGAACACTACAGAAGTTCCCGATCAACCTACTGAACTCGTGGAGATGCTCCAGAATGAACAAATTCTGGAAAATGACGATATTGACCAAAACATTGCTCAAGCATTAGGTGTTTACAATTCCCAAGGCATTTAGTCAAGTCAACCCAAACATTCAAAATACCCAAGATGTTTAGAATGACCTTCCAACCTAGGTGTTCATAAACCTAGACATTCAAGTCAAGTTAGATGTTCAAAATATCCAAGGTGTTCAAAATAGACCCTTGCCACTGGTCAAAATGCTGACATGATCAATCATAACTCAGATGATTTTTTTCCAAGACAATCCCTATGAAGGAGGATGAAATAGCCTTGAAGTAGTAGGTCGAACTCAACCCCTACAACCCTGTCATAGTGCCTCATTTTGACTCCGTGAAGCCAATCCCTAGCTGATCAAAATGACGTTATTCAAATGCGAAATCGTCCCCCTCCCCCTGTGCTACTCGAAGTCGATCCCCAACAAGGCGGAATCATACTCTTTTTTTGCATGATAGGAACTACAGAAGTAACCATGAAGGCAAGCAAGCTAGAGTTAGGAAGGCCCTTCCACTTCCTCAGTATATTCTGTATGCTCTATTAACAATTCAATCGAGAATATCTTCTTGACAACCACGAGCATGATTTCATATTGAAACGAAGACATATGTGCCAAATCCAAGAAGATAAGAAAGCCAACAAGTACTTAAATTACCACAAGAACTATGACTACAATACCAAAACGTACAATCATTTGATTGATTAATACATACGCCAACCGACTCTACTAGGAGAATCACCGCATCAACTCCAATTGTTGCCTTCAGCAAGCAAAAAAAAAAGCTTAAAGGACAGTGACATGAGACTTCCCCTCGATCTTCGAGCTTACGATGAACGATTGCTTTATTATCAATGATGGAAATCTATGTAGATAACACTGTCTTATGATGGAACTGTGAAGCAAGCAGAGGAGCATTCTATACATATGTCTTGGTTAAGTGGAGGTACAATCTATATAACACCCTTGTCTTTCGAAACCGGGGGCAAAAAGACGAGCAATCTATACATATAACCTTTGTCCTTCGAGGGAACCGGGGGGGGGGGGGGGTAAGCGAAGTAGTAGTTGATTTTTGTACAAATCACCCTTGTTCACCAAAGGAGCCGGGGCAAGCAAATGATTCCACCTACCGTGGCACAATAATTAGCTCTACGCAGTAGTTTCCTTGTTTATGCAGCACGATGATTAGCTTTATGCAAAAACGATGCATCATTTTTTTGATTGCGTTGACCAAGCGAGGTTGAAGCTGCATAATTATTTGGATTGCCCCCACTATCACTAACCAGAGAGAAAATATAGAGTGAACATGTGGTAATAATTCCATATTGATACGAATCAATCCATATGCTCCCATTTTTAATAAGATTCCCCTAGAAGCATACATGTACTGTAATGTAGCAAGGTGGGCCACTATATGCATTGATGACCATCCACTATAGCATGGTGAGTTGCCAGTGCATTAGCTCCCTTTTCAATTCCTGTAGTTTGGTGAGTCGCCATACGCAGAAACAAAGCATCACCATAGCACATGGTGAGTCGTCCTATGCAGCGACAACTTTCTACTATAGCATGGTGAGTCACCATATGCAGCAGTTCCTTTCCTATTTCTGTAGCATGATGGGTTATCATTTAAAGAAATGGCGTATCGTTGTAGCATGGTGAGTCACCCTATGAAGTGGTATCCAAGATCCCAAGAATTTCACTCTACCACTGTAGTATTAGGAGTCGTCTTATGCAGTGGCAGTAAGAATCCCACTAGTTCAATAATTTCATTTTTGTCACTAGCGCGTTTTGCACTATACAGTGGTAATCGAAGCAATTCTAGAATATTCAAGAACTTAGCTGCAGCACTATAGCATGGTGAGTCGCCCTATGCTGTGGCAGTTGAAGAAATCCAAGGGCTTTATAACTTCATTTTGTAACTATAACATGTTTCGTACTTGCATGATATTTAAATCAATTCAAGAATAATCAAGAACTCTGTTCCATCAATGTATCATGTTTCGCACTATGCGGTAATGTTCGAAGGAATGCAAGAGTGCAAGAATTTCGTTCCGTCACTGTGACAGGTTTCACACTTTGCATTGATGTTCGAAGGAATGTTGTTTTATCAATGTAGCACGTTTCACACTGTGCAGCGATACTCGAAGGGATATAACTATAAGAGTCGATAGCAATCCATATAAACAGCTCTGATTCAAGAGGTCAAGACTATTAGAGATACACGACATTTGTGTCCTAAAAAGTTCATTTTATTGACACAAAATGAATTTTTCAGAGGCATTGTTATACTCAATTTCTGCATTGAAGAAAAATCAAGTGTAAATTTTCAAAAACTGATTTGAAGACTTATTCAATGTTTAGATATGTTTCTCTTATAGATCAGTTGAAAACAATACTCAAAACCTGAAGTCAAAGGTCAACTTTGAAAATTTTCCGTTCAAATTCAACTCTTTGGATTGCTTCCCAGTTAAAGCCCTTAGATTTGACCACTCTCAGAGTAGACCACAGAAATAATGAAAGAAGCTTCCTACGAAATTCTCAACACGATATACAGAATTAATTCAATCAAATTCAACTGCAAATCGACAGCCATTTGATGAAGAAATAAGTTATCTCAAGATCTTCTCTTCTCATAAACTTGAAACGTTCATTGAAGTCCAGAAGAGCTTCAAAATATTTTCTCTGCTCCAACATAGAAATATCTCCTCTTTTAAATACTTGTATATAAATACGAATAGGATGGAGAAGATGATTTGTAGTGAAACATATAATAAGAAGAAAAAGTAGATATGTTGACCTGGTTAATAGTCAAGTATAAAAGTTTGTTATCTTCTTTATATTTCTGCATTTACCTATTTTTTTTTTGCGTTTAATTTCTCTTTAATCCTACCTTATCTATTTTTATTTTCTAAAATCCGCTTGTATTTTATCCTTATGAATTGATCGCGTCAATCTAAGCAAATCTAATACATACATATTTAGCGACATTTGCGCTCATTTTCGACGCAAACAAGTCCAAATATATTGAAGTCTAATATATAAATGATAGAGAAACAAAAATTTCTATTTATTTGTATTTTAACTTAAACATTGTTTTATATGTGAGAATTTTGAAGGAAAATCTTGAATATTTGAAGAATGGGCAGTTTTTATTTTAAGATACAAGTCTCCGACTACTGAACTCAGTTATAAATAACTTATTGAGTACTTAAAGAATGGAAAATGCACCATTTAATAATAAAGCAGAAGAGTTCAGGACTTCAATAAAGCGAAAAACATATCAACAATAGGATCCATATAAACGGAAAAAATTTCCATTTAGGATGGCGGAACCCATTAATTCTCAGCTAAGTCCTGCCCTCTGTGAATCATACTCCATAAGAGATCATTACTTTTATACAATATTTCAGTCTATTTAATGAAAATTGAAACACATTCTCATGCTCGACCCTCAAACTAGTAAAAACATAAAGGCTGAATCTATTAACATCTGGATTTTTTCCTTTCTCACCCCAGTCAACACTTAAAAAGATTAATTTAAAAGTACCATTAAACATCAAATAGTTTAGATATTCTTCCTTTCCTCCTTCCCCCCTTCCTCTATTTGTTAATCTCAAATTGAAAGGTTGAATTGACTATGTATTTATATCTAATTTCATAAAATTCCATTTGATTAACAAAAATTATAGAAGATTTCAATCAATTTTAGCTGGTCCTAGATACATTTTAACTAATTTCATGAAAAACCCAAATTATAACCCTAATCTTTATATGAAAGAGCAAAGATAGATTTTAAAAAACTTACTAAGAGTAAGTTTTTGTTTCAGGATTCATTTTTTTACAAATATTGATGATAAAAATTACAAATTAGTAGATCATGATTTTAGCTTCTATGAATTTGATGATTTAAGATAAAGAGTAGAAAGTGAATGGAAAAAATAATATAAAAATGGGTAAAATTGATATATCATGGAATGAGAAAAGATATGCGTGGAGTGTGATTTATTTAGCGAAACAATGAAATGTGAAAGGAAAATTAAGGCATGCTAATAAATTCAGACGAACAAAAATAACTACTAAATTTTGTCGTAACTCCATTGCTTTTAGAATTATGATAGGTTTTCGATGGATTTTATGCGTTGACATCTTTCACTTAATTAAAGAGATTGCAGTGAAAGTCAAGTTGAAGCATAACCACGGTTGCAATGGGTATGTTATTTTTGTTCAGTTATTTACTTAATAATAATATGAAAATAGTAATTAAGTCCGCAACTCTAGTGCAGTTGGCAATGACACTTTGTTCCCCAGTAGAGGGAGATGGTTTGATCCTTGGCAGCCGCACTTTAGCAGCTTATTATTTACGGAGAAAATGGAAAAAATTTGAAAATGATTTAGTGAAATCATAACTAACATTTTAATTATTTAGTGATTTGAATTTGCAATATAAAAAAAATGTCTGAAGAAACAAAATGAACAAAGTATAATTAAAAACTTTTTCGATTTAAGGACAAGACATTTGGAAGGAATGAAGTGAATGAGATGAGAAATTGGATATTTGTAGGAAGAGTGATGGTATGTGTTTGGATGAGTAATTGAGATGATAATTAACTAGGTGCAATTTTTTTTTTTTTCGCACATGATAATTGGATGAATAAAGGAGATATTCAAAGTTGCACGAACTACAGAGGAATTAAGCTTGAGTCATACAATGAAGCTTTGGAAGAGAGTCATTGAACATCGATTATAAATGATGACAAATGTTTCAAAAAACCGATTTGGTTTCATGCCTGGAAGAGGCGATTTTCTTGATAAGACAACTTATGGAGAGATTTAGGGAGCAAAAGAAGGATCTGTACATGGTATTTATCGAGTTGATGAAAGGTTATGACAAAGTACCGAGAAAGATTATGCGATGGGCTCTGAAAAAGAAGAAAGTCCCAACAAAGTACATAACCTTTATTAAGGATATGTACGATGATGGTGTGACTATGTCAGAACATGCGATGGTGAAACCAGTGAGTTTTCCATCAACATAGGATTACATGAAGGTCAGCTTTGAGCTTTTACATTTTTCCCTAGTGATGGATGAGATTACAAAGGGTATATAAGGTGGGATTTCTTAGCATATGCTCTTTGCTGATGATGCTGTGATAATTGACGAAAGTATGATAAGAGTTGATAGACAACTGGAATTGTAGAAACAGACTTTAGAATCGAAGAGTTTTAGGTTCAGCAGAACTAAAACAAAGTATATGAAATACGAATTTAGCGGTGTCAGGTTAGAGGATGGAGATGTCACTCCGGTTGGACAAGTAGTGTCTAGTTTGATATTTAGGATCAATGTTGCAGTATAATGGTGAGATTAATGAAAATGTTAGTATTAGAATTCGAGCGGGATAGATGAAATGACGACTAGCGTCTGACATTCTTTGTGACAATAAAGTCTCACAAAATCTTAAAGGAAAGTTATACAGAACGACAATTAAACCTGCGATGTTGTATGGTGCAGAATGTTGATCTACTAAAAGACAATACGTCTAGAAGATAAGTGTAGCAGAGATGCGTATGCTGCGATGGAGCTGTGGTCATACAAGACGGGACCGAATTAGATTTGATGATATACGTGACAAGTTTAAAGTAGCACCAATTGAAAAGAAGCTAGGCCAACACCATTTAAGATGGTTTGGACATCTTCAACAGAGGTCTCTCGAGGCACCTGTGCGTGTTGGAATTATATGCTGTATCGAAGGCTCAAAGAGAGGTAGATGTCGACCAAGGTTGAAATGAAAGAAAGTAGTAAAAAGAGACATGATGGATTAGAATATATCTGAAGAGCTGGTGTCGGATAGCTGGTGTCGGATAGTAGCACGTGAAAGTTAGCGATTCATGTACCAGAACCATGATGTAGCATTTTTTTCTTTTACGTAGGGTTGGTTTAGAGGTAGTGTTATAAGTTTTAGATTATAGGACTAGTGAATATGAGTCTAAGACATAGTGTTTGGTTTTCGGTTCCTATTACTATTAGTACCAATATTACCAACACTACTACTATTATTATCATGATTTGTTTTTGAATTTCTTCATATATTTTTATTTTATTTTTAATTAATTAATTAATTATTATTTGTTTAACTATTTACTTTATTTTATTATTATTATCATGGTGTTTTTTAAATCTATTATGGTTATTATTACTTTTAAATTAACTTTATCATTTAGTTTTGGGTTCCATCTCTAGTCGACCCCAACTTATTTGAGAATATTGACTTAGTTGTTGTTGTATATTTTTTTGGATAGATTTCCGATTTTTAATTTTTAGACGATGATGATTGATGTTGATTTTTCTATGAGAATCATCCGTGACACTTCTTTTGACGAACTATTATTAATGCACATATTCAGTTGTTTATTCTCTTTTAAATTTAAGTAACCATAAAAAATGACATCTTAAAATTAAAAACAAAAATATCACATAGTAGTAGAAAACTTTTGTTACATAGTTTGGTTGTTTTAGTCACGATTTAAATCAACGATATGATTTGTATTTATTGAGTTTGAACTTAAATATACACGATCTTCGAAAGAATTTAATTTTTCATGTAATTAGTTTAAGTTGGTGGTGAGAAAATTTCTTATGTGGCATGTTTAGTTTTTTCCCCTCCCACTCACCCATTCTTTTTGTGTTAATTTAAATATGATTTTTTAAATAATTGCAAAATTAAAGTTTCATTCGTTGGTTATCTATATTATTAACAAAAAATAACTTTGAAATATTACACTTTTTGAAAATGTTACTTACATTCGTCTAGAGTAGATACTATTTTATGCACAAATATAGATTGGTTTTAGATGTCACCACCAATGCCCAAACCAATGTTAAAGCAAACAACATGAAATTAGATGTTTAAGGGTGCGTCAACAGGTATTAAATTATCCAGTTACCTGATGCATCCTCTATGCCAAATGTGTCAGAAGCGAGAACTGAGATTAACCCCTTTTGCGAGAAAATGTTAAGCTGGTGTTCGAGTCTAGTAGAGACATCAAACCCGTCGGATGCCATTTTTGACTAGTAACATTTAGAATAAGAAATAATGATCATGCTTTTTTTCAAACAACGGTAGAATTTACTATGTGTTATATATATAGCTAGGATTAATAGCCCTCTTTATTTAGCACCATTTATTGCCCCCGATATGATATCAGCCACAAGTTCGTATTTAAATATTTGGTCCACGTGACGGGAGACATGTGACAGGAGAGAGAAAGAACAAATATTTAAATAGAAACTTGTGGCTGAGATCAGTGGGCTACGAAATGGTGCTAAATAAAGGATGACATTGATCCTAGCAACATTTCGTAGCCCTTTGCTATCAGCCATAAGTTTATATTTAAATATTTGATTCATGTGACAGGAGGGAGAAAGAACGGATATTTTGATAGAAACTCGTGGTTGATATCGGAGGCCAAATAAAGGGTGTCATTGATCTTAGCTCATGTGTATGTATGTACATGCGTACTTATGTATGTATAATACCAACAAGCATGTAACGTTTTTCCGATGGAGTGCTACTTCATACGCTAACATGTGGCATTGCCGTTTAAACCCCCAAACATTGTTTGTGGGGACGTTGTCCCCGCGCCCAGCCTAAGCACTACCACCTAGGGGACTCCATCCCCAGACCCCCTCCGTATTGTTGACCATTATACGAAGTATATTGCATGTTTTTAATTAGCATCGTTACAACTTGCGATTATGATGTATTTATGTACTGCTGTACTTAAATTAATTAATGAATTTCTGCGCTATTGATAAATTATTATTTTTACTACTAATTATTAATGACAATTAAGTAAAATTGAATCTAATTTTCCCAACCCCTTTCTCAACCCTTTTCAAATCAGAAACACAATCCCCTTTCCCAACCACTTTCCCTATCCCTTTCACTTCATCAAGAACACATTTGAAATATATCTGAGAAAGTAATTTTTATTTCTTGTAGGGCCTCATCACTAGTCTTCGTTTGACAGAATTTTGGTCAACCATTTTGATTATTGATTGTAAATCAGTCGTAAATCCATTGAAAATTGTGGTTGTTTATAATTTGATGGCAGCACTTCATTGCAAAACCAATTATTTCTTGTGTCTCATCACTAGTCTACATTTGACAGAAGAAGGTGGTGGAAAAGAAGCCAAAAGACTTTTGCTAAATAAAAATTTCTCTTTTACAATTTGTGCAGATTCTTCCAGAAATAATCGGAGGAGCTTCAAAATTGTTTCATAATGTAAAAACTGCAATACCATCTTATTTAAAGTTGGATGCATTTCAAAGAGCAGCAAAAAACAACAACGTTATGGACCTTTCACGTCTTACTCATCAATTGCGATTAATAAAGTCACCATCTGAAATTGAATTGATGAGGCAGGCAGCCTCTATTACATGTCAGGTGAGTCAGATATCTTTCTGTATATTTTCTTCTACTTAAGTCGACTATTAGTATGCATTACAAAAAAGATTATCATTATTTCCCCCTTCAGTTCAGTATTCTTTCGTAATGTTTGTTTGCAACAGAACATTTATCGGTGAGAATTTATCACGGTTGTTATAGTGTATTGTGTTTTTCTGCTTGTGATCAGGCTCTCTTGCAAAGTATGTTGTTTTCAAAGATGCATCCAGAAGAGAGAAAATTAGCAGCCAAGATTGAATATGAATGCAAAATGAGAGGTGCTCAGAGAATGGCGTAAGATTTTATTTTCCATTTTATATAACAAGATGCCTATAGTAGTCAAAGCAATAAGTTGCAATTCAGTCAGTATGTTGAGTAGAGTTGTTCTGTTTGCATTTTAAAAATAAATATATATACAGGTTTAATCCTGTGGTTGGAGGTGGAGCAAATGGAAGCGTAATTCACTATTCAAGAAATGATCAGAAAGTAAAAAAAATTCACCCATCAAATCATTTTTAGTTGAATATAGCTGCTATTCAAATAACAGATTACCAGCATTATATAATGTTATATTTTAGTTTATTGATATTTATAGTTGAATAGATTGGCGCTGATCAACTTGTTCTAATGGATGTTGGTTGTGAATTACACGGGTATCTCAGTGACCTAACACGTACTTGGCCACCTAGTGGTAGGTTTTCTGATGCTCAGGTAATTTCACTATTCACTTAATATTGATTGTTACTGTCATCTTGTTTATGTTTCAGATGGTAATTTCATTTTGAATGTGAAATTGTATTTTACTTTAAAAAACTGGCTTTGCAGGAGGAGCTGTATAGTTTGATACTTGAGACAAACAAGGAATGCATAAAGCTTTGCAAACCAGGCGTGAGCATTCTGCAAATACATCACTATTCGGTATGGTCACCAATTCTAAATTGTACACAACATTTTGGGTAAATATTTTTTTGGGATAGTTATGCAAGTTATTATATGTACAATAACAATATACTGTACTTTTTCTTATTGTGTAGTGGTTTATAAAACAAATAATGGTTAGTCGTGTAGGAAACAATGTCTTTATTTCAGCTTGCAAACTAATAATTTGCCCTGTTTTAGTTCTATTACATTGCAATACTTAAATTTCAGAGAACTCAGCAGAATCTGTATTTTTTATTTTTTTTCTGTGTGCTGCTGCCATGCTTGGGTAAAAATTAAAATCTGAAAGAAAAACATATGTATGGGTGCAAAGAAATTTGATTTAGTGGGCTTCATTGCACCGTTAGGCCCATTGATTCTCTATGTTCTCGTGCTGTTTGTACTTGGAAATATCCAATAATTATCAATTTAAGTTGACGTTAAATACTTCACTATGAAATCGATCATAAACAATTGAAAAAACACAACTTGAAATTTGTTTATGCTTTCTGGATGATCTACAGTTCAGGGCTTACAGTTCGATAAGATAGGAATGAAGTGAAATGCAAAATCCCATGGTAGCAATATGGAAGTCACAAAATATATCCAATAATAATTATTTTAAGTTGACACTAAATATTTCACTATGAAATCGATCATAGACCATTGAAAAATCGTAACTTGAGTTTCTTTTTTTTTATGCTTTCTGGATGATATACAGTTTAGGGCTTAAGGTTCGGCTAGATAGGACTGAAGTGAAATGCAAAATCCCATGGTAGCAATATGGAAGTCACAAAATTTTAGTGGTGTAAAGACAGGCAAAGTAATAAGCCAAACCAAAATAGTAGTATGCACGATCATATAAACCTTAGATAAAAAAATCTGAATCAAGTTTGATCTTTTATTTTGCAATATAATGATATAAAAAGTAAATGTACACTGATATTTCATACAAAATAAAATAATATAAACTGTAATGCTAAGGGCACCTGGATTAGTGTTTGGGGCTACCACACCGAACAGGTTTTTTTTTTAAAACTGCGGTCGGCGGACAACCGTGGTAGCCTCTAGCACCCAACGCGGTGCCCTTAGCACCACACTAACATAAATATCTATGCTAAAGCTACAAATATTTCAATAATTTCACTTTTTTTACAGTAATTGTTTTGACAAATTTAATTGGTTTACACAAAGACAAAAAATTTGTGGAAAAATTACAAAGCTTGAAACATTTTATTGAATTATATTTAAAATTTGAACTGAAAATCAGTCACTTTCCAATTTTGATTTTAAAATGATTTGTTTTCGAAAATATTTGATTTCTTTTTCCAAAAACATTTTACTTTTGTGTGTGCGTGCAATTGACGACTTCCCTTTGTAGAAAAAAAATGAAAACAAATGATCAAAGAAGTTCAGAGCTTTTAGAATTTGAAAATATGGAAAAATAATAATAGTAAGACAGAAATATAATTTTCTCATCTCATGTGCTACATCGAACTCCATATAAGAGGATATTTTTGAAATAGTAGGTGTCACACCAAGGCTCGTTCACCTGAAATTAACTCATATTTCTCCCATGAGATAATGCAGTTGAACTATATACGCACACAGGTTCTGCATCTGACCTTTTCATATCTCTTATTTATGCCAAACTTGATTATCTACGTTTGTCGAAATTCAACAATTTATCGTATTTTTGGTCAACTTATCGTCAACATCATTTTTGTAAAATATTATCTTATTTCGATCCTTGTAAACCATAAAACAAATTTATTCAATGTCGTATATATTATATTTATTTTATTCATAGATTCAAAGATATTAATATTTAGTGGGCAAAATATATTGGAATAATGTTTTTGCAGAGATGCATCGATGATAAATAAAACACACCTAGAAGAAATCATCAAACTTTGACAATCTTAGATACCAAAAATAGAATAGGGCAAAAATGGGGAATGTGAAAAAGCTGGGATGCAGATCCCTCCTCTTATACATATGCATATATGAACTTTAAAAGAAAAGAGTTGAATAACAGTTTCTATGCCACACCAAAACTGTACATATTAATTGCAGGTTCAAATGCTGAGAAAAGGATTCAAAGAACTCGGAATTCTGAAGAACGAGAATGGCTATTCCTACCATCAGTTGAATCCTACTTCAATAGGTCAGAATATTAACATGACACATTAATCTCCTACTTTACAACTTCATTTATACAGTTACACAATTTATTTTGGCTTTAGGTCATTATTTAGGAATGGATATTCATGACTCTGCCACTGTCAGCAATGACCAGCCTCTGCAGCCCGGCACTGTAAGTAACATGCTTTCCATTGTTGAAAGCTATATTTCCAATTATACATGAATTCTTATTACATTTTGTCTGGCAGGTGATAACAATTGAACCCGGTGTTTATATTTCACCCTCTTTTGATGCTCCCGAAAGGTATAATTTTAGAGTGTGTAAACTGTAAAGCGATGTATGCATATGCATATACACATGCCTATGCATACATATACACATTACCATGTGCACTAGCGTACACACTCACACATGTACCCATAAGGATCCGCTACACCCATCTTTTGCTACACCCCATCCTATACATTCCTACGGTTTTAGTGTTGCACCATCCGAAATCAAATGAAACTTTAAGGATATTCAATCTACACTTTGAAAATCATGTCCTCGAAAAATAGATCATTTTAAACTTGTAACATTTAGTCATTATCAACCGTTAGAACAGTAATTTTAACTGTCAACTTGAAATATTAATTTAAATATGGTAGGGTTTGACTACACGACTTATATTCAAATTCAATGATATGTATTTATATAATCAAAGATCATATTCCAAAGAATTTTTTGTTTTGTTTGTTTGGATATTCTTGACATTGTATAGAATAATATTTAAAATTGAACAGCAAGTTCAATGGCTAATATTTATTTTAACATTTTGAACATGTTAAAATATTTGAGATTATCCGACTTTTTATGGATGTGATGTTTAAGATTAAACATCTCCTAAGTTTCATTGGATTTCGAACCGTGTTGCTCCAAAATCCATAGGGGGTGTAGGTGTGGTGTGATGTGGAGTATAGCGGAACCTTATTATATACATACACACACACACGTACACATGAGGAGGGGAGAGGACAAAATGACATTTATGGTTTTTCCTCCAATGCAAACGTGAAAAAACTAACTTCTACGCATGCGTCAATTATTTTATTTTATTATTTTTAGTTAGTTGAATAATTATATTAAATGCAGTAATGATTGCTTATGTGAAATGCGATGCTCTTCACAATGTGGACTTTATTCTCTAACTAACATTTGTATTGAAGGATCATAAATGACTTTCGTAATCAATGAGTTGGGTAATACATTACATTAATGGAACTTGATTTGCTCTGTTTGGCATCTGATTTTTGAAGGTATAGGGGTATCGGCATAAGAATAGAGGATGAAGTCCTAATAACAGAGACTGGTTACGAGGTGAATTTTGTTATATGATTCATGATTATCATTATCATTATAATCGCGTGCACAGATTTTAAGCTAGCTTATTGCTTTTTTTATCAGGTGCTGACTGGGTCTATGCCAAAAGAGATTACACACATCAAGTCACTGTTGAACTATTCATCATGATTTACATGAAATGCCTGTTCATTCATAACCTGCAATTTTGTATTGATAATTTTTATTTGTAATATGGCCAATTTTGTTGGTATAAGCCATCACTTGACGTTGTTAAAGACTAATAAAGAATAACGTCGATTGTTTATGTACAACTAAAACATTACAATATTTTGCTTTTGCATGGTGGATTAAACTAGAAAGAAACAAAGCAGTAATGGTATTTGGGAAATTTTACGAATGACTTTGTTTTTAAAACTTATCACTTACATGTCACTTTTTAAACTGTTTACAAACTTGGATCACTTTTGGTCACGTTGGCGGCATGTTTATTCAATTTTGCATTGATGGCTTTTGAAATATCATCTGTTATTTTTAGAAAAATAACATAGGTGCATTATGAAAATGCACCAGTCATCCGTAGCTGATTGAACAAGTTGTTATTTGTCTGTGCCTTTTCGAAATTTTCTAATATAATCAGAGCTCTTGTTGCCATTTCAAAAGTCGCAAGGAATTTGATTCTATGGTAACACTGCAGCGGCGCTGCCTCTCTCTCATCTCCATTTCACTTTACCAAAGTTTTTGCTGCAAATTGAAAATACCTAGTTCTCCTCTTTTAAAATTTACAGCCTATTTGATGCCGTCTTATTTCAACGATCTATTGCAACGTTTCAAGGTACTTTGCTACAATCTAATTTTATGACTCTTGTTAATTAATTTATATTTACATGATGTAGAACTAATATTAATTTTAATGAATACTAGCTGATATGAGTAATCGGGAGATTGATGATGAGATGTCGATTAAATTTTATAGTGATTTGGAATTTGACCGCAATGTTGTTCTAGTGGCGGATGTGTGGGATGAAATGAATTGTCTCAGAAATGCAATGTTTTGAAAAATCCCAGAACATGGATTGTAGAGGATTTCCTTTGGAAATATGTGATGAGGTAGAGCTAGTGGAGCGTATAGCGGGAAAAGAAGTTTGTGTTGATAAGGAGTTCGATGTCCGTAAACCTTGGAAAGAAGCTTGAGTGATACCGGTACTGTAAATCGGACAAAAATGGTGTTTTTAGACCTATGAATTGGAGAAAAGTGGTACTTTTAGGGGAGCTTCCACCAATGAAAATATGATACCATGGATTTTCTACTGCAGTGATAGTTTGTAGGAATAAGAAAATTGTAAAATGTTGATTTTATTGACGTACTCGGTGTTAAAAGCATCAAACAGCGCCTTATATTTTCTCATATTGAAATTGCTTCGAGCGGATTGCATTGGATCATGTGCATTGACAGTGGGGTTTAGACGGGGAATTTTAAAAAAAAAATTCTTTTATTACTTTACACACGTATTTTGTGTTTATAATTTTACACTAAACCTTATTTAGTATTAATTATAAAAATGCTTAGAGTATAGTTTTTAATTTAATTAACTTCTATATTAAAAAAAATATCTCTTAGTTATTACTTTTTTTATATATAAAGGCCGTGTGATCGAGGATCATACAGCCATACTAAGCATATATATAAATATAATAAAAGGCACATAAGTCCAGGGCAAGAAACTCATAACAGATAATGACTACCAACATGTCTGGCCAGCTAGCAAAAATCATCAAATAAGCACCACAACTGACCGGACACAAGTATAACCATAAGAGCGATGACAAAAAACCAACAATAACAGAATGATCACTCACAGATACTCAGGGAGATCGCAGAACTAAATTGCAGCGCAAAAACGGAACCAGCCAAGAAGCTTAGGACAATAGTCGGGAATTCGTGGCGAGAAGATAAATTTCCGGTCCCAATCCAGAGCAGCCAAAATCTCTTCGTTGTTGGCTCTGAATTCCCAATCGTTAAAAAGGACAAGCTCATCATTCAGAAGTTTATAAAAAGTCTCGCTCGTCCTTCTCATCATCCGAGACCCACTTTGAGAAACTCTTCCATTTTGAATGGAAGCACAAACCGCTATTTTTGTGCGGCCAAGTCCCCACATCACGGCTCTATACCAACTGTGTGTCTTCAGCCAATTTATCACACAGTTCCTTAGCAATGCCTTTAGCACTTGAAGGATCGAAAATGATAGCATAAAAAAATTTCTTCATAAGGGAAGTAATAGGAGAATCACCGGGCAAATCAAGGCAGGCCAAGGGAGGGGCACAGGAAGGAGTGGTAGGCGGGAGGGAAGACGGGCGGTCTAGAGGAGAAGAAGTGGGGATGAAAGGAGCGGGAAGAGTGAGACGAGGGGGAATGGGCTTCACTGCCTAGATGGAGGTTCGGGAGGGGCTGCTTATGGGGAATATTGTCTAGGTCGGAGATCGAATGTGGGAAAGCGTCGATAACATGGCCAAAGGAGTGATAAAGGTCGCAGATTGGCGGTTTCCATTGATAAGAGACATTAACATAGGCAACTCTACCTTGAGCGAGGGAAACGCGAATGCGAGACGACAACTGCCTAGAAGCGGGGAGATCTCCATAAGAGCTATGACATAGTGAAGAATTTGTCAACAGTCGATGGAAGTACCAAGGCAAATCAACTTACCAATATGATTTGCTAACTAGTTTATCCCATCAAGAGATTAGAATATAGAAGGAATTTTCGAAATATGAGGCCAGATGGGAATAGAGAGGACTTGCCGTGAGCCAGGTGAACAAAAGGGCTCTACCGAGTAATAATAAACACTTTACCTTCAATCATAATAAGATCTAATTCCAAAATACGGGATTTCTCTTGTGAGTATGAGAATTAAAGAAATACAATGAGTTATCTCACCTGAAGTTACCGAACCTCTAAGACGCCAAACACCTAGAACATGATTAATAATTTTATTTTATAATTAATTTTATTTTATGTTTTAATATTTTAATATATTCACAATACAAACACTATAACTATATTAAGTATGGCGATCTAACCTGGGGTAATATGAGAACATATGTTATAGTTAACCATTGTGATTATGATTAATAAATAGATTAAGGTCATAAGTCAATGATGATGTCATAAGCACGCGTGCATACATATATGTATATGTGTGTGTGAGTGTATACTTGAATATTTATAATTATATTTACATTAATATATATATATAATTCGACCATTAAATTATTAATTAATATTATATATAAATTTGTATATATAATATAATATTATATATATATTAAATATTATAATATAATTTTTGACATATAAATATATATGTTTAAAATATATTATATCCATATATATATATATATGTATATGTATATATTTATAGTCGTTTTAATTATTTATTTATACATATATGTTAGATAATTTAAAATTGAATTCAAAGTAATTTGACCTACAAGTGTTAAAAGATGTACATAATTTTTATTTAAAAGGTCACGAGTAAAAAAGAAATTTTTTATTTGATATAATTCTTTTAGTATTTCATATATATACAATATATCTCGACATTTTCAAATATTTGAAATTTAAATGTTTGCCATTTTCAAAATAAATAACAATAAATATTTTATCATGCCATGAATAAAATAATTTTTTATAAATATATTCCGCATGCAATATATATATATATATATATATATATATATATATATATATATATATATATATACACTGTTGAATATGCGCTTATATGATTTTTGTTTGATGATAATAAACATATATACATTCGTTTAAATGCATTTGATAATATACTATTTTATTTTTCACAGATTAAATAAATATTTGCTGAATAAAATAAATAACACGGAATTTGAATTCAAACGAATATTTTATTCAAACAAATATTTATTACAATTTTGAATAGTATACAAATTCAAGCTCTCACTATTCACTATACAACTTTGATACAAATTCAATTACATCACTATTTTACATATCATCACCTCACTACATATCACTCACACTCATATTTATCTTCAACTTCATTCCAGTTTGAATCCAGCATCTGAGAAATCTGCAAAAATATTCACTAACGCAGTTAAATTGAAAAAGAAATATTTTTGCAATATAAAATAAAATATGGATTTTGAAAATAATTTTTGCCTCAGTTATTTGGGTTGTTCGTCATCATTTATATTGAATTCATCATACACGAACAACTTGTGACATACACAGTGTATTACTGTATATGCCACAAGGCCGTGCACGCCGATATATACACTTGATTGATTTACAGGGACAGGTGAGCACATGTCAAACCCAAATAAAAAACCGGGTTCAACTCACATGCAATACACCAGGACGCGAGCACAAGGTCAAACCCGAGTTTTTGTAACTGGATTCAACTCAAGCGCAAATCAAAAGTACACATGAATATGAAACTAAACAGTCAAGTTCAGTGGTCAAATGCAATAGGCCGAGAACCAGTCTCATGCATGCAACATGAAATGCAAAGACAATGCATTAATGCAAATTCAAATAATGTACAAAAACAAGTCCAGCAGCATGAAGCAGTCATCACAACTTCAACAGACTCAAGCCAACATGAAACAAAACATGTGATATATACAATGAAACAACTCCACTGACTCAAATGAACTCGACCAAATAGCCAACATGATCAAAGAATGAATATGAGACCAAACTGCAGCAAGACCACATGCATGTAGACATCAAGCATAGAGACAAACAATACAATGCAACAACATGGTAAACAAGGCATAGCAACCACAAGATACTGCAACAAACACTCAAGTGAGTGAAACTCAAGTTACAATGCATCAGTGAGCCAAGAATACATGTATTCAAGCTCGACTAACAGTGAAGAACATGGACTGCAATATTCAAGTATATATTGAAAACAAGCTGCATGAATACATCATAAAGTACAGCAACACAAAGATGCAACAAAGACCAAGCTGCAACATACCAGAAGGTGGAGACAACTCAAATGAACACAATGTCACTGAAACATGTGCAGTCAAATGATCAGAGGCATCAATATGGTAACACACTACAACATGCTCAAAGTAAACACTGAATACATATGGACACAACAATGCTCCATGGCATGGCAATGCTCAAGACCAAAGCAAACTACAAGATGAACAAGTGCAAACTGAACAACTGATACAAATGAATGAACATACATATAGGGAACAAAACTGTAGAATGCAAATGAACTCGACCAAGTACACAAGTGCTACAAGCAGCAATGTGCAACTGCAAGTGAACAAATATGCATATACCAGTGATGCAACTAAGCACAAGTCAATTACTACATAACAACAGTCAGTACCAACATGGACAGAAGGCAGTGAAACCCAGAGCATATGAAATGCAGACTAGAAGTGCAACTGCAATGGATACAAAAATGCTCAAGATTGCTAGAACAAAGCTACAGGAATGCAGACAGTGGCCGAAGCAAATTTACAAAATGTCGAAGCCGTGGAAGCATAACAAAGCCAAAAATCGTCACAGTCAATATTGAACGAGTCAATAATCAAAACCGTGTCAACCAAGCCGTGGGGATCAAGCATCAAGTATACGAATTTGACAAAGTCAGATTAATCATCAATCGTTCAAACATAATCAAGCGGCAGAGAAACGAAAATGACAAATTCAAACATGATTATACGAACGAAAATAAAGGAGATTGAACTCCTATAAATACCCAAAATCATCATCGGCATAAGGCATCGAGTTCGAGAAAGCCAAAATCAGCAGAGCAAAAGGAATAAAACACATATCAGAAAATCACATACGAACTCGATCCAAATCGAAGAGCCGTGAGCTAATAGAAGAGAAACGAAGCCTACAACTATCTGTATCAAGCGGCGAATTCAATTTGAACAAACCCTAATTTGGAAATCAGGGACGAAGCCCTAAATTCAGAACTGAGAGGAACGAAAGAGAAGAACGGCCGCCATTTTTCACAAGGAGATAAAGGAACGGGCTAACAGATAGTGAAGGGGGCCGGCCTTGTTTATGTTAAAAAGGGGTTTTAAAAATTATAATAAGGGTTTTATTTTAAATTAGGGTTATTTCAATTTAAAATTGTTTTTAATTTGTATTTTCTTTTAAACCGTTTTTAATTTTCTAGTCGTGTGACTAGGGGACAAACTACGGTGTGTAGTTTGGGAATTCGCAACTCGGTGGTTGAGTTGTGGTCAGGGTTTTGAGCGTAGAGTTAGATTAGTCAATAGCGGGTATAGCGAGTTTACGTGTGTAAGCGAGGGACTATCTAATTTCTAGTAGAAACCTTGGGGGCAGCACGTAGGCAGGGTTTTGCCGAAGCTGGGTAAATTCTGTGTTGTTCTGTTCTGTTATTTATATTCTGCTATATCTGTGCTGCTATTCTGTGATCTGAATTTAAATTAATTGATAAGCTTCCGCGATTAATTTTTATAATTTACACTATCACCCTATTCACCCCCCTCTAGGGTGAAATCGATCCTACACACACACACACACATACGTGTGTGCGCGCGCACATGCATGCATGCATAGAGATTTGATTTTTTTTTTTGAATTTCAAAAGCCGAGAACAATTTTATTTTTTTAATTTTGAAACCAAACATGATTAATTAATAATCTTAAAATGTAAAATATTGTTTACATATATAAATATATATGCAGATCCGAAAATGTTATGAATAACTTATTTATCTTAGAAGCCATGGGTAATTTATATTTTTGTATATATTAATATTTTAATTATTTAACTATATATATATATATATTGAATTTTGAATTTTTTAAATTTATGGTTGAATATATATTGGGAGGTATGCATCAATACACACACACCGCGCGTGCATCTTAACTAAAAAAGGATGCTACCTTATCGAGATCTAGCTGATTATAGAACACCTTGATCGCTAGTTATTTCCTTCCTCGAACTGCTTATTCTATCTCCTTGGCTTCAAAAACGTCAGCAATGGAGGCTAGAGTTACGGTTTGATATGGTTTCTCGAGAGAATGAATGGAGTAGATATTTATAGCCAGCTAGATCATAAATATCCAATCCTTTCTCGCTTTCCTTGAAGACTAAGGTCTCCACCCTCGTCCATGCTTTGTCCCACCCCCATTTGGGCTACCATATTTTGGGCCTAAACGATTTAACAATTAAATCATTTAATTAATTTATTTATTTAAGCCCGTTCACTAATCAAATCAACATATAACTTTTATACATCATTTTAAGTAATTTTAGGCTTCAAATAAGGAATTAAAATGCCATAAAAATTTAAACAACATTGGTATTTAATTTTATCATTAATTTGTAACATTTATAAATTAATTTTACGTTGGTCGAACTTGAAAATTAACTAACAACATGGTTATGTTGACTCTTTGGTGTGAACTTAGTCCTCAATCAATATGTAAACAATTCAAATACTAAATCCTGCACGGACTTTCCTGAAGTACAATATCAGGCACAAGTTCAATCACTTATAGATTATTTAGGCGAAATCCAAATTCTAATCTATATTAGGTTGCACGTAGTAACGATATTTTGTATATGTTTTCTGTTTGTTAACAATGTATCACTTAGATGTTCAGAGTTTGGTCTAAAATAAAAAACTTTATTAATATCTGTAGTTAATTTGTAGCCTACATTAAAGTCCTTGGTTCGATAAAATAACATTTGTCGGTTAATCGATTTACTTTGAACATAGATTTTGACTTTAAGTTGAATACTAATTATGATGATACTAACCTTAAAAAAATGAGACAAATCCTCAATTGAGTAGTGTATCACTTCAAGTAGTTCAAAGTACACCCAACTATATCTGTAACATGGTAGTCATGTCATATGCTTAATCATAATCAAAGTACAGCTTAGCTACTTCAGATTAATAATACCCTGAAGTCTATAGACTATTACCGTACGTCATCACATAAGATCTTCCATTTTGACTTAGTTGGATTAACCTATAGAAGACGCTCGTTGGGTCATTCTGTGATTTTACAAACAACTACAAGTCATAACCTTTGGTACCCCCAATAATCATGAGCAATACATCATGCATCATGTGGATAGAGTTATGTATACTAGTTTTAATAGATGTATCAATGTTATTTTCACGATACAACTTGACTAGGAACATTTAAGAAATAAGTATTAAGATATTGATTCAATACTCATGCTCACGAACACATTCGTTACTGCAATCGATAAAATACTTCCTCTAAGGATTTTCTACTTACATATGTTTAACATGTTCATTAACGTTACTTATAATTTTATTTAACAACACACATAAAAGAAAACAAAACCAAAAGAATACTTCATTTCTAATAGGAGTCTTTTATAAGAGTTAACTTATGTAACAAAATGCACATAGAGCACACTCTTAACTATATCAATCTTTCACTTGCACTTGAGGCTAGTGATGGTGCCTCATTCTTATACCTTCGATCAATTTTCTAAAATTAGATTAAGAAGGGGCCTGAGTGAGTTGATATGTGATATTATTATATTGTATCTACTTTTGATCACGCTTTCTTGCTGCTAATAAACTCTTTTATCATGTATTCACTATGGAGAACATATCCCAACTTTTTATCTAGATATCGGTTCCCATTGCAAACTATATTGCATGTAAATAAATATGTTATTGGATTTCAATGGTGGCAACCAACCCTAGTTCTCTTATAAATTTTCACACATATACTGCTTTCATTGCAGACAGCTCAAGGCAATATACTTAGCCTTTATAGTTGAATTTGTCACAACCTCTCATTTAGAACATTTCCAACTCAAAGCTAAAAGTTCATGTGTGTATAAATCAACTAATATGGTAAGTAATAAATAACTAAACTATATAAAATGCTAAGTATAAATATAAAGATGAAAGTAAAGAATCGTAAACAAAAAATGATTACACTGGAGTTTTTATACTGGTTCGAAGTTGCCATCCTACATCAATTCCCTAAGCTTTGTTTTGATATTTCACTAAACCAAAAACCATCTCTTAACCCGAAGGAAATAGTGGTAGACCAACACTGGTTCTTCCTAAAACATGACTTTCATCAACTTTAGTAAAGATAACTTCAACAATAATTATGTCTTATACATGGATATAGTCAATAGCTTATGATTACAAAATTCCTATAACCACTCGATATGGGCTTAGTTGGATGCTTAAGGTTTATGGATTTGGATTTTTGGGAACATTGAGTTGAATGCAAGTATACTGAAAGCAATGGTAAGCAATAAGAATATATATATATATATATATATATATATATATATATATATATATATATATATCAGAAACGTAGAGAGTTGATAAGTGAAGTGCTTTGATTTGGTCTAGGCTATTTATAGTTGTGTTTGGGTGCGAAGAGTAGTTGAAATGGTTTTGGAGAATGTGTGTTGAAGGGTTACAATGATTCACGAGTAGGAAGAATGAATGGATGAAAAGAAAAATCGCTTCATAATTCAAAACACAGAGCATCCACGGACTACTACCGGCACACCGATGGAACTACTACCAGTACTTAGTTTAATGGTGGATGCTGTTTTTTTTATTTGATTTGTTTTACTGTAACATCGTGCCTTTTTCAACCCTCGGATTTAACAGCCGAACATACGTTAACATCTCGAGAACCGGAAATAACAAGTCATTGTGATATGATAAAAAGAAAAACAAAACGTAGTCTAATTATAAACTCTCTGAACTCGCAGTGGAAGGAAATAACATATAATATTAAGCATATTTATATTTAATATTGGTCCAAATATATAGTTAGATCTATACAATAAATCACAACTCATAACACACATAAATATATATTAGTCATAGGTTATATTTACAATATATAATATTACAAAACAAGATCTTTGTCACCATGTCTTTCACATCATCGAGGTTTATCAACCTAGTGATATATATAAAAATAAAAGTAGAAGTAGGTAGACATACATCTGAGTGAGTGAAACAAGTCTATCTCATATATATTACGAAAGACCGGTAAACATCGTTAGTGTCTCCTAACCACGTACACCTACCTTAACCTACTTACTTGAACTTGAGGAGAAGTATGAACACTAAACCTAGGTTTACTGCTCGATTAAGGTTATATTACGTCTCATCATACACTATATGAAAATGCCAAAATTCACATTACCGAAGGAACACCAATTTCTCGGAATAACTAACACATTATTACTGAGGGAACAAGCATTTCCCCAAAACGATTATTTTCTGAATCACTAACTCTGATACTAAGGGAACGATCATTTCCTTGGAACAACTATTTTCTTTAGAATACCGAGGGAACAACTATTCTTGGCAAATCAATAGTACATCAAACATGCCCAACATCCTATCTAATTATGTTTAGTCAATGCGATATCCAATAATCGATAAAAAAACCAAACATCCAATTTCACACACATCAAACACTCTTATATTCAGTGATATCTATATGCATTGCCATGTCAATATCGTACCGCGTTGCCTCCTTTTAAATAGCCTAAAGCATTACACGAAATCCTGATTCTGCAAATGCCTCCAATCGCACTCGGTCCGTTTAGGTCTACGTATAACCTGGTCCAACCAGCCTTCAAATTTAATTTCATTTATAACATCATTATGCTTTATAAACTAGTCATTATATCATCATTTCCACATATATATTTCTCTAGAGTACATATAGTTTCATATGACACCACCTAGTTTAAGTTAATTTACTGTTAACTTCAGTGATATCAAAAATCACTAAATTCATTCACTTAATTCATTATGAAACATAATTATCTCCTAAAAAACCCTTAACAATATTAAAAAAATCTAGTTGCATCGTATAATTGTATAGAGGGCCCACTCACTCAAAAATGAAGGCCAAATCCTAAAATTCTTCACTGTCCAGACTACAACACGTGTGGTTCTCTAAGTTTCATCACCAAATTGATATCAGGTCGCTCTATGATTTTTTTGATAGGTAGATCGTTAGAGTCCATTGAAAATCGAGAGAGTTATGCCATTTTAAAGTTGTGAAATGAAA
Organism: Allium cepa; assembly: GCA_030765085.1. Taxonomy (NCBI): domain Eukaryota; kingdom Viridiplantae; phylum Streptophyta; class Magnoliopsida; order Asparagales; family Amaryllidaceae; genus Allium; species Allium cepa. The sequence goes on along the minus strand of CM060945.1, from coordinate 111,274,631 downwards.
GAGGGAAAATGGCGATGAAAAGATAAAAGATAGGTTAATTTTATGGTCCAAAATGGTGCTTTTATAATGTCAAATTTGGTTTAAAAACTGTTTCCACCATCTATAATAACCAACTTTTATTTTTAAAATTTAAAACTGAAACTGCCATTAATGTGACATGTCATTACTATATGTTGAAATATGCCTGATGTGTCGACATACTCATTCCATGTATGTCGACGTACATGCCATGTTCATGCTTTTTTTTATCATCGTTATTGAAGCCAAATTCACTCAGCTGTTATTTTGATTTTATCTTTTTTCATATGACGTCCAAATCAAACAAACTTATATATATCGCGTAGTTCAGAAAAATGAGCCGATCGCAATGGCACAATCCCAATCAAATTTCTATAGTCGAAAAAATAACCATTTTTCCTCTCCAATATTTAAATTAATTAACTTTTCATTTAAAATTCAATATAATTTATTATTGAAGTACCAAGGTATCACATTTTCTCCATCTCTTCACTTTGAAAATCCGAGAAAATTCTAGAAAATCAAGAACGAGTATTCAGAATACGTGGAAAAGTTAGGAAGAAATCATATATCATGAGTGGTTTTAACAATTTCTATCCCAAGACTCGATCAATGGATCGAAATAAAAACAAACCCCATATGTACATCTTTGAGTGTCGGTTTCAGCTCTACTCTGATTCAGCGGCTCTAATGTATTTTCTTGCATTCTCTAATGCCTTGTCTGCTCATTATCTATAAGTTGTTTTCTTTGATAATAATCTTTAAATGTCGTGTATAATATATATTTCATTGACATCATCAAAATAAAAGGTACTAACATTCTCTTTCTTTTTTATGATAATAATTACTAATTTTTTTGAGAAAAATGAACAATCCTCTATTTAAGGAGGAGAGCACTCATGTATTTCATTCTGCACTTAGAAAATGATGTTGGTACATAGCAAAAACCCCCCATATAATAAAATAAACTAAAAATCCCCAATCCTAATGACTAGAGTCTATAATCCAAACAAAATGACAATAAAATTGAATGAAAACAAAAGAGCCAAGCTAACCCTAACTATGCCCAGTATAAACTATCCATCTACAATAATGAAATCTGGTAGATCCATCCAAGAGCTGACACATCTAAAACCGAAAACAAATCTCAAGCAAATAATTAGATCGACACATAAATATGTATATAAAAGTATTTTATATACATACACACACACACACATACATATATATATGCTATAAGAAGAAAAATAAACATACAAAATATGAAATAAGTAGTGATAAAAGAGTAAATAAAGAATAGTATACAATGGTATATATTAGACATGTAAGTTTGAAATGAATGATAAATTCTAAAAAACTACATTTTATATTCTAATTAGTTTCTACTGAGATGATGATAACTACTAATAAAATATGATTATTATGGATAATACCCTCTATGATACTTCCCCTATCTATAATACTCCCTATAGAACAATGCTATAAATACTTTTCCCCTTTTGTCTCTAGAAAAACTAGATAAATATTTCAACAAATGATTATAGTAGACAGGTAACACACCACATAATGCAATATCACAAGCACAAAATGAAATATTATCAAAATATCACATCACAAAATTAAACAAGTGAAAATATTAAATGCCAATGCAGATTGTTACTCAAATTTCTCACAAGTATGATTAAGCTAGCCAGCACATCAAGGCCCGGTCTAGACCCATGTTAGCTAGCACTCGGCTTAGCCCAGTTCAGACCGGCCTATATTTAACCTGACTCCATCATAGTAGATCTAACAAGCAAGTCACAGATAGGCCAGCCTAGATTCTTATGCCAGGCATGGCCCGACAAAAGTCTACACAGCCAACTCACCTGACTAGACCCGGCTCAAATGCGACCCGTCTCCTCACTATGTCTCAACCCGTTCCTTCATAATTCAGCCTTAGCATATTCAGCTCCACTCATCAACCTTTAATAACAAGCGACTGGCCGCTAAGCTTCCCATCTGCCTTGCCACCTGGGTAAGCAAAAGTAAATGATAAGTAGTACAACCAGTTGTACCAGGTATAGTAGCAAGTCCGTTGAAAGCACGCATACTCCTATAGCATGCCACCACACTAAATGTGCATTCAGTGCAAAGCATGTGCCTGGTATGGAATGTCAGCTAGCATTCTTTTTAGCCACACATTCCACTCCACCTTTATAGTTATCTTCCATCAGCCCATGCGACCAAATCGATGGCTATGAGCACTTGTCGCCTGTTTTATTATGCAATCTCAGCTATCCATCATCTACACCATCTACTATAAATACCCAATGTCATACAACATCAAAGGGGTTGAAATCTAATTAAATGCTCACTATTTTCAGCTCATATCAACTCCTCATAGCAATTTAAAGCTCTTCGATCTTAAGATTAGCAACTTTGTAAACTTAAGCGCTTAATTTCTTATTATTCTTTTATAGTTCCTTATAATTGTAAGGGAGAAAGATAGTAATATATCTTCATAGTGGATGTAGCCACTCTATATTTTGAGTCGTTTACTTTAATTTGCTTATTTTCTCCTCATTTTACATTTTTAAGCCTAGTATTAGTAAGTGACTTTTTACTAATACAATGCATTAATCTAATTCCAAGGTTGGCTAATTTATTAGTTAATATTTTGGCGCTAGAAGGAGGGATTTGCCCAAAATCTCTCATCATTCTTCACTTTTTCTTCTCTATACACTCTTTTTACGTTCCTCCATGTTAAATCCTAACAGTGAGAATGAACTCATCAACTATAATGATCATAAGACTAACAGTAACACTATCACCAGCACTGCCAGTCCTATCCATAAGCTTAGCAATGACATGTGGCAATGTATGGTCCAAAGTCGAACCGACATGGGAACTCTATCCTATGAGGTAAATGAACCAAGGACGAGGTTAGTTTCTTAGACAACCGTGAACTTTTTTCCATCGACCCCTCTAGTGATTGAATTAACTACTCTCCGGCCCATTCTCCCCAATGCTTATGAACTCATAAATATCGTTGAGGCCCGGGGTAGGGCAGTGCTTGAAACCTCAGTCATGGATGTTCATGCTCATCTAAGAATACATGATGTGCATGGGCTAAGTCATGTTAATGACATTCACCAAGAGATAGCCATCCATAGGGAACCAAGACATCACTGCTCTCCTTTAGAGAATTACATTTAGCTTTTGAAGGCCTTTGGAAGACAAACGAAGCTCGAGAATTGAGGTTCGAGTGTCTTAATAGTGGTGCTCATTCCATCGGTAGAGAGTCAAGGTCCCTATCAGTGCACTCTCGGTTCCATGGGGTGTAGCTAGGCCTAGATCAAAGGCGGCGTGGGCTGGTCATTCATGGTCGCCCTCTGTGCATAGGGTGAGGTGTTCTCCTACTCCAGCTCACCACCATCACCATTACTCTCCATTGCTTCATCGTCACTGAACTTCTACACCACAAAGACATTGGGTGCGCTCACAGCCAATCATTGGCTAGATATCCCACAATAGGCTAATACCGGACTTCGGAAGGAAATGAACACCCATCGCCCATCGCTCAATAGAGTGCAAGCCCGAAATGCTGAGGGTGAAGCTTTTTCAGATAACGAGAATGAACAACCATTTTTTAAGGAAATCCTAAACACTTACATCCATAAGCTTTATGCCTTGCTGCATTTTGACAAATCTAATGGAAGTGTTGACCCATTAGATCACATTACTTTATTTAACTAGATTATCCATGCTGGCCAGCTTTTCGACCCTATAAAACATCTATTTTTCCCCTCCACTTTCACAAGACTTGCCTCGTACTGGTTTCTGCATCTGCAACCGAACAACATCCATTCTTGGGCCCAGCTACGTACATACTTCAAGACCAAGTTCTTTACCTTAAAGACCCATGTTATGATGGATAGTGAGCTAGGTAACATTAAAGAATCCACTAGGGATAAGGGTGCAGACAAGAATAACCAGGTTGTGGCCCTCTACTTGAGGGTCTGATACAAATCGCGAATGTGGAAGAAACTCTAAAACAGTCGGCTACATCCCTTAACGACTTCTATTAATGGACAAATGACATTATGAGGATGGAGGACCCGATCATTCTGGCAGCGATAACGAAACCCGGTGTACAAGCCAAATTGGTCCTCTTGAAAATATCGACCGTCGACTCAATAGTCGGTAAAACAACAGTAAAAGATAAGCAGAGAATGGCACCCAATACAAGTTCAGGTACACTAAATATGCTACTTTGAACAGGGATATTGGAAACAATATATCTCACAAACAAGGACCAGGTGCAATTCCAAAGACTAAACGTCACCAGAGGCGGAAAAATGGAGGAATCTTGCGACAACGAAAAATACTACCAATTCCATCAAATCAACAACCACTCCACCAATGAATGTCAGGTGATTAAAGACAGGATTGAAAGACTAATTTGGGAAGGGACGCTTTTAGAGTTTTTGATGTCAAGCTAAAAAAGGATGACTCACTACAACTAGTCTACAACACCCCAGCAACCCAACAACAATGTTGCAACTATAACTGGAATCTTGACCATATATGTGGGTCTTCATGTGGCCAGAAGGAGCTGGGGAGCATAGTTCTAGTATAAGAGAGAATTTGGGTTAGTTAGCTAGATCTATTCTCTAAAGCATCGAGCATCCAAAGCACCTAGGTTGAAAATTGACCAACCTATTTTGTTCACTACCGAAGACAAGGAAGCCATCTCTTACCCCTACCATGATCCTTGGTCATCTTTTTGCAATGGGCAACTCAAATGTGCATTGAGCCGTTATGGATGGTGGTAGCTCAATCAGTGTCATGTTTAAACATGTTTTTTGAGGATCTTAAGCTACTCGCTTCCAGCCTCACCCCTTACACCTTGCCGATCTACGAATTTAGGGGTATAGACATTGTTCCAATGGGTACTATCTCTCTCGTGAACACATTTGAAAAAGAGCCCCTTGTTGTAAAGATTCAAGTAAACTTTGTAATATTTGATTGCACATATGCTTATAATCTCTTGATAGGATAACCAATACTTATGGAACTAGACAGGTTGATCTCCTACAACTGGCTTGTCATGAAGTTCCTTGTCCTGGGCGGTAACGGGAAAATTTGGGGCTATTAGAGAAAAGCTATGGAGTGTTATGGGACCTTCCTTAGACAAGCCAAGAAATGAGTCCTCATGCCTCAGTGGGAACTTGCAACTACTAACGACGATTCACATAAGGGAACCTTCGAGGTCAATGCTTAAGTTCAAGTCAAGACTACCCCAAGCCTGAAGCGAAGGCACTAACATCTTAAGCTCTCCTTATGGACAATAATATACTTAATCAGGTCAAGCAATCGACGATTTGTTATCCGGGAGAGTGCTTGAGCTGGAAAACACTCATACTCGTGTCGAGACCATCCTTGCCCTTGAAGATATAACTTTCGGTGTTGTATCACCTAGGAGTAACCTTGAGCCCATCACCACTCTGGTTCATACCAAGCCTACCTAAAGCAAAGAAGCTACATCGATTGGCCACATATTACCCGAGAGTAACCTTGAGTCTAGCAACGATTAGGGTTGTGCCAAAGACCGACCACTCCCTTTATAACCAAAGAACTCATCTCTGCATGGAATGATAAAATCATGCATTGTTGGAAAGTGGGAACATCAAATATAAAAAAATCCAACCCTCTCGACGCTGGAAGACTCATCCTTGAGAGTTAGGGGTAACATCAACCCCTCGACTCAAGCACATACGTCTATCCTATTGTCATAGAGTGCTTGATTTACATGCTAGACCAATGTGACTAGAAGACAAGCTTAGATCCTAATGATGACCTACTCAAACCCCGCATGGGTGATTCAAATATTAAAGGCGGACTGGCTAGTCCATTGGAGTTGCTATCCATAGACTATGCCGATCCAAGTAAGGTAATTCAGATCAATAATGAGCTCATCCAAAGATTAGAAGTGAGTTCGTCACATTCTTACAGCATACCATACTGTTTTTTCCTAGGGGCATGTTAACATGATCGACATTGATCCTAGAATCATTTACCATGCACTTAATATTGATTCTAAAGCCAACCCCGTCCATCGAAAGTGTCGATCACTTAACCCAGAAAAGTATCGAGCTCTCAAAGAATAGGAAGAATAGCTAGTAGTTAACGGCTTCATCTAGAAGGTAGAATATCCAATCTGGGTGGCTGACCTGATGTTGGTCATAAAACCAAATGGGTCCTGAATAACTTACATTGATTCTCCAACTTCAACAAAGCCTACCAAAAAAATAGTTTTCCATTGCCTCACATCGACCAGCTAGTGAATGTGACCAGTGGACATGAGCTCCTCACCTTCATAGTTGTTTATTACGGGTAAAATCAGATCTCTATGCATGGCCTGGACCAAATGCGCACTTCATTCATTACAAACACTAGCATGTATTGCTATCATGCTATGTCATTTCGATTACGAAATGTGAGAGCCACCTATCAACGGCTCATCAACCATATGTTCTTAGAACAAATAACCAGTCAATGGAAGTGTACGTGAATGAAATATCAGTAAAGTTTGAGAAACCCAGGGGAATATATAGAACCTAGTCAAGGTCTTTAGCATACTATGCCAGTATAACATGAGCCGAACCTAAAAATGCACTTTTGTCATCTAGTTTGGAAAATTCCTTGACTATGTTGTGAATGCCAAGGGAAATGAAGCAAATCTCGACAAAATTCACTCCATCTAAGATATGTAAGTCCATAAACTATGAAGCAAGTGCAAAACTTGAGCAGGATTGTAGCAGCTTTGAGCCAGTTCGTTTCTAAAGCAACCGACTGGTGTTTACTCTTCTTCGATCTCAACAAAAAGAGAAACTTATTTACTTAAAATGCTGAGTGCACTAAAGCATTTAAAGAACTGAAACATCACTTAGCAACCCTTTGGTACTATCCAAGCCCATCGAAGGGGAGGATATGTACCTTTATCTTGCAGTGTCTAACCATGCTATCGACATTATATTGATTAGAGTAGACGAGAAGGTTCAATGGCCAATCTATCATATTAGTAAAAGGTTTTCAGGACCCAAAACAAGATATACACAGTTAGAGAAGTGCCTGCTCGTGACAGCCTAGAAACTTCGGCTGTATTCATGCTCATCCCATCAAAGTACCGACCAACCTGTCGTTGAAGCAAATCCTTAACTGACCTAACACATCAGTTTGACTACTGAAGTGGTATGTCAAGCTTGGACAACATCATATCTGACTTCAGCATTGCACTTCCATCAAAGGACAGGTTGTTGCTGAATTCACTGCTAAATACTCAAGCCTGGACAATGACGAAGAAGAAATCGTCACTAGTTAGCAAGCTTGGCGCCTATATATGGATGGGGCATCAAATGAGAAAGGGGTAAGGGAAGAAATGGTCCTTTTCACTTCCATGGGAAGAGAACTTTGTTTTGCAGTCCATCTCACTTTCAAAGCAACGAACAATGAAGCCAAGTACAAAGTCATCCTAATCGGCCTCGGGATGGAAAGTGAGTCACACTTTGATCCATCCATGAATTCAACGACTCTGCATTGATCATCAATCAAATTAGCAAGTGCTTCCAAGTAAAGGGTGGAAGACTGGCCTTATATGTTACAAAGGCTAAGAAGGTAATTAGCATATTCGCTAAGTTCAAGCTAGAACATATACCCAGGGAGCAGAATGCCAAGGCTGATTGGTTGGCTAAGGCAACAAGCAACTTGGAAGAAGCCACTCCTTGGGTTCCATTGGAGATTCGAAGTGCCCTTTGCTATGATCCGAGAGTGATAACAATGGAGATTGGTTCATCATCCATGAACAATGGGATGACACTCCTGATCAAGTACTTAACAAGTGAAGAACTTTCTTCCGACCGCAAATAAGCCAAGAAGATTCTCTACCGAGATCTCCATTACACGATTATAGACGAGAAGCTCTACAAATGGGGGTACTCCCCACCACTTTAGCAGTGCATTCCTAAAGATGAAGCCGATCAAATCATGGAAGTGCTACATGATGGTTTTGTGGGAATCACACAGAAGGGGGCAGATCTTAGCAAAAAGGTTGCCTTGCAAGGCTATTACTAGCCTATTATGATCAAAGACTCAGTGGACTACCTTAAGAAATGCGATTGGTGTCAGTGGTTTTCTTAGATCCCTAGAGTCTCTCCTACAATCCTTACCCTCATGACTTTCCATTGACAGTTCAACGCGTGGGGAATTGACTTGATAGGAAGCTGCCAAATGCAAAAGGAGGGTACAACTATGCTATATTCACCATCGAATATTCACCAAATGGGTCATAGTCAAGCCCCTTACTAGGTCACTACCCCCAAGATACTGAACTTCGTCAACAAGAACATCGTCTACCATTTTGGCCTGCCAAAGAAAATTATCACCGTCAACGAACCTTAGTTCGACAGCAGCCTCTCTTAAGACTTCTGCGCAAGGAACGGGATCGAGAAATGCATCTCTTCCATTGCCCATCCTCAAGAAAGTGGACAAGTTGAGGTCATCAACAAGACTATCAAATCAAACCTCATGAAGCTCCTCACAAAAACTAAGGGTAACTGGGTCGGAGAAGTGCCACTCGTTCTTTGATCTTGTTGCATATATAACTACATTTAAACTGACCATACTCCTTTCTTACTTTCCTACAGGTATAAAGCCATGCTACCCATTGAAATAGATGTCCCTTACCTTGGCATCTTACTTACGAGCGTGAGTAAAATGATGAGCTACTTGAGCTTGGGTTCGACACCATATAAGTACGAAGAGCCGAAGCTGAACTCCAAATTAAAGCCTAGAAAAGGAAGATAGAAAAGCAATAAAACTCAAATGCATAGCCCCGACAATTCATTATCGGCGATCTAGTTCTACATCGATTGTTTTCAAATATGAAGAGTCCTGCTAATGGAGTACTTGGCCTGAATTGGGAAGGATCTTATGTTATCACCATCGCTTTAACAAATAGCCTACGGCCTCTCTCACCTGGACGAAACCCACAAAATTCCTACACTTGGAATACCATGCACCTCCGAGCTTATTATATATGAAAGTTAGCCATAATTATAAGGCTACATAATACATCTTTTGTGAAGAACACAACAAAGTCTTTAGAGCAACTTTGTTCGATACAATCAATTAGGCTATCCAATAAGGGACAGTTATTATGTGCTCACTTCCTTGCTTAGGGACAATCGATCTGTATCACCAAGGACCACATAAGCCACTCAAATAACCTCCTGCTGATCAGATATCCAATAAGCATGAATTACTAGGCATTTACTTCCTTATTTTGGGACTTCCAAGTTATCCAACAAGATTGGATCACCATGCAGTCGCTTCCTTTCTTGGAGACCGACAACTCTATAGGCTATCCAATGAGGATGAGTTATTATGTGCTCATTACCTTTTTTAGGGACTATCGACCTCTGCCACCAAGGACTAGGCGAGCCACTCAACGCTCCCCTTCTTGCCAGCTGGCTATCCATGAGGATGAATTACCATGCATTCACTTCCTTGTTTGGGGATTGCTAGGCTATCTAGCAAGATTTTATCACCATGCATTTACTTCCTTGCTTGGAGACTACCTACTTGCCTCGTGAATTTAGATGAGATGTCTCTCCCCATTATGTCGGGTTGCATCAATGACTGGAGATGTGACTGCAACAGTCCCGTATCCTTCGCCCATGATGCCTCCCTTCTCTCTTACGATACATGGCACTGTTTTTGAGATTGGCACTGTTACCCTGAGTGACGCGAAAGTCCGGCATCCGTAGTGCATCCATATAAAAATAAGGTGGGCTCGGTCTCAACTTTCCATGTGTCACCTAAGAGAACCTTCGAGCCACTCGACGCTCAGATTTCTATTGGGACTGCTTGTCACTCAATCCTACTGCGTGTCACCTAGGAGAACCTGCAAGCCACTTGGTGCTTAGGTTCCTACTAGGACTTTCTGCCATTCAATCATGCCGCGTTTCACCTAGGAGAATCTTTAAGCTACTTAGCACTCAGGTTCATGTCGGGACCGCCAACAACTCAATCTTATAACGAGTCATCCAAGAGAATCTTTAAGCCACTTAGCACTCAAGTTTGTGCTGGAACCTCTTGCTATGCTATTCATTGGTCGCGTGTCACCCAAGAGAACCCTAAGCTTTTCAACACTCAGGTTCGTTCGAGGACCGCCCTTCACTATCAAACACAAGATGTCCCGGTGATCATATGCCCGCCTCAATTCTCAATCACGACCGGGATCTCCAACATACGATCGTGTCTGAGCCCACATGCTAGCCCAGCATGAAATACATACAAGCAATGCTTTCATAAATAGCTAAGTAAAAGGTTCAAATAAAAATTCCGCTCTCACCGCTCGCCTTAGTACCATATGGCTATTTTAACCATATTGTGAAAAAAATTTAAGTGCTAACAATACAGAGACTATACTGGCTACTCAAAGTCTGCCACCCTACAAACTACGCAGAGACAGACTAGAACAGATAAATCAGTAAATTACTTAAACAAATTTCGCATAGCAAAAAAAATTCTATTCATTCATCCTAAAATTTAAGGAACACAACTCACCCCGCTGGGCATAGAAAAGATGGAAGAAAGATATCTACACAGCTGGTTCATCAAGCCCCGAGCCAAAGAGTCTGACTGCACCAGTGTAAATACGATCGTCACGTCGTCCTAACCACCCTCATCTCGGCGACTACCATCTCTCGTGCTTGGGAAGGGCCTCGACATTGATTTATCTTATGGAGATCAGGAAGTGATAGTTTTACCTAAGCATGGTCTTTATCAGGTTCCTCAGCCGATTTGCCCACCCGTCCTCCTTTTCCTTCTTAGCGTCCTCTACATTCACAAGCATTTGACATACAGATAAGTGCTATATCTGCTTATTTCATAGACCCTCGGTTTCCTTCTCAGCCTTTATCATATTTTCATTGAGATCCGTGACTGTCTTCTCTGCTTTCTTCCTTGCCTCGACCACCTCCCTCATCACCTTTTCAGCTGCCTTTTCCACCTCATTTGTCTTGACAGCCTCAGCATTGGTCATCGTCAAAGCACCTTCTTCGGCCCTCAACTCACACTAGAGATTCTCAACCTCGTATTGTACACGGGTGGAGCAGTACATGGACCGAACAACCAGTGTTAGAATAATAACAAAGTAACAACAAGGAAATTAAAAATTGGTGACTTACTAGCAAGGCATCCTGGGTTTGTGCATTCACCACGAACTCCAGGAAATGTTGGCTCCGACTAGTTCTGGCCCGGTGGTGGTGGGTGTATGATAGGGTCTTTATGGACATAAGTTGGAAAGCCATGTTGACGGTCTGCCCCTCTAGATATTCGATATCCATGCCCTGGGAGATATCTAAAGTTACCTGCCCTAGCGGCACTACATCACCCATAACAGTAAGCCTTTCTTCATCGTAAATATGAAGGAACTTAGAGTAAGGAGGGTTGACTCAACAGGCGAGGATGTGCCGACCTCGTCTCTCTCTCTCTCTCTATTCTTTCTTTCAGTGGTATGCTAGAGAACCCACTAGGGGTAGAGGGCCATGTTGACCGTGGGCGTGAGAGTTACGGTAAGGGAAACAATGAAGTCAAGGTCATCGAGTTCATCAAATGAAAGCTTGGCGGCTACTGAAACTACAATGGGTCAGAGTTAGTCAAAATGCAATGAAAAATAAGACAAATGCAAGTAAACTACTATTTGTACCTGCCTAACCTTGCGTTTTGACACGGGGCAGGCTTGATGAGGCTGACCTGTCTAAACCATTTTAATCTCTTTCAACATACCGCTCACTCAGAGGCACAACTTTGTATACGGGTTAAAAAAGTTCATACGTAGGAATTGGCTTGGAGGATGGACCTACGTCCCTACCAAAGCCCGACTCTTGTAACCCTCCTCCTACACTACTTTCCTTGGAGCTCGCCTTAGTATCCGAATCAAACTGCCGCATTTCATGCCGAGGGACCGGGATGTCAACCGATTATTATGGGTCTAATTCTTCCCACTGTGGAGGCGGAACTACATCACTTAACTTATCAAGGTCAACTTGTTGTCACACTCCATGCTCCTAATCGGTTACAATGTCGGCATATCCTCTTTCGGCGTCAATGATCGATCCAACCATAGGGTCCTAAAGTTTGACCTTGGAATAGTTCCATTTCACCTTGGCCGCTTTCTCTGTTAATTTCTTTATTGGAAGGCTTACTCCGTAAGCATTATTTGGGCCCCTTATTAGCTTGACCAGATGGACATGCATCAGTCACTAGGATCTTCAAGTCCCGGACCTAGATTCTAAGTGCCTTTAGCCCGATCAACATAGTCACTCAACGTCCCATAGACGATATCGAAAAAGTAAATAGAAACCCCTGTGGATAGGCAAGTTAGGCAAGGGAAAGCAAAGGGAAGTGATGAAGGAAAAAGAGAGCGATAATAATGAATTGCAAGGGTTTTGGAACTCAAGGTGCTATAGCTCGAAGTTGACCTCATGATTGATGAAGAAATACTTGTCCATCCAGCCTGGGGTTGCCTTGCTCAAGAACCCCATAAAAATGACGGGATTTTTGTTGGCCTGAAAGTGAAAGTAGGTGTCGAATGGGTAACGATCATCCTTCTGCTAATGAAATACCATATTGACTGGTTTAGCAATCGACACAGAAAGATGGTGCTCGACACATGCGACATAGGGCCCGCATAAAAATTAGAAACTATTGGGTGTAAGCTAACAAGGGGAAAGATCATTTAGGATAGAGACAAAGTAGGGATGAAGAGGCAACTTGACCACAACCTTGAATTAGCCGAGGGACCATGTGAAGTATCCCGGTGAAGGGTGGTCAGGTCGATCGGTAGTAGTAGGATGCCATACCATCCCAATGTTACATTCATGCTTAGCTAGGGCCTTGGCCAAATTTATTGGCCTCTCCAGAAGTTCAGAAACTTAAAGGCTAGAAAATCTAGCTAAAGAAGACCTAGAGGCTGCTATCTGAAACATAAATGACCTAATTAAACAATAGCCTTAGAGCCAATTTTAGCAATGCCTTGGGCCAAGTCCCCCGATAAAAGATGGGACAACTGCCCCTATGGCATGCCCTAGTTGGGCACCCCATGATGACCGACTAATGACTCAAACAACTCCTAAAAGCTAAGTTGCAGGCCTTAAGGCCCATAAATATTACTCTACCTTTTTTCCTTAAATCCCATGGCTATCGAATTGGGCCTAGACTATGGCCCATTATTAATATTTTCACTAATATTACTTTTAAAAATTACAAACGCACTAAGGAGTTTGCCAACGATGATCGACCACCGCTAAAATGGTAGCGATCATCGATCGATGTCCACAGATTGCTAAAAAAGTGTGGATTCCGGCCAAACATCAAACAAAAAAGAGAAAAATTCATGCATTCCAGAGACGGTAGTAAAAAAAACTAAAACTACGAAAGAACTTGTTTTTCATGGCCATGGCTCTCAAAGAAGTGAAGGAGAAGAGTAAGAGGAGGGCTTACTAATTTTCAAAGGAGGAAGCTTGAATATTACAGTTTTTGAAGGTTTTTGGAGTTTTGATGGCATAAAATTTTGACTGCATCAGTAAAAGTGGTAGGGGAGAAGATGAAGAGTACTTATAATACCTACCCCTTCATCACTGTCGGTTGATTCGAAAAGCCGTCAGATCTTAACCGTATATATGTAATCAATGTCATTGTAGTTTCATACATGTTACAAATGTAAGCACCCCTGCCACGTCTGAAAAATGTAAACCATCCTTATTAATATCATAACGCCACATGTAGAATGCATTAAATATATAAAAGAGGAATTGATCCGCATAATTTTTATTATTTGACAAGCCCATCCTAGCTCACAGAGATGGGCTTGGGGGTGTAAAATGTTGCTCAAATTTCTCTCTTAGGCCGGCCATCACATTAAGGCATGGTCCAGATCCAAGTCAGCTAGCATTCCGCCTAGCCAAATTTAGACCGACTTATGTTCAACTTAACTCCAACTCAACAAATCCAACATATAGTCATAGATAGAACGACATGGATAACTATTCTAGTCTCGACATGGAAAAAGTCGACCATACCAACTCATTTAACCAAGTCCAGATCAGGCGCAATCCTTCTTTGACCTGGCTTCATCTCATCCCGCCTTCGATCAATCATAGGCAACTCATCTCATCATTCCATGACGGCTCGACACACCTCTCACGAGTTGGTCCTTAGCAACTTTAGCTTCATTCAACAAATCTAGCAAGCTACAGATAGTTCGTTCTAAATCCATGTGCTTGGCCCGACCCGGTTTAGTTCGACATAGCCACCTCATATTACTTGAACCGGCTCAAAGCGACCTAGTTTTGACTCGGCTCTCTCAGCTCGCAACTAGTCCTAAGCAACCCATATTATCATTTTATATCGTCCTATTCCTTCATGATCCAGCCTTAGCATATTCTGCTTTACTCGGTAACCTTCAAGAATATGTGACCGACCGCTAAGCTTCCCATCTGCCTTGCCATCTGGCAAGCAAAAGTAAATGACAAGTAATGCATACAGCTGTACCAGGTACCATAGCAAGTCTACAAAAAGCATGCCTACTCCTGTAGCATGACTCCACTTTCAATGCAAAGCATGCGCCTGGTATCAAATGTCAGCTGGCATACTTCTTAGCCACATATTCCATTTTACCTTCATAGCTGACTTCCATCAGCCCATGTGAACAGATTGAATGACAAGGAGCACTTCTCGACTGTTTTACTGTGCAGTCTCAGTTATCCATCCTCTGTATCAACTACTATAAACACCACATGCCATACAACATCAAAGGGTTTGAAATATAGTTAAATGCTCATTATATTCAACTTAGATCTACTCCTCACTGCAAACTAAAACCCTAAGTTCTTAAGATTAGAAACTTTGTAGTCTTAAATGTTTAATTTCTTATTATTGTTGTGTAATTTCAAGAAAGAAAGATAGAAAGAGATCTTCATAGTGGACGTAGGCAAATCTCTACCGAACTACTCTATATCTTTGTGTCATTTACTTTAATTTTTTTGATTTTCTCCTCCTTGCATTTTTAAGCCAAGTATTAGCATGTACCTTTTTGCTAATACAACACATTAGTCTAATTATGAGGTTGACTAATTTAGTAGTCAACAATTACAAAACAATTGTTGAAGTCTGAATAATGTAAACAACTAAAATGTCAAATGCTGAATACATGGAATAATAAAAGAAACTAGCAGCAACCATACCATATACGGATGATCTATTATAGTTGAAGGTCTACAGTAGGTAGAGGGAGGAGTGTGATATATCTTGAAGTAGTCTAAGCACGAGGTCTCGGGCCTTTGGGATCTAAGGTCTAGAGCCTTTGGTAATGTGCGCTGCTCCACTGCCCTCTTCGCTTATAATGAAATCATGTACTAATGTTTCAGGAATGTATTTTGTCTCATTAGAGAAAAATACAAATCTCGGGATGTTATCATTTCCACATGTACTCTCCCGAGTCCGAATAGATTTACATAGTGCAATAAGTAACCATTTAATAAAGCCTCATTCTTTTCCTTGCCTATCCAGTTCTGTTTTTAATTACTTTCTGCTCGGCATTGGTTCCTTCTTGATTATTCAATGCCTTTTCTCTAAATTATTCATCTTTGTCATGATATGGACGAACATACTCATTTGAAGTATCAGTATCCTCCTCAATGCTTTCATGTCTATAGGTTGTGCGAGTCACTCCATTAGTGTTAGGAGGATAGGGATGAAATGTCTTTGGAATGCCTATTCACTTAAGTATTGTTTTATCAAAAACAGTACCAACAATACATGATTGTACTTGTTCATTTATAATATTAATTCCAAAATGTTAAAAACTGAAGTGAGCAAATTACCATATGAATTACATGACCTTGGTTCCAACCGATTTGCAACCATCTTTCTAAGAATAAGATCATCCCAATTAACTCTTAAACCACCCATGATTTCATATGTACATTGTTGATGTATTAGGAAAATTTCATCAGGACTATGAGTTTTAGGAATGATATTGTGTTGAACAATTCGTACTACCAATTGAGTTTTGTTTCTTAGATTCTCTTACGTTTTCCAATCGCCTTTACTTTGGTGAAATTCTTCATAAAGAATTTCATCATCATTCATTTCAAATTCTACTAATAATAATCCATTAGCTTGGATACTTAAAATTTCACCCAAAATTCCTGCATCCAATCTTAAATTTATCCCACTCACATATGAAAATATCAAAATTCATCGTTCTCAAAATTAGTTTCAGTTTTTCATAAAATAAAACCATACATCGCAGATAAATATTATTTAAACAGTTATTGATGGAGAAAATATGAAGTAAAAAGTTTGTTCAAAAAACGCTTCTAAATTATATTAATTAAAATCATAGAAATTTACTGATCTTGGCCCTAGATTTTGAAAATTGATTGTAGATTTGAACATCTCAATTGCTTCTTTCTCCTTGCATAGACATGCCTTCATCTATGGAGTAAGCAATGATTTTTGAGTTTAAGGAGCTGTAGATGAGTTTGATTTTGGTTTTGGAGCCATTAAAATTAATTTGGAAGCTTAGGTTTTTTGATTTGGGGGAAAAATATTGAAGATCAAATGGTATACATGAAATAACTTGGAAGAAATTACGATTTGAATGGATGGCTGATATCGCATTTGACACGCCAAACGGTGTACCGGTGAGACTCCCATTGGTGTACCGATGGCGCATTTTTGTGTGTGCATAATTTAGAGTTTTACTATGTACCGTTGTGATTTATTTTTGTATGATTTGAAGTTTTGCTTACAACGTTCGTAATTGAAGACCTCTATAAATTTATAATTATCTTTAAAATTTTATTAATTAATATTTTCATTTTGATTTTTTTTGTTTGTAAGATTATATTTGAATGTGAAAATTATTTTATATAAAGATTTGGTGTTCTTCGCTTATAGAGTAATCTAATATAGTTGAGGACTTTATAATATATAGTTATAAGACCATAATATTCAATTGTTTTAAGAATATAACTGATTTTTTCTTTTGTAGAGAATTAGTTGGTAATTATTTATGAAATCAAGTGATATTCTTAACTTGAACAAGAAAATTAATAGCCAAAATGGCTATAGCACATACATATAATTGGTCAAAGAAGTCACATGTTCAATCCCCTATTGTTGCAAAAATCAGTATTTTTATTTCCTTGAAAAAAATTAACCTTTTTCGAAGTAAATAATTTTTAATACCTTCTTAATAAGGAGACAAATCTCCTTCAATTAGCAGATCGAGCTTTATCTATCTACCAACGCAAAACATATTACTTTGCATATATTGCTTGAATGTTCAAGAAAGTAGTTTATAGAGGAAAACATAACATTTGTTTTACAGTTTTCAAAAATATTTATTTTAGTTCACTAAGAGTGCAAATTCCAAGTTCTCTTTGTAGTTTTACAAAGGTATTTTCACCAAGAGGTTTTGTAAGGATGCCAACTATTTGATTTTCTGAATTAACAAAATCTAATGATGTTATTTCTTTTTCAACATCAACTCGTAAAAAATTATGTATTATATCAATATATTTAGTTCTGTACGGTTAATATGATTTTCAGAAAGGTTTATTGCACTTGTTCTATCATAATATATATGTGATTTAGATACACACACACACCCCAAAATCCCTAAGGGTTTGTTGCATATAAATCAATTTAGTGCAAATAAGTGCTGCCGAAATGTATTTTGCTTCACATGTTGGTAAGGATATATAGTTTTATTTCTTGCTAAACCAAAAGGTGAGTGAGTGACTAATGAAGTGACATGTACTACTCATGTTTTTTCTATCTCTTTTACATCCTCCAAAATCGGCATTGCTATAAGATGCCAATTCGAAAGGATAACCTTTGGGTAGAACAAGCCATAGTCTAGTAAGTTAGACAGATAGCGTAAAATTCATTTGAATGCTCTAAAGTGAGATTCTTTAGGATTACTTGAAAATGAGCGCATAAGCATACACTTATCATAATATCAAGTCTACTAGTAGTTAGATAAAGAAGTTATTTGATCATACTTCTTAGAGCTTTTGATCGACTTATTTACCTTTCTCGTCTTTGTCTTAATGGAAGTTTGTGCTCATCTGTGTGGGTTTACTATTTTTGTTTTCCAACCAAAACATTTTATTAAAACTTTACAATATTTTTCTTGATATATGAAAATCTTTTCTTTTAGTTATTTTATTTGTAATCCAAAAAATTAGTTAAGTTCACCCATATGAGACATTTCAAATTCATATTTTTATTATGTTGAAAAAATCATCACATAATTTTTATTTTTTGAACCAAAAATTATATTATCAACATAAATATAGACGACTAAAATATCATTTTTATCTCTTCTGATAAACAAGGTAGTATCGACCTTACCAATTTCAAATTCCAAACTCAAAATATAGCTTTTAAGTCTATCATACCAAGCCCATGGTATATACGTGATCTAGGTATTTTTCATGAGTACAAAGAGGTGGTTTCTCAATGTAGATGTTTTCTTTAATATATCCATTCGAAGAAAAGCACATCTTACAACCATTTAGTATAAAGTCAACCTATGGCGACAGGAGAATGCCAAAAGTATTCTTATAGCTTTAGGACTAGGTATAGGAGAAATATTTCCTCATAAGTGTATCCTTGAGCCATAAATACAGATTTATTGTGTATAATATCACTATTTTCATTGACTTTACTTTTATATACCCATTTTATACTGATAATGAATTCTCAATACAAGCTCCCATACGTTATTTTATTCAAATTGGTTAAGTTCTTCTTGCATTGCTAAAATTTGTTGGTCGTCTTTAACAGCTTCTTTGTAACTTTTAGGTTTAATATTAGATAAGGCAACATACCCAATTGAGTCCATTGTCTTTAGGTATCAACTTTTGTACTAATATCTCTAATTTCATTAACTAATGGGTGACTTTCAAAATTATTCGGGGTGATTTCAAAGTATATTATTTTCTAAATTATTTGTTTTCGTAGTTTGTTCATTCGTGGGTTGATGTATCAATGGTTTGTTAATTTCAACATTATCATATTCATCATGTTATTAAAGTTCTCATCAAAAGATATATGTAGGTTTCACCTATTATATTGGTTATTTTGTTAAACATTATGTATGCTTTAATTTGTTATAAATATCTAACAAAGAATCCATTGTCGACTTCTGGATCAAATTTTCCCATGAGGACTTTAGTGTTTAAAATAAAATATACCACACGAAAAACTTTTGACGAGATTTTGGTTTCTACCATGGAGGAGTTCGTAGGTTGTATTCTTAGTCGTGGGTCTTAATGGAACATGGTTTAAAATGTAATAAGCATAGTGATTGCCTCAACCCAAAATTTCTATTGTATGGTTTTGTTGCTTAGTAGTTTTCTTACACATTCTTAAAAACCCGAATTTTCCTTTCTACAACCCCAATTATTGCGGTATTCCAGAGAAAAAAACTTATGGTCGATGCCCTTATTATTACAAATTTTTTGAAATCGTTTATTTTTGAATTCTCTGCCACTGTCACTTCTCATATTTTTAGTTTTTAAATTTTAAATCCTTTAAATTTTGAGTTCTTTTTTGCAAAAATCTAAAACATTTCAAAAGTTTTACTTTATGTCTAAGAAAGAAAGTCCATACATATGTTGAAAAATTATCAGCTATTAATAAAAATATATTTATTGATCTAATTTGCATTGGTTTGAATAAATTTAAATGGAGTGATTTCAAAGATTGTTTTGTGAATTTTTTTTTTCGATTTAAATGAAGTATTCTTAAATTTAACAGATTGGCAAGCATCGTATAATTTGTTTTCATTAAAGTTCATTTTTGGTAAACCTTTAACAATGTCACTTTTTGCTAATTTATACCAGCTTTAAAAGTTTACAAGGAAAAATCCTTTATGCCACAGCCATGGATCATTTACATCCGCAACTAGACATGTATCATTATTATGTCTTATTTTCGTATTTAAAATGAAATATTTTCGTTTTCTTATTGCCTTAAAAATAAAATTTCCATTTCGATTAAAAAATATTGCATTTTTTTCAAAAGCTATTTTAAATCCTCTGTTACAAAGCTTAACGGTACTTAAATTATTATATTGTATACTTTTACTACTAAAACATTCATAATTAAAGGGGAATTAGATATACTAGCATGTGTTACATTTCCATTTCCTATGACGTAGCCTTCGGAATTATCTTCAAATGTGATGGTTCCATCATCCACGTAAGATATATTTTTGTGCATTTTTCGTCATGTATATGGAGCTTCCACGTTCTAGAATCCATTTCTCCTTTTTATGTCCAGGTACTTGCAAGAAATAAAGAGAATTTATTGGCACTCACTTTCTACGTTTGGGTCTTATTAGGTTAATGATAATCGTATACATGAGAGTTTGGTAGAACCTTTAAAAATAAAATTTCTATTTTTATGTATTTCAGCAAAGAATTAGTCTATATATTTAACTTATTATCAGTTTTTGGTACCTAAATTTAATTGTCCTATTATTTTTAATTATTGGTTGACTATTTGAATTCTTTGGTTTTCTGAGATTAGTATTTATGAAAAATACTTTATTTTTTAACTAGCGTAACAACCTGGATTTTTAAGCGATAATTAATTTAAGATGATAATAGTAGTTTAACTAATTAAATTGAAATTTGGATATTTATTTGAAAAGGGGTTTGAAATTATTTAATAAAAAGATTAAATTGTGAAAATATGATATTTAAAGGTTAAATAAGTTAAATGGAGAAAATAAATTGTCGCAAATATAATGTAATTGTTATATAATGTTGTTTAGAGAAGTGATTTTGAAATGTAATTTTTATATATTTAAATTAATTAGAATATAGTTTTGCAAAAATATATATATGAATTTTTCTTATTTTATATTTTCAAGGCCCAAGCTCAAGATTCCAAGCCCAAACCTAAGTTAAAGTTTTAAGGCCATATTATTTTTAGACTTCTCTAATTCGAGAATCTTCATGTTTCTAAATATATCACGTGACCCTTCTCTGTGAATTACATCTTGTTCCTCATGCCAAAATCCACCAATACTTTATCTTTAAAAAAAGTAAAATCAATTAGTAGAGCATGACTCTATATACTATATTTTAATGAAAATATTGTTCATCGTTATTGAAAGTAGATTATTACGGTCACATGATATATTTTCATATGGTTATGAATATGTATGTCAATATAGAGACTTAAAAGCATGGTAATGAAGACATGTCTATTAAAACTGCATAAATATTGTGTTCGATATGTGATGATAATTATGATATCATTTAATTAAAATGAGTTATTTAATAAATATTTAACTACTACTTATTTTTATTAAAATTTGAGAAATTAATTATTTATTGTAAATAATAAGATTACCATTGAGTTTATTTCTTGTTATTTCATGTATATCAATTCACTGTTCATTTATAAATACTTGTTTTCTTTTATGGAATATAATCGTGTGAATGATTTTATTAAGAATCAATTTAGCCATCTATAATAATATTTAATTTAGATAATCTATTCCATAGTTTTCCTGTTTAATCTTTAACGCATATTGATTAAGAATATATGTAATAATTTTTATGTAAAGTATTTATATAGTTTTAAATCTATTTTAAAATATGTATCTATTATCCATCTCTTAATATTTATTTTTTTATATAAAATTATATGTTGCGAACGATTCATTCTTAAGTATTGACTTTTTATTTATATTCATTTGAACGATCTATTTTTTTGTTTTCTATTCCGATATTTCTTTGCTTGTTTAATTATATAAAAACTATATGAATGATTCATCATTGAGATGGATTTGACTGATGATTTTAATATGATACGGTGATGACATCCTTGTTATGATTTTATTAATATTCATTATGTGTAACGAGAAATATGCATAAACAGTTTATTGATACCATCTGGTACGAGACTTTCGGTAACACTTTTTCGGTTATTCTATGAACTCATTATATAAAATATTGAAGGAGGAGTGTGATGTGGGAACACTAAATAAACAAAAAAAACTAGTAACACACTGTGACATGGGACGCCGATGTGTTATTTATCCATTTATCTTTTGCTAGCAGATGACATATAATATAGGGATACGGTGTGTGATGTTCACTACAGTAAAATATTATGTGTTGAATGTGTGAAGCCATATGCCGGAGATTATATCGAGTCGTGCGTCGATATACGTATTTAGCTGCGTGTCACCATATGTTTAGTACCATGTGTCGGTACATGTATTTAGCTATGTATTAGCATATGTATAGTACCTTGCGTTGTTATGTGTATATAGCCATGTGTTGGCTATTACATGTTCATATATTAACAATATTTGTCTATCATTGTCCAACCCACTTTATATTTTGGGAGTGAACCAGATTGGCCAGTATTCACCCTAATGACCTGATCGCGGTGTCGCACTCCAGACCCGTGATGCATTTTTATATTTAAGGCTGTGTGCTAGCCATTATTATGTGTTGGTATATGTGTTGCCCTTTGTGTCACAAAGGCCAGTAGTCGGGTACCATAGCGACACGTGTCGGTAGTCATGACTGAAGAGGCTACGTATAGTCAAGCTTATGGTGGACTATTATCACGATATTGGAGATAGAGAGGTAATGATGACTGATGATTGTAGGAGCCGAGTT
Organism: Allium cepa; assembly: GCA_030765085.1. Taxonomy (NCBI): domain Eukaryota; kingdom Viridiplantae; phylum Streptophyta; class Magnoliopsida; order Asparagales; family Amaryllidaceae; genus Allium; species Allium cepa. Next base: position 111,251,841 of record CM060945.1, on the reverse strand, counting down.
GGATGGGTGCGTGTGTCATGTTTATTAGTTTTGTATGTAGTCTCCTGGAGTAGGTGTGTCTGTCAGTCTCCCGTCTGATTCTGGTATGATGCGATTTAGACAAGTACACTGTGATTGTATTAGAGATTGTGTCCTGAGTATGATCGATCCGCGTATCCTCCTTTGGCATGAGTCACATATTATTCTTCTTTGGCGTGTATCGCCAACTATTACTTATTTTCATATGTTGTTTTTATACCTTATTGGTGCGTGTCACCATTACTATATTTTGATTCCAGGTGTCATCTTGTGTTGATATTACATATGTTTTTCAGGGTTTGAATGTTGATTTCTAGATACGTATGATTCACCCATTTGTGTTAGTTCTATGGTTTCTATTTTGATGTGTTTTCATATAGGTGATGGCCCATTTCGATATCGTTTTTGATTGGTTTCATACAGGCTTGAGATATTTGAATGACATGTTGCCTTGATGATTATTTATGGCATCATACATATTTTCTATATTTATATGCATCCTTTGGCATATTGTTTGATGCTTTGATTATATTAGAGAGCTATTACATTATCATCCATGTAGCATTGAGTTACCCTTATTATAATTACTTGATTAGACATAGTCTAACTCATGTATTATGAAAATAATGCTTGGGTCAGTCCAAGAAATTTCAGGTATACGAATGATACGACCAACATTTGTTTTATTGGACTTAGAGGAGTAAGTGTTTTAATACGTACCGGTTTTAGCCCAAAGAAATATTCACGTATATACCCCTTATCGCCTTACACTCCGCATTATTTGATAGTATTACTCTATATACTCATGGATAGTATGAGCATAGAGGTGGGTGTTACAAAATGGTATTAGAGCAGGTCCAAAACAATACATTGTATATAAGAGACACAAGTCAAGACCTTTGATGAGACTTAGAGCCCTATCCCCTTGGGTGTGTTAAGTAGTAGCTATATATATAGGATGAATACCAAGGAGTACTCATCAAGGGACGCATTTGATATTACGAAATTATATAGTATTTGATATTTTGAAATTATATAGTTACCGTTCACTTATTTCATTTGAGTTTGCTATAAAATAGTTGGAGTAACAAGGACGAAAGGAGTTAGTCCAATGTGATGACCCACATTTCAGAAGGTTTAAATCAACAATAATCCACACACGTCCAATTTAAACAATCCAAAACACAGATAATCAATGGGGTTTATTAAGAAAAATAATAAAAGAAGGAAACAAATACAGAATCTCGAGCGGAATGAAAAAATATAATAATCAAATAAACAATTCATGAAGCTTTTTATACTATATATTTGATTATAATTTTACAACATTTATCATAGTTTTATATACAATAGAATAATATAAACAATGCTGCAGAATAAACAATGTGGTGAAAAATACTAGTAATAATAATATACCAAATCTTTGTCTTCGTCCTCGAGAAAATAATCTTCAATGCGCTCAAAACTCAAGGCTGACCCAAGCGTAATGAAAAGAAAAAACACTTGAGTCAGGACTAAAATATCCTTATGCGAGTCAAATCAATATCACATATAATAAGGGTGTAATAGCGTCAGAGATTTTATGGGGTTTCACATCACCTGTCTAGTGTAGAATGTGCGCGCAATAACTCAGGAGATGTTACGGGATTTTTGTTCTCTTAAGAATCCGTCAAAATATTTATATATAGTAGAATACGCTATATATAATGTCTAATCAGTAAAATAAATATTTTTCTTAGCATTAAGGCTTTACATTAACCCCCCTTAACGCATTTTTAAGCATTGTCGTATAGTTCGCTTGTAATGCCTAAGTAGCACGTCGGAGGATAGAGATGCGCCGTGATACGGCAACACTAAACCAAAATCGTAGTGATCTCATATAGGAATAAAAGTATGACAAAGCACATGAAGCAATGCCCAAGGTAGGATACTACCAGTTTGGGTTGCAAGGCTGGTGGTAACGCATGGTAGCCATGATTGCCTACCGCGTACATCCATCCCATATCGAGTCAATGGGAGGTTATCCCAAAATCAAGATGCACCAATCGAAACCAAAAACAAAGATAATAGTATGGACCAAGTCCAAGAAGATCGAAGAACGGATGTCTGCTAAGGGTAGCTAGCCCGCTTGGCCCTATCAAACCGTCTTGTTTTAGTCATTTAAAATTGGCACAAGTGTCTGTGTCTATCTATCATCGTTCTCTTTCTTCAAATCCAGCAAACGTACGCCAAATAAAATCACTTCATTCTGGAGTCTCCTCCGCGTACACAGTTGTTAAAGTGATTCCAATATTGACAAAGAGTATGCCAATAAGAGGCCCTGGTCTCTTTAACAACCAAACGTCGTTTTATACACCGGTTGGTATTTTTTTCATTTTGAAATCAATTTATATTTGATACCAAAATCTCATATTCGCTTCAAAATTAATTTTATTTAAAAATTATCATATTCACTTCAAAAATTATATTTTTACTTCAATAATCATTTTGAATTTCAACTTAGGTTATAACTTCATTGCAACCCAATTCACATGGATTTAAATGTAAATAGTTCCCGCTATGACTTGTTTGAATTTTTTAAAAATAGTTTGAATAGTTAAAATAATTTATAAAGCAAAAATAGTTTAATATAAAATAGTTTGAGTATTGAAAATGGTTTATATAGTAAAATAGCTTGGAAAATCGAAATAATTAGAATATTTAAAAAGATAGATTTTAAACAGTTTCTATTAAAATAATTTATTGGAAAATAGTTTCCATGTCAAACTGATTTAATTCCAAATTTTCAATCAAATCATCATCTATTTCAATTCCATTCAAATCGACTCAATTTCGATTCCAATTCGAATTAACTTTGATTCCAATTCTAATTCAAATCAATTTCAATTTCAGTTTCCATTTTAATTCAATTTCGATTCCAATTCCAATTAATTTCAATTTCATTTTCATTGATTCGATTCAGTTCTCAATTTTTAAACCATTTCAGTTTATATAAATTCGAATTGAATTTCAGAATATTGATTTAAGTCACTTATATCAAACTAAACTTCAATATTCAATTTAAGGTTCAAATCTTTAAGATGATTCAATTCGGAGCCCAAATTTGAAATATCCATTTAAATTTACCTTTACTTAAATAACTTCGAAGTCCAAGTAAAATTTCGAATCTTCTAAAACAATTCAATTTCAATAATTTAAGTCATATTTTAATCATGACTTCAAATTTCGACTAAATTCTTTAAAACAATTTCTTTTAACTAAATTTAATTTCAACATTTCAAACTCGAATTTAAAATTAATTCAATCTTCATAAATTCAATTTTTATTTCTTTAAATCAAAATCATTTAAATTGATTCAAAATCATGAAATTTAAAATCATTTAATTTAACCAACCCATTGTCCGTATATAATTTTCAATCCTATGACCAGGTGATTAGTTATTTCAATTTGATTTCAGGGATGGATATATATAATTTAATCCAAAATAAATATCATAGGTATATATCATTTCAACCTATTTCTTAATTTATTCGAAATAATTCCAATAACATTTTTTATACTGTCAGAAAATTTACAGGATGATAACATGATATATAAAAATAAATAAACATCCAAATCATCCAAAATATTAACTAATAGCAGTCATCATAATTAACATCCAAATCAGTCAAATATCACAACAATTTACTGGTTATCAACATCGGATGTCTAACTGGGAATTTAATTTCAATTTCAAATTGAACTGTCAATTTAAATTCATATCAGTTTAATTTAGGTGTCAATTTAAATGTCGGTTAAATTACCAAACGACAGTTAATAAAATTAAATTACTTCACAATTCAATTAAACTAACATAAAAATAATTTAGTCATTCTTGAGCATTTAAAACACTCACCTTTTATTTGAAACTAAAAATATTTCAGCTTCAAGTAAATTTCACTTCCACACCATGCTGTAGACGACATCGATACGATCGCAATACGAATCATTTCTCCCAAAACGGACCTCGCATGCAAAAGTTACGAATTTATTAATATCGATAAAATTAAATTAAAATTAAGAAAATAATAAAAATAAAAGTTCCTCCACTGTTCATCGTTCCAGGCCTGTATCTCTCCTTCTTCGTTCGTTCGCTGCTCTACATTTTTTTTGTTTCATCGAATGAATGATCGCCATCGCTAACCGCCACACAGGCTACGCTGCCATCCTCCAGTTGCGGCACGTTCAAGCTATATGCGCCATCTCTGGTAATCATGAAACCCAAAAGCCCGAAAACTTAACTGCTCGTTGCTTGCCTAGCCTCAATGGGCAACGCACACTCCAGCTCTCCCTGCTGCGCCGCCACCCTCATACGCGTCTCCGTCCATCATTCACCACGGTTTCATTATTTGTTTCTTCTTCTTCTTTTTTTCTATTTGTCTACAGAGGGGAAAAATGAGGTACAGGGTCGACAAAATATACGCGAGGTGTACGAAGTGTTGGATATGGTGCGTGTGTATATATATATTATAATTAGAAGATATCAACCTTAAACTTCTGAAATTCTCGAACTCCAAACGAGACGTGCCACCTGGCGTTTTACATGTTATACCTCCATTCTGATCGCAATGGAACTAGTTTCGGGGCCTAGTTTGATCGTATGCAGAAGATGGCTTTTCAAATCAAATTATTTTAATTAAATTACTTAAATTAATTTCTACACGTTCCAAGCTCGCACGGCCAAACGACAAGTCTGATCGCTACGAAACTTGAAATCCTATAATAATTCGCTATTACAGATTTAATGAAACATGTTTCATCGAAATCCGAGACCGTGGCCAAAATGGCTATTTTTGCCCGTTAATTAAAATAAGTAATTTCCATAATTCAATTTAATCACTTTAAATTCAATTTTAAAATTTAATAACCTCCATTCTTGTTTAAATAAAATTTAAATCAATTTTCGATATCATTTTCATCATTCACATTAAATTCAGAATTTAATTATATAGATAATTTCCAATATTAAGCTTAAACAATTTAATTATCCAATAAATAATCATATTTTAAATATAAGTTATTTAACTTATAAAATTTAACTTTTAAAACGAATTCAAAATAAAACAACCACTTTCATTTTTCAATAATTCAATGTTAATGCAATTACTTACAATTTAATATTGTTTAATTTACTTCCTAATATAAGCTAAAATCTCTTATCTTCTTGAAATTTGGTTATTCAAAATTTTATCCAAGTTCATATCCAATAAATTACATTAATAATTCATTAATTTTTTTATTTCTAACCATTTCCATTCAACAATAATATTAATTTTTGAAATCTAAAATAGTTAAAAATACGAGTCGTTACATTCTCCCCACTCAAAACTTTTCGTCCTCGAATAGGGGTTAAGTAAGGAATTTAACATTTGATATATTTTATTCAAAATAATTAACATACAAACATTAAAATATTATTAGGAAACCTTTACTACGTACTCGCTACGCTACTCCGATATCGGTTTTACGGAAATTACAATTTAGTTATAAAAATAAGTTATAAAAATTTTAAAATCTCAAAATTTTCTAATATCCGGATTTACGGAAGATTTCGACAGAGTTTCCTTTGCGTGGCTCGATTGGAATTTTTTTTAGAATATAATATATAACATAAATGTATATCAAATATACCAAATATACATCTTATCTCATTTATGAGGCATCCCGTAGGGGAAAAAAAATATAAGAATGCGGTATGTAATCCGACATACGTACCATATTATTATTAGTACGAGCAAATTCGCTCATATTAAGCAAGCAAAAGCATATTAAATCCACGTATATGTCCAAACGGTCTTCGTATGTACATATCTCTACTAAATTTAGAATATTTGTTGCATATAAAAGATATAGAAGCATGTATGAGTTAAATAGAACCATATAGCATGAATTTTGAATCCAAGTCAGAAGCACGAGCACAATTATGCCACCATAACAATCATATGCAACCAAAAGCAGCAATAACAATGGTTTGCAACAAAAGAAATCATTTAGCAATTAATATACATCCAATTAATCCAAACTATAAAATTTTACATTTCCAATATCAATATTTAATTAATAAACTATCATTTCTTATTAAAACCCAATTTTTATTAACAGTTAATTGGTTTATTCCAATTTAATCAAATCTATTTATTTACATTCAGTTTATTCAAATTTCAGTTATTTCACTTTTTGTTTAACCCAATTCATATAAATCCATTTTTGGGTCATTTTATAAATCATTTCATTTAATCTTATATAAGTTAAATTTTATTTCATTATCACTGGTATATTCTCTTTAATACTAATATCATTTATAAGTCGTTTTATAAAACCAATAATATGAACTTAAGTTATGAAAGATAAACATGAGTTGCGTTTTATAAAATGGTTACAATAAACTTAAATTCTTTGATTCACTTCATTAGTTCATTTCGTTAATTCATATCATTAATATTACTTAAGTAAATTTTACTTCATAGCTCAAAATCATATTAATGATTTTCTTTTTATCACAATCAATTTTATTCAAATTCTCTTAAGTTAATTTTCGTCTTACAATTCATTTCATTAACTTATTTCATATTCAATTAGTAACCATTCAATTTATTAAACTCATTCCATTTGTATTCAATTTATTTATATCTAGTTTAAATAAAATTTAATTACTCATATTAATTTTATTTACACCCTAATTGCATTTCATTTTATAATTCAAGTTCGTATTCATTCTATTAATTTGTTTTATATCTTGAGTAGAACTAATTCATCTTGTTCCATTCAAATCTAATTCAATTCATTAAATCTTTACTAAGTTAACATTTATTTCATTTAATCCATTACTCAGTTTATTCAACTTTATTTAAGTAAATTTTTATTCTTATCCTTCACATACAACAAATTTAAAATTTGTTTTTAGCTTAATATTTCTCAAATCTACAAGTTATACAAACTAATTCACTTAAAATTTCATTTCATTATTTTATCTAATTCGTTTCAAATACGATTCACTTTCATTTAAGTTTTTTTTGAGTTAAACTTCAATTTATTTATTTCATTTCAACTAACTCAATTTATTTAACATTTCTTAGGTTAATTCTTTTATTTCATATCTCAAATTCAATTTTTTCTTTTGTTTGCTTAACCAAAATGTTTAACCATTTTAAAATTCGGTTTTATTTCCTGTTCAAATTTATAAGTTATAAACTTATTTCTTATCAATACTATTTTCAATTTATAAGTTCAAAAACTATTTTCATATATTTATCAAATCATACTTGGAATATTTTTTCCACAATCAAAATAATGTTTGACCGGAAATAAATTTCTTTTGGTAGCAATTCTCACTCAGAAACTCAAAAATGAATACTAGCGATGCTGTAGTCAAATTATTTCTCAACGACTAAAGCGAGTTCAATATTTTTATTTCTTTCAAAAATCTTTTTAAAATATATTTCTAGTCAAAACACTTTCAAATAATATTATTAATAATTTTGAAGGATTTGAAAACAATTTTGAAATCAACGGGATTTTAAATTCTAAAATTCTTAACTTTTAAACCCTTTCTATATATAAGCTATATTATAAATATACTTATACAATTCTATTATCTTATTATGGAAACTTTTCATTAATTTACATCGTTGTTATTGTAAATAATTCTTATTGTAAATAGATTTCAATTCAATTTAATTATCGAACGCTTCATAAAATAGAGTTCACAAAGTTTTCATTTTTTGTTTAATTCAAACAATAATCGTTGATAACTAAATATTTTCATCTCCTAACAACTAACATTCATCAATTATCGTTTTACATACAAACACACATATATATAATATAACTTAGGTAGAATTATTTCATTTACCTGATTTTAAAACAATACTATGTCGACTTGCCTCGTTTAAGTGTTTAGAAACCACATCGATAACATGATGTCCCACGCATCGACCAGAATTCATAAACAAATCAACAGATAAGTAAACACAATATAAAATAATTTATAACACTAACAAGTACCCGCTCTCATATACACTCAAACAAACTCATTCTAGGGTATTACTACCCTATCTCGAAAGAGTCAAACCCCACGAAGCTAAGATTATCACTAAACCAAATCACTGACACCAACTGTGGCGACCCACATTTCGGAAGGTTTAAATCGACAACAATCCACACATGTCCAACTTAAACAATCCGAAACATACATAATCAACGGGGTTAATTAAGAAAAATAAAAAAAGAAGGAAACAAATACAGAATCTCGCAGTGGGATGGAAAAAATATAGTAATCAAATAAACAGCTCATGAAGTTGTTTATGCTATACATTAGATTACTATTTTATAATATTTATCAGATGTATATATACAACATAATAATATAAACAATGCAGCAGAATAAACAATGTGGTGAAAAATGCTAGTAATAATAATATACCAAATCTTAGTCTTCATTCTCTAGAAAATAATCTGTAATGCCTCTAAATTTTAATTAACATTATTCATGATATTTAAATGGATAAATTAAATAGAATAATGTGAATAATTAGGGAAAGGAGATTAATAAATCCAATGGCCATGTCTTAATGAGTGACTAAAATAAGACTAAACTAAATTTAGGGGGAATTTTCCTAAGGGGTAAACTTGAAAATGAGGCTACATTTCTTAGTGTATATCTCTTCCTCCACCTTAATAAACTTTTACTTTCTCATTCATAACTCCTCACCTTTATTTCAGCCGGCCATTAAAAGCTCAAGGGAGAGCAATAAATTGAAGATGAATCTAAGGAATGAATGCCAGGAAATTATCTTGTTCTCCAATCAACTAATCAAGGCGAATAATCATGTTTATAATCTCATATTTATTTGTTTGGATCGGTTATGGGTTATACCCAATTCATGTTTGTGATTTTGGTTAGGATATAACCATTTAAACCTTTGTTTGGATATGATATAGGTGTTTTAAATGCTAATGAGTTAATTAACACGTTTTTATTCGGTTTTGGTTAAATTCCAAGTTGTTTTGATCTTCATATGATTTTAAATTTTAGTATGTTGAAGTATATGATTTATCATATTTTTTGTGATTTTTGGAAATTTTCCTTAGTGATTTACTAAGGTAATTAAATTATTTAAGCTTAAGGGCTAAACTATAAAGTTGCCTTCGAATTAGTCAATGTGGAGGGAAGGCTGCAATTCGAAATTTTAATTGGGGAAGCAGAATGGTGTTTTAAGAAAAAGATTAACTTTTGTATACTTTTTACTATTTGAAAGTATAGGAGAAGGCTCCTCAGCCAATCAAACTTAGACAAGCAAGACAAAACATCACTTCAGTAGGCCCAGTTCTACTTTCGACTCCAACAAGCCCACATTTACCCTTTTGACGAAGTCGAAAGGTACCTTTCATCTAAGATGGAAGGTAAACAATTACCCTCCACTTAAGTCGAATGTCGAAGGGAAGAGTGGCAAAGGGATGAGGGGGACGCTTCCCTTGCTTTCAAATAGAAACATAATTGCTTCTGAATAAGTTGAAGGAGGATCCTTCGATTTTATCATTTTATAAAAGACTAAAAATTTTATGTATTAGAGAAGGGGTTTCAATGGGGATCTTCAAAAGTTTAATTTTTTCGACTAAGTCGGAGAAATGCTTTCGACAAAGCCGAAGGGACCTCCCATTGTTTTTAAAGTAAAAGTTTTAATACCTTTCGATAAAGTCGAAGGGTAAACCTTCCGACAAGGTCGGAAGTATACTTTCGACGGGTTGGTTCCTAAACTAACACTACATTGTTTCGAATGGTTTCGAGTGGTTATGGTTTCGAAAGGTTTGATTTCAAAAGGTTATGAAGGGCTTACCTTCAATGATTGTGAAAGGTTTTGAGTTTCATTGCTTTCGAAAGGTTTATAAATGGTTTTATAAGGAGAGTACCCCAAGCTTTCGGCAAAGTCGATAGGTAGATCCTTTCGACTAGGTTGAAAAGAAACCTTCCGACAGGGTCGAAAGGCGAGACCTCGACAAAATCAAAAGGTATGGTTTTATGGTATTTTGAAAAAGGAAGGCTTCCGAAGCGGAAAACTTTGGATGTTTATTTTCTTTCGAATGGGACTTCATTCGAAGGGGTTTAAAGGGCTGCTTTTAGCCATTTTTCCTTAAGTAAAATTTTGCTAACTTGAAGGGGTTACTTCGAAGGGTTATAACATAAAATACTTATTTTGTTTGAATCTGTAAGGGGGATCCTTATATAAATTTGATGTTATTAAACCTTGCGGCACCGGGGTGGGTATTATGTTTTTGATACATAGTTTGGGGTTACAAACAGAAATATGCTTTTTAAAATATACATTAGGGCGATCAATATGTTTTTATTTAATTTAACCTAATTGGGGTTACCAAAAGAATAGATTAAACATGTGGCATACCTTGGGAAAATAAGCAATCATGGGGATCATGAATTTTCATAAACAATCATGAGGATCATGATGTTTTAATTGACCAAGTGATGGGTTCTTGGTTAACCTAGAAAACCATGGAATGTGTAGTGGATAGCCCTCATCAAATTTCGAAAGAAAAGAATGTTTTTCTAGAGGTGGTTAGCCTCAGGATTTGGCACCCAAGGGTTCATAGTCATCCTAGGAAAACTATGTAGTGTGCAATGGATAGCCCACACCATCTTTTATAAAACAATATATGATAATCTGAATTTATTTTAAATGGACCTTGGATGGATAGTCATATTAAATTATGATGGATAGTCATTTTAATTTTTTTAAAGAGGAACTCTTGTAAATTGATTTTAGATGGAAAATCTGTTAAATTGCTTTTAGATGGGATATCTAATAAATGGGTGGATGGGATATCCAACGCATATGATTTATGGCTTTATTTCATATTATGTTAAGACTAATCATTTTGGGTGTAGGGGCATATTAAATGATTTGCATGTTTTGTTTTAGATACTAGTGAGGAGAAAACCCATCCCGCTAAACGATGTGGTCTCACTAGATATCTATTTATGATAAGAGATGATAGTAGATTATTCACATCAGACTTATTGTCTGACTCGAAGTTTGTGTTTCTCCACAACTCTCGGGTACTCAAAATTAATTTGAGTAGTCTGAGAGTGGGAGATTTTCAAGTTTTTTGGATGAATAAGCTTCTGAAGATGTGCAGGAGCCAGTGTTAGCTATATAGGAGCTATTTTATGTTTTTCGCTGTGATGTATTAAGAACCGTGAAGTTCATATTTATTAGTTCTCTGATCATCATAAGGGGACATCTTCATATGGCACTATTTTCGTATTTTGAACATGTATGTGTGATCTGAACGTGGTAGCCCTTTGGGGTTATGTAATTAAATCTTAAATTGAAATTCATAAGAAATGATAAATTTTGTTTTGTTGATGTTTAATTTTTTTCATATTCTTGTGTTTCTGTGTTGCCAATAGTTTCAAGATTCTGATTTTGGTCACTCAAAAATAACACCTATGGACGACTGCACCATCTATAGCAGTTAGTTTTGAGCCTCCGGAAGCGAGATGTTACAAGTAGGTATTACAGCATGGTTTATGTGCCTAAAAGGAATTTAAAACTTACAAGATTCTTAAAGCATAATCTAATGAATCTAAAATATGGTTGGGCTTGGATAAGCGTTATAGTAACGTAGGTATACTTTGCTATAAATACCTAATTATGTATTCCCCACTCTCTTAGGCCGTGCTTCTGTATCTTACCAAGATTGGATTTAGGCAGTAGGAAAGTAAGATATGGAGGCAGGAAACGGAAGAGTGAATTGAGTTGGAAGATGCACCGCAACAAGTGGAATTGTTCGACCTAATACTAAGAGCAATCAGGGTCAACAGGCGAATGCAAACCCAGATGTAAATGCCAATGTTGGTGTTGGGATTCCGCCAATTGATATTGGGATAATGTGTCCGTTCTTCTTGAACATGATCAAGCTAGAGCAGCTACGGGAGTGGCTGTAGGGAATGCTGGAGGAGCTAATCCGTTGGCCCCAGTTGGCAATAGTTATGCCAAGCTAAGCAGGGATTACTATAGTCTTGAAGGGAAGCCTTTTCTAGGAACCGATGATACAGTAGGAGTGGAGAACTGGCTATTTCATTGTGAAAGGATATTGCAGACCTTGGCTTGGCGGATATGCAGAAGAGAAGACTTGCTTCAAGGCAATTGCAGGGTGCAGCATTGTTTTGTTTGAACGGAGTTATCGTGGGAGAGCTAGAGGAAGACCTGACTTGGGCTGAATTTCAAAGGAGGTTTGAAGAAAGATTTCTATTAGAGGTTGCCAAGTCAATATTGCTCAGGAACTTTGCAGATTTAGTCCATGGGGATAGATCGGTGACCGAGTTTGCTACGGAGTCTGATGAGATGTCTCGTTACGGATATGCTATCATGGATATTATCATTTGGACGAATGATAATTTTATCGAGGGTTGAATCCTGAGATCGCTAGAGAAACCATGCCAAACCTTCGGAATCTGTGTCATATTGTTGTTGAGATGGCTATTCGGAATGAAGAGATGCTTTCTACTTTTGGAAATGGAAAACCAGCCGAGGTTTAGAATTTTTAGGGTAAGAAGCAGAAGTTCTTTAAGAAGAAAGGAACCTAGTCGACTGCAGCAGCAAAGAAGAGCAAAGCTGATATTGTCTGTTACAAGTCTGACAAAAAAAGGCACTATGCTAATGAGTGTCGCTCTGGTGATGGAAGAGCAGTTGCAGTGAGGCTGAATGTGAAGTGCTACAATTGTAGCCAGATGGGGCAATACAAGGACAAATGTCCCGAGGCTTCTAAGTCTGGAAATGGAAAGGTCTTTGCGTTAGAACCATCATCCTCTAGACCAACAACTGCCGAGAAAGGAAAAGCTGTGATGGAAGGTATGCTTATGATTCATAGTACTCTCATTAGGATACTATTTGATATTGGTGCATCGCACTCGTTTATATCTCAGCATTTTTTGGATTGATTATGTCTGGAACCTTTATACCTCATCACTCCTTTAAGGGCTGCGAAATCCTATAGGAGGGTATGTAACTTCGGGAATGAGATATGACCTATTAGAACTTGATTTTTTAGGTCATATGTTTGCATGCAGTTTATATGTTTTTGATTTCATGGGTTTCGGGATCATATTAGGTATGGATTGGTTAGATAGATATGATGCTAGGATATTTTGCCAGGAGGGAGAAATATCATTGAAGCTCTAATATCCGTAACCGAGTTATTTACTCAATAAGAAGTTTGGACGGAAACGCTTATGCATTATTGGGTGCCATGTGAACGAAAGTAGAGTTGAAGAAGGTTTATGTTGCAAGAGAGTTTACGGATGTGTTTGAACCAATTTCGAGCTTGCCTTCGAAAAAGGCAATCGAGTTTCAAATAGATAATGTATCGGGAGCTGAACCCTTAAGTAGACCACATAGCAGGATGTCACAAACCGAGGTGAAGGAATCGAAGGTGTAACTAGTGGAATTGGAAGGAAAGAATTTCATCCGGCCAAGCAGTTCGCCTTGGGAAACGGTCGTGGTATTCATGAAGAAGCCAGATGGGTCTTTAAGGATGTGTATTGACTATCATGTGTTGAATGAGAGGACGATCAAGAATAGTTATCCTTTGTCGAGGATCGATGACTTATTCGATTAGTTGAGTGAAGCCAGAGTGTTTTTCCAATTGGATTTGGCGATAGGTTTTCATCTGCTAAGAGTGACAGAGGACAGTATTCTTTTGATGGCATTTAGGACCAGTTATGGGTCTTAGGAATGGATGGTTATGCCATTTGGGCTTACTAATGCATCAGCTTTCATTGTGGATTTTATGAACCGAGTTTTCTGAGAGCACTTGGATAGGTTCATGTTGGTTTTTGTTGATGACATTATGGTATATTCTAAGAATGAGAAGGATCATGCAGATCATCTTAGAACAATGTTGGAGACGCTAAGGCAACATTAGCTAAAAACAAAGTTCTCTAAGTGTCATTTTTGGAAGAAGGAAGTGAAGTTGCTTGGTCATGTAGTTTCTTAGGAAGGTTTAGCAGTTGATCCGGATAAGATCGAAACTGCTAACAATTGAAAGATACCAGAGACGGTAAGTGAGATTAGAATTTTTCTTGGTCTTGCAGAATACTATCGAAGGTTCATTTAGGATTTCTTGTGGATAGAGGCATCCTTCACTATGCTAATCATGAAGGATGTGAAGTTTGTTTGGTCTGACAAATGTGAGGATACATTCCTTAAATTGAAACATTTGTTAACCAATGCACCCGTGTTAGTAGTTCCAGAAGGGAATCAGGGGTTGGTAGTTTACACCGATGCATGTGGTTCCGGGTTAGGTGATGTGGTAGTATAGAATGGAAAGGTTATTGCCTATGCTTCTATACAGCTTAGACCGCATTAAGTGAGACACCCTAATCATGATTTGTAGTTGGCAGCGGTAGTCTTCGCATTGAAGGTGTGGAGGCATTATCTTTTGGGAGAAATTTTGAGATATTCATGGATCATAAGTCTCTACGATATTTATTCTCTCAGAAGGAGCTGAACATGAGACAACAGAGATGGCTGGATTTTGTTGCATCTTATGATTTTAGCATTGAGTATACACCGAGAAAAGGAAATAAGGTGGTAGATGCGCTTAGCAGGAAACATCAGAATACGGTGTTAACTATGTTGGCGGAATGGAAAGACTTGGAAGCACTGGCTGCTTGCAGTGTGTAGTTGAGGTCGATTTCTGGATCTAGTCAGAATATTGCCATGATGTTTTGTTTGGAAGTTCGACCAGTTATGATCGAATGGATTGCTTCTATGCAGAAAGAGGATCTAGTGTTAGCCGAGAGGAGTAGAAGGTTAAGTTGGAACAGAGATTGATGATTTGAGGGATTTTATTCTTGACCATAGGGGTTGGTTGAGAAAGAAGGAACAATTATGTGTTTCGAATGTTGGAGGCCTTAGGAAGGAAGTTCTTAGGAAATGCAACCGATCGAAGTTTATGATTAATATTGGGGGAACCTAGATGTGTTAGGATATAAAGAGAAGTTTCTTCGGGGAAGGAATGAAGTGGGATGTTGGCTTATGGGTAAAAATGTGTTTGAACTGTCTGCAAGTAAAAGCCGAACATCAAAAGCCAAGTGGTTTGGTTCAGCCTTTGGATGTTCCAGTTTGGAAGTGGGACTTGATATCCATGGATTTTATTGATGGGTTGCCAAGGTCAAACCGGAGTAATGAAAGTATATGGGTCATTGTGGACAAATTGACAAAGAGTGTCCATTTCATTCCGGTAAGGTCAACCAGGACGACACCTATTTTGGCTAAGTTGTTCATGAAGAACATCGTTAGACCGCATGGAATTCCTAGTAGTATTGATAGTGATAGAGATTCTTTGTTTACTAGCGAGTTCTGGAAGAGCCTGCATAGTGTGTTAGGCACTAAGCTCAAGACGAGTACCGCATATCATCCTAAAATGGATGGGCAGAAAGAGAGAGTCAATAAGGTACTGGAAGATCTATTAAGAGCTTGTGTGCTGGATTTTAGTGGTTCTTGGGAAGATCACTTGCACTTAGTGGAGTTTTCCTATAATAATAGTTATCAGACTACTATAGGAATGGTGCCTTTTGAAGCTTTGTATGGAAGGCCATGCAAATCTTGATTAGGGGCCAAAGATAGATTGGTCCTTGGTCCAGATTTGGAGAGAAAGGCAACGGAAAAGATCGAGTTGATAAGAGAAAGAATGAAGAAAGCTGAGTCTAGGAAGAAGAGTTATGTAGAAAAAAGGTGTAAGGACCTAGAGTTCTCAGTTGGAGATAGAGTTTTCATCAAGGTATCACCAATGAAAGGTGTGGTTCGGTTCGAGAAGACCGGGAACCTAGCATCGAGATATGTTGGACCATTTCCTATATCAGAGAGGATTGGGAGACTCTTGTACCAAGTAGATTTGCCAAGCAGTTTGGCCGGGGTCCACAATGTATTTCATGTTTCTCATCTTAGGAAGTGTGTTCATGATTTAGAAACTACTATCGCTCCGACGGCACTGGAGTGTTTAGTGATGGAACTGGGTATGACTTTTGTGAGGCAACCAGTTCATGTCGTGGCAAAAGATGAGAATAGGTTAAGAAACATGACAGTCAGGTTGGTGAAAGTTCAGTGGAGTGACAACATGAATGATTGTACTTGGAAGATAGAAGACATGATTATGTATACTTTTCTTGGGCTATATCGATGGTATGTTCTACACAGTTCATATAGAATTTGGCTGGTAGATTATACTAGCTTTACTTGCATGCGCTATAAGCTTATTGTTTTGTCCTTACTAAAATTTTGGGGACGAAATTCTTTAAGGGAAGAGTCCGTAACGCCCCTGAATTTTAAGTACTCGGGATATTTAATTGGATAAATTAAATAGAATAATGTGAATAATTAAGGAAATGAGATTAATAACTTCAATGGTCGTGCCTTAATGAATGAACTAAAATAAGACTTAACTAAATTTAGAAGGAGGAATTTTCCTAAGGGGTAAACTTGGAAATGAGGCTACATTTCTTAGTATATATCTCTTCTTCCACCTTAATAAATATTAATTTCTCATTCATAACTCCTCACTATATTTCGAAAGGCCAATAAAAGCACCAAGAAGAGCAATAAATTGAAGATAAAGCTAAGGAATTAAAGGTAGAAAATTATCACATTCTCCAATCAACTAATCAAGTGAATAATCATGTTTATCATTTCATTTTTCTATGTTTGGATCAGTTATGGATTATACCCGATTCATGTTTGTGATTTTGGTTAGGATATAACCATTTAAACCTTTTTTTGGATAAAAAGTAGGTGTTTTAAATGTTAATGGGCTAATTAACACGTTTTTATTCGGTTTTGGTTAAATTCCGAGTTGTTTTGATCTTTATATGCTTTGAAATTTTAATATGTTGAAGTATAAGATTTATCATATTTTTAGTGATTTTTGTTGATTTTCCTTAGTGATTTACTAAGGTAATTAAATAATTTAAGCCTAAGGGCTAAACTAAAAAATTTCCTTCGAATTAGTCAGTTCGTAGATAAGGCTGCAATTCAAAAGTTTAATTGGGGAAAAAGAATAGCGTTTTAAGGAAAAGGTTAACTTTTGTATACTTTTTACTATTTGGAGTACAGGAGAAGGCTCCTTGGCTAATCAAAATTAGACAAGCAAGATAAAACATCTCTTCAGTAGGCCCAGTTCTACCTTCGACTCCAACAAGCCCACTTTTACACTTTTGACGAAATCGAAAGATGCCTTTCGTATAAGACGGAAGGTAAATAATTACCCTCTTCCTAAGCTGAAAGGTAGCATGGTGTCGAAGGGAAGAGGGGCGAAGGGATGAGGATGATGCTTCCTTTGCTTTCGAATAGAAACATAATTGCTTTCGAATAAGTTGAAGGGGGATCCTTCAACTCTATCATTTTGTAAAAGATTAAAATTTTTGTCTATTAAAGAAGGGGTTTCGAAGGGGATCTTCAAATTTTTAAACCTTTCGACTAAGTCGAAGGGATGCCTTCGGCAAAGCCGAAGGGAAAAAAAGGAAAGAAGAAGGGGTTGCTTCTGAGCCTCTCATTGTTTTTAAAGTAAAAGTTTTAATACCTTTCGAAAAAGTCAAAGGGCAAACCTTCCGACAAGGTCGGAAGTATACTTTCGAAGGGCTGGTTCCAATACCAACACTTAATTATTTTTGAATGGTTTCGAAAGGTTTGATTTCGAAAGGTTTTGGTTTGAAAATGTTTGATTTCAAAAGGTTAAGAAGGGGTTACTTTCAATGATTGCGAAAGGTTTTGAGTTTCAATGATTAGGAAAGGTTTTGAGTTTCATTGCTTTCGAAAGGTTTATAAATTTTTTTATAAAGAGGGGATACCTTAGGCTTTCAACAAACTCGAAAGGTAGATCCTTTCGACTAGGTCAAAAAGAAACCTTTCGACAGGGTCAAAAGGTGACACCTTTCGACAAAATCGAAAGGTATGGTTTTATGGTGCTTTCAAAAGAAAGGCTTCTGAAGGGGCTAACTTCGGATGTTAATTTGCTTTCGAACGAGACTTCATTCGAAGGGGTTTAAAGGGCTCTTTTTAGACATTTTTCCTTAAGTAAAATTTTGCTAACTTGAAGGGGCTACTTCGAAGTGTTAGAGCATAAAATACTTATTTTGTTTGAATATGTAAGGGAACCTTATATAAATTTGATGTTATTAAACCTTGGGGGCACCAGGATGGGTTTTATGATTTGGACACATAGTTTGGGGTTACAAACAGAAATATGTTTTCAAAAATGTACATTGGGCTATCAATGTGTTTTTATTTAATTTAACCTAATTGGGGTTACCAATGTGAATAGGTTAAACAGGTGGTATACCTAGGGAAAATAAGTAATCATGAGGATCATGAATTATTATAAATAATCATGGGAATCATGATGTTTTAATTGGCCAAGTGATGGGTTCTTGATTAACCTAGGAAAACCATGGATTATGCGGTGGATAGCCCATATTAAATTTCTAAAGGAAAGAATGTTTTGCCAGAGGTGGTTAGTCTCGGGATTTGGCACCCAAGGGTTCATAGTCATCCTAGGAAAACTATGTAGTGTGTGGTGGATGACCCACACCATCTTTTATAAAACAATGTACGATGGATAATCTGCATTTACTTTGAATGGACTTGGGACAGATAATCCTATTAAATTATGACAGATAGTCATTTTAAAGATCTTAGAGGGGAACTCAAATAAATTGATTTTAGATGGAAAATCTAATAAATTGCTTTTTGATGGCATATCTAATAAATGGATGGATGGGATATCCAACATATATGATTTATGGCTTTATTCATATTATGTTAAGACTAATCATTTTGGGTGCAGGGGCATTGTAAATGATTTTCATGTTTTGTTTTGGATACTAATGAGGGGAAAACCCATTCCGCTAAGTGGGTGTCTCGTTAGATATCTATTGATGATAAGAGATGATGTGGGATTATTCACACCAGACTTATTGTCTGACTCGAAATTTGTGTTTCTCCACAAACTCTTGGGTACACAAAATTAATTTGAGTAGTCTGAGAGTGGAAGACTTTCCCTTTTTTTGGACGAATAAGATTCTATAGACGTGCTTGAGGCAGTGTTAGCTATATAGGAGCTATTTTGTGTTTTATGCTGTTATATACTAAGAACTATAAAGTTCATATTTATTAGTTCTCTGATCATCATAAGGGACATCTTCATATGTCGCTCTTATCATATTTTGTACATGTACATGTGATCTGAACGTGGTTAACGTCTGAGATTATGTAATTAAATCTTAAATTGAAATTCATAGGAGATGAGAAATTCTGTTTTGTTGAAGTTTAAATTTTTGATATTCTTGTGTTTCTGTGTTGCCGATAGTTTCAAGATTCTGATTTCGGTCACTCAGAAATAACACCTATGGACGACTGCACCATCCGTAGCAGTTAGTTTTGAGCCTTCGGAAGCGGGATGTTACAAGTTGGTATTAGAGCATGGTTATGCGCCTAAAATGAATTTAAACCTTGCATGATTTTTAAAGCATAATCTAGTGAATCTAAAATATGGTTGGGCTTGGGTAAGCGTTATAGTAACATACGTATACTTTGCTATAAACACCTAAGTATGTATTCCCCACTCTCTTAGACCGTGCATCTGTATCTTACCAAGATTGGGTTTCAGGAAGTACGAAAGTAAGATATGGAGGCAAGAAATGGAAGAGTAAATCAAGGTGGAAGACGCACTGCAACAAGTGGAAATGTTTGACCCAATACTAGGAGCAACCAAGGTCGACAGGAAAATGCAAACTCAGATGCAAATGCCAATGTTGGTGTTAACTTTCCCGTTGAGTGTGTTAAGGATTTTGGTCGATAAGGGTGCACACGTATTCAATAGAAATTCTTAAACTTTTGAATAAGAAATTTAGACACAATGGTTTGGAAAGATATAAGTAATTTGTGGAAGATTTTGAGAGAAAATGCGGATTATGGATCTTAAGGCAAAGATTAACACTAGAGGGGGGGGGGGTGAATAGTGTTAATAAAGAATTACTAAATCTTTTTGATCTTTTTGAGAGTTAATTTAAACACAAATGTATGCAATACACAGAAGCAGAAATGATCACAGAAACAAACACAGATGTAGAAATAAAATAAAAGTAGTAAAGGAAAGAACACACCGGATTTTATACTGGTTCGGAGTTACCCTACATCCAGTCCCGCAACACAGGTACGGATTTCCTTTCAAAAGCAATTGTACAATTAAACCCTCGGTTTCAAGGCTACGAGGAACACCCTCCAGAATTTCGATCCTCTGGGTAGGGATACTTGATTTCCGGGCCACAAGTTTACCCAATTGATTTACCAAGGCTACAATCACACCTTTTCCCTTTTGATTGATTTCCAAGGCTACAATCACACCTTTTCCCTTTTGATTGAGTTCCAAGGCTACAATCACACCTTTTCTCGCTAATAGATTACAAAGACTGAGAACCTTGTAGAGATAGTGATGGAGAATCAAACTAGAAGTAATCGAGTATGATTTGATGTTGATTTCGGCAGAGTAATGGTATGAATTTGTATTAAGAAATGTGGAAGAAGAAGAGGAGTGAAAACCAGAAAAATATGATTGAAAATTCGTTGAAACTGACCCCTATTTATAGAAGAACAACAGCCATGGCCATTCATGAAGAGTTATGGCGAATAGACACTTCTTTTGAAATTTGAATTTTGAATCAAACTGTCACCATGTCGACATTGTACATATAGGCATGTCAACATCCCTCAGCCATTTTTGATGTTTTGAATTTCTATAAAAATAACCTTTATCTTATATAAAAACTATTTTAAACTTTATAAATATACTTGAAATTCATAAGTAAATATAAAGAATAATATATATAATTTAACTATAATTTTTCATTTAAATCAAAGTATAAATATTTAAAAGTTAAATATATTATTTGACAAGATAGTTTAAAATCAGGAGTAATTTGACTTTGAAATTAAAGATATTTTGAGGCTAAAACTATTTAAAATCAGGATAGAGAGTTTTGAATCTTTCAAAAGGAAAGTTTTGAAATCATTTTGAAAACAAGATAATTTTGAAAAATCATTTGAATTAAAATTAGTGGATAAAAACAATGTCCCACTAGATTTTCGTAGGTTCCATCCTACTTAGGGTTCCATCCCTTTAACGGGCTCGAAGTGGATTCCATTCCACGAATAAATTGGATTTAAGATGCCAGTGCTTTTCTACGAGTTTTAACAAAAAATTCCTAATAAAAAATACTTATGCTTGAAATCTTGAACTCTTGGTAATCTTGATTCTCATGAGTCTTCTATCTTGATATCTTGAATCTTTATACTGTACAGTCTTCTTTCTTGGTACCAGCGTGGTTACATCCTGCATACACTATATATCTAAACTTATAATGTTAGTATTTATATTTTATAATCTATTATAAGGTTTTTGTCATCAAAACCATCATCTCATGGACTAACAATCTCCCCCTTTTTGATGATGACAACCTTTGTTTGTAAAATATTACTTCTATTCTAATAAGTCCTCCTAAAACTAACAACTCCCCCTTAATCTAACTACCCTATTTTATATTTCTCCCCTTTGTCATCAACAAAAACTTACTCCCCCTCATTCTTGGACTTCAGTACCTGCATTGATAAACTATACAACGGAAATATATAATATATAGATTAAGAAATGATACTTATGAACATGATAACTTAATTAAAGACTATATACATTTCAATGTATATATACATATGTTTTACACACAAAACTTCAAACCAAATCAATCCACACAAAGTATTGATTCAAACCAAATTAATTCAAACAAATAAAACAAAGCAAACAAATAAAAATCAAACGTTACGTGGAACTTCCACCCATCCTTCTTCTCCAAAGATTGGGTCTGCCTTAATAGCATCCCAATTATAATTGTCATTGGTGAGAGAGACAGGAGGATGTGCTTCGTTATCATCCTTGTGCAGAGTGGAGATCATCCATTGTATCGCATCAAAGTGCCTCTCTTGTTCCTTGATCATCTGCATTTGACTTAATTCTAAGTGACGCTGGTTTCGTAGAATAAAAGAGAGAATATTCTTGAATGAATTGAGGGTTTCTTCAAGATTTTTCGATAAATTGTGAATAGGATTGACCATAGTTGAATTAGAGAAAGAAGTAGAGGATATAGATAATGAGAAATAAATTTCAGTGAAGAATTTTGGAAGAAACAGGTATATATAGGTGTAGAAATTCGTTTGAAATGAATAGACATTTGGTTGTTATTCAAATTACAAATTCAAAATCAATAGTCATTTCTGACCAGTACATGTCAACATGGTCAAGTAGGGGACGTCGACATGGGTTAGTGCAAACTTATAACAAATTTGATTTTGAGAATAATTGTGTGTATATATATATTTATATACTATACTAACATTTATTCTAGAGATATGGTAAGGTAATAACAGAAAGGAAATTTCATTTCATTGCACATTACGATAATACAAAGATTAAGCATAATGAACTACATGAACATTCGAAATAAAGCAAACTAAGATAAATACAACAAGATACTAAAAGATAAAACTAGTTAGAAGATGAAGATGATGAAGATAATCCAAGTTTCTTGCTGACTTTTGAAAAGAACTTGTTCATCTTTGAAGAAATCTTATCCAACTTCTTACTAATGGATCGTTTTAGAATCCGTTGATTATCCACAATTATCTTTTGGTTTTTGAGGAGAGTTTTGTTGGATGGATTGGAAGGATATTCGATGCTTTCCAAAGAAGTTTCACCTTCTTCTTCAATTTCGATTTCATCCCCTTCTTCTCTTTCTTCCTCTTCCTCTTCTTCCATATCCTCATGAGCTAAACGCTCTTCCTTTTCGGTAAGGGTCTCATAAGGTTGAAATACAAATGGAATTTTCATAAGTGAAATGTTGGAATGGTTAAAAACTTTTCTAGAGACAAATTCTTCACCTTTGAAATCCACTTCAAAATAGTTAAAAATCCGAGTGAGATAATTCCATGATATAAAGTGTTCTCACCCATTTCAAGGTTTTTAGGACGAAGTTCATCCAAAATAACTCGCGCCCAATTTATGTCATAATTTTAGAAAATAGAAAAAGGATCTTTGCAAACTTTTGAAGTAGGATTGTTAAAATTTCCCGATCTTGGGGTCAAAGTATGCTGCAAAAGAAGGTTAAAAATTAAAATCATCATCTCCTTCGAAAATGTGACAAAATTTCTCACGATCATGTTCATTGATTTTAAAGTTAGAAATATCCATTCCCGTACCCTTGCAATTGAGAATGGTACCTAAAAGATCACAATTCAAAACAATTTGAGTGCCTTTGACACTACTCCAAATCTCATTCTCATTTCCAACATAAAATCCGCGATTTAATTCGAATAGAATTTTTTGACAAGATTAGGATAGCAAACAAAATCATTTTGAGAAGAGTCAATAAGACTTAAAACACCATTGTTTGCAAAAAGAGGATTAATTTCATAAGAAGAAAAATCTTGAAAAATAGCAAATTTTCCGGGATGTACTTTGGCATAGTTAGCATAATTGATGTATGCTTTATGTGACGACCTAGAATTTTTAAAAATTTAAAATGGAATAATTAAATTGATTTTTAAACATTTAAAAGCTAATTTTAACTTGAATTCAAGATATCAATATTTACTTGATAATTAAATCATTGAATTATATAGTTTAAATATTGAATTTAATAATTGAAATTGGGTAAATTGTTGAATCTGAAATCTCTAAGTCTATTTAAAATAATTTGAAGGATTATAAAATTTATAATGATGATACTGAAGATAATATAATAGTTGGAATCTATTTTAAAGGTAATTTCCTCAAATTTAATAATATATCATTTAAATTGACATTTAAAATAGCCTTCCGAGGCACAGTCTTGTGCCTCGGAATTCGACGAATCCAGTTCCATTGGATTCATAATAGTTAGTTATTATCGGATTTTAATTTTTGTAGCAATTGAAGTTGTCCTTTGACCCTGGCAGCTCAAAACGCTTAGAAATTATTTTAATCGATTTAATTGAAATTTGATCGTTTTCTTTTGTAACTCGCACATACGATCAAATTAGCCTTCGAAACACGTCCCATTGTGTTCGGAATGCGGGTATAACTTTATGAACGTCTGTCGCTTGTCTGATTCAGGGTTTGGGATTTCGCGTTATGCAATACGAGATATTTTTAATATTTAATTATATTATATTCACGCGTGCTCAATAAGCTTCTCCAACCTATATTTTATTCCCGTCCCCCTCTTTAATCTAGAAAGCAGATATCAAAAAAAATAAAATAAAAATGAAAAAACAAAATCAAATCCTTCCCATTTCCTCTAAAATTCATTCTCGAGATCGATCTCGTCATCGATTGCGCAGGTTGAAGCGTCGAATTTTCTGGGCTAAGCTAGGGCACGGGCGCGATGTTCGCATGCGAGAGGGAAGTTGATCGCGACTCTAGGGTTTGGACTTCTGGGGGATTCGGCGACAGTCGAATTAGCGCCGAGATGTTGCTGACGTCTCAGAGGGGGATGGCGACATACTGTTGCGACCTGAAGTGGGAGTTAGGCGTTCACGATGCGCGAGGCTGGGTTGAAGGGTTCGGCCTCATGGGAATCGTGTCGTCGCGAGGTAAGATGGGGGTAGCTATGCTCGATCTAGATGTTGGATTTAACAGCAGGTATAATTCTATTTTTAATTTAAATATAACAAAATGCTCTTGTTTTTAAACAGAGAATTTTTTTATACATATGTATAGATCTGAGGATAAATATGTAGCAGTAAATATAAACATCTCTACTTTAGTTTATCCATATACATATATAAAGATTTGGAAAGAAGAAAAATATATATGTATTGTCAAGAATAACAAGAATATGTATTTTCAAGAATATAAAGAAAATTTATTAGTTAGAATTAAATTGTAAGTAAATCAAATTTAATGAAAATTGATAGTTCGATTTATTTCGAATATTAGTAACCTGTATAAATATTTATACAAGGTCAAAACGTGGATAAACCAAGTCAAGAATGAAGTGGATTGCAAATTCAGGAATCAAAGGTGAGTAAATCTTACTCTGTTGGATTTTATTTAAATTTTGATGGTTAAATTTATATATTTGGCTGCATGATTAAATTGATTGATGTGCACTGTGAATCGATGATTGGATGACTTTGGTTTTGGTTGGTTCTCGTGTTAATTGTGGTTTGACTCGAAGTATTCGGGTTTTAAATTGGTTTAAACTTGAATAACAAATAAGAAAATGTTTTCATTTTAAAGTTAATGAGGGCTTAATGATTTGTGATTCATCAAATTAGTAGGGTAATTAAAAATGAACGATTAATTAATTAATTCAATTAATTAATGATTTGGTTTGATTAATTTAGTGATTAAGAGTTTGGATTAGTTAATAAAGGATTAAGTTAATTAATGAAGTTTAGTTAATTTAGAATAATTAATGAATGGATTGATAGGTAATTACATAATATAATTAATAAAATATAATTACTTAGTGAAATTAATCAAGAGGTAAATTAAGATAGTTAACTAAGAAGAAATTAATTTATTTAATGAAGTAGATTAAAAGATAGTTAATTACAGGTTGAGATTTATCGAGAGTGATATATATTGTTGTTGAATTAAAGTAATTATCTTAAATTAGAACAAATTACAATACAATTGGAAAACATTAATTTATATAATTAATGATGTAATTAAAGATTGATAAATTAAAATATGATTAATCAATAATAAGTGACTTATGAGGAATTAATTAATATAACTAAATAAGGATTAATGTAATTAATATAGTTAATTAATTTATGAAGTAATTAAGATTACTTATTGATTTTGTTAAGAATAATTAATATGTGAAATTAAATAAAGATAATTACTTGAAGGTAATTGAAAGATAATTAATCCAGGGTGATTAATTAAGATGAATAAGGAAGGGTTGATTAATTAATTGATTTGGAATTAATAAATGATGGAATCTAAGTGATTGAGGTTCGAAATTCAATTAGAATCAATTGAATTGATTTGTACGTGATTAAGCTTTGTTTATGAATGATTGAATGGTATTAGATGCTTCGAATGACTTGATATCTCTGATATGAAATGTTGTGTATTTCATTTGTATAACTTGAGTTAGGACGACCTGAGACTCGAAGAGACTGGGGTCGGGTATTAGGAAATACCCGAAACCACTTCGAATGTTTTTAGATTTACATGAAAAAAATCTATTGGCTGGAATGAAATGATTTAAGTGATTTAGGCTATTAATTTGAATTCGGTAATTAGAAAACTTATGTGTGAAAAAAGTGATGTCCATAACATATTGTGAACTTGTGAATTGATTCGAGATTACCCCGGGTTTTATTTAAGTTGTGTACTTTGTATTCCATGTTAGACGGGTTTACTCATGCTGGTTTCCAGCCTGACCTGGGTGTTACTTTGGTGTAATGCTCGGGTCAGACTGAATATTACAGATTTTCAGGTAAGGACATTCTGGAGCTCAGGAGGCAAGCTGGATGGCAGGAACGTATGGAGTATTTCCACTATGATATATAGTTGTATATCTAGGACATGTTGTTTAAAATTGTCCAGTGTTGTGTAAATGTTGTAACTTTGATACATAAAAATGTAAATGTACTGATACAGTTCTTCTTTGTAAACTGTTATTTTATTTGATATTATATTTTGTCTGCAGCGAATGTGAGATGTTGGTGTTTCTGTTCTTCTTTTCTTCTTTCTCTTTTCTTCTTTTTCTAACTATCTGGAATTTTCGGGTTCGAAATTTCTGGGTCGTTACATTTGGTATCAGAGCGAGGTTAAGCGACAACCTTGGCTCTGGTGGGAATTACTCATTAAGTAGAGTCTATAGTACTCTAAAATGAGTTGAGTATGTATGTGTGTGTGTGTGTGTATATATATATATATATATATATATATATATATATATATGAGAGCGTACTTGTTATCTTCTTATATAAGGATTTTAATTGATTTATATAAAAGTATATTTTGATATATGAAACAATATTTCCTTCTAATAAATATTAAGGTGATTGGTTGTTAAATTATTGAAATTAAATTAAGAAGTATATAATACAACCAAATTGAAATCTTAAACTGGAATTAAATTAAGTGGTAATAGAAATACAACCAAATTAAAATTTAATTGATTGAAAATGAAATTCTAAATATGGGCCCAGAATTTGAAAATTTTGTTTCAAAGTAATGAGAAATAATAAATAAGTATTATTTGAAAAACTGGGACTTGTTGCAAACAAATGGGTTGTTTGAAAATTTGATTTGAATTAAAAACAAAAAGTGGTTTAAAATTTAAGGATGACCTCATGTGTAAAGGAAATAATATGTATGAATAAGGAATATACATAAATCAAAAATAATTTGAATAAACTCTAAATGTTGAGTTTGAAATTTGGAATGGGATGTGATACCCAAAGTGATAAGTTTTTAAGTGGGAAGATTATTATTGTGAAGTTTAAGGATTGAATGAGGTTGATTGGATTAAGTAAATCGAATTTAACTTGGGAGAAGTTAAATAAGTTTGAATGAGCAACTTGAATTGGAAACTTTAAGATGAAATTGGAATTTAACTTGGAAAGTTAAATGGTTAATTTGAATTGGGAGTTTGTGTGATCTCAAAATGGGTTTGAGATCTGGAAATTGGAAATGGATAGACGTTTTAAAATAAATTGGATTTGTTTAAATGAATGAGAAATGAAGTGTGGTAATATATCCATTATTGAGATAAAAGGGAAATCTTACTTTAATTTGAAATTAAGGATATGGAATCACTTTAAACTGAAAATTTTAATAATTGAATTTGTAAATTAAAATTGTTTAAGAACTGGCTTCAAACTGGAAGACAAAATTTAGTAATAAATTAAAATTTTAAAATAAAATTGTATTGAACTCTTATTTGAACCTTGAAATACATAAGTAAAGATAATTTAAAATGGAATTTTGAGAATTGGACTCAGAAATTAAATTGTTTAAAAACCTTAAATAAAAGTTAATTTGGTTTAAAGAGTTAAACCAACCTTTGAGAACTTAACTTGAATTTATATAATTCGAGATGGATTAAAGTTGAAATTTAGATTCCATTAGTTCAAATTGAATTTTGTTTGAATTAATTAGAATTGAAGTTCAATAAGTAAGTAAAAAAAAATCAAATGGAATTTGATTTGAAGTTGGGAAGAAATTGTGAATGAATTCAACTTGAATTGGGAATAAATCAAGTCCAATGGAAATTGGAGTTAATTTAAAATTGGAATTGGGTCAATTTAAATGAAAGTGGAAATTTAAATTGAATTGATGAGAATGGAGATTGGGATTAGAACTGTTTGACTTTAGACTATTTTTAATAAACTGTTTTAGTACAAATCTATTTTTCCAAGTTATTTATTATATATACAACCTTTCTTATTGAACCCAAAACTATCTTATACTTATTTTATAACTACTTTCGAAGTTATTTAACTATTTTGTAACTGTTTTATAAACTAATTACTGTTTTTCAACTGTTTTATAATTAATTACTATTTACAACTATTTTGCACTTATCTAAATTTCTATAACTATTTAACTATTTTCCAACTATTTTACAGCTATTTTGTAAACTAATAATTATTTTTCAACTACTTATCTATTTAAAAAAAAATTCAAGCTATTTTCTAAATATAAACTGGTCGGAGTTCAAACTGTTATTGGTTAAATACCCAACTGAGATAAGTATTAAAGTGATAATCCAATGGAATTGAGGCAATTGTGAATAAGTGAATGTGAATAGAAAGGGAATTAATTTGATTAGTCAATCAATAAATATACATACGCAGGATGTACGTATACTATTCTATTCGCATAGTGGTTTGATCCAGATTCGAGCACAGAATTTTGAGGTAGTTTATCGATCCGAGCTGGGATTTTTCACTCGATCTTCGACGGTGAACCTGGATATGGATTGTTGATTGGTTCTGGATATTCTTTATCATAATTATGGCTATGCAAGGAGAATGACAGTTTCTAATCAAGAAACCAGATCTGTGTCCGCACTA
This sequence comes from Allium cepa, assembly GCA_030765085.1. Classification (NCBI taxonomy): domain Eukaryota; kingdom Viridiplantae; phylum Streptophyta; class Magnoliopsida; order Asparagales; family Amaryllidaceae; genus Allium; species Allium cepa. The sequence goes on along the minus strand of CM060945.1, from coordinate 111,222,639 downwards.
GGAAGTCGGGTGGACGATACTAGTTCGGAAGTGAAATTGTGTGATCGAGTGAGCGATCAGGTTGGTATAGCGTACGGATGATAAGTGTAAATCGTACGGATTTGAATGAAAATGATATTAAAAAGAGTAATCAAATTGGAATATTTAATTTTGAATAAACAAAGTTATATATATTTGTTATATAAAATAAATCATCGCTTGTTGATTCTATTGCCAGAAGGAAAGGATTTTTGAAAGTATTTGAAGTATAAAAGGAGTTTTATACAAGATTGAAATGATCTAAAGTTTTAAAAATTATATATATTTCTATATATATATATATATAAAGGATCTTATGAGGATTTTGGAAAAAGGTTTTGGAAACCTTTGGATTTGGAAAGGCTTTTGATTTTTGGGTAAAATCAATATTGAAATTTGGAAAGCCTAGTTTGAGAATTATCGATATTGGGATAATCAATTTTGTAAAGGAGCCTTGTATGAGATCATACTAGGTGTATGATTTGAAAGATACTATATGTGTATAGTATAAAGTGTTTTGATGATGGCTCTGGGGAAAAAGGGGCTCCCTTGAAATGAACTTCTCAGAAGTGCCACCGGGTGGTGCTGCCTTGAGCCCCAAGGGGGGTTTCTAAAGTTGATCCTGTAAGGAGTCCGGACAAAACTAGTTTCTGAGGATTATGAGTAGAGTATACCATAGTGAAAGTCGTGTGTGCCGCTGAGAGCCAACAGTCCGCGTTTGATTTTATATCGATAGACTGCGACCTATGGTAACATAGCGAAAGTCGTGTGTGCCGCTGAGAGCCAACAGTCTGCGCTTGATTTTATATCGATAGACTGCGACCTATGTAGGAGTGGAGAAGTTTCATTTTGACAGCGAAAGTCGTGTGTGCCGCTGAGAGCCAATAGTTATATGGACTTTTGCAATAATGACAACGTAACTCTGGAATGTAACTGCGATCTGTCGTGGGTTCCATGGCGTAATCGAGAGGCCGTGGAGAGCCTACAGTTACATGGACTTTTGTTGCGATGGCAACGTAACCCAGGATGTAACTGCGACCATGGATGGGGGTGATGATTTCCAGAGCATTCTCACAAAGAAATTTCCTCTATTTTCAAAATCTATTTGCGATATTTTCAATAAAAATTCATTTTCCAAGTATTTTCACTGGATGTTGAAAATGAGTCTGCTAAGTACTTGTAGATTTTCAGTCCTACGCATGATCAACGTATGACTGAATTTCTGTAAGAACAAGAATGGACTGGTTGAGACATCGAGTTATAAGAAGTATTTTTATAAAGAGCTATTTTAATAATAATATATGAATTTAAAAGAATTTTTTGTAAAATTTTTAAAAAATAAAGGTGTTGGAATTTTGGAAAATGGAAGAAAATCTAAACTGAAAATATGAAAAACAAAATTTGAACTCAGGAAAATTTAATGAAGTGATTTTTGTAATAAAATCGAATATTGATTTAAAATTTCGAAGTAAGCTATTTGGCTAAATAATTATTTGATTGAGTATGTTAATAGAATTTAACTTAGGTAAATAAATGGATTGTAAGTAATAATGGAGTTTGGAAATGAATTCGAATTGTAAATAAAATTCGACTTGGATTTGATAACGAATTAAATAAGTGGAGATGTTGTAAAAATAAAATAGAGTTGGATCGAAATAGTGATGGTTTGAATTACAAATAATTCAAGAGTGTTATAAAATTAATATTAAACGTAATTTGCAAGTAAATTAGATATAAGGAAAGTATTGTCGAATGAAATGAAACTGAATTATAATAGAAATGGTTCGAGTTGCAAGCAAAACCCAAGTGAATAGAAATAAACTGAGAATGGCTTTGTATTAATAAAATAAAATCGAAAATGAATTAAGTAAATGAATTAAAAATTTAAATATGGGGTGGATAAATGGGTTAATCGAATTAAATAATAAATGGATGAAGTCTGCTTGAATAAAAATTAAATCAAAGTTTTAGTTGGTATTGGGTTATTAGAATAGAAGGTTATTAGATAAAAGGTTTGGGTTAAATTTATTTTTGGGAAATGGATAATTTGTTTCAGCATTGAATGTTGTCAAGCTCAATGAAATAGTTTTAAAATGAAACCAATGCGGAGATGAATGAAATGCAATGTATAGTTGGTGAATAAATTGGAAATAAAATGGAATTAAATACAGAATGAGTAGAAAATTAATTTAAAGTATTTATAAACTAAAATAGGTACTCCATTAAGCGAATATCGTCGAAATTGCATAAAAATAATTATCGTTTGGCATAAACAAAAGTAATTAAAATTCTATGAGTCGATAGAGATTAAATAGAATTGATTTTGAATCATTTGAAGTGAATATGAGCTTGTTTGGATTAAAAAATTAATTGAACATAAGCAATTGAGTTGTAAACCATTAAAATTTGATGAAATGGCATATATATTAGGTTGGAAGCAATTGGATTGGTTTTACATCATATAAATCACTTATGGCAAGCGTTTGGTGCTTGATGCTTTTGTAATGCTTGTGTTTTGCCATTAAAGTAAGTGAAATGCTAATAAATTCTCTATATATGGCACTTACATATTTAAATTGAGTAAGTACGGGTACCGGGAAGCCTTTTGGCTGGACTGGTTGCGCTATTTGCTAAAATAAATAAGCCGCTTGCTTAAAATGCTAAATAAAGGTACGCCTACGCAATAAAAATAAGAAATATGAACTGTTTTTGCTTTTTCCGACCATGTGGGTCGATGTATATATATTTATATCTCTTGTCAAATTGCAAAACCTCCTCTGTACAAAGAAGACTCTGCCAAAAAATTTTGAAAATTTTGGGAGTTAGAAAATTTTTGAAAATTTTTTGTGAATTTTTTTTCGTTAACGAAAAAACGATTTCAAATTGGAAATTAAAGTAAATTAGTAGATGAAACTAATATGAATCAGTTATAAATGAAAGATAAAATTCAATATTCAAAATTGAAAATAAATTGAATTCATATTAAAACGGGGAAAACTAATTTGAGTAGAAGTAGATGTGAAAACTTCTGTAAGAAAATGTATGAAATGATTTTAAAGGGCTATGATTGGATATTATTGCTAAATAAGATATGCAGGTATTATAAAGGGAAAGGAAAATTGGATTTGATTTCAGGAGATAATTTGAATTGCCCGACTAAAAGGTGTGTATTTTGATTTCTGTATGAAATTGGATTGGGTTTTTAGATCTAGCCACTTGGCTTTTTGTTTTCTTTTGAAATTTGGAAGCCCGTAGAGGCCTTTTGTAGTTGTACCAAGCTAGCCGCGCAAAGGAGACGTTGACAAAAATTTTCGGAAATTTAGGGAGTTAGAATTTTTTTGAGAAAGTTGTGATAATTTAAAATTTGAAATTTAAATTAGATTTGAATAAATGAATTAAATGTTGTTGGAAACTATAGAAGGTTTTGGGAAGTTGGTTGAGATGATAGTGGGTCTCTAATAAAAGATAGTTGGTAGGATATTGAATTGTGGGTTTTGGGAAAAAGGTAAATGGGTATTGGACCATTCTTCCTAATTAGTAATTTCAGGGACGAAATTCTTTGAAGGGGGAGGAATGTGACGACGTAGAATTTTTAAAAATTTAAAATGCAATAAATAAATTGATTTTTAAACATTTAAAAGCTAATTTTAACTTGAATTCAAGATATCAATATTTACTTGATAATTAAATCATTGAATTATATAGTTTAAATATTGAATTTAATAATTGAAATTGGGTAAATTGTTGAATCTGAAATCTCTAAGCCTATTTAAAATAATTTGAAGGCTTATAAAATTTATAATGATGATACTGAACATAATAGAATAGTTGGAATCTAATTTAAAGGTAATTTGCTCAATTTTAATAATATATCATTTAAATTGACATTTAAAATAGCCTTCCGAGGCATAGTCTCGGAATTCGACGAAACCAGTTCCATTGGATCCATAATAGTTTGTTATTGTCGGATTTCAATTTTCGTAGCAATCGGAGTTGTCCTTTGACTATGGCAGCTCAAAACGCTTAGAAATTATTTTAATCGATTTAATTGAAATTTGATCGTTTTCTTTTGTAACTCGCACATACGATCAAATTAGCCTTCGAAACACGTCCCATTGTGTTCGGAATGCGGGTATAACTTATGAACGTCTTTCGGCATGTCTAATTCAGGGTTCAGGATTTTGCGTTATGCAACATGAGATATTTTTAATATTTAATTATATTATATTCATGCGTACTCAAGAAGCTTCTCCAACCTATATTTTATCCCCGTCCCCCTCTTTAATCTCGAAAACAAATATCGAAAAAAATAAAATAAAAATGAAAAAATGAAATCAAATCCTTCCCATTTCCTCTAAAATTCATTCTCGAGACCGATCTCGTCATCGATTGCACAGGTTGAAGCGTCGAATTTTTTGGTCTAAGCTAGGGCATGGGCGCGATGTTCGCACGTGAGAGGGAAGTCGATCGCGATTCTAGGGTTTGGACTTCTGGGGGATTCAACGACAGTCGAAGTAGCGCCGCGATGTTGCTGACGTCTCAGAGGGGGATGACGACATACTGTTGCGACCTGAAGGGGAAGTTAGGCATTCGTGATGCGCGAGGCTTGGTTGGAGGGTTCGGCCTCATGGGAATCGCGTCGTTTGCGAGGTGAGATGGGGGTAGCTATGCTCGATCTAGATGTTGGATTTAACAGCAGGTATAATTCTATTTTTAATTTAAATATAATAAAATGCTCTTGTTTTTTAACAGAGAATTTTTTTATACATACATATAGATCTGAAGATAAATATGTAGCAGTAAATATAAACATCTCTACTTTAGTTTATCCATATATATATAAAGATTAGGAAAGAAGAAGAAAAAAATGTATTGTCAAGAATGAAAAGAATATGTATTTTCAAGAATATAAAGAAAATTTATTAGTTAGAATTAAATTGTAAGCAAATCAAATTCAATGGCAATTGATAGTTCGATTTATTTCGAATATTAGTAACCTGTATAAATATTTATACATGGTCATAACGTGGATAAACCAAGTCAAGAATGAAGTGGATTGCAAATTCAGGAATCAAAGGTGAGTAAATCTTACTTTGTTGGATTTTATTTAAATTTCAATGATTAAATTTATATATTTGGCTGCATGATTAAATTGATTGATGTGCACTGTGAATCGATGATCGGATGACTTTGGTTTTGGTTGGTTCTCGTGTTAATTGTGGTTTGACTCGAAGTATTCGGGTTTTAAATTTGTTTAAACTTGAATCACAAATAAGAAAATGTTTTCATTTTAAAGTTAATGAGGGCTTAATGATTTGTGATTCATCAAATTAGTAGGGTAATTAAAAATGAAGGATTAATTAATTAATTCAATTAATTAATGATTTGGTTTGATTAATTTAGTGATTAAGAGTTTGAATTAGTTAATAAAGGATTAAGTTAATTAATGAAGTTTAGTTAATTTAGAATAGTCAATGAATGGATCGATAGGTAATTACTTAATATAATTAATAAAATATAATTACTTAGTGAAATTAATCAAGAGGTAAATTAAGATAGTTAATTAAGAAGAAATTAATTTATTTAATGAAGTAAATTAAAAGATAGTTAATTACAGGTTGAGATTTATCAAGAGTGATATATATTGTGGTCGAATTAAAGTAATTAACTTAAATTAGAACAAATTACAATACAATTGGAAAACATTAATTTATATCATTAATGATGTAATTAAAGATTGATAAATTAAAATATGATTAATCAATAATAAGTGACTTATGAGGAATTAATAAATATAACTAAATAATGTAATTAACATAGTTAATTAATTTATGAAGTAATTAAGATTACTTATTGATTTGGTTAAGAATAATTAATATCGTGAAATTAAATAAAGATAATTACTTGAAGGTAATTGAAAGATAATTAATCCAGGGTGATTAATTAAGATGAATAAGGAAGGGTTGATTAATTAATTGATTTGGAATTAATAAATGAAGGAATCTAAGTGATTGAGGTTCGAAATTCAATTAGAATCAATTGAATTGATTTGTATGTGATTAAGCTTTGTTTATGAATTATTGAATGGTATTGGATGCTTTGAATGAGTTGATATCTCTGATATGAAATGTTGTGTATTTCATTTGGATAACTTGAATTATGACAACCTGAGACTCGAAGAGACTGGGGTCGGGTATTAGGAAATACCCGAAACCACTTCAAATGTTTTTAGATTTACATGAAAAAAATCTATTGGCTGGAATGAAATGATTTAAGTGATTTGGGCTATTAATTTGAATTTGGTAATTAGAAAACTTATGTGTGAAAAAAGTGATGTCCATAATATATTGTGAACTTGTGAATTGATTCGAGATTACCCCGGGTTTAATTTAAGTTTTGTACTTTGTATTCCATGTTAGATGGGTTTACTCACACTGGTTTCCAGCCTGACTCGAGTGTTGCTTTGGTGTAATGCTCGGGTCAGACCGAGTATTACAGATTTTCAGGTAAGGAAGTTCTGGAGCTCAGGAGGCGAGCTGGATGGCAAGAACGTATGGAGTATTCCACTGTGATATATAGTTGTATATCTAGGACATGTTGTTTAAAACTGTCTAGTGTTGTGTAAATGTTGTAACTCTGATATATAAAAATGTAAATGTACTGATATAGTTCTTCTTTGTAAACTGTTATTTTATTTGATATTATATTTTGTCCCCTACGGATGTGAGATGTTGGTGTTTCTGTTCTTCTTTTCTTCTTTCTCTTTTCTTCTTTTTCTAACTATCTGGAATTTTCGGGTTCGAAATTTCCAGGTCGTTACACTTTAATTGCCTCCGGATCATTGAATAATTGCTCTTTAATTTTTCTGGAAACTCTCATGGTTGAGGGGTTGCTTGAAGAAGCCATTAGAGTAGAGAGTAGAGAGCTTGAAGTTATGAAGTGAGAGTTTGAATTTGAAAATGAGAGTGAAAAGATATGATAAAAGATAGTGAATAAATAGATTTTTAAAGGACATATTCTCTGGTCAAAAGGCATCTTTTCAGAGAATTGAATGAAGTGAAAAGATGGAGGAAAATTCAAACATTTGAAGTCAAATTTTGAAATTCAAATTCAGGTAGGCATGTCGACATTAAGGTAGGGGCCATGTCGACATGTCCCTTTGAATTTTCATGATTTGATTTTTCTTAAGATATCTAATATACACATATATAAATATTATTATTAATGTCTATATTTATGAAATATTAATGCACTTATAATATATTTCAGAAAGTATTAAAAAATAAAAATAGTATATTAAAATAATAATAAAAAATAGAAAATAAATTTTAAAATTCAAACAACATACCAATTCAAAATCAATCAATCAAACATCAAGCAACTAATTCTAAGCAAGCAATTTCAACCAATTGTATTGTAAACGTGTGTTAGTCCATGAGATGATGGTTTTGATGACAATAACCTTAGAATAGATTATAAAATATAAATACTAACATTATAAGTTTAGATATACATGTATATGCAGGATTTAACCATGTAGTTACTATGAATGAAGACTGTACAGTATAGAGATTCAAGATATTGAGATAGAAGACTCATGAGGATCAAGATTATCAAGAGTTTAAGATTTCATGGTTAAGTGTGTTTTATTAGGAATATTTGTTAAAACTCGTAGAAAAGCACTGGCATCTTAATATCTAATTTACTCATGGAATGGAATCCACTTCGAGCCCGTTAAAGGGATGGAACCCTAAGTACGATGGAACCTACGAAAATCTATTGAGACATTGTTTTGTATCCACTAATCTTAATTCAAATGATTTTTCAAAATGATCGTGTTTTCAAAATGATTTCAAAACTTTCCTTTTAAAAAGATTCAAAACCCTCGATTCCGATTTTAAATAATTTTAGCCTCAAAACATCTTTGTTTTCAAAGTCAAATTTCTCATGATTTTAAACTATCTTTTAAAAACTATATATTTAACTTTTAATATTTATACTTAGATTTAAATATAAAATTATAGGTAAAATCTATATATATTGTTCTTTCTATTTTCTTATGAATTTCAACTATATTCAAATATATTTATAAAGAATTAAAATGGTTTTTATATAAGATAAACGTTATTTTTATAGAAATTCAAAACATCCAAATTGGCCGAGGGATGTCGACATGCCCATAGGCACCATGTCGACATGGTGACAGTTTAATTCAAAATTCAAATTTCAAAAGAAGTGTCTATTCGCCATAACTCTTCATGAATGGTCATGGCTGTTGTTCTTCTATAAATATGGGTCAGTTTCAATGGATTTTTATTCATATTTCTATGGTTTTTACTTATCTTCTTCCTCCTCCTTTCTTAATACAAAATCATACCGTTACTCTACCAAAATCAACATCGAATCATACTCGATTACTTCTAGTTTGATTCTCCATCACTATCTCTACAAGATTCTCAGTGCTATTCAGAATTATAGACTTCTTTGTAATATATTAGCGAGAAAAGATGTGATTGTAGCCTTGGAAATCAATCAAAAGGGAAACGGTGTGACTGTAGCCGGTTAAATCAATTGGGTAAACTTGTGGCCCGAAAATCAAGTATCCCTACCCAGAGGATCGAGATTCTAGAGGGTGTACCTCGTAGCCTTTGAAACCGAGGGTGTAATTGTACGATTGCTGTTGAAAGGAAACCCGTTCTTGTGTTGCGGGACTGGATGTAGGATAACTCCGAACCAGTATAAAATCCAGTGTGTTTTTTCCTTTACTGCTTTTATTTTATTTCTTCATCTATGTTTGTTTCTGTGATCATTCCTGTTTCTGTATATTGCATACATTTGTGTCTAAATTAACATAAACTCAAAAAGATTTAGTAATTCTTGATTAACACTATTCACCCCCCTCTAGTGTTAATCTTAGCCTTAAGATCCATAATCCGCATTTCTAACAATTTGTATCAGAGTAAGGTTTTCAAAGTTTCATAATCTGACTTTTGAAAAGTTTTTAAAATGGCTATTTTTGTTAATACTAGTTTAGAAGTAATCAAATCATCACTGTCTCTTGAGTCTGCATATAATCAATATTCAAATACAAGTTGTCTACCAAGATTATGTGATTTGCAGGAATCATGCTTTATGGGTATTAAGGAATCAATCCACAACGGGCAAATTATGCAGATCAGAAAGAACAAATGGATACTTGATAGTGGATGCTCTAGACACATGACTGGCGATTCGAATATGCTGAATGATATAATATACAAAGACAGAGGAATGGTAAATTTTGGAGACAATTCAAAGGGATATGTGATCGGCATGGACAAAGTCGGTAATTCAGAAACTCCTACTATTTCTAATGTTTTGCTAGTTAAGAATCTTAAACATAACTTGCTAAGTATAAGTCAACTATGCGATAAATGATATAAAATTAAATTTGAAAAAGATAAGTGTCATATTAAAGATAATAATTTAACCATTATATTTGAGGGAGTCAGAAAAAAGAATATTTATATTCTTAGTATGAAAGTTTCAAATGAGTACCAGTGTCTGTTGGCGAATACAAGTGACCTTTGGATTTGGCACAAGAGATTTGGGCATTTGAATTTCAAACTCTTATCTAGACTATCAAAACATGATCTAGTAAAAGGTCTCCCTAAAATGAATTTTAAAGTAGATAGTTTATGTGATGCTTGTCAATTAGAAAAACTTAGAAAAAGCTCTTTTAAATTAAAAGATATGATTTGAACCTCAAAACCTCTTGAATTACTTCATCTTGATTTATTTGGTCCATCTCAAATTCTGTCAATAAATCATAGTAAATATGCTTTTGTAATTGTAGATGATTATTCTAGATTTACATGGATAATATTTTTGAAACATATAAGTGATACTTTTGATTGTTTTAAGACCTTTTCAAAAAGAATTCGAAATCAATTTTCTCTAAAAATTATAACTATTCGAAGTGATCACGGTGGTGAATTTGAAAATGAAAAGTTTGAGGAATTCTGCAATAAAAAGGGAATAACTCATAATTTTTCATTTTCGAGAACTCCATAACAAAACAGAGTAGTAGAACGTAAAAATAGGACGATTCAAGAGTGTGCGAGAACTATGCTTACAGATAGTAATTTACCAAAGAATTTTTGGGCAGAAGCTGTTGCTACCGCCTGTTATATTTTAAATAGAATTTTAATTAGACCTTTAACTGATAAGACATCTTATGAACTTCTTTATTCAAAGAAACCTAATGTATCTTATTTCAGAATTTTTGGAAGTAAATTTTTTATGTTGAACACAAAAGATAATTTAGATAAATTTGATCCTAAATCTGACAAAAGTATCTTTATCGGATATTCTAATAGAAGTAAAGCATACAGAGTGTTTAATTTAAAAACTAACACCATTGAAGAAACAATGCATGTTTCATTCGATGAAAATTTCAAAATTTTTGAAGATACAAATGATGAAGACGATTTAATTAATCAAAATCAAGAATCAATTGAAACTAATAATGAAATTAATTATCCTAATAAGAGAACTAAACTTTTAAAAGATCATCCTATAGAAAATATATTAGGTGATATGCAATCTGTTGTTAAAACTAGAAATCAACTAAGTCAAATGAGTAATGTAGCTTTTATATCAACTATTGAACCCAAAAATCCAAAAGAAGCATCAACTGATGATTCATGGATTTTGGCTACGCAAGAAGAATTAAACCAATTTACTAGAAATGATGTTTGGGAACTTGTTCCTGGACCAGAAAATAAGACTATAATTGGAACTAAATGGATTTATAAAAATAAAATGAATGAATAAGGAGAGGTAGTTAGAAATAAAGCTCGATTAGTCGCTCAAGGTTATTGTCAAGAAGAAGGAATAGATTTTGATGAAACCTTTGCTTCCGTAGCAATATTAGAAGCCATTAGGATTCTACTTGCCTTCGCAAATCATAATAATTTCAAATTATTTCAAATGGATGTTAAAAGTGCATTTTTAAATGGATTTGTAAAAGAAGAAGTATATGTAGAACAACCACCTCTTTTTGAAAATGATAAATTACCTAATCATGTTTACAAACTTAAGAAAGCATTATATGGTCTAAAACAAGTTCCTAGAGCCTGGTATGATAGACTAAGATCTTATTTATTGCAATCTAATTTTGAAATTGGTAAAGTAGATAATACTCTTTTTATTAAAAGAAATAAAAATGATATTCAACTAGTATAAGTTTACGTAGATGATATTATTTTTGGTTCAACTAATTTTGAAATGAATAAAGAATTTTCTGAAATAATGACAAAAGAGTTTGAGATGAGTCATATGGGTGAATTAAACTTCTTTTTAGTATTACAAATAAAACAATTAGATAATGGTATCTTTATTAGTCAAGAAAAATATGATAAAGACCTAATTAGTAAATTTGGTTTGACTACTGCGAGTGGAAAACCCACTCCCATGGCAACCAATGAGTACCTTAGTAAAGAAGATCTCTCGAAAGATGTAGATCAAAAATTATATAGAGGAATGATTGGATCATTACTCTATATTACTACTACTAGACCTAATATCATGCATAGTGTCTGTCTTTGTGCCAGATATCAATCCCAACCTAAAGAGACCCACTTAAAAGCCGTAAAACGTATTATATGATATGTTAAACACACATCTGATTATGGCTTATTCTACCCTAAAAATGATTATTTTGATTTAATATCTTACTGTGATGCTGATTATGCTGGTTGTAAATCAGATTGAAAAAGTACAAGTGGAACTTGTCACTTTTTAGGACATTCTCTGGTTTCCTAGTTTAGTAAAAAGCAAAACACAGTTTCTTTATCAACAACTGAAGTAGAGTATATTTCTGCTGCTTTGGCTTGTTCTCAAGTATATATATGCAACAAACTTTAAAAGATTATGGTTTGAATATCTCAAAATCACCAATTTATTGTGATAATACTAGTGCAATAAATTTATCCAAAAATACTTCTCAACATGCTCGAACTAAACATATTGATATCAGACATCATTTTCTCAGAGATAATATAAGTCAGGAAATAGTTACTCTCGATTATATCAATTCTGAGAATTAAATCGCTGATATCTTAAACAAATCCTCAAATGAATCAATCTTTACTAAATTAAGAAGAGAATTAGGTATTTGTTCTATAATTGAAATATAAAATATAAATAACAAGTATAATTAATAATTAATATTAAAATAATTCAAAGAGTTAAAATATAAAAGACCATGTCGACATGGGTATACGGGGGATGTCGACATGTAACTTTTTTTATAAATATTTTCCCACCAAAATTCAAAAATTTAGTTATATATTCTTCTCTAATTCGAATTTTTATTCATTCTCTCTATTTTCTCTTCATTCTCTCTTCTGAAGTAAACAAAATAATGGCTTCATCTTCAAAATCAAACTTAAAATCAACTTTCTCATTCCCCTCTTCCACTTCTAGGCCATTCCAATGCACCACTCTCGCACGTATAACGAAATTAGAGGAGTCTATGAAGGATACTCTTCAGATGTTGACTGAAATCCCAGTGACTCAACTTCGTATGGCGAAAGAACAGGAAAGGCAGGGCAAAATTCTTAGGAATTTGCAAAAATTCCTAATGTGTAACCAGGCCAACCCAATCTTGATCGATGAAGACTCTTCCCTCAATCAAGAACATGAGGCCAGTGATGAAGAAGAAGAACCAATGGAAGAAGCTCATGAGGAGGATGATGACCAAGTAGTGTGCGTTGGAGAAGTGTGTTTCGACAAAAATGGGAATCTTGTCGAACAACGTGGAAATTTCTGTTTTCATTATCCAAACTGTTCGATTCATAGATCTCCAATGTTCAGAAATACACATTAGTTTCTTCTCTTTCTTTCCGTTGTTGTTTGTGTTTTTATGTTTTCAAACGCAAATGTAAATATAACCATATTCGTAATAAATAAACTCGTGTTCTTATATGTGTTTTAATTATTAGTATTATTGTGAATTCTTAGTTAGGAAAGCTAATAGTTTAGGACTATGTTTTAGTATTAGATTTAAGTGTTGATTATTTATGATAACACTATCATTATAATCACATGTCATAGAGTAATAGTTTTCGGGAGAGTTATATAGTTTGGAGTTATCTAGTTTAGAGTAAGTTTTTGTTGATGACAAAGGGGGAGAAATATAAAATAGGGTAGTAGGCATAGATTAAGGGGGAGTTGTTAGTTTTAAGGGGAGTTATTAGGATAGAAGTAATATTTTATAAACAAAGGTTGTCATCATCAAAAAGGGGGAGATTGTTAGTCCATGAGATGATGGTTTTGATGAAAACAATCTTAGAATAGATTATAAAATATAAATACTAACATAATAAGTATAGATATATATGTATATGCAGGATTTAACCATGCAGGTACTATGAATGAAGACTGTACAGTATAGAGATTCAAGATATTGAGATAGAAGACTCATGAGTATCAAGATTATCAAGAGTTCAAGATTTCAAGGTTAAGTGTGTTTTATTAGGAATATTTGTTAAAACTCGTAGAAAAACACTGGCATCTTAATATCCCATTTATTCGTGGAATGGAATCCACTTCGAGTCCGTTAAAGGGATGGAACCCTAAGTAGGATGGAACCTATGAAAATCTAGTAGGACATTGTTTTGTATCCACTAATCTTAATTCAAATGATTTTTCAAAATTATCTTGTTTTCAAAATGATTTCAAAACTTTCCTTTTAAAAAGATTCAAAACCCTCGATTCCGATTTTAAGTAATTTTAGCCTCAAAACATCTTTGTTTTCAACATCAAATTTCTCATGATTTTAAACTATCTTTTAAACACTATATATTTAACTTTTATTATTTATATTTAGATTTAAATATAAAATTATAGTTAAAATCTATATATATTGTTCTTTATATTTTCCTATGAATTTTTTTTTTTTTGCAAGGCAAGCGGGGTTAACTGGTCCCTTACCAGTTTATTGATAAAAGAAAAAATAGAAAATGATAATGAACATGCTCATTATCACCAGAAGAACAAAACACTGAAAAACCATACAAAGGCAAACTATGAAGAAGAACACACAATGATACAAGACAAGAAGGAGCAGAAAGAAAACACACAAACAAGACGAAAGGCTATAGATCAGTCAGATGACTACTGAAGTCATACTGACTATCCCTCATACCAATTATGATAACATGCTTAAGGTAATCCCGTAGTTGATCCATAATCCTGCTCTTATTTTCAAAACATCGAAGATTTCTTTCGTCCCAAACCAGTTTCAAGTACTTCTTGAAGTAAAAGAAGTAAACATTTCTGTCATGCTTCTTCCACTTAGTAGATTTACATATCAAATCCCACTCCACAGTAGACATACCATGGACATGATTAGTGTTTATTCTTTTCATCACTCTTTCCCACAAAACTAATAATTCAGTGCATTCAAAGTAAAGATGTTCAAGTGATTCATTCTGCAACTTGCAGAAAACACGTAGAGGGTCAACATTCATACCATAACTCATCAGTTTACTCTTGGTCAGAAGAGCATTCATTATAACCTTCCACATTAGCAAGTTGTCCCTGGCAGGAGAGGATCTTGTCCATAATGCCTTATGCCAAACTAAATCAGGGCTTCCGGAAACATTAACTAGAAGGTCATAAGCAACAGATATTGTGTGAGTCTTACCACTCCAAAGCAGAATGTCATCAGGGGAAAAAAGGAACTGGAGAGCTTGATAATTTTTCCAAACAGCATTTATTTCCTGATTACTGGTATATGGCAACACAAGCATACCATCAGTCAAATAATCTTTAGCATGAGCATCCCTATTGATTCCAGTCTGATCAATCTGGTGAGGGGAAAATATCTTCCCAAGCAACAAACCATCAGACATCCAAGGATCATTCTAGAAGCTGAGAGGACTGGATTGAGAGAGAGTAAATTTTAAAAATGGTAAGATTGTAGCTCTTAAGCCAAGCAACTTCCTCCAGGTCTAGCTTGAATTCTGGGGCACTGACATACTCTAGAAGTTTCTTCTTTTAAGATTATACTTTTTTGTCCAAGCAACCCATATTGAATCAGAATTACAAAGAAGGGCATTCAAGTGAACACTAAAGGCAGCCTTATTCCATGTTAGCAAGTTTAATATTCCAAGACCACCTTTATTTTTAGGGTTCTCCATCCTGGCAAAGGAGCATGGGATGATTTTCTTAGAGTGAATTGACCCAGTCCAGAAAAATCTTAACATAGCATTTCTGACCATATTCACAAGCTTATAGGGAAGAATATACACCCTAGACTAATACACCATCATAGATGAAATGACTGACTTGATCAGCACAAGTCTACCAGCTTGAGAAAGAAATCTATTAGCCCAACATTTCATAATGCCACAAATTTTCGAGTACAGAGGCAGGCAGTCAGCAGTAGTGATTCTAGATGAGCAAAGAGGAAGTCCTGGATAATTCATGCTATTTACCATTGATTGCATGCCCGTTTATCAATCAAATGAAGAGCTTCTTCAGTGGAAATACCAGAATTGAGAATATGAGATTTAGTTGCATTCAATTTCAACCCAGTCATTAGGTAGAAGTTGTGGAGAGAAGCTAAGATTTGTTCCATGGAGCTTTGGTCTGGCTTATTAAATATCATGATATCATCAGCAAAAAGAAGGGATGTGATTTGAGGGGACTTGCATTTTGAATGGAACAAAATACCATTCTACACATATTTCTTATTCAGCATAGAAGTAAACACTTCCATAACTAGAGTAAAAAGATAAGAAGATATATGATCACCCTGCCTGATCCCCTGCTTGCTCTTGAAAAAACCAGAAGAGGATCCATTATATTTTATAGAGAAGGTGGGGGATGATATACAGCTGTAAATCCAGGCCACATATACTTTTGGAAATCTCATGAGAGCCATGATTCTCACAATTGATGTCCAGTGTATACTATCAAAAGCCTTCATTAAGTCAAGTTTCAACATGGCATTTTGGGTAGCATGTGCACGACCATAGCCTTTTAGTAATTCATGAGTTAAGAGGATATTATCAAGGATATTCCTCTTAGGTAGGAAGGCAGTCTGATTCTTGGAAATAACTCTGCTAAGCACAACAACAAGTCTTGAAGCTAAAATCTTCGAAATACACTTATACATAACATTACAACACGAGATAGGCCTAAAGGATGTAACATAAGAGGGAGGGTGGACCTTAGGAATAAGAACAAGATTAGTTGTGTTCACTTCCTTAAGCAGTTTGAAACTGGAGAAAAAGTTCTGAACAGCTTTTAAGAAATCCTTCTCAATGATATCCCAACTGTGAATAAAGAATTGGACATTGAAACCATCCGGACCTCCACTTGATTGTTTGTTCATGGAAAAAAGAGTATCCTTAATTTCCTTATCAGTAACCCTACTGACAAGATAGTTGGCTTCCTCAGGCTGAACTCTAGGTAACTGCAGTCGGGTATAATCATCAAGTAGAGGATTGAAATCAGCATTGTTACCCAACAAATTGCTATAATAATTGAGAAGAGCTTTGTCAACTTCAGCTGGGTCAGTGTGCGACACCCCAAACTTATCAAAAATTGAAGTGATATGCTCCTTAGCATGTTTGACTTTTATGGCTGCATGGAAATATGCAGAATTATTGTCCCCTTCAGTTTCCTATTTTTGTCTCAATTGCTGCCTCTTCATATTTCCTTCAATATGCAAAGCTTCATTTAAGTCATCAAAATGTTTTCTCTCCAATTCAGCAGCAGCTGAGTTAGTTGGATTGTTCATCATTAATTCTTGGGCTTCCTTGAGTTTCTTTCGCAGCATAGTTGATTTCAATGTTCCATCACCAAATTTGTTTCTAGCCCATTCTCTTAAAGCATACTTAGTAGCTCGTAATTTCCGGCAAAAAATAAACATAGGGTTTCCATAAACATTTCAGACCATGCTTTATTTATAATAATAGTATAATCAGGTTCAAGGACCCAAGTATTATAAAATTTGAAGCTTTTTTATCCTTTAACAACTTCTGTCCCGAGGAGAAAATGATAGGAGAATGGTCAGACAGGACAGGGTGGGAAATAAAGGAAGACATCGTTGGCCAAAAGGATAAGGCTTTGAGGTTAGAAAATGAGTGGTCAATGGTGGTAAAGGTTCTGACTCCAGAACGACTCCGGTTATTCGAAGTGAATTTTGCACCAGAGGTGGGAAAGTGAAGCAGACTAGAGTCCTCAATTGCATTGTTAAGAGGGATAATGTCTTTAGGAAGAAGGGGGGAGCCTCCATGTTTTGTAGGGAAAGACAGCAGTTGAAATCCTCAAAGACAAGCCAGGGATGGGAATCTTGTCTGAAGGCTGGAAGAAGATCAAGAAGAGTTTGCCTAGAGTTGGAAGAGTTGTGAGCATAAATAATAGATGGGTAAAAGGTATTGGAGGAATCATTGAGTTTGGCATGGATGTGCATTAGTTGATCAGTACATAGAACAGTGGAAAGAGTTAAAATGGAGGGGTCATAAATAACCATGATTCGACCATAAGGCGCATTAGTCAAGTTATGGTTAAGGGACCAGGAAGGATTAATGTGCCTAGCAGCTTTGATTGTTAGTTTTTCATTCAGTTTTGTTTCCAGAATAGCAAAAAGAGCTAAATTATGATGGTTGATGAGATACTTGACTTGATCTATCTTGGTTAAGGAATGTGCTCCTCTTATATTCCATATTGCGTAGGACTGCATCATTTGGTATACTTCAATGATTGGTGAACTACATTTTTCATGCTCCATGTTGAAGGAGATCCCCTATGACCAGTGACAATGTCAACTTTGTCTTCTTTTCTACTGCTTTTACGTTTTTCACTCTTATAATCTTCCATAGGATAGGATGGAGAGCCCCTTGGTGATGATGGCAGGGAGGTCCAACTAGGCAGAGCACCAGAGAAAGAGTAAAAATTTACAGTGTGAACATTGTTTTCATTGTGCATAGAGATGCACAAGTTGTATATTTCATCTTGCAGTGTTTCTCTGAACTGAGTTTCTTCAAGCAATGAACTTGAGTTTGACCTTCCATTTTTTGCATTCTTTTCCTGATTATCACTAACTGGCTTTGATTTTCCTCCACTTATACTGACAGTTTCAAGTATTGAATTTTCAGTGTGCATTTTGGCTTGAGCAAGTGGTCCACTGGAAGAAATTGGTCCCCTGTGATTAATTCTTTCATTTTCATTTATTGCAGTTTGCACTTTTAAGATAGTTGGCACTTGTTCATCATTTTCCAATAAATTAGTCTGCATGTTGCCTATGAATTCTCCTTCCTCCTTTATCTCTTCAATATCACATATAACATTGCTTGGTTCATCATTGCAGTTATCTTTGCCTGGGTCAGACTCATTATCTTCCATCAAAATAATAAATCTATTGCTATCTCTATTGTTCCCATAATTTATTTTTGCAAGCTTGCCTTTTTCCTCAGAGAAAGAATGTGTTTCATGCAGATTTGTACTCCTGGCCTCTTCTACTGAATTTCCTGCTTTATTAGTGATGTTTTCATTTTGCAAATTTTTATCCTTATCTCTTCTCATTTTTGCTCCTCTATTTTCAATCTTTCTCCACTCCTGCCTTTTGTTCATGACCCTTGTAACTTTTTGACTTTCCACTTCATTTGGTTTGCTTACCTTACTTATTTCTTCCTTTGATCTTGCCTTATCTTCATAATTAATTTTCAATTTCATACACTTTTCAGTTTTATGTCCAAACTCATTGTAGCAAATGCATATATCTGGCTTCCATAAATATTCAACTTTAACAAACTGTACCGATCCGTCAAGTAGCCTCACTGCAAATTCTTCCAACAATTCAACTTTTGGTGAAATTTCTACCATACATTTTGCATATCCAATTCCATCCAACCTTTCCGTTTGCTCATCCAAACACATGAAAGATCCAATACGCGTGGCAAGCCAATTAATACCCAGATGAGACCAGGCATAAAGCGGAATATTGGGTAGCTTAATCCACATGGGTACTGATCTTATCGTACTACAGTTGTTACTAACATTTGAATCCCATTGTTTAATTATAATTTGTTCCTCATGATAATTGGGTCTGAAACAATTATTCTCCTTCTATCTTCGTCACAAGACAGATTGAAAAGGAACAGAAATCCATCAGATTTTACTTTAATTGATCCCTTTAATTTCCAAACTCGTTTAACATGGGCTATTACAGTCAGATACGAAAGCAGTTTATCAAGAAAGAATCCTACCAAGTAATCACCCCAAACTTCATTGCCTGCCTGTATAACAATTTCTGGCAGAACCAGAGCTTCTCCTTCATATACTAAAGGCACTGAAATAGGAGAATGCCGACCTGCATTTCGTGGTTTATCTTTGAAAAGAGAGTTCCATTGAACTGTTGGAAACAACTGGGAAGGAGGGTGGATTTAAGAGAGGACAGATGGGGAGTGGACAGAAAGAACTTGTTGAGGTGAAGCGGGAGTACAAAGGGGAGCAAGTGGAGATGGAGGGGGAACAGAAAGCTGATGAGGGGATGGGTCAGGGGGAAGAGGGTCAGGTGGTACGGGAAGAGACAAGGGATGAATAGTTGGAGGGATGGTAGATAGTACGATTTGAAGGGAGAGGGAGGGAACAGAAGCCATTAAAAAATTCAAAAGCCATGAACTATATTCAAATGTATTTATAAAGAATTAAAATGGGTTTTATATAAGATAAAGGTTATTTTTATAGAAATTAAAAACATCAAAATTGGCTGAGGGATGTCGACATGCCCATAGGCAGCATGTCGACATGGTGACAGTTTAATTCAAAATTCAAATTTCAAAAGAAATGTCTATTCACCATAACTCTTCATGAATGGTCATGGCTGTTGTTCTTCTATAAACAGGGGTCAGTTTGAATGAATTTTATTCATATTTTTCTGGTTTTTACTTCTCTTCTTCTTCCTCCTTTCTTAATACAAAATCATACCATTACTCTGCCAAAATCAACATCGAATCATACTCGATTACTTCTAGTTTGATTCTCCATCACTATCTCTACAAGATTCTCAGTGCTATTTAGAGTCATAGACTTCTTTGTAATATATTAGCGAGAAAAGGTGTGATTATAGCCTTGGAAATCAATCAAAAGGGAAACGGTGTGATTGTAGCCCGGTTAAATCAATTGGGTAAACTTGTGGCCCGGAAATCAAGTATCCCTACCCAGAGGATCGAAATTCTGGAGGGTGTACCTCGTAGCCTTTGAAACCGAGGGTGTAATTGTACGATTGCCGTTGAAAGGAAATCCGTACTTGTATTGCGGGATAGGATGTAGGGTAACTCCGAACCAGTATAAAATCCGGTGTGTTCTTTCCTTTACTGCTTTTATTTTATTTCTGCATCTGTGTTTGTTTCTGTGATCATTCCTGTTTCTGTATATTGTATACGTTTGTGTCTAAATTAACATAAACTCAAAAAGATTTAGTAATTCTTGATTAACACTATTCACCCCCCACTAGTGGTAATCTTAGCCTTAAGATCCATAATCCGCATTTCTAACAACGTGTACCTTTTTCCGAGTCAGTTTCTCTGAATTCGCCGGATTCGTGAACTGCAGTGAAACACAAAGTCGAATTATCCGTCTTTTGATCATCATCACTTGAGGACGAGTCTAAGTCATCTATAGTAGCTGTAAATGCACGCTTCTGTTTCGTTGCTGATTCATTGTTCATATGAGGATTCTGCCTATCTGGATATGGACAGTCTCTTTTGAAGTGGCCTGGTTTATCACAATTGTAACACTTGTCATTATTCAGCACTACATTCTGATTTCCAGAATTCTTATAATTGTTTCTCTTGAGATTATTCGTCTTTCTGTATTTCAGGAATTTTCTAAAATTTCTGGTCATAAAAGCTATCTCTTCATCATTGTCACTGTTCAAGTCTGATCCATTGGTTAATGCATTGATTGCCATTGATTTCTTTTTAGATGCTTTAATTTCTCTTCTCCCGATCATTTGGACTTCATACGACATTAGATTTCCAATTAATTCTTCTATCTTCAAAGTACTGATATCATTTGCCTCTTCAATCGCAAGTGTCTTTTGATCCCATTCTGGAGTTAGAGAACTTAAAAAATTTCTGACTCGATCTTCTTCAGAAAATTCCTTTCCCAAGGATATTAGAGAATGCACAATATCTTGAAATCTACTATACATATCTAAAATAGACTCATTAGAATTCATCTTAAATAATTGAAACTGATTTGTGAGCATGGAAATTTTGGTCTGTTTAACTTTGCTTGTTCCTTCGTGTGTAACTTGCAAAGTTTTCCAGATTTCATATGCGGACTTACAAACTGACACTCTATTGAATTCATTTCTATCTAGTGAACAAAACAAAATATTCATTGCCTTAGAGTTATTTTGTACAACAGTCTTTTGCTCAACAGTCCACTGTGCAAAATTAGTTGTGGGTTCAGAATATTAGTTTGTGTGATATTCCAACTGTCTAATCCTATAGATTGTAAATATATTTTCATCCTACATGCCTAATATGCATAGTTACTGCCATTAAAAAGTGGTGGTCTGACCGTAGTCTGACCTTCTACAAATGAACTAGTGACAGGGATACTAGTTTTAGTAACAGTACCAGTGTTGGTAGCCATTTTGAAAATTTTTCAAAAATCAGATTATGAAAATTTGAAAACCTTGCTCTGATACAAATTGTGAGAAAATGCAGATTATGGATCCTAAGGCTAAGATTAACACTAGAGGGAGGGGGGGGGGGGTAAATAGTGTTAATAAAGAATTACTAAATCTTTTTGATCTTTTTAAGAATATGTTAATTTAGACACAAATGTATGCAATACACAGAAACAGAAATGATCATAGAAACAAACACAGATGCAGAAATAAAATAAAAGCAGTAAAGGAAAGAACACACCAGATTTTATATTAGTTCGGAGTTACCCTAAATCCAGTTCCGCAACACAAGTACGGATTTCCTTTCAAAAGCAATTGTACAATTACACCCTCGGTTTCAAGGATACGAGGTACACCCTCCAGAATTTCGATCCTCTGGGTAGGGATACTTGATTTCCAGGCCACAAGTTTACCCAATTGATTTACCAAGGCTACAATCACACCTTTTCCCTTTTGATTGATTTTCAAGGCTACAATCACACCTTTTCTCGCTAATAGATTACAAAGCAGTCTATAACTCTGAATAGCATTGAGAACCTTGTATAGATAGTGATGGAGAATCAAACTAGAAGTAATCGAGTATGATTCGATGTTGATTTCGGCAGAGCAATGGTATGAATTTATATTAAGAAACGTGGAAGAAGAAAAGGAGTGAAAACCAGAAAAATATGATTGAAAATTCGTTGAAACTGACCCCTATTTATAGAAGAACAACAACCATGACCATTCATGAAGAGTTATGGCGAATAGACACTTCTTTTGAATTTTGAATTTTGAATTAAACTATCACCATGTCGACATGGTGCCTATAGGCATGTCGACATCCCTCAGCCATTTTTGATGTTTTGAATTTCTATAAAAATAACTTTTATCTTATATAAAAACTATTTTAAACTTTATAAATATACTTGAATATAGTTGAAATTCATAAGTGAATATAAAGAATAATATATATATAATTTAACTATAATTTTTCATTTAAATTAAAGTATAAATATTTAAATGTTAAATATATTATTTGACAAGACAGTTTAAAATCAGGAGTAAATTGACTTTGAAATTAAAGATGTTTTTGAGGCTAAAACTATTTAAAATCAGGATAGAGAGTTCTGAATCTTTTAAAAGGAAAGGTTTGAAATCATTTTGAAAACAAGATAATTTTGAAAGTTCATTTGAATTAAAATTAGTGGATACAAAACAGTGTCCCACTAGATTTTCGTAGGCTCCATCCTACTTAGGGTTCCATCCCTTTAACGGGCTCGAAGTGGATTCCATTCCACGAATAAATTGGATTTAAGATGCCAGTGCTTTTCTACGAGTTTTAACAAAAAATTCCTAATAAAAAATACTTATGCTTGAAATCTTGAACTCTTGGTAATCTTGATTCTCATGAGTCTTCTATCTTGATATCTTGAATCTTTATACTGTACAGTCTTCTTTCTTGGTACCTGCATGGTCATATCCTGCATACACATATATATCTAAACTTATATGTTAGTATTTATATTTTATAATCTATTCTAAGGTTGTTGTCATCAAAACCATCATCTCATGGACTAACAAATTTCAGTATTTTGGAATGGAATTTAATGTTTTAAATAGGAAATTAAGCAAAGAAAATTATTTTGGTAAAGAGAAATTTGAGATTCATATTTGTAAAAGTTTTGGAAACCAGAGTTTATATTAATTATTTTGGTAAATGGATTGCAAAGGATATTTTACGGTAGTATGTATTTTTGGTGATAGTTGCAACAATTGAACATTACTGCACAACTTTGATCGTTGGCGAGACAATATTGATTATTTGATCAATATTGCAGCCAACTGATGTTTATATTCACTATAATAGATGGCGAGGCAATATCACTTTATTTTATAATATTTAAAAATTGATGAATATAAGTATATGTATATTGATAATGTTTACATATATACACATAATGTGAGATGATATAGAGTATTGGTATTTTAAGATGTGGATATGTGCGTATAATTTAAAGGTTTATTTTTGTATGAGTTTAAATTGAGAATTATAATGATAAGTAAAACAAAATTATTTTTGAAGCATTAAGTTTTGAGAATAAATTTAGAATTTTCCTGCTAGATTTAATTTAAACGGTTAAATATTGTATAAATTTGTGGAAAAGATTACGCAAAATAGCGATTGAACTTTATGTATCGATGGGGACTAAGTTGGATTTTTTTGGAAATTTGGTAGTTTTGTATTTTGAAGTGGAAAATCTAGGGTTTAACTTTGTTCTGGTCTTTGGTTTTTATGCGGTTTTCCTTTCTTTTGGTCGTTGGATGTGCGCTTTTGTTCTCAGGTAGAGATTACTTCATTTATTATTGTATGCGATAATTTTTTTGTACTGGCAATTTCAGGGGTCAATGTTCCTTGGCTTAGGGTTTTGTCTTGCCATCTTTTTTGTAACCACTTCTGAAAGCCTTGGCGATTTCTTGGACGATGGGAGTTTTCCCAGACAGTAGTAGCTCGTTGTGCCTTAATGGGTGTGATGGCAATCTCTCGATAAAGAACTATCTCTCTTTTGTTATTCAGTGGCATTACTTGCTTGTGCATGTTAATGGGTTATGATCTATTGCCTTGTTGATGTTGGAATATGCTATAAATTTGGCTTTTGGGTCAACTATGGGTTTCTTAAGCATAGTTGAGTGCTTTTCTTTTCTGCCATGATGATATATATGGTAAGGTGAGACGTGCTGTTTTGTATTGCAAAACAACCTGGTGATTTTCTTGTGCAATGGAAGCTTGGTTTGGGTATGGTAGTTTTGCACCTCCTGACATGTATTTTGGTTATGGTAATAGCTCATGACATGTTGAAATTGTGCAACTTAGCTACAATACTATATTAAGCCTTTTAGGCTCTAGCTTGTGTTATCTTGTAGTGTGTACTTTATAGCTTCTTTTTGGGTATCTTGCATGATACCAGTGTAGATTGTGCTTGTAACGTGTATGAGTTAGCTTAGTAGTCAAGATAATGTAGTCTTGCTCTCATGCTTTCATGTGTTTATGTGTCATTGCTGAGTGTCATTACTCACACCTGTATTGATTGTTGTAATCATGGTATGGGCACTATAATCCGGCTTGCCTATGCAAAATAATAATATTTTGTTTTGCCTGCAAAAAAAGGGATTGAACTTAATTTTTTGGATATGAAATGTTTTGACATTATGAAATATATTAAAAAATGATTCATTACATGGGAAAATTTAGGTCTAATGGGAATTTTGTTTATAAGAATTAGGAAGTTTATTATGATAATTTGGAGTTATTTAAAGAGAGCATTTGAATCCAAATCATGTTTGAAGTAAATAAAGTGAATTTTTAGAAAATATTGGAATGTTTATGCTATATGAAAAGGAATTTATTTTAAAAAAAGGATTTTGAGATTTTAAAAAAAAAGCAATTTTCCTTGAACAAATGTTTCAGTATTTAAAAATGAAATCAGATTATTAAGTTGTTATAATTGGTTTGTTATAGATTCTCCTAATAGGAAATTGCAAGGACGCGATTTTGTTAAGGGGGGGGTCTGTAACAACCCGGATTTTAACCGATAATTAATTAAGATGATAATAGTAATTTAAATAATTAAATTAGAAATTAGAGATTTATTTGAAAATGGGTTTTGAAGTTATTTAATAAAAGGATTAAATTACGAAAATATGATATTTAAAAGGTTAAATAAGTTAAATTGAAACGACCTGCCTTTCAATCCACAGAAAGACGCATCATTCTTAAGAAAGAAAGCGGTAGAAATAGAATAGATAGAAGAAAAGAACTCAACAAAAACAGAATCTCACAGCGGAATGAAACAAAATATAATATATAACATAACTATTACATAGTCTATTACATATCAGAGTCACTCAGATATAACAACACAGGATAGACAGTTATACAAGTCTGTCTATTATACAACTCAAATACTACACATATATCAAGAGATACAACACAGCGGAAAAACACCATATAACTACAAGCGCTGAAGCCTCCTGCTCCATAACTCCTCCAGTATTCGTCAAAGCAGACCTAAATCCCTTGGCTACTCGTAAAAATTTGAGTACCCAAGAGTTTAATAAAAACAGAATAAACTCCGGGTTAGACATGGGTCTGGTGTGAGTAAACGGGTTAAAGTTGTTTAATTTTTAAAAACCTTTTAAAAAGAAAGGTATCACGTAAGACTTCTCACACATAAATATGGAAAAGTTTTTACCTTACTCTAACCAAAACATTTGATAAGAAATCCGATGATATTATAATAGTGTCCAGGGTTTTCAAGTAAATATGAAATAGCCGAAATTGTTACATTATTAAATTCCAGCTACTAGCCACAAAAGTGGGTAATAAAATCAAAACCGTTGGCACTTATTGGATTTTGGATTCCATACAATGGCAGGGCTACTGGGGTGCCGCCGTCACAGTACGTGGCCTAGATCACCGTACCGAGGAGTACTCCCACTCCTCTGCAACACAAGGCCGAGACCATTCCTTACTGAACAGTCCCGAACAAGACCACCCCGACGATTCTAGCTAGCAATCGCCCCACACAGCCGAAATAAAAATGGACATCTAGACAGGGATGTATCTCGCTCTCCAGTGGGAGCTACCCACGAAGCCTTGCTGCACCTCCCTTGTTTTAGCCATTCTCGGTTGATGAGGCTTGAGGCTGCGATTACCTTTATAGAACACATCTCTTAGAATGCTCATCGTCCACCTGACGATGTTCTGAAAGCATTCAATCCATACAAGTTCGTTCCGGGTACGAACGAAACTGAAGGCATTATCTCGTTACACTCATTTTGGAATCACCCTCAGAGTTAACGACAATAACCCTTGCACTCTAAATCACCATCTCGAACCTATAAGAACTAGTTCCGTCAAACTCATTACGGAATCACCTACAGAGTTATACTGACGTATAGCTCTTATACCTCGAGTCTTCACTTGCTCCACTTGGATTCACGACCTAACATTAATTTGGATCGATGTGGTTTTCGGATATCCAAATATGGAAACCCGATCCCGGTCTCATCGAAATCCAAATGCGTGTCTTTTAAGGCCAAGTTGTTTAAAGGTTTAAACAATTCAATTCAATACAATTCAATTCTTTGAAATCACACATCAATAACATAGATAAATATCATTGATATAACCTATATCATCTCACAGAATGTCACAACACATATCATCAACAGATATCAATCCGATAGATATCATCAAATTCAACAACCAATTATCCATAAGCAAGCATTATCAATTCATATCATAATTAATTTAATTTCTTAAATTAATCCCTTAAGGATCAACTTCTTAATCTTGCTTATACAATCATTCATTAATAACTAACCTTTATTAATAAATCACTCCTTGATTATCTTCCTTAATCACTTAATCAATCCTCAATCCCAGATTAATTATCCTTTAATCATCAATTAATAAAGCCCAATTATTAATTAATTTCCTTTAATACAAAGTAATCAATCCTTAATTACTTTCAAAATTAATTAATTAACTTTTAATTAATTGATTAATTATCCATCAACTATCGATTAATAACCTTAATTATTAATCAACATCTCTTAATACAAACTAATTAATCCATAATTACTCTTATAATAAATTAATTAATTAATTAACCAATTAATTATGTCTTAATTATTAATTAATAAACCTAATTATAAATTATTAATTAAGAACTTAATTACAGATTACTTACTCCTTAATCACCAGTTAATTGATTATTTAATTAACCCTTAATCAATTGTTAATCCATCCTTAATTAACAGATAATCATTCCTTAGTTATCATTTGGTTAATCCTTAAACTTAATTGATTAATCAATTAGTTACAAGTTAACAGCTTTTTAATTAATCCTTAAACACGGATTAATTATTCTCTAATTATTTAATTAATAAAATTTAGTTATAAGTTAAACACTTCTTAAATACTAATTAAGTAACCCTTATTACTTAATTAACAACTTATTAATTACTTAGTTAATAAATCTTAATCACTTAATTAATTAAGTTTAATTTCACTTAATTACTTGATTAATGAATCCCTAATCATTGATTAAAAATCTAGTTAATGATTTTTAAAGAATCATTTAATTAATCTTAAATTAATAACCTTTAATTCTTAATAACCAAGTAAATCATTTACCTTTAATTAGTTTCCTAATTAGTACTTTTTCTTTACTAATTAATTAAACTTACTTCTTCAAACTAACTCCATTAAAATTAAGATATTTAAAACCTTAATTAAGATAAACATTTACCTTATAAAATGCTTTAATTGATTTTAACACATTAACAATCTTTATTACACATCTATTCCTACTTAATTAATTTTTTTAAATTAAGTTCAAACTAAAACAATCTTTGGCTTGATAAATTAAAGTTATCAAACACAACTTTAAATAACTTAAATATTTATCAGTTTATGGTTTAAACTAATTTCAACTTGTATTTAAAACTTGTCTTTATATAAACTATTAGAATTAACTTTTAAAACTTGTTTTCAAAATCATTCAAAATTTCTTTGTTTAAATTTAACAAAACTTCAAAACATTTTAAAATATGTTAAATAAAACATTTGTTAAATACATCAAGTAATTTATATGAAGTTTTTAACTAATTTAGAATTCCTAAACTTTTAAACAAGTTTAAACTTTCTTCTTTTTTCTGTTAAAAACTGTTTATTTTACAGCTTCAGGTCAATACCTTATTTACTCAGGTCAAAACCCGAGTTACTTCTTCCAATTTTTTTTTTAAAAAACTTGATTTAGTTACAATTGCAAAACCTACAGGCAAAACCAACAATCATACTCGAGAAACTCTTCGAGTTTCCCCTAGCCAAACTCGAGTGCCACTTCGAGAATTCCCAATGCCAAACAAGCAGACACCCAACCACTGCGTCGTGCACATGCACGCCACCGTGGGTCACCACCGACCAACGCCACCGCCTCCAGCAACTTCCTCGTCACCTTCGCAACCAAAAACAATCACTCAAACACACAGTCGGCACTTGGATCAAAATCTGGGTATGCTGTAGAACCCAAACCCAAATAACCCCACAAAAACCACCTTCGGCCGCCCAACTCCAGTCACCATAAAATTCACGACGCCGACCATCTCTTGCCAAGCCCATTTGCTACCTCCAAGCAAAAATTCAGAGCACTCGGTCAATGGTGCATACGGCAAGAAATCAAAATCCAACCCAGCAAAAAAAAACTAGGGCTTAAACCCAATTCCGGCCACCACCGTCGCCACCGCCCCTTACAACCTCGACCACTATTTTCCCCAAAACTCCAAGACGACCTCCATCTACAGAAGCAACCCCGATCCACCTAATTGCTCCATCATCCAGAAATCACCCAAATTCACATTTTCAGTAAAACCCAATTTCCACTCTCAATACTATTTTTAAAATCTGGATTTTTGTACTAAAAATCATACTCTTGAGTGATGATTCAATATATACACATGAATTAATAAAATTCAAAATTTTATTTTATTTCCTCATTTTATAGTTTGACTGCATTTTTAAGCTTACAGGTAAATGCCAACATGATTTGATTAATCATGATTTCATAAACTAAATGAATTACAACTTAACTAATTTGTTTTAGATTCAATCTTCAAGGTGTTTATGTGAAAGTTTGAATTGGTTTATTTATAATTTTTTTGTAAACATGAATGTTCAGAGGCAGAACAAATTTACAGGCCTGCAGAAACATAAATACTTTCATGATTACAGAATTTAAACTATTTCCCAAACATACAAGTATCAATACTACTTAAGTAACAGATTATATCATATTTAAGATTTTTATTAATTGTTTTAAATCCAAAGTTTCAAAGTTTTATATATATAAAAACTTGAATTTGTTTATTTATAAGAACTCTGTAAACATGAATGAACAGAGAACTTAATTTCAAAATGCGGAACCTATTTCTTTCTTATTCCAGATGCAGACATCATCAAATGAAACCCTCTTTTTATATATATATTTAACATTTTAAATCTTGCTGTTGAACACCCTATGCTTGATCATCTAAATCAAGAAATCTAACTAGAGAAATACAACTAGTTTTGTATTTATTACACACTGCAGTTTTCAAAAACAAAAGAAATCAACATGCACCTTTAATAACACATTCCTACATACATGCAGCATCATCACAAACAATTTCATTATTTCAGAAATTATTAAACAACAATTTATTAACCTACTTAAAATTTTAAGCTAGTTGTTTACTCACCTCATTTTGACTATGCATAGAAATCTGTAACAGGAATGAAAACCCCTATTTGTTTTTGAAAACTTGTTGTTGCAATTTCCAGAAACCATGGTGATGCTCAAAGCCTTTGAAAATGAGTTGCTTTCAGATCACATTGAAGCTTTAAAATTGGTTAGCAGGTCATTTTTGAATTTTGATCTCAGGCATGCAGTTGAAGCTTACTACATGTATAATAAAATACTGCAGATTTTTGAGGATGATCTTGAAGATTTGGGTAAAGTTTGCCACAGGCTTGATAATTTCTGGTTTCAGGATTTTTCTTGAACATGAAGATTTGAATAGGTTTCAGTTTTAATAAGAACAACATGCAGTGTTTTGGAAATGAAAGGTTTGAGGAGACATGCATTTCTGTTTCAGGCTTAGGGAAGAATTTTCAGGTTTCATATTGAATTTTTTTATGGCCATGGATATTTGTTTGAATTCAAAGAAAAAGAATGAAGAAAGAAAGAATGGAAGTTATATGATATAATTTGTGGTTTATTAAAATTTAAGAAAAAGAAAAATTAGAAAAAGAGACACTTGTTTAAATTTCTTACATTTGTCACAAAACATAGCTTAACTTATCACACATGTTAATCAAATAGTTTTAAAAATTAACACATGTCATGACCTATTTTTAAATTATTTTAAATGATTTTAAAAGCCTTTATTATTAATTTTCTTTAATATGTAAATATTTTACTAATTTATGAATGCTTTTATACATTTATAAATGTGTTTTCTTTTCTTATAAAAATAAAACTTTCAAAAGAAAATAAGATATAAACTAATTAGATCCCAAATAAAATAACATAAAATTATTAAATCCACTTTTACAAGTTAATTTTAATGCTTTTGTATTTATCTACTACTAAATAATAAATATTTTCCAAATTTATATAAACAAAATTCTTTTGTTTTCAATTAATTCAAAAACAAAACTTATTTTTTAAAATAAAACTTCATTTATAAATCTATTATATTCAAATGTATTTCAAGATATACATTCTTTTTAAATTACAAATTCCCATTCAAATTTCAAATATAAAAATTCAAATTCAATTTAAACTTAAATTTCAAATCAAATATGGTTTTATTAAACACACTTTTAAATTAAGAAATATTGAATTCTAATTTTAAAGTTAATTTTTTTTAAATAAACATATATTTAACAATACTTATTAAATTAAAATGTCAATCAAATTTATAAAATTACACAAATTAAATAATTCTACCATTTAAAATCAATTGATTTATAAATTTAAAAACATCGCATAAATTTTATTTTAATTATTTATATTTGAAGATACAGTTTTATGAATTTTAAATGATTTAATTAAGAGATTATCACATTTTAAATTCCCCGAAATTTCAGGATATTACATTCCTCCCC
Organism: Allium cepa; assembly: GCA_030765085.1. NCBI lineage: Eukaryota > Viridiplantae > Streptophyta > Magnoliopsida > Asparagales > Amaryllidaceae > Allium > Allium cepa. The sequence continues at coordinate 111,191,227 of CM060945.1, read as the reverse complement.
CCTCAAAAGAATTTCGTCCTCGAAATTTAAAATATAGATAATCCAAAATCTTTTATTTCATTTTAACTATTCAAGCATCCCTATCAACCATTCACTATCAACCAAACAATAATCCATCCAAAGAAACAATTTAGTTAGACAAACAATTTATTCAATCAAACAATCCTAGCTATCCGGACATAGATCCAGGTAGGTCTTTCTAAAATTATTTAGAGTTTTCCAAGATAAACTCTGAAATCCTAACTCCATAACAAAAGATAGATCGTTCACGTATCTTCTCAGAAGAGATACATGAAAAACAATGTGAATTCCAGTCATCCAAACTGGCAATTCAACCTGAAGTCTACAACACTAAACTTCTTCTGATAAGCTCCACCATTGCAGATACCTCACAAACCAAAACTAGCTGGAGAAGATAAGATCACAATTGCCAACATTGCTGACTGAAACACTAAGTAGCCAGACAAACCCCCAAGAAAAAAAACTCAGCCAAAGATGCTACAGAATGGATTGCCTCAACCAGAATAAAATGGGCGTTCTTGGTTAACCAATTCACAATCACCCATATTCCTATAATTCCTTTTTTGGTCCTTGGCAAACCTTCGAAGAAATCCAAAGAAATCACTTCCCATTGGAACTTCCTCTTCGGAGCCTCCAAGGATAACAAACCGGTGGACTTCTGTTGATCACCAACACTTGCTGACAAATCGCACATCCAAAGATGAAAGCAGCAACTTCCTACTTCGTACTTGGCCATCAGAAGATTCTCTTCATATCCATATATCTCTGAACACCCTGGCTGGACAACAGTCTGGAGCGATGATTCCCTGCCAAAACTTCTTGCTTCAAAATCCAAGAATTCGGAATACAAATCCTTCCGATGATCCTCCATGTTCTCTAGACCAATCCATTTCAACACTTGGAACACTGGCCATCATTGCCTGACTACATCCATCTCAGACACACACAAATGTCCGAACAGATCCAAAACTTATTCTTGCCATCAGAGATAGCTAGAACAGGCACACTAGTTAGCCTTGCCTTCAACTCCGAGAAAATCTCTTCACACTCGGGTCCACTTTTACTCCTGTAGAATTTGCCTAACCAGAAAAAAAAACTGCGGTTGCTTCTACTCCCGAATAGTAACTATCCAGGCTGGATCTACAGAAATACCATCACCAAAACAAAAATTATTTCAAAGCCTCTAATACTAACTCCAAATGTCGCTAGCTCTCCTCTTCGGACTTGGAGTAGACAAGAAAAATATTGATGAAAACAAGAATAACTTATACCACACATCACAAAAGCTTGATTCATCAAATCCACACAGAATCTCAAAAGACTCATCCGTCTAGGCCACAAAGCAACAGCTGAATTCCCACTGGAAAAACTTGGCTGAACAACAGACCTGCTTCTGAAAATAAAGACGATCCAAATCTCTATCTCCCGATGAGGAAAAATCTTCGCTCCTTCGGAACATTCGGAAAATCTCTGACCACCTCGATGGACTCTATACCTCCTGGAGATACCTCACTCCATGTAGAATATAACTCAAAAGAATCCCAGCATCATCGCAAATCACTTTTGCGATTCTTCCCAACTCAGCCTCCAAAGATACAATCCTTGCTTCTTACATCAAACAGCTCAATACCATCCAACCAAAACAAAATCAAAACCCTTTAGATCAAATAAAAGATCTCTAGAAAAACTATGGGGAAGATAAGAAAATCTTAAGCTTCCACAGATCTGATCTATCTTGGTTATCCATTTATAGGGATAGATACAAAGGTAGGAGGGCTAAACAATCAAAGATAGATAGATAAATTCCTCTAGAACTCATGTTGGAAATCCGAACAGATACCCAACATATTTATATAAGTATATAGTTATATAAAAATTACAAATACGCACTCTCAAGATAGACACCACTCCAGAGCCTAGGTATTATCTCAACCTATGCTCTGATACCAAGTGAAACGATCCGCCTTTCAATCCACAGAAGGACACATCATTCTTAAGAAAGAAAGAGGTAGAAATAGAATAGATAGAAGAAAAGAACTCAACAAAAACAGAATCTCACAGCGGAACGAAAAAAAATATAATATATAACATAACTATTACATAGTCTATTACATATCAGAGTCACTCAGATATAACAACACATGATAGACAGTTATACAAGTCTGTCTATTATACAACTCAAATACTACACATATATCACAGAGATACAACACAGCGGAAAAACACCATATAACTACAAGCACTGAAGCCTCCTGCTCCATAACTCCTCCAGTATTCGTCAAAGCAGACCTGAATCCCTTGGCTACTCGTAAAAATTTGAGTACCCAAGAGTTTAAGAAAAACAGAATAAACTCTGGGTCAGACATGGGTCTGGTGTGAGTAAACGGGTTAAAGTTGTTTAATTTTTAAAAACCTTTTAAAAAGAAAGGTATCACGTAAGACTTCCCACACACAAATATGGAAAAGCTTTTACCTTATGCTAACCAAAACATTTGATAAGAAATCCGATGATATTATAATAGTGTATAGGGTTTTCAAGTAAATATGAAATAGCCGAAATTGTTACATTATTAAATTCCAGCTACTAGCGACAAAAGTGGGTAATACAATCAAAACCGTTGGCACTTATTGGATTTTGGATTCCATACAATGGCAGGGCTACTGGGGTACCGCCCGTCACAGTACGTGGCCTAGATCACCGTACCGAGGAGTACTCCCACTCCTCTGCAACACAAGGTCGGGACCATTCCTTACTGAACAGTCCCGAACAAGACCACCCCGACGATTCTAGCTAGCAGTCGTCCCACACAGCCGAAATAAAAAGGGACATCTAGACAGGGATGTATCTCGCTCTCCAGTGGGAGCTACCCATGAAGCCTTGCTGTACCTCCCCTGTTTTAGCCATTTCCGGTTGATGAGGATTGAGGCTGCGATTACCTTTATAGAACACATCTCTTAGAATGCTCATCGTCCACCTGACGATGTTCTGAAAGCATTCAATCCATACAAGTTCGTTCCGGGTTCGAACGAAACCGAAGGCATTATCTCGTTACACTCATTTTGGAATCACCCTCAGAGTTAACGACAATAACCCTTGCACTCTAAATCACCATCTCGAACCTATAAGAACTAGTTCCGTCAAACTCATTACGGAATCACCCACAGAGTTATACTGACGTATAGCTCTTATACCTCGAGTCTTCACTTGCTCCACTTGGATTCACGACCTAACGTTAATTTGGATCGATGTGGTTTTCGGATATCCAAATATGGAAACCAGATCCCGATCTCATCGAAATCCAAATGCGTGTCTTTTAAGGCCAAGTTGTTTAAAGGTTTAAACAATTCAATTCAATACAATTCAATTCTTTGAAATCACACATCAATAACATAGATAAATATCATTGGTATAACCTATATCATCTCACAGAATGTCACAACACATATCATCAACAGATATCAATCCAATAGATATCATCAAATTCAACAACCAATCATCCATAAGCAAGCATTATCAATTCATATCATAATTAATTTAATTTCTTAAATTAATCCCTTAAGGTTCAACTCCTTAATGTTGTTTATACAATCATTCATTAATAACTAACCTTTATTAATAAATCACTCCTTGATTATCTTCCTTAATCACTTAATCAATCCTCAATCCCAGATTAATTATCCTTTAATCATCAATTAATAAAGCCTGATTATTAATTAATTTCCTTTAATACAAAGTAATTAATCCTTAATTACTTTCATAATTAATTAATTAACTTTTAATTAACTGATTAATTATCCATCAACTATCGGTTATTAACCTTAATTATTAATCAACATCTCTTAATACAAACTAATTAATCCATAATTACTCTTATAATTAATTAATAAATTAATTAACCAATTAATTATCTCTTAATTATTAATTAATAAACCTAATTATCAATTATTAATTAAGAACTTAATTACAGATTACTTACTCCTTAATCACCAGTTAATTGATTATTTAATTAACCCTTAATCAATTGTTAACCCATCCTTAATTAACAGATAATCATTCCTTAATTATCATTTGGTTAATCCTTAATCTCAACTGATTAATCAATTCATTACAAGTTAACAGCTTTTTAATTAATCCTTAAACACGGATTAATTATTCTCTAATTATTTAATTAATAAAATTTAGCTATAAGTTAAACACTTCTTAAATACTAATTAAGTAACCCTTATTACTTAATTAACAACTTATTAATTATGTAGTTAATAAATCTTAATCACTTAATTAATTAAGTTTAATTTCACTTAATTACTTGATTAATGAATCCCTAATCATTGATTAAAAATCTAGTTAATGATTTTTAAAGAATCATTTAATTAATCTTAAATTAATAACCTTTAATTCTTAATAACCAAGTAAATCATTTACCTTTAATTAGTTTCCTAATTAATACTTTTTCTTTACTAATTAATTAAACTTACTTCTTCAAATTAACTCCATTAAAATTAAGATATTTAAAACCTTAATTAAGATAAACATTTACCTTATAAAATGCTTTAATTGATTTTAACACATTAACAATCTTTACTACACATCTATTCCTACTTAATTAATTTTTTTTAAATTAAGTTCAAACTATAACAATCTTTTGGCTTGATAAATTAAAGTTATCAAACACAACTTTAAATAACTTAAATATTTATCAGTTTATGGTTTAAACTAATTTCAACTTGTATTTAAAACTTGTCTTTATATAAACCATTAGAATTAACTTTTAAAACTTGTTTTCAAAATCATTCAAAATTTCTTTGTTTAAATTTAACAAAACTTCAAAACATTTTAAAATATGTTAAATAAAACATTTGTTAAATACATCAAGTAATTTATATGAAGTTTTTAACTAATTTAGAATTCCTAAACTTTTAAACAAGTTTAAACTTTCTTCTTTTTTTCTGTTAAAAACTGTTTATTTTACAGCTTCATGTCAATACCTTATTTACTCGGGTCAAAACCCGAGTTACTTTTTCCATTTTTTTTTTAAAAACTTGATTTAGTTACAGTTGCAAAACCTACAGGCAAAACCAACAATCATACTCGAGAAACTCTTCGAGTTTCCCCTAGCCAAACTCGAGTGCCGCTTCGAGAATTCCCAATGCCAAACAAACAGATACCCAACCACTGCCTCGTGCACATGCACGCCACCGTGGGTCACCACCGACCAACGCCACCGCCTCCAGCAACTTCCTCGTCACCTTCGCAACCAAAAACAATCACTCAAACACACAGTTGCCACTTGGATCAAAATCTGGGTATGCTGCAGAACCCAAACCCAAATAACCCCACAAAAACCACCTCCGGCTGCCCAACTCCAGTCACCGTAAAATTCACGACGCCGACCATCTCTTGCCAAGCCCATTTGCTACCTCCAAGCAAAAATTCAGAGCACTCGGTCAATGGTGCATACGGCAAGAAATCAAAATCCAACCCAGCAAAAAAAATAAGGCTTAAACCCAATTCCGGCCACCACCGTCGCCACCGGCCCTTACAACCTCGACCACTATTTTACCCAAAACTCCAAGACGACCTCCATCTACAGAAGCAACCCCGATCCACCTAATTGCTCCATCATCCAGAAATCACCCAAATTCGCATTTTCAGTAAAACCCAATTTCCACTCTCAATATTATTTTTAAAATCTGGATTTTTGTACTAAAAATCATACTCTTGAGTGATGATTCAATATATACACATGAATTAATAAAATTCAAAATTTTATTTTATTTCCTCATTTTATAGTTTGACTGCATTTTTAAGCTTACAGGTAAATCCCAACATGATTTGATTAATCATGATTTCATAAACTAAATGAATTACAACTTAACTAATTTGTTTTATATTCAATCTTCAAGGTGTTTGTGTGAAAGTTTGAATTTGTTTATTTATAAAATTTTTGTAAACATGAATGTTCAGAGGCAGAACAAATTTACAGTCCTACAGAAACATAAATACTTTCATGATTACAGAATTTAAACTATTTCCCAAACATAAAAGTATCAATACTACTTAAGTAACAGATTATATCCTATTTAAGATTTTTATTAATTGTTTTAAATCCAAAGTTTCAAAGTTTTATATATATAAAAACTTGAATTTGTTTATTTATAAGAACTCTGTAAACATGAATGAACAGAGAACTTAATTTCAAAATGCAGAACCTATTTCATTCTTATTCCAGATGCAGACATCATCAAATGAAACCCTCTTTTTATATATATATTTAACAATTTAAATCTTGCTGTTGAACACCCTATGCTTGATCATCTAAATCAAGAAATCTAACTAGAGAAGTACAACTAGATTTGTATTTATTACACACTGCAGTTTTCAAAAACAAAAGAAATCAACATGCCCCTTTAATAACACATTCCTACATACATGCAGCATCATCACAAACAATTTCATTATTACAGAAATTATTAAACAACAATTTATTAACCTACTTAAAATTTTAAGTTAGTTGTTTACTCAACTCATTTTGACTATGCATAGAAATCTGTAATAGGAATGAAAACCCCCATTTGTTTTTGAAAACTTGTTGTTGCAATTTCCAGAAACCATGGTGATGCTCAAAGCCTTTGAAAATGAGTTGCTTTCAGATTACATTGAAGCTTTAAAATTGGTTAGCAGGTCATTTTTGAATTTTGATCTCAGGCATGCAGTTGAAGCTTACTACATGTATAATAAAATATTACAGATCTTTGAGGATGATCTTTAAGATTTGGGTAAAGTTTGCTACAGGTTTGATAATTTCTGGTTTCAGGGTTTTTCTTGAACATGAAGATTTGAATAGGTTTCAGTTTTAATAAGAACAACATGCAGTGTTTTGGAAATGAAAGGTTTGAGGAGACATGCATTTCTGTTTTAGGCTTAGGGAAGAATTTTCAGGTTTCATATTGAATTTTTTTATGGCCATGGATATTTGTTTGAATTCAAAGAAAAAGAATGAAGAAAGAAAGAATGGAAGTTATATGATATAATTTGTGGTTTATTAAAATTTAAGAAAAAGAAAAATTAGAAAAAGAGACACTTTTTTAAATTTCTTACATTTGTCACAAAACATAGCTTAACTTATCACACATGTTAATCAAATAGTTTTAAAAATTAACACATGTCATGACCTATTTTTAAATTATTTTTAAATGATTTTAAAAGCCTTTATTATTAATTTTATTTAATATGTAAATATTTTACTAATTTATGAATGCTTTTATACATTTATAAATGTGTTTTCTTTTCTTATAAAAATAAAACTTTCAAAAGAAAATAAGATATAAACTAATTAGATCCCAAATAAAATAACATAAAATTATTAAATCCACTTTTACAAGTTAATTTTAATGCTTTTGTATTTATCTACTATTAAATAATAAATATTTTCCAAATTTATATAAACAAAATTCTTTTGTTTTCAATTAATTCAAAAACAAAACTTATTTTTTAAAATAAAACTTCATTTATAAATCTTTTATATTCAAATGTATTTCAAGATATACAATCTTTTTAAATTGCAAATTCCCATTCAAATTTCAAATATAAAAATTCAAATTCAATTTAAACTTAAATTTCAAATCAAATATGGTTTTATTAAACACACTTTTAAATTAAGAAATATTGAATTCTAATTTTAAAGTTAATTTTTTTAAATAAACATATATTTAACAATACTTATTAAATTAAAATGTCAATCAAATTTATAAAATTACACAAATTAAATATTTCTACCATTTAAAATCAATTGATTTATAAATTCAAAAACATCGCATAAATTTTATTTTAATTATTTATATTTGAAGATACTGTTTTATCAATTTTAAATGATTTAATTAAGAGATCATCACATTTTAAAGTCCCCGAAATTCGGGGATATTACATAAATGGTGGAAATAATGTGTCACAAAGGTAATTTATTGCTATACAATGTTGTTTAGAGAAGTGATTTTGAAATTTATTTAAATTAATTAGAGAATAGTTTTGTAAATAACAGTATATGAATTTTTGCTTATTTTGTATTTTCAAGGTCCAAGCTCAAGAATTCCAAGCCCAAACCTAAGTTTAAGTTTTAAAGCCAATTTTATTTTCTAGACTTCTCAAATTCGAGAATCTTCATGTTTCTAAACATACCACATGACCCTTCTCTATCAATTACATCTTGTTCCTGAAGCCAAAATCCACCAATATTTTATCACATTAAAAAAAAATTAAAATCAAATTCAATAAATATTTAAATTTCTTCAAATTTGGATATGGCGCTCCTCGTGCTCGTAGCATCTATGATGGGAAACAAAATGAGTTACGATGTGGGGAAGGAGTGCTAGTGCATTCATGTGTTAGGGATTGAAAGCTACCGTAAACAGGTGAGTTTCCACTCACAAAACTTATGTCTAAGTCAAGTTAATTTGAGTTTATCTCTTGCGTTTGGACTGGGCTTTCTTATTTGTGATATATTTGGATCAAATGTTGGATATTTGTATCGATGATTCAAGAAAGATGAAGATTATAACTGCTATACTTCTGACTTCAAGGATCTACTATGTGGATTCTTTTAGACAATACTTAAACCCAACAGGTACAAACGGGTTATTGAACTATCGACTTCAGGATTCAACGAAGCCTTGAAACAGCGTAATCGGATTCAAAACTTGTACGATTTTGATCCGACCAAGAACACTCAAATTTGATTTCTGATGATGCAATTTAGTAGAGAACAGAACGAAGAAGAAGAAAAACCGATCTGCAATGTTTCTGCGTTTGCAATACCTTTCAGGCATCGCATTGAGACGTCGCAAACTGTGGTGTAAGGCAGTGTTCTGCAACACTTTCTGAGCGTCACAGATCTGGAGGAAGAAGAATGAGATAGAAAGAAAAGAGATTATTTTTCTGATGGTTCCTGGGAGTCACTATTTATAGTAGCGAGGAAGTGTCCATTCGTCAAGTGTCGCATCCTTTCCAACAGTCCAAAACCGTTACAAAAGGTTGCGCCTTTTCACAATGGTTTTAAATTGTTACTAAAAGGTTGCGTCCCTTCTTTCAAATGACCCCCCAAAAATATCCGTTCAAACTCAAATTCTGGATCAGGCCTATTAACAAAAATTAGTTCGTCATTTTAGACCCGAACTCGGCCCGGTCGGTCGGTCGATCGGACGGCAGTGGCGGTGCGCACCTGTGGTGGTGATGCATAACTTCCCTCCTCACAGTCAAAGCAAAGCTTTGGGTGCCCAAAGGGCCCAGCCTTCCTTAGAGAAATCCATATATAAATTAATATATTCTCTTAATCCCCTAGATGTGGGACTATTCATTCCCTCTTCTTCCATCTTCTTCCACTTCTTCCCTCTTCAAAAATAAACCCAAACCCAAAACAATTTTGAAAATTTCCAACAATATCCCCCCATTTTCAAAATAAGTAAAATAAGTAAAATAGATGGCTGCATCACTAGAGTGACTACCTGCATACCCAAGTGGGATCAAGCCAATGTAGTTCCAAGATCAAGTTTTTCATCATCGTGGAAACCAATACATAAATGATGGGTATCTTTTGGATTTGAACCTTCACTTAGTGTAAACCATTCAAAGTTCTATCGAGGTCTATGGCGAATGTATCTTGAACCAAGTACCCCTAGTGATAGTACCAGAACAGTCATACATACCGGTTTTCGTATATATAGTGTTCTTTATGCTCCGCACATTAATGGCCATGTGCTTAAATCCTGAGTTCATGAGTCCACTTTAGAAAGCGGTCTTACGTTCTTAGGAAACGACCTGATTTCCACATTCATATAGGCAAGTCTCTTAAGGTGTTTCTGCGATACACCTTTTTAAGATAACTAGACTTATTAAGGATACATTATCCATCCTTTTTTCTTGCAGAATCCAACACTAAATATTATGAGATTATTGGTTTAGTGTTCCATATTCATTCTCTTAACTTGTTGGTACCTATTGAACTTTGTCTATCATTTTCAAAACATAAGTTGGGTTTCTGTTAAGGATGATCAAGCTTCATTCACAGACCTTAGTCTATAGAAACCATTGCTTTTGAAAAACTCTTTGTATATTGTATATTGTATATTCACAAAAGGGTTATTCACAGACCTTAGTCTATTAGAAACATTGTTATTGTAGCCTGGTTATCACAGTTAATCAAGACTGCTGGAGATGGCTTCTTCCATAATGGGATTTCTATTAATAAATTCCTAAGCCATTACGCTTCCTTACAAGCATCTGCTAATGCAATCAACTCTGACAACATTGTTGAGTCAGATATACAAGTCTGTTTCTTGGAAACCCAAGACACAGCAGTACTTCCTAATGTAAAGATCCATCCAGTCGTAGACTTGGATTTTGATTCTATATTGTTCCAGGTTGCATCACTATATCCTTCTATTATAGCATGATATCCTTTATAAGATAAACCATAGGTAACGGCTCCTTTCAAATAAGCTAAAACTCTGAAAATAGCTTTCCAACGTTCGAAACCTGGATTACTCGTAAATCGACATAACATGCTTACATCATGTGCTATGTCCGGTCTAGTGCAATGCATAGCATGCATAAGACTCCCAATAATACTGGAGTAATCAAGTTGAGAAATGGTACGTCCATTATTCTTTCCTAATTTAATACTAGGATCTAAAGGAGTAGGTGCTGCTGGTTTGTCATTTTAATGATCGTACTTTCGGAGGAACTTATCAATGTAATGAGATTGAGTTAGCAACAACCCCCATCTTTCCTAATAATTTTAATTCCTAGAATTACGTCAGCTTCTCCTAGATCTTTCATATCAAATTTAGAAGATAGAAACTTCTTAGTTTCATTCACATGGGATATATTGGAACCAAATATTAGCATGTCATCAACTTATAAACATATTATAACATAATCGTTATTGCCTGATTTGCTATAAATACATTTATCAGCATCATTAACAATAAATCCATATGACAATCATTGCATGTGAGCTTGCTTCAGGCCATCAAGAGACTTTACTAATTTTCTAACTTTCTTTTCATGGCCCGGGGTTTTGAAACCTTCAGGTTTTTCCACACACACACACACACACACACACACACACACATATATATTCTTCTAAATCTCCATTTAGAAACCCATTCTTTACATCCATTTGATGTATGACCAATTATAAATTGATGCAAGTGCTATTAAACAGCATATAGAAGATATATCAACTTGAGCATATGTATCAAAATAATCTACTCCATGTCTGACGCAGCGGACTAAACTCTTGATGCACTAATAGTGCTTCGATACAAATTGACGCAAACTTTCTTTCCCATGAAATGATTTCGTGTCAAGTAAACCGATAGGATGATAAATGCCCAAATCCTTTGATCTCTCGAGATACCGGATTCTAGCTATCTTCAACACATTGATCTTGCATGATTCCACGTTAGAAGATCTACGATTCTTCGACGTTGATCTCGCGCACGAGATTCCGTGAATCGGCTTCAAAATCGTTGATTCGAGCGCACTCGAATATCCGAAGATGAAAGAAGAAGGAGATCACACTCAACTTCAACAAAAGTGGCAAAAGCACACAAATAAATTTTATTCAAAATCAACCTCTTTAGAAGTGACACAACACCCCTATTTATAGGAATTTACAACACACTCAACAACCCAACACAGGCGACCTCAACGACCCAACACAGGCGACTCAACGACCTACGACCCACGACCTAACAAACAACATATATGCAACTTAACGACTTAACCAACAGACGATTTAACAATAGCCGACCTATGAACAAACGAGTCAACAACAAACGAGTTACAACACACATGACATAAGAAAAATACAACACAGGTTGCAACACAACATAACGACATACGCGACTTAACATATGCGACTTTAGAACAAAGCGGCATAAGACATCAGCGACCCAAGAAGATAGCACAGCAAGCGACATAAGAGTCAGAGACCTAAGGAACTTCAGCGACATAGGATGCATGCGACTTAAGAAGAAGCGGCTTAAGCTTGAGCGACCTAAGAGTGAGCGACCTAAGCAAGAGCGACTTAAGAACTGGCTTATAAAAACTGCGGCATAACTGAGCGATCTAACTCGCTAGGTCGCTATCTTGTAATGTATGACTCGCTAGGTCGCTCGGGCGACTTACCATAGGTCCCTGGATCATCCTTCACTGCATAACTCACATACCTTGTTAATTCGCTCAAGCGACTCAAGGCCTGGTGCACTGCTTCCTGCGACTTAACAAGATAATGACTTAAGGAACTGCGATTATCATGGTGCGCTGCATCATCCTCCCCTGGTTGAAAAGAATTCGACCCCGAATTCACAATTTCCTCTTCTTCGACATACTCATTCTCATGATATGGGATCAAGTGTTTGACGTTGAAAACGTCAGTAGTATGGATATGATCTGACAATCTCAACTGATAAGCATTCTCATTAATCTTCTTTACGACTTCCAAAGGACCAATCCTTCTAGCAGCTAGCTTGTTGTAAGTTCCAATAGGAAGTTGATCCTCGGTTAACACTGCATACACAAAATCTCCTTCTTTGAATTCAACATTTCGCCATTTACTATCTGCGGATTGCTTATATTTCTCATTCGCCTTAAGCAATCGCTCTTGCACAACCTTGTGACACTCTTGCAATTCATTCACAAAATCACTAGCTCGTTTGATCACTCCTTTCTGCTGCGATACTACGGATAAATCCAATGGCCCTTTAGGAATAGTTGAATAAACAACCTGAAATGAACTGAACCCAGTGCTACGATTAACTGCATGGTTGTGTGCAAACTCAGCTTGACGCAGCTTGGAATCCCAACTCTTCAAATTATCATTCACGAGGCATCGCAATAGATTACCTAGGGATCTGTTCACAACTTCTGTCTGTCCATCCGTCTGTGGATGATAAGCACTACTAAACTTCAGCTTTGTCCCGACCATTCTCCATAGACTCATCCAAAAATAACTCAGAAAACAAGTGTTTCTATCCAAAACAATAGATTCAGGCAATCCGTGAAGACGATAGATTTCTCTGAAATATAACTGTGCGACATTAACTGCATCTGCCGTCTTCTTGCATGCGATAAAATGTACCATTTTTGAAAACCGATCAACCACCACATAGATAGAATCATTGCCACGTTGCATTCTCGGCAATCCCAATACAAAGTCCATACTAACATCCACCTATGGTTTAGTAGGATAGGCAACGGCATATATAAACCTACATTTGTCGCGGTTCCCTTTGAGATCTGACAAATATGGCACCTCTGAACAAACTTTTCAACCTCCTTCCTCATTGACGGCCAAAAATAAGACTTTGAAATCAACTGCATAGTACGATCACGGCCCACGTGTCCTTCTTCATGTAATTATTTGATAATCTTCATTCGTAGACTGCAATCTGGAATACACAACTGATTTCCTCTAAATAGAAAACCATCAACCAGCAAATATCTATCCATGTTTTCCAGCTTGACTTTGTCTAGGATCTTGGAAAAATAAGAATCTGATTTAAGAAAATCTGGAAGTAAGTCAAAAACCATCACCTCCACTCGCATAGTTGTTAGCAAATTATCCCTCCGACTCAATGCATCGGCAACGCGATTAGTTACTCCAGACTTGTGCTTCACGACGAATGTAAACTGTTGCAAATATGCTATCCACGATGCATGCCTAGCTGCAATTTTATTCTGTCCTTGCAAATGTGTCAATGCTTCATGACCCGTATACAAAACAAATTCTTTGTGGAACAAGTAATGTTTCCAATGCTTCACTGCTAGCACAATAGCATAAAACTTCACATCATAAGTACTGTATCTCATCTTCGCTCCAGAAAGTTTTTCACTGAAATAGGCAATTGGACAACCCTTCTGACTCAACACTCCTCCAATTCCAACTTTAGATGCATCCGTATGTAACTCAAATAGTAACTGAAAATCTGGCAACACTAGAATCAGTGCTGAGGTTAAAAGTTCCTTGATTTGTTCAAAAGCAAATCTTGCCTCTTTCGTCCATGAAAACTTCTTTCCTTTCATACAATCAGTAACAGGAGCCATCACACTACTAAAGTGCGGTATAAATCTACGATAAAATGAAGCTAACCCATGAAAACTTCTGACTTCCGTTATAGTTTTGGACTGTGGCCGATCTCTGATTGCGGCTACTTTACTCTGGTCCACCTGTATTCCTTCCTTGGACACGACATATCCCAGAAATAAAACACTTGGCGTCATGAACACGCATTTCTTCGTCGCTGCATAGAACTGTTCTTGACGAAGAATAGTTAACACCTTCCGCAAGTGTTGAATATGCTTCTCTGTGCTAGCACTATATATCAAGATATCATCAAAGTAAACTACAACAAACTTCCCAATGTAAGGTCTAAAAATTTGATTCATCACCCTCATAAAAGTATTTGGCGCATTAGATAGACCAAACGACATGACTAGCCATTCATATAATCCTTTCCGAGTCTTGAATGTTGTTTTCCATTCATCACCTGGTCTTATGCGAATCTGATGATAACCACTCTTAAGATCAATCTTAGAAAAGATTACAGACCCACTGAGCTGATCCAATAGATCATCCAGTCTTGGCATAGGGAATCTATATCTGACAGTTATTTTGTTGAGTGCCCTACTGTCCGTACACATTCTCCACGAACCATCCTTCTTTGGCACTAACAAAGCTGGTACAGCACAAGGACTGAGACTCTCCCAAACACGCCCTTGCTCAAGTAACTCCTTAACCTGTCTCCCCAACTCTTCATGCTCTTTTGGACTCATACGATAATGCAGCCTATGCGGTAAAACAGTACCTGGCACTAGATCAATCTGATATTGTACGTCCCTTAGTGGCGGTAATTCCTTGGGCAATTCCGTAAGAAAGACATCTTCAAATTCATTCAACATCGGCTTAACCTCCTCAGGAATTTCACGATCTTCACTTGCTTCATACCCAATCAACATAAACAATTCAGCACTATCCTTCACTTCTTCAACAAATTCTCTTGTAGAAAATAGACTAGTTGATTCCACCTTCTTCTCTGACTTGCTTTCACTTTGTTCACGTATCTTAGGAACTAATGTGATTTGAGTACCTTAGAACATCAAACTGTAGCTGTTGGTGCGAACATTATGTTGTACAGCTCTATCATATTGCCATGGTCTTCCTAATAATAAATAACACACATCCATATCCACCACATCACACCATATATCATCTTTGTATTTCTTCCCAATAGAAAATGTAACAAATGCTCGTCTTCCCACTATCATTTCTCCACCTTTCTTTAACCATGCCAGTTTATAAGGTCTAGAGTGTTTTCCAGTCTTCAACCCCAACTTCGTAACAGCTTCTTCAGAAATAATGTTATCGCAGCTTCCCGCATCAATAACAAATCGACAAACCTTCTCCAAGATAGTACATGTAGGCTGAAAAATATTGCTTCTTAGCCAACTAGAATCATTCTCATGCTTTGGCACTAAACAAACCTTCTTATCATCAAATTACACCCTTCGTCTCCTGACACAACTTCTTCATCTTCATCAAACTTCGATGGTTGAGAATAGTCAACTTCAGCTTCCACATCCTCATACTCACATTCCTCTGCAACTAATGCTCTCTTCTTTGGCTTTGTACATTCATTACTTTTATGGCCAAACTCCTAGCAATTATGGCACTTGATACTGTCATTGACCTTTGCTTTAGCGGCTGCTTTGACAATTGGTTTACCGACTGCCTTGGAAACATTAGCACTGCTACTAGCACCCTTATTCTGATTGTTAGAACTTATAAACACACCAACTCCTTGTCTCCCTTGTTTCTCCTAAGCTAGGGCTTTCTGATGTGCTTCAGCAACAGACATTGGATTAAACATATTAACCATGTCTTGAATTTGCATCCGTAACCCTCCAATATATCTAGCCATTAGCTGTTCCTCGGTTTCCATAATATCATTCCTTGCAATCAATTGATAAAATTCATCTGCATAGTCATTCACTGTTCTCGTCCCTTTTCTCAAGTTCTGCAAACATTGATACATAAGAGATTGATAATTGTACGGCAAGAAAGTGGCTTTCATCATCTTTCTCATCTTCTCCCAAGTAACAACTTTTGATTTTCCCATTCTCTCCCTAGTTAGTTTAGTTTGCTGCCACCAAGCCATAGCTCTTTCCCTTAGTCTGGTAGCAATTAACTTGACTCTGTGATTCTCAGGCACTTCCTTGAATTCCAAAATTTCTTCGACGTTCGACAACCAATCAAGAAATTCTTCTGCTTGCATACCACCTTTGAATTCTGGAATTTCCATCCTCATACCTGATTCCCATTTACGATCATTTTCTACATCCAATTATTGATTTCACACTTGGCCTCGATTTCGACAATGCATACTACCTCTGTCACCATCTTCCTCAAAATTAGATGTACTTCAAAATCGATCTCGACCATCCACATCTTTATGTCCATACATGTCTCTTCTATCATGTCTTTCAACATCACGATATGATTCATTGTCAAACCCACGTTGAGTTCTTCTCTCTTCATATCGGTACCCATAGTGATCTCGCATAATTGAAACTGATGATTCTCTTCTATCTTGATAAGATTGTGGTGACACCCTCCTCGCTTCCGAAACCGATGGCGAAACCATGTTTCCTCCATGGTTCGAGACTGGTGACCTTCTCCTTTGACTTTGATTCATGTCGTTCATCAGCTGCTCCAATTTTCCAATACCTTCATCAAACTTTTCATTGATACGCTGCTCCATCTGCTCAGCTTCTTGTCTTCTATACACATCTTCAACATTCTGATAACGGTTAGCACATCTCGGAGGCATGATCATCAACTATATCGTTTACTTCTCTAGCTCTCGGCTTTAACTCAGAAATGACTTAGCTCGGATCTAACTTTTAACTCGGCCTTGATCTAACTAGGCTCGGCTCGGACTTAGCTTCAACTCGGCTCTGCAAGCTCTGATACCAATAATGACACAGCGGATTAAACTCTTGATGCACTAATAGTGCTTCGATACAAATTGACGCAAACTTTCTTCCCCACGAAATGATTTCGTGTCAAGTAAACCGATAGGACGATAAATGCCCAAATCCGTTGATCTCTCGAGATACCGGATTCAAGCTATCTTCAACACATTGATTGCGCACGATTCCACGTTAGAAGATCTACGATTCTTCGACGTTGATCTCGCGCACGAAATTCCATGAATCGGCTTCAAAATCGTTGATTCGAGCGCACTCGAATATCCGAAGATGGAGGAAGAAGAAGATCACACTCAACTTCAACAAAAGTGGCAAAACCACACAAACAAATTTTATTCAAAATCAACCTCTTTACAAGTGACACAACACCCCTATTTATAGGAATTTACAACACACTCAACGACCCAACACAGGCGACCTCAACGACCCAACACAGGCGACTCAACGACCTACGACCTAACAAACAATATATATGTGACTTAATGACTTAACCAACAGATGACTTAACAATAGCCGACATATCAACAAATGAGTCAACAACAAACGAGTTACAACACACATGACATAAGAAAAATACAACATAGTTTGCAATACAACATAACGATATACGCGACTTAACATATGCGACTTAAGAACAAAGCGGCATAAGACACCAGCGACCCAAGAAGATAGCACAACAAGCGACATAATAGTCAGAGACCTAAGGAACTTCAGCGACATAGGATGCATGCGACTTAAGAAGAAGCGGCTTAAGCTTGAGCGACATAAGAGTGAGTGACCTAAGGATGAGCGACTTAAGAACTGGCTTATAAAAAACGAGGCATAACTGAGCAATCTAACTCGCTAGGTCGCTATCTTGTAATGTATGACTCGCTAGGTCGCTCGGGTGACTTACCATAGGTCATTGGATCATCCTCCACTGCATAACTCACATACCTTGTTAGGTCGCTCAAGCGACTCAAGACCTAGTGCACTGCTTCCTGCGACTTAACAAGATAACGACTTAAGGAACTGCGATTATCATGGTGCGCGACATCAATGTCTTTGCTTATATCCCTTTGCAGCAAATCTGGCTTTAAACTTATCAATGAATCCATTTATATTCAACTTTTTCTTAAATATACATTTACGTCCTATATGTTTAGCACTGGGAGGTAAATCGGTTAAAACCCAAGTTTGATTTTAACAATATGGAATTCATTTCATCATTAATAGCTTATTTCCAGAATATCGAATCTCTGGAACTCATAGCCTCAGAATAAGTTTTGGGGTCATCATCGACGTTAATGACATATCTAGTCACATTAAGGACTTCATCCTTACTGCCTTCTATAAGATACGTAATGAAGTCAAGACCATAGTCCATCTCTATTCTTGCTCTTTTACTTCTCCTTTGTTCAGTACTATTATCTGGTACTGATACTTCCTTGCTGTTTTGAGCGGGAGCATAGTTATTGTCATTGATATCATCAATTGTATTAGGTTCTGGACTAGATGATCCCAACGGAATCTCAACAGTTTGATTTTCAAAGAATTCTACATCTACGGATTCTATAACTTCTAAGTTGTCAAGTATTAGGAATCTATAAGTTATACTATTAAGTGAATATCCCATGAAAACACATTTAAATGCCCTATTTCCTAACTTTGGTCGTTTAGGGTCTGGTTTTCTAACATATGCTAATCAATCCCAAACTTTAAGTCTTGTCAGATTCGGTTTCCTATTAAACCATAATTCATAAGGGGAAACATTATTCTTTTTAAGTGGTACACTATTTAAGATATAACATGCAGTTAACGTAGCATCACCCCATAGGTTATTAGGTAAGTTTGAACTTATGAGCATGGCATTAGCCATTTCTACTAAAGTTCTATTTTTCCGTTTAGCAACACCATTTTGTTGTGGTGTATACCGAGCAGTGCATTGGTGAAATAAACTGTGTTGTTTACAAAATAAGGTGAATTCATTTGAGAAATATTCACCATCTCGATCTGAATGTAATACTTTCATTTTAACTCCTGATGTGTTTCGACCTCCGCTTTGTAAATTTTAAATTTATCAAAAGCCTCATCTTTAGTTTTCATTAGATACGCATACAGATATCTAGTATAATGATCAATAAATGTTATATAGTATTGGTTACCACCATAGGTGGTATGATTTTTTAAGTCACTCACATCACTATATACTAAATCAAGCAAGTCAGTTTTCATTTCTACAGATTTAAAGGATTCTCTGTATATTTTTGCTTGAACACATATTTCACATTTAGAAATAGTATCAAAATCACAATCAGAAATTTATCCTAGTTTATGCATATTTTTAAGAGAATTAGAATTAACATGTCCTAGTCTACCATACCATAAACTAATAGAATCAACAATGTAAATAGAAGATTTCTTTATTAGATTCAACTTGACCATGCCATTATAAGAGTATCCCTGTGACGCCCCACCTCTATACTCACACTAGCCAAAGACACTACTGGGTAATGCTGTCGACTAGCATGAAGAATAAGGCTGTTGAGGAGCGACCATCTATGTAATTGCTTTGTGCGAGTACCGATATATCAGATAGTATAATATGCATTTCATTTCAATAGGAAATCGGACATATCAAACACAAATTCAAAGCTACTACAAAGTGGCTATGTGGCCTTCGGAAACAAAATATGCACAACACAAAATCAGTCACATATATTCATATCACTAAGGCGGAAAAAGATATGAATATAACATATTGAAGTGTACATCAAAGTAGTGGTCAAACAAGATCCACAACATCACAAAAGAATAAGTATACATCAAGGAGTCTCTATCTCGAATGTATAAAAGTAAAAACTACTAAGCTAAAGTAGTCAGCCAAAATTCAGAAGCTAGTCTTTGCTAAGAAGTCAAGTGGAAGCACCTATAACACCTCGGTTTGACCCGAGTATTATTTAAGGAGAAAAATAATGAACGGATCAGTCTAGCTATAAATATTATATAAGATGAGATAGGATAAGAGATACAACACAAATATATGATAACAATAATGTCATACTTCGACAAGCATACATTTGATACCAACAAAAATCATACAGTATCTCAAATCTCCTCAAATATCCAAAAAGAATATCACATTATTTAGCTTATTCACCAGACCTCAAATATTGAAAAAACATAGTCTAGCAAGGATCATTGTCCTAAGTCTCTCTTAGGAATCGTGCCTTAGGATTTAATCTGAGTCTTATGACCCGTTCTATCCTATTTTCTTTTGTGATGCCTTGTTTTATCAATCAAGTTGTTTGATATTCATTCTGAGAATAACCTTTTTCCTCTTCTTTCTTTCTTTGTTAAAGAAGAGAAATGGTTAAACCAGGCCGTCCCAGCGTTTGTCAATCCAGTGCTACACCTTAGGATGGTGTATTCATGTCTGCCCAATAGCTTTTAGATCTCGTAAAGAATGCCCAATCTGCCGGACCCATTCCAGAGCCTACTCATCCTAAATCCGGGTTTGCACACTTATGCAATGATTATACCAATTTAGGTGGAAGGAAATTCAAGGTTTCGAAAGCGTTATAGAAGTCCAAGCTTGGCTTAGAACATGCGATCACATCTTTTCTCACATGAATCTTGTAGATCTACAACGAGTCTAGCATGCTGCAGAAGAGAGAATTCTGAGAAAGGTTCGAGTTGAAGTTTGTGCCGAAAGTTGAAAAGGTAACTTTAGCTCGATGCTTTATTGACCGTGTTCAAGGTGAATCTTCTGTGACGGATTATGTCGCATCTTTTGAATCTCTCTCTAAATATGGGGTCAAGTGTATTAATACCCCATTGAAGAACAATCAGAGGTTTTTCTATGGGTTGAATAAGAACCTCAAAAGGGATTTACTTATGAAATTATAAGTTTCTTTCGATCAACTTGTAGATATCTCTCTTTGACTTGAAGAGGCCGATAAAGAAAGTGACGTTGAAGTTATGGGTGCCAAACAGAACTTCAATAACAACAAGAAGAGGCCTATTAAGTTCAAAGGCCATAATCCCAACAAGAAAGGGAAGCAAGTAACTTCGATAGTAAAGACTCCTACCTCTGGTCATGGGCAATGTTACAATTGTGGTTCTAAGGACCATTAAGCAAATAGGTGTCAGAAACCTTTTTTTTGCCGCTACTACAAAAATTCGCGTCATCTTTTATCTTCATGTCCCAAACTTTATGGCAAGAAAGAGGGAAAGCTAAATGTTGTGCAAGCTTCTAGTAATACTTCTCTTGGTCAAGGTATTTCTCATTCTGTCCTTGATGACATTATTATATTTCTTGATCTTCCTATACGAGTTCTTTTTGATACGGATGCATCTCACTCTTTTATATCAAAAGAACTTGTTGATGCTTTGTCTCTAAATGTTATGGGCTTGATGACTTCATTGAGAATTGCAAATCCTATTGGTGGATCCGCAACACTCAGTTTATTTGTAAAGATGTCAAGATTATTTTATGTGATTATGCTTTCCTAGCCGATTTGCATGTTATGCGTTACTTAGATTTTAGAATGATTTTAGGAATGGATTAGCTTAATCATTATGAAGCCCACATCCTATGTCCCGAGATGACTATCCATCTTCGACATCCCCAATCTGTAAAGCAGATTTCTATTGTTCTAAAATATTCAAATTCCAATTCGGCGGCATCCTTATATTCTCTAAATCCACATGATGACGATAGTGATGATGAGGAAGATGTCATTTCCCTCATTCACATTGTTCGTGAATTTCTCGATATATTTGATCCCGTTCTAGGATTACCACCTAAGCGAGCAATTGAGTTCAGAATTAATCTAATCCCTGGACCTCTACCTATCACTCGTCCTCCTTATCGTATGTCTAATAAGAAAAATGAGGAGATGCGTAAACAATTATCCAAATTGGAAGCAAAATAGTTTATTCATTCTTGTTCGTCTCCTTAGGGAGCTTCAGCTATCTTTGTGAAGAAATGTGATGGTACACTTAGGCTTTGCGTTGACTACCGCAAGCTTAATGATCTCACAATCAAGAATAAATATCTCTTACCTCGGATTGATGATCTATTCAATCAACTTAGCGGTGCTAGAGTCTTTTCACAGTTAGACTTTGCAACCGGTTTTCATCAGCTTCGTATTGCAGAGGATAGCATTCCTTTGACATTGTTTCATACTCGTTATGGATCTTATGAATGGCTTGTTATGCCATTTGGTTTAACGAATGCCCCAGCTTATTTCATTGACCTTATGAATCGAGTTTTTAAAGACTTCCTCGATCGATTTGTTCTCATCTTTATAGATGATATTCTTATTTATTCTAAAATCGAGGAAGAGCATGAAAAACATCTCGGATTATGTTGGAAACTCTTATGAGCAATCAATTGAAAGAAAAAATTTCTAAGTGCCACTTTTGGCAATCTCATGTAGAATTTTAGGACATTATTTCTGAATCCAGAATTCCGTGGATCCTTCAATGATTGAAGCGATTCAAAATTGAAAGAGACCGGAGAGTGTGACGGAAATTCTTAGCTTCCTTGGATTGGCGGGCTATTACAGTTGTTTCATAAAAGATTTTTCTAAAATTTCCATACCTCTTACTAGTTTGACAAAGAAGGAAGTTAAGTACGTATGGTCAGACAAATGCGAAGCTGCTTTTCAGAAATTAAAAGAACTCCTTTCCAATGCTCCTATTCTTGTGATTTTTGAAGGGAATCAAGACTTTATTATTTATACCAATGCTAGTCGTGTTGGTTTGGGAGCCGTTCTCATGCAAAGGGAACATGTTATTGCTTATGCTTCTAG
Organism: Allium cepa; assembly: GCA_030765085.1. Lineage (NCBI taxonomy): Eukaryota > Viridiplantae > Streptophyta > Magnoliopsida > Asparagales > Amaryllidaceae > Allium > Allium cepa. The sequence continues at coordinate 111,168,361 of CM060945.1, read as the reverse complement.
GTAATTAAAGCCTACCGAGACTAGATATGCCACACATGATTTAGAGCTCCCTGCCATTATTTTCGCCCTTAGAATTTGGCGTCATTATCTTTTGGGAGAGAAATTTGTTCTCTACATCGATCATGAATCTTTGCAACATTTATTTTCTCAAAATGAACTTAATTTGCGTCAACAACGTTGGCTCGAATTCCTTGCATCTTATGATCTTAATATTCTCTATACTCCCGAAAAGGGAAATCGTGTTACCAGTAGCCCTAGTCGTAAGCAATAAGCAGTTGTTTCCATGATGATATCCGAATGGAATGATCTTGAGATTTTATCCACTTGTGAGATTCGAGATCGTGAATCCGATTCATGTTCATCTCTTGTTCTATGTAGCCTTGAGGCTCATCCATCTCTTTTAGATCACATTCTTAAAGCTCAAAAGCATGATCCCAGATTGGCTCATCTTAGCCAAAGTTGTAGGGATAGGAATATTGATAGTTTGAAAGACTTTGAAATCAATGCTCGTGGGGGCATTCAAAAATTTGGTAGACTTATTATGCCAAATATTAGTGATCTTCGTAAAGACATTTTAGAAGATTTTCATCATTCTAAATTTACAATTCATCCTAGTAATAGTAAAATGTACGCGGACATGAAATGACTTTATTATTGGGATGGGATGAAATATGATATTTCTAACTTTATTAAGCGTTGCATGACTTGCCAACTCATAAAGGCCGAGCATCAAAGGCCCGGTGGGTCATTGCAACCTTTAGACATTCCAGTTTGGAAGTGGGATCAGATTTTCATGGACTTTATTGATGGTCTTCCCCGCTCTCGTTTGGGTCATGACAATTTGTGGGGGATAGTAGATAGACTTACAAAATCCATCTATTTTCTTCCCATTCGGTCCAACCGGACCGTATCTCTTTTGGCTAAACTCTATGTCAAAGAAATTGTTAAATTGCATAGAGTTCCAACTTCTATTATTAGTGATCGTGATCCATTATTTACTAGTGGATTTTGAAAAGGTCTTCAAAAATCTTTGGGAACAAAGCTTAATTTTAGCACCACTTATCATCCTCAGTCCGATGGACAAATAGAGTGTGTGAATCAAACTCTTGAAGATCTTCTTCGTGCATGTGTTCATGATTTTAGTGGAAGTTAGCAAGATCATATTTCTCATGTTGAGTTTTCTTACAATAATAGCTTTCAATCAAGTATTGGTATGGCACCTTTTGAGACACTCTATGGAAGACCATGCCGATCTCCTTTGTGTTGGCCTGAAGCCGGTGAGAAGCTAGTTTTTGTCCAGATTTTATTCGTGATTCCACAGAAAAGGTTGACCTTATTCATCATAGGATGAAAGAAGCTCAAAGTAGACAAAAATCCTATGCCGATAACTAAAGAAGGAATTTGGAATTTTCTGTGGAAGATTTGGTATTCATTCGTGTTTCACCTATGAAGGGTGTTGTGCGTTTCAGTCGATCGGGAAAATCAGCATCTCTATATATTGACCAATTTTCCATCACCGAACGCATTGGTTCCATGGCTTATCTTTTATTACCGGTTCAATTTTCTACTGTTCATAACGTATTCCACGTCTCTCAACTATGGAAATGCCTTAGAGATTCTGATTCTATTCTTGAGCCCAGTGTTATTGAAGAAATTGAAGTTTCACCTAATTTGACTTATGAGCAACATCCTATTCATATCATTGCTACGGAGGTTAAACGTCTTCGAAATAAAGATGTTTCACTTATGAAAGTTCAATGGTCCTCAAATCTTAAGGATTGCTCTTGTAAATCCAGAGAATTCATCGAGCGAACACATCTGCACTTACTCTCTCGAGCTCCTTAATGTGAACTTCTCATTTCAAAATTTTCTTTTGTGTTATTATGACTTTGTATGGTTGTTACTCTTTATTTTCTTCTAAAAATATTGCGAGGACGCAATTTTTTTTATGGAGAGGAGTCTGTAACAACCCGCATATTTTACGGTTATATATTTAAATGTTGAATTTAAATATAGCATCATTGGTTGAATTCGAAGTCTCAAATGTGACTTTTTGCAAACGGTCGAATCCGGATTCGAGACCACTTCCATTGAGTCCAAAACGGCGTTTGCGACCTTTTTGAGTATAAACATCGATATGTTTGGAGTTGATTAGAATTCTGATATTTTCATTTGGGGCTTTGGGTTTGGATTTCTGCCCACTAACCTAACAAGGTAACCCCAACTCCTCTTCCTAATAACTCCCACTCCACTCCTCTTCATTCATTCATAACGTTTCTGAACACTCAAGCTAAAGGAAAGAATGGGGGAAAAGATGGGAAATTATAATTCCTAAGCCCTAGTTTTCTTAGGAAACTCAAGTTCTAGTTCTAAAATCAAAGAGAAGCTTAGGTAAGCATCCACTTCTTCTTCTCCATCTCAATCTTTGTTTAATTTTTATAATTTTCTGTAACTTAGGAAAAACTTCACCTTTGATAATAGATTGAAGATTCTAGAGGTGTATTGAAGAGGAATTGGTCTTGCTTTGTTTTAAAGCTTCTCATTCGTTGTTTTTGAGTTTTAAAGATGAGTTCTTGAACTCACATCTACGTATATAGATTTCATTGATTGTTAGGTATGAATTCCTAACATCTATTTCATATTCATTTGCTTTGATTTGAATTAATTTGGTGATTTTTCCAATTTTGGTCTTTTGAAGTCAAAATCTTAAAAATAATCCTATTTCGGATGTTTGGACATGATATTTGGGGTGTATCAAAGAGTCTATAAGACTGGGTTGTCGCTTGGCACAAATCCCAAGCCTCCATTGCTCGTCTGATCGCTTCCGAATTGATTTGGCCATCAATTTCCTAGGCAAACTATTGCCCAGTCCAGGAGACCAAACGTCTGGTTGGTCAAGTCCAGGCGTCTAGTAATGGTCCCTGAAGAAAAATAATAATAATAAAATATACATAGCAGAAGAAAAATGGCCGTGTCCTCAACCAGACGTCTGGTTAGCCTATACCAGACGTTTGGATGCCTTCAGATAAGAAAAAAAGAGCAAAGTAAAAAAAAACATGGCCGTACCCCGGGTCAGACGTCTGGTCCTGTTTCCTTTTAACCATTTAGCCTATTTTCGAGAGGATTTCCAATTTTTATCGATTTTTGTTAACCGATTAGTTGTTGTCATTTATTATCAACTTTGATGATTTCTTTTCTGGATTTTTGGAAATATCCATTTGATGGATTTGAAATCGATTTTTATGGCTAATTCACATTGTCGAATGTGGATTTTTGGTGATGGATTATATGTACAATCATTTCAGTGATTTGCCACTTTAAAATATAGAGGTTTTTATACCAATAGTAAATATTCAAATACTTTCACTAAAACAATTTCAACACTACTTTTAATACATAACTCGTTTTTAAAAATGTTTTCCAATCTATTAGTATATACAAACCTTAACCTCATTCGTATGAGAAATCTAATTAAACGACTTAGCAAAACAAGTGGTATGAAACGCTTGCGTTTACTTTGTCGGTTAATTTTTGGACTTGTTCGATTGAAATCTCATGGCAATCTTCGAGTGGAAATCTACAATCTGTTCGTAAATATTTAAGTTAAGCCAGTGGTTATGGAATATGAAGCTAAACTCATTTATTTACTATCTTAGTGTAATTGACACTTCTTATCGATCAATGATGATCATTTTTTGATTTAGACTAGCGATAGGCGATGTCTCTTTGTCCGCGTGGGGGACTGTACCCCATTCTGTTGAGCTTCGTCTAATTTTTTTATAGGCTTGCAACCTATGGGTTTTATGGAGTTCGGTTCATCGGGAGTACCGTTGTACTACGTCGCTGTTCCGGATTATTTGAGTTTCAGGTTCATCGGACGTACCGTTGTACTATATCGTTGCACTGGCTCTATGGTTAGCGACCATGGGATAGCGACCCTTTTTGATACACTTGTTGGTGAGTTTTCATGCTTTTGTTTGTGAAAGGCCTCCCCCTTTTGTTTTTTTTGGATTTTTAATTATTAATTTTTGGAATTTTTGTGTTTCACCATTTTTTTTGCGATTGGCATTGATATGTTTTGTCAATATTTGAGGTTTGGTGAATAAGCTAAAGAATGTGATATTCTTTTTGGATATTTGAGGAGATTTGAGATATTGTATGATTTTTGTTGTTATCAAATGTATTCTTGTTGAAGTATGACATTATTGTTATTATATATTTGTGTTGTATCTCTTATCCTATCTCATCTTATATGATATTTATAGCTAGACTGATCCGTTCATTATTTTTCTCCTTAAATAATACTCAGGTCAGGCCGAGGTGTTACAAGTGCTTCCACTTGACTACTTAGCAGGGACTAGCTTCTGACTTTTGGCTAACTACTTTAGCTTGGTAGTTTTTGCTTTTACATATTCGAGATAGAGACTCCTTGATGTATACTTATTCTTTTGTGATGTTGTGGATCTTGATTGACCACTACTTTGATGTACACTTCTATGTGTTATATTCATATCTGTTTCCGCCTTAGTTGTATGAATATCTGTGACTGATTTTGTATTGTGCTTATTTTATATTTGTTTCCGTAGGCCACATAGCCACATAGCCACTGTGTAGTAGCTTTGAGTTTGTATTTGATCTGTCGGATTTTCTCTTGAAATGAAATGCATGTTATACTATCTGACATATTGGTACTCGTAAAAAGCAATTACACAGATGGTCGCTCCTCAACGGCCTTATTCTTCGTGCTAGTCGACGGCATTACCCAGTTGTGTCCTTGGCTAGTGTGAGTATAGAGGTGGGGCATCATAATCCTTGTCCAATGAATTTCTCGTTCTTGGACAACACTAACTTGTCAGACTCATACACCATTTTGAATCCTTCTTTGTTAAGAAGGTATCCGGAGACCAAATTCTTACACATGTCAAGTACATAAAATATATTAACTAATGTAAGAACTTTTTCGAAGTAAATGTAAGTTCTATGGTGCCTTTTCCAAAAACTTTGCTTGGAACCTTATTTGCTTCAGTAACCTTGTCGGCTTCTCCATTATTTTCTTCATAAGTCTTAAACAGATTATGGTATTTGCAAATGTGAATGGTTGCTCTAGTATCAAACCAGCAATCATTATCAGTTTTACTAACGGAGTTTGCCTCTTGCACTACAGCCACAAGCGAGTCTTCGACCACGTTCACATGTTGTTGTTTCTTCCGCCGACGACAGTCTCAGGCTTAATGGCTGGGCTTGTTACACTAGTAACAAGCACCTTTTTTTGTTATTGGAATTTTTCTTCTTAAACTGTGTCTCATTCTTAGGCTTCACCTTGTCAGTAATTTGAATATTATTTGGCTTAGAATAGGACTCAGTTTGCGGATTATCATCTAGTTCGCGTTTACGAGAGTCCTCTTCAATACGAAGATGATGCTGTAAACCGTCTAAATTATAATCCACTTTTGCATGTTTTAATTTTTTTCTTATAATCATTCCAAGAATTATGAAGTCTTGAAATTATAACTCCGACAACAAATGATTCGGGGATATTTATTCCAGCATCCTTAATTTGATTCACTAACAGTTAAATTTCGCTTACTTGTCCAACAACGGACTTATTGGCATCCATTTTGAAATCCATAAAATTGCAAATAAGGAATTATTTGTTACTTACCTCAGATATGCGGTATTTTCTTTCTAGCACATCCCAGAGTGCCTTTGCAGTTTCCAAAGTCCTATGTGCATTGTAGACGGGAGTAGATAAAGCACTCAGAATGTGCCCTCTACATAGAAAATTATCCTCTTTGCGTTTGCATGTTTTTCTTTCAATTTGTTAACATCTTTATCGGTTTCCTCTGGTATTTCCTCCAAGTTATCTTTAAGAATATAGAACAATTTGACCATGATCAAAAAGAATTTCATCGTCTCTTGCCAACGAGTGAAGTTTTCACCATTAAACCGCTCCAATCGCGTTAAATGCTGATTCATAACTTGAACAACAATGAGATTGATTGAACTCGAACCATCCATGGTTGAGATATTGTCTAAAAAATTGTTGGATATTTGTATCGATGATTCGAGAAAGATGAAGATTATAACTGCTGTACTTCTGACTTCAAGGATCTACTGTGTAGATTCTTTTAGACAATAGTTTAACCCAACAGGTACAAATGAGTTATTGAACTATCGACTTCAGGATTCAATGAAGCCTTGAAATAGCATAATCGGAATAAAAACTTGTATGATTTTGATCCGACCAAGAACACTCGAATTTGATTTCTGATGATGCAATTTAGTAGAGAACGGAATGAAGAAGAAGAAGAAAACCGATCGACAATGTTTCTGTTTTTGCAATACCTTTCAGGAATCGCAAACTGTGACTAAAGGCAGTGTTCTGCAACACTTTCTGAGCCTTGTAGATCTGGAGGAAGAAGAATGAGATAGAAAGAAAAGAGATTATTTTTCCGATGGTTCCTAGGCATCACTATTTATAGTAGTAGGGAAGTGTCCATTCATCAAGCGTCGCATTCTTTCCAACAGTCCGAAACCGTTACAAACGGTTGCGCCTTTTTCGCAACGTTTTAAAGCTGTTACCAAATCGTCATGGCCTTTCATTCAAATGACCCGCCAAAAATATCTGTTCAAACTCAAATTATGGATCCGGCCTGTTAACAAAAATTAATTCATCATTTTAGACCAGAACCCGAACCCGAACCCAGTCTGGTCGGTTGAAACGGACGGACGGCGGCGGCGGCGCACGCGTGTGGTGGTGATGCATAACTTCTCTCATCACATCAAAGCAAAGCTTTGGGTGCCCAAAGATCCCAACCTTCCTTAGATAAATCCATATATACTCTTATTTTCCTGGATGTGGGACTTTTCAACTCCTCTTCTTCCTTCTTCTTCCACTTCTTCCCTCTTCAAAAATAAACCCAAACCCAAAACTATTTTGAAAATTTCCAACAATTTCCAACAATTTCCCCCCATTTTCAAAATAAGTAAAATAAATAAAATAGACGGCTACATCACTAGAGTGACTACCTACATACCCAAGTGGGATCAAGCTAATGTAATTCAAAGATCAAGTTTTGCATCATCGTGGAAACCAATACATAAATGATAGGTATCTTTTGGATTTGAGCATTCACTTAGTGTAAACCATTCAAAGTTCTATCGAGGTCTATGGTGAATGTATCTTGAACCAAGTACCCTTAGTGATAGTACCAGAACAGTCACACGTATTAATTTCCGTATAAAGAGTGTTCTGTATGCTCAGCACATTAATGTCCATGTGCTTGAATCCTGAGTTCTTGAGTCTAATTTAGAAAGCGGTCTTACTTTCTTAGGGAAACGACCCTATTTCCATACTCATATACATAAGTCTCTTAAGATGTTTCTGCGATACACCTTTTTAAGTAAACTAGACTTGTTAAGGATATATTATCCATCCTTTGTTTTTGTAGAATCCAACACTAAATATTATGGGATTATTGATTTAGTGTTCCATAATCATTCTCTTAACTTGTTGGTACCCATTGAACTTTGTTTATCCTCTTCAAAACATAAGTTGGGTTTCTGTTAAGGATGATCAACCTTCATTCACAGACCTTAATCCCATTTCCTCTAATTTTATAGAAATCATTGCCTTCGGAAAATTCTTTGTGAGTGAGTTAACCAAGTTTTTCTTTGTTTCTATGTAATCAACAGTTATTACTCCACTTTTGAGTAACTGTCTTATCATTTGATGTCTTAGACTCACATGTCTAGACTTCCCGTTATATGTCTTATTAGAAACATAGTGTATTGTAGCCTGATTATCACAGTTAATCAAGACTGCTAGAGATGGCTTCTTCCATAATGGGATTTATATCAATAAATTCCTAAGCCATTCCGCTTTCTTACAAGTATCTCCTAATGCAATCAACTCTGACAACATTGTTGAGTCAGATATATAGGTCTGTTTCTTGGAAATCCAAGACACAGCAGCACCTCCTAATGTAAAGATCCATCCAGTCGTAGACTTTGATTTTGATTCTATATTGTTCCAGGTTGCATCACTATATCCTACTATTACAGTAGAATATCCTTTATAAGACAACTGTAGGTAACGGTTCCATTCAAATAACCTAAAAATCTGGAAATAGCTTTCCAATGTTCAAAACCTGGATTACTCGTAAATCGACATAACTTGCTTATAGCATGTGCTATGTCTGGTCTAGTGCAATGCATAGCATACATAAGACTCCCAATAATACTGGAATGCTCAAGTTGAGAAATGGTACGTCCAGTATTCTTTCCTAATTTAATACTAGGATCTAAAGAAGTAGGTGCTGGTTTGTCATTGTAATGACCATGCTTTCAGAGGAATTTCTCAATGTAATGAGATTGAGTTAGCAACAACCCCCCTCTTTCCTAATAATTTTAATTCCTAGAATTAGTTAGATTCTCCTTGATCTTTCATATCACATTTAGAAGATAGAAACTTCTTAGTTTCATTCACACGGAATATATTGGAACCAAATATTAGCTTGTCATCAACGTATAAACATATTATAACATAATCGTTATTGTCTGATTTGCTATAAATACATTTACCAGCATCATTAACTATAAATCCATGTGACAATGCTATTTTATCAAACTTCTCATGCCATTGCATGGGAGCTTGGTTTAGGCCATATAGAGACTTCACAAATGTGCATACTTTCCTTCCATGGCTTAGGATTTTGAAACCTTCAGGTTGTTTCATATATATCTCTCTTCTTCTACATCTCCATTTAGAAATGCAGTCTTTACATCCATTTGATGTGTGACCAATTTATGAATTGATGCAAGTGATATTAAACATCGTATAAAAGATATGCGAGCAATTGGAGCATAAGAATCAAAATAATCTACTCCATGTCTTTGCTTATATCCCTTAGGAACTAATCTGGCTTTAAACTTATCAACGGATCCATTTGTATTCAACTTTTTCTTTAATATCCATTTACATCCTATAGGTTTAGCACCGGGAGGTAAATCAGTTAAAGCCCAAGTTTGGTTTAACAATACAGAATTCATTTTATCATTAATAGCTTCTTTCCAAAATATTGAATCTCTGGAACTCATAGCATCAGAATAAGTTTTGGGGTCACCATCGACGTTCATGACCTATCTAGTCACATTAAGGACTTCATTCTTACTGCCTTTTATAAGATATGTAATGAAGTTAGGACCATAGTCCTTCTCTATTCTTGCTCTTTTACTTCTCCTTTGTTCAGTACTATTATCTGGCACTGATACTTCCTTGCTGTTTTGAGCAGGAGCATAGTCATCGTCATTGATATCATCAACTGTATTAGGTTTTGGACTATATGATCTCAATGGAATCTCAACAGTTTGATTTTCAAAGAATTCTACATCTACGGATTCTATAACTTTGAAGGTGTCAAGTATTAGGAATCTATAAGTTATTCTATTAAGTGAAAATCCTATGAAAACACATTTAAATTCTCTATTTTTTAACTTTCGTCGTTTAGGGTCTGGTTTTCTAACATATGCTAAACCATCCCAAATTTAAGTCTTGTAAGATTCGGTTTCCTGTTAAACCATAATTCATAAGGGGAAACATTATTCTTTTTAAGTGGTGCTCTATTTAAGATATAACATGCATATAACATAGCATCACCCCATAGGTTATAAGGTAAGTTTGAAATTATGAGCATGGCATTAACCATTTCTACTAAAGTTCTATTTTTCTTTTTAGAAACACCATTTTGTTGTGGTGTATATGGGGCAGTGAATTGGTGAACTAAACTGTGTTGTTTACAAAATAAGGTGAATTCATTTGAGAAATATTCACCACCTCGATCAGAATGTAATACTTTTATTTTAACTCCTAATTGTGTTTCGACCTGTGCTTTGTAAATTTTAAACTTATCAAAGGCCTCATCGTTAGTTTTCATTAGATACACATATGCATATATAGTATAATCATCAATAAATGTTATATAGTTTTGGTTACCACCATAGGTGGTATGATTTTTTAAGTCACCCACTTCACTATATACTAACTCAAGCAAGCTAGTTTTCACCATCAAACCGCTCCATTCGCGTTAAATGTTGATTCATAACTTGAAGAGATTGAGATTGATTAAACTCGACCATCCATGGTTGAGATATTGTCTAAAAAATTGTTGGATATTTGTATCGATGATTCGAGAAAATTGAAGATTATAACTGCTGTACTTCTGACTTCAAGGATCTACTGTGTAGATTCTTTTAGACAATAGTTCAACCCAACAGGTACAAACAAGTTATTGAACTATCAACTTCAGGATTCAATGAAGCCTTGAAATAGCGTAATCAGATTCAAAATTTGTACGATTTTGATCCGACCAAGAACACTTGAATTTGATTTCTGATGATGCAATTTAGTAGAGAACAGAATGAAGAAGAAGAAGAAAACCGATCTGCAATGTTTCAGCGTTTGCAATACCTTTCAAGCGTTGTAGACTATGGTGAAAGGCAGTGTTCTGCAACACTTTTTGAGCGCCACGTATTTGGTGGAAGAAGAATGAGATAGAAATAAAAGAGATTATTTTTCTGATGGTTCCCGGGCATCACTATTTATAGTAGTGAGGGAGTCTCCATTTATCAAGCGTCGCATCCTTTCTACAGTCCAAAACCATTACAAACGGTTGCGCCTTTTCGCAACGGTTTAAAAGTGTTACTAAAAGGTCGTGTCCCTTCATTGAAATGACTCGCCAAAAATATCCGTTTAAACTCAAATTCTAGATCCAACCTTGTTAGCACCAAAATTGGTCACTAACACCCTTGAGTAGGATTGTGTAGAGAGATTAATGAAGAATGTAAATTAAAACAGAGAAATATCACAATAGAATGTAGTAAGAACAGTCAAAAATGAGAACACCGAAATTATCGTGGTTCGGCGTAATTGCCTACGTCCACTGTTAATAAAATATTTATTGCTTTTCTCAAAGACTTGAATACAGATACAATCTGTAAACTTCTAACACAAATACAGGTTTGAACTGATGAAAGCGAGTATCAAAAATGGAAGAGTATCCCTGGAGTCCTCGAAAATAGGTCCCCCTTCACTGCTTTCCTGCCACTCTATTTATAGACAAAGATAGGCTGGACTCCCTGCACAGGCCTAAGACCAAAGTAGTTCGGCCCATAGTTGTAAGTCAATTCAACCGAACAAGTCATGCCGAACCGCCTCCACCGAACAACCTAGGCCGACCCATAGGTTGCCTTGTTGTTGAATCGAAGTGTTCTCTTAAGGAACTCGGAGCAAACGGTATTATGACTCGAAGCAAAGAAATGTCAGCTGCGTCACCCTGTTGTAGATTGAAGAGTTAACTAACCTCTACAAGATTCGCCGAACCATGCATACTAAAACACAACTGACCGTACGGTCCTGGTTATGCTCCTTTGACCGTGCGGCAAGTAACTTAGTTCTTCTGAGGTCGGTCCATGACCATCCGAACCATCAAGATTAACCTCACCCATACCGAGCAACTGAGGCCAAACCCTTCTTGGCCGAGCCACCTTGTCTTTCCTATCTTGGCTGAGCGATGGCCTCCTCTTCAAGACCGAGCGACGATCTTCTCTTCAAGGCCGAGCGATGAGTGGTTGAACCCTTCTTGACTGGACTACCCTAGCCGAGCCACTCTCGACCGGCTTGCCACATTCACATTCCAATGCCGATCCAACTTGCATGCTTGTGCCTCACAACCACGTCGACTAACATCAAACATGGCGAACCAACTTGTATAGTCCGAACCGAACTCAAATCACACTAGCCTCTTATACTTTCAACCCGTTCTTAGTTTAAGTCCCATCCAGGTTCAACCATAGGCTTTGCGACTGTCGCCCTGTAGCCGGGCCACAGTACTTGGTAACATTTTCCCTCTAAAGTGTGTCGTGCGAATCAGCACGACACCCTTTGAATCGGTAATCAGTTTCTTCTTTCAAAAGCCGAGCGCATATAACCTCACGAAGGCCAAAACATGACGGACCTTCCAAACATCTTGTACATTTTTTATTTTATTTTCTTCTCTTTTCTTTTGTATATGACATTGGGCAGGTCGGCATATAGAGGCCGAGCCATACGACCGGTTGACTTGAACAGGAGCAAGTATGTTTAGCAGCCAACTTTCCAAAGTATAATTACCGGTTCTTCGAGAAATAGCCTACTCACCTCCCCTCTCCAATTTATAAGAGCATTTTCTTTCTTCTTCTTTCCACTTTTACTTTATTCCTTCGAGACCTACAAGCTTACCATTCCCCCAACCTCGGCTATTACTCCAACTTTCCTTCCTTCTCCCGACTCCAGGATGTTTGCTTCGTAATTCCTTCTGTTAATAAACCTAAACATGTTTCGACCCCAAATCCACGACTCCTGCAATCTTCAATTCATTCCTATAGGTATGAATTTCTCAATCGATCCATCTTCCTAAATTAGGGGTTTTACACGAAGCTCGAGTTCATGAGTATTCTTCAGATTGTGATTAGCAGGAGTTATCATAGACGAGGGAGGCCGAATTGGAGACAAGAACATGCATTAGGCTAGAAGCTTGGTAAGGCTTTAACATATGTGAGGTAGGGAGAGAAAAAAGAAAAGGATGTTAGGAGTCATTTGGATGTAGGTTCTTGTTAGGCCACTGAGCGAAGGAGAGTGGTAGTTGATTATTGAAATGGGTTAAATTGGTGATCAAAGTCATTTGGTGATCAAGAAAGAGAGAGAAGAGAGTGTGCACGGGTCGGTATTTTGGGCGAAAGTCTGTTGTTTCGTAGACCTCTTGTGCGAGTAGTGCTAGGGAGGTAGAGAAAGAGGGCCTCATTCGGTCTAGAGAGAGGGAGTGAGTGTCGTTCGGTATAGAGAGAGGGAGTGAGTGTCGTTCGGTAATTATAGAGAAGTAGTGAGCGTGTGGGTCGACATTGGTAATCCGAAGTGTCTTAACCCGAGCATAAGGCACATTTGAGTGACTTATCTCCATAACCAACCTTAAGCAAATTGGATAAAGCATGAAAAACAAGAAAGCATACAAGCCCAAGCACTTGACTTAAACTAACTCCCTCACAACGTGAACGATCTCAAACGCAAACTTAACTTAACAAACACGAACGATAGTCTTCACACTCTGTGATGCCAATGTTCGACTCCAAAACTACCACTGTCAAACATAGAACAAACTATTGGAGACAACCAACGATGACAGTTTCTGAAGACTTAAAATTCTATCAAAACACACTTGTGCCTTAAACTTTAATTTTTCCTGTACTCGCACTTTAGTTGTAGCACTAGTGCACACACAACATGGGGGATATATTATCGTTGTTATATCTGATATCGATTGTCTTTCAAGTATAATTTAAACAGGATTTTTTCCACATCCATTGCTCTTTAAAGATATCCAGAAAGTCGAACTCTGCTATAGTTTCCAATAAGCCCGATCCAGGCTCTCAGCAGAAGGTAGTAGGCATTTCGGACCCACCGACGACCTCCACGCAGGCTATTCTAGATCCATCCGCTACAGTTTTTGGCCTAACGCCTGATGCTATAGATGGAGCAATCATCCTGGACAATCCGACTGATTCTAAAGCTTCAAAAATTGATGAAATCGCTCTTCGTCGGCTATGTTAAATCCATAAAATCCCTTTTGATGTTGTATTAGTTCCATCGAGACAACGTCGTCCTCACCTTCCCCCAGCTTTCCAGCTTGTAACAAATTCATGTGTTGGGTCAGTTGTGTGCCCCCGTTCAATTCATTTCTTCACGAGGTGCTGCACTACATCGGAATTGCTCCGGCACAGCTTTACCCCAACAGTCATGCATTCTTTCATGGCACTTGCATTCTCTTTATGCGCATCTTATTCAGGCTCCCCACTCTTGAGGATTTCGCTACATCTATCGCTTTAAAAGACGATCTAACAGCCCATCTTTCATATTCCTCGAGCCACACTTCAAGTGTCAAATCCTGATGGGGGCGTGGGGTAAATTCTCCCAATATAAGCAGGAATGGTTTACATGTGCTGCCCCTGGCTTTGCAAGGAGATGGTTGGAAGGAAGTAAGTTTCATTTCTGGACTCATCATTTGTCTTAGGTATGAAGCGTATTCTTTCTAAACCTCCATCGGTTTTTGAAGGCATCGGCTCACGTCCCGAAGGTGCTGGGTATTTGGAGGCCATCGAGGGCATTCGTGCTTCTCCCGTGGAAGACTGGGAGATCAAATCCATTATTTCCAATGGACTGTTTTTAAAGTTTGGGCTGTTAACGAAAGGTTGTCGAACTAGTCTTTCATCCGGCGCCACTACAACCGAATCCGCGGCGGATAGGGGTACAGAACAGGCCGGGCTTTCAGTGCCCTCTGTAGGTGGAGCCCCCGACACATTCGAGGAGGGTGAGATTAAGGAAGCCGAGGTGCCAGGAGTGCCTTGTGGGAATATAAGCCCTGTTTCGGAACTGGTGGTTGACGCACCTGGCACTGATGAGCCACCTCCTCTTTTAAAGGGGAAAAAGAAACTAGCCTACAAACTAAGGAAGAAGATAGTGGGAGGAACCTCGAAAGTGACAATAACTCCAGTTGAGAAAGAGATGTCTTCACAACACCTAGAGGGATCGTTAAAAGGCTTATCAGATCTTGCCATCCCTGAAGATCTGCTTGATTGTGGATTTAACAATCTGGAAGCCCTAAGACTTGATTCGCCCATGAGAGGCGACGAAGGTTCAAACCCATCATCAAGGAGAAAAAACTCTTATAAGTAAAGCTAAAGAAACTGGTCCGTCAAAAGGAAACACTAGGACACTCACGAATAATCACACTTCACCCCGCACTTAAGTTTTAAACGTAATCTGACTCCCACTAACTTGTCCTTGCTCAATTTCTGTGCAAGTGATATGGGACGCACACATGGTTTCGACTGCCTTTGTGGGTTCTCTATCTTCCATCATTCCAGTCGGGATTCAGGATTCGGTAGACGTCGAGATAAAGACGACAGCAGCGATAGAGACTACCGTTTCCGAGATTCGTCGTCATCTCAAAGGAAAAATTACAGCCATTCTTCGTACCCCAATGATCCTCCTCTTCAACCAGAACAAAGCAGGAAGAAATCTGGTCGAAGGGGACCTTATTCTAAAGCTCCTCATGACCAACACTCTGGTTCATCAAGAACTAGGCAATCTCGCAAGCCTCATAGGAAGTTCGTGGTTTCGGCTAAACAAGCTTCCTTAGCCCCTGCACATGATCCATCGATAGCAGAAAAGCTAACTGAGCTTAAAGCCACATTTCCAAAAATATGCTTTGATGGATTAAAATTTCTTCCTACGATCCATCCGACTCCAGGGCACGTTAAACAAAGTGCCATTGCTTGCAATAATGATGTCTACGTCCAACACGACGCGTTTGCTCACTTGGCTGAAAAAATTTCAGAAGTTTCCATGGAACGTCAATATGAGATCGATCGCTTGAAACTTGAAGCCATTTATGATAAAGACATTATCAAAACCCAGGATGAAGAGCTTTCCTCGTATAAATCTCAACTTGAGGCCGCTCAGAAAAATGCAAAAGATATTGCTGAGGCAGTCAATCGCCTGGAGGCTACCCACAAAAAAGAAATTGATGAAGCGGTTCAACGCTGTGGCACCTTAGCCTTAGAAAAAGATTCCGTTTAAAAGGAGAAAGATGTCCTCGCTCAACGAGTCAAAGAATTAGAGGAGCTACTCCTCAAAGAAAAGGAAGAAAAAACTGCCGCTTAAGAGGAGTCGCAACGATATTGTGACGATATTGTCGCTACATGACTCCTAAAAGCAAAGCTTGATGAGGAGCTCTCCAAGGCTGAAGTGCTGAAGGACGAAGCCCGTGAGGAGGGAAAAAGAATGGCGCTCTTGGAAATCTATTCTCGCCTCGAGGCGGCTGCTGAGGCTGGTAGGAAGTAAATTAAGTGCATGTTTGATCCACTCATAGCCGAGTATAATGCTCAAGTTCTCATGCATCGCAACCTAACATTTCTTGGCGAGGGTTACCTCGAATCTTTGGCCGAAGCATGGGATACTTTAATAAAAATTAAAAAGGTTGAGATGGGAACTGAATAGGTTGATGAGGATTCTCTTGTGAAGGAAGTGCTTCGCGAGAATGAGCGCATTGACCTATCTGCGGCAAAGGCCCTTCACGGAAGAGAATCCTCCTCATCAAAAGGAAAGAATGACACTACTGGTCTATCCGGAACTGAGTCTACAGTTCCTTCTCCTATTCAGCCGACTGGTTGCTCATCACTTGATCCTTTTGAGCAGCATACTGGCCATGACCCAGCGACGCCTGGACTTGATATTTACGCTCTATCTCCTATTCCAAAGGGCGAATCTCCTAAAACATTTGAGAGCCAACCGAAAATTGGTACATAGTTTTTCTTCCTAGAGTCCAAAAGATAATCGCTTCTGGCATGTAATAGATGCATTCTAACATTTGCTTTTCATGACTTTATATAGGCCATTTCGATCCCGAACCTACTTCCAGGAGCGATGTCGCCACGGGGAGGGAGGAGAAAGTGAGAGAGGCAATTCAAACGGGGGAGACTCCCGGACCTGACGCTCAAGTGATCGAGGCGCTTGACGAAGAAAAATCTGAAAATCCATCACTCGTAGAAGAACTTGATGAAGTTCAAATTACGGACGCCTCCGAATATACTTCAAAACTGAGCATGGAGGAGAAAATCATGGAAGAGGGGAAGAAGGCTGATATTAAGGTTATGCCTCAGGTGGTGGAACTTGACGATCCACTGAATAGGCCCTTGAAGGTTATTATCCCCGGTGGGACCTCACCACTGAAAGTTCCTCTCCCTTCCCTGGGCACCGCT
Organism: Allium cepa; assembly: GCA_030765085.1. Taxonomy (NCBI): domain Eukaryota; kingdom Viridiplantae; phylum Streptophyta; class Magnoliopsida; order Asparagales; family Amaryllidaceae; genus Allium; species Allium cepa. Next base: position 111,151,510 of record CM060945.1, on the reverse strand, counting down.
TCCCTAGCAAGCAAGGCATCCAAGAGAAAACGCCCGGGTGAAGAGTCTTCAGAGAAACCGTGGAAGGAGAAGAAGTAAAAAAAGTAGCTATCATGCCTCGTTCAATGCGAATAAGCCTGGATCATGTAATTATTTCTATTTATTTTCATAGTCGTTGTAAATAGACTTTTTGCTCCAAGTCTAAGAGAAGTTGTAGTGGAACTTTATTTTGGATTAGTGAATAAAAATTTGTTTTCGATGATTTTCGTTGTTCAGCTTACTGTATAACTTGTAGCCAAAATTCGAAATCTTGCAAGTTACACAAGCTCCAGTTCACTTCCATATGACTCGGAAATTTTTGGAATCATAGATCCTCTAGTCCACGCTCTAGGGACTTAGAATACTTTTAGTCCACGCTCCAAGGAGATAGATATTTTTTGAATCATTTGCACTCTAGCCCACACTCCGGGGACTTGAAGCACTCTAGTCCGTGCTTCAAGGACTTAGAGATATTTAAGTCGCTTATACTCTAGTCCGCGCTCTGGAGACGTAGAGAACTCTAGTCCGCAATATGGGGACTTTGAGATTTTTAAGTCGATCACACTTTAGTCTGCTTTCTGGGGACTCAGAGTACTCTAGTCCGCACTCCGGGGACTTAGAGATTTTTAAGTCATTCATACTCTAGTCCGCGCTCTGGGGACTCAGAGTACTCTAATCCACACTTTGGGGACTTAGAGATTTTTAAATCGTTTATACTCTAGTCTGCACTCTGGGGACTCAGGGTACTCTAGTCCGCACTTTGGGGACCTAGAAATTTTTAAGTTGTTTATACTCCAGTCCGCGCCTTGGGGACTCAGAGTACTCTAGTCCGCATTATGGGGACTTAAATATTTTTAAGTCATTTATACTCTTGTCCGTGCTCTGAGGACTCAGAGTACTCTAGTTCGCACTCTGGGGACTTAGAGATTTTTTTTGTCGATTGATTTTTAATTTTACGCATGTGTTCATACGCTAGACAGAATAATGTGATTTAATTTTTGCCATGGAATTACAACATACGGAACATCGATGGTTCATAGAAAAGTGGCTTCAAGCCTTTATTATCAATGATCAAACAAGGATAACTGAATTGTCATATTTCATGCCGAAAACAAAAGAAAAACATACTGGAAACAATTGCTACTAAAATGCAAAGGAAATACCTAGGTGTAATAACATCGCGGATGCTCGCTATTCCATGCTCGGGGGAGTGTCGCGCCGTCGATGGTTGCTAGCTTGAAAGTTCCCTCTTTAAGCTTCCATTCAATGATGTATGGACCTTCCTATATGGGATTCATATACGATGGGATCGGAAAAACTCGCTTCAAAACGAGATTGCCTACATCGAAGATTCTCGGTTGGACTTTTTCATTATAATATCGAGTGACTCGATGATTATATGCAGCCGCCCTTAAATCAGCTTCTTCACATTTTTTGTCAACAAAGTCCACTGATTCCAGTAAGAGATCCTAATTCGTCTTAGGATCTTAATGAGTTACCCGATGTGAAGGAACTTCAAGTTCCACGGGTATAACAGCTTCCGTGCCATATGCCAATGTTAATGGAGTATGGCCAATCGCAGAATTGTGGATGGTTTTGCAAGCCCAAAGTGCTATCGGAAGCTCATCCACCCACTTGCCTCTAGACTTCTCCAAACGTTTTTTCAATATGGATTTCATTATTTTGTTTATGGCTTATACTTGTCCATTAGCTTTTGGATGAGCAATTGCTGCAAACCTTTTTACAATGCCATACTTTTGACAAAATTTCTTGAACTCCCTACTTTCGAACTGGGTTTCATTGTCCATAATGATAGTTCGCGGGAGGCCAAAACACCATATGCTGTTTCGCACAATGAAATTAATGACCATATTGGTGGTGATTGTAGCTAAGGGCTCTTCTTCCGCCCACTTGGTAAAGTAATCGACTGCAAATATTGTGTATTTTGCACCACCTTTAGAGATTGGTAAGGAGCCGATTATATCGATTCCCCATATTGCAAACGGCCAGGGACTAACCATTTGTGTGAGTTCCGTCGGTGGAGTTCTCTGGATTTTTGCATATTTTTGACATTTGTCGCATCTTCGCACATAGTCCGTGGCGTCCCAATTCACGGTTGGTCAATAGTATCCATAGCACAGGATCTTTTTTGTAATGTCTGCCCCCCAGTATGGTCGCTACATTCTCTTTTATGAACTTCTTTTAAGACTCGTTTTATCTCATCAAGGGCAATGCACCGAAGTAACGGGACCGAGAATCCCTTTCGATACATTATTCCGTCCTACATTACATATCGCGAAGCTTTGCAAGTTACTTGTCGTCTTTCATTCTTTTTTGGGAAAAACACTGTGTAGTAGGTATCGCTTGAACTGTGTAGTTAATGCCCCGCTATTACCCCGCTACAACCCCGCTATATCTCATAGCGGGTTTCTACTGCTACGATTTTTCCATATAGCCCCAAAATGTAGCCTTTCCGCTTTAATCCCCGCTATTTCCGCTATATCTCGTTATTTCCGCTATATCTCGTTATTCCTGTTATATCTTTTTTAATAAAATGAATTGAAAAATTGCATTTATACATTATACAATTATGAAACTAATTTATTTGATTTAATTTTTAATATATTTTCAAAAATGAAAATACTCTAATATTCTACCAAATTCAATTATGTTATATAACAATTTTTCGTTTATTTAAAGTATATTCACACATTTTTTTATTTAAAATTATTATAATTCAACTGAATGATAATTTTTCATTTAATTACCATTTATATATTTGTAAAAACATTAAGTACGAGTTTTATATGCTATTTTAGAGCCATCCTCTATATCCCACTATATCCTCGCTGCATCCCCGCTATGACTTTTTGCACCTCCACCGCTTTGAATCTACCGAGCGCATTAACTGCACAGCGCTTGAAAGGGGTTATCCATGACTCCTTCTCGATTTCTGTTTCTAACACAAAATCTACTTCCATCTCATTTATACTCGGAGCATGTAAGATTTCGAGGGGAACCAATCCCATCTGTGCATCACCAGTACTCGCGAATTTTGCCAATGAATCGGCTTCCCCATTTTGTTCACGCGGGATGTGTGAAATATCATAATATTCAAGGTCTGCCAACAGCTCTTGAACCCGCGCAATGTATGGGGCAAGTCTATGCCTCCTTGCTTGATAGTTCCCCCGTACTTGGCACACCACCAATTATGAGTCCCAAAATATTTCAACCGATCTTACTCCGAGCTCCTTGATAAGTTTTAATCTAGCAAGCAATGCTTCATGCTCGGCTTCGTTATTCGTCATTGGGAAATCAAGCTTCAATGCATAACAAATTGATCGGTTTTTGGCAGTTACAAGAATAACACCAGCCCCAGAACAATGGTGGTTAGATGCCCCATCGGTGTATAGTTTTAATCGAATGGGGGGAATAACATCCTTACTACTTGGCTCGTCTGATATGGTGAATTCTGCAATGAAGTCCGCTAGCGCCTGCCCTTGGATAGCCCTCCGTGGCAGGTAGGTGATATCGAATTGACTCAATTCAATGTTCCACTTCAGCAACCTTCCAGAGGTTTTGGGTCGTTGGAACACCTGTCGTAAAGGTTGATAGGTATAAACACTGATCGGGTGTGCCTGAAAGTAGGGACGAAGCTTGCGTGATGCAATCACCAAGCAGTAGGATAGCTTCTAAATTTTAGGATAATTTCTGTCTACCCCGTTAAACATTTACTGACAAAGTACACCGACTTTTGAACTCGGTCCTCCTCCCAAACCCAGGCCGTACTGATGGCATGTTGAGATTCGGCCAAGTATAACACTTCATGGTCTATAGGCTTTGACAGCATCGGGTGACTTTCCAAATGTCTTACCAGAGCTCGGAATGCATCCTCGCAGTTGGGTGTCCATTCGAAATTTCTCTTTTCTTTTTTATCACACCGAAGAAAAGAATACAGATGTCTGTCGCTCTGGATATGAATCAACTCAACGCGACCACTTTTCAATTCAGGCTTTGTACTTGCTTTATAGTTCTGGGCACTTTTATGTCTCGAATAGCTTGAACCATTTCTGGGTTAGCCTCAATTCCCCTTGCATTAACAATAAAACCCAAAACTTTCCCGATGCAACGCCAAAGGAACACTTCAGTGGATTAATTTTCATTCCGTAGTACCTGAGCATATCAAACATTTCCACCAAGCCTCGAATGTGGTCGTTTGACTGCCGTGACTTCATGAGCATGTCATCCACATAGACTTCCATTGTTCTACCAATTTGGTCTTTAAACATCTGATTTACCAAGCGTTGATAAGTCGCTCCTGCATTCTTCAGCCCAATGGGCATCACCACATAACAATACAGTCCAACGTCTGTGACAAAACTAGTATATTCCTGATCTGAAATGTGTATCGAGATCTGATTGTATCCCGAATACGCATCCATGAATGACAATAACTCGAGTCCGATCGTTGAGTCGACCAGCTGGTCAATTCTGGGTAAAGGGAAGTTATCCTTAGGGCATGCCTTTTTCAGCTCTGAGTAGTCAACGCAGGTGCTCCATTTCCCTTTCGCTTTTCTCACTAGCATGGGGTTAGACACCCATTCAGGGTAGAGGGCATCGCGGACGAACCCATTGGCTTTGAGTTTGTCCACCTCCTCTCTGAGAGCGGCGGACCTCTTCGGGTCCATACCTCTCCTTTTTTTGCTTCACTGGCACTTACCTCGGGTCTATGTTCAACATATGACTCACAATGGTGGGAGAAATCCCGCACATATCGAAATGTGTCAGAGCGAAAACATCCAGATTCACTCGGAGGAAATTAGTAAGATCCTCGATCATCAAGGGGTTGAGTTGTGAACCAATATTAAGTACATGCGATGGGTCATCATGGCTGACTGGAATGTCAATCGTCAGTTCAGCCGGTACTGCTTTTGCCTCCTTGGGTTTCTCATCATCATCCCTCTGATCTATATCTCTATAGATCTGATCATGTTGCCCGAGCCAAGGCTCGAGCATTACTTGTCAACTTTCAGTAACTCGAATGCGGGCTGAGTTGTCCACAATCTTTCCCTTTTCTCTTCGCTGGGCCTCTCTTAGCTCAGCCACATAACATGCACGACCAGTCGTCTGATCGCCATGCACTACACCAACTCCTTTATCTGTCGGAAATTTCAAAGTTAGACACCATGGGGGAAAAGCTGCCCTAAACTCTGCCAGGACCGGTTGACCCAGAAACACATTATACGGGGAATCCACATCCAAAACAATGAACTGTAGGATCCACACCCTCCTACATTCAACTTTTCCAAGTTCAACTGGCAATTCAACAATACCCACTACATCTGTAGCCGCACCATTAAAGCCATGAATACGAGATTTAGATGGTTTTAGATCCTTTGTCTTCATCTTCATCTGGTCATACGCTTTTTTGAAGATAATGTTAACATAACTTCCGCAGTCAATTAGTATTCATCTCACAAACGCTGGCCCAATAGTGGCCGAGATGACCATCGGATCAATGGTAGGTGCCTCCACTTGATCAACATCTCTGCTCCTAAACACTATATCGTCCGTCATCATTCGCTGCTGTTTAGCTGGGGTCCCATCTTCCGTGTTTGAACAACATTCAAAATCTGCATGCGTTAGGGAATTAGCATTACGCTCCATTTCTTGCCAATTCTTGTCTGCAGGGTGAGCCCCACCAACTATCATGTTTATGACTGATCTACCTCCATTCCTGACGGGTTCCTCAGATCGACGTGGAGCCTGCCCACGATTGGGGTCAGATGTCCCCTATCCGCCTTCCTGTGGATTTTTAACAAACTCTTGTAACTTTTTCTGTCAAATCAGCTTTTCTATAGCATCGTGGTGGTTCCAACAATCCTCGGTATTGTGCCTGTAAGTCTCATGGAAGCAACAATACTTCCCAATCCACTTTTGTTCCTTAGTGGACTCTTTTGGGCGTGGCTTTAGATATTGAAACGTATTACAAGTCGATAGGTAAATATTTTCCAAGGATGCATTCAGAGGAGTATATTCGTTGTAAGTTGGGATCCTTGGTTTCCACTTTTCTGCTTTCCTTTTCTTTCTGGGATTTCCTCCTCCGGATCCTTTAGATTGCTCTGGCTTGTTTTGAACATTGACCTGGACCTTTCCAGAGTGATCACTAGATTGTTTTATTGCAATGTTGCTCTGTACATTCTCATTGCCAGTCCCTGGTGCATTGTCTCGCCTCGTCCACCTGGCTTCCTCCCTTCTTATAAATTGATGTGCCTTTGAATAAAAACGTTCTAGTGTAGCTGGAGGTTTTCTTGCCAGCCAATCATCAAACTTCGAATCTGGATCTACTCCTTGCATCACGGCCATTAGAATAGCATGGTTATTCGGGTTGCTAACTTCAGTAGTAGCAACGTGAAATCTTTGTAAGTACTTCTTTAACGACTCCCCAGGAGCCTAAATCGCACTGGACAAGGACATCACATCCTTGGTATGTATGGCATGAATCTTGAGCTGCTCCACAAATTTCGTCGCTAACTCATCAAAGTTGGATATAGACCACAAAGGAAGTCAGGTGAACCATATGGTAGTGATTCCAGATAAAGTTATTGGAAAGCATCTACATTTAGTCGTATTGTTTGCCCTATCTGAATCCATCATCCACTCATATCTCATTACATGCTGACGGGATCAGTCTTCCCTTTGTTGGCCGGAGTAGTCGGCATATTAAACTTCCTCCGGTACTCAGTCTGTAGGATAGCATCTATGAATGGAGTGTGGCTCCTAGATACACCCCAATCATCATTAGATAAGCCTTGATTTTCCCTCATCAGCTGTCTAACTATAGCTGATAGTTCTGGGGTTTGTATGGAAGTTGGCAAGTTGGAATCTGTCCTGCGGGACCGTTCCGGTTGGTGCCTCCTCGGTTGGCGATCTACCAAATGTGTGTCCTAGGGACCTGCTTCATTGTGACCTTGGCGAGCCGGTCATCCAGCTTCCACTCGTGCTCCGGATCCTAAGTTTCCTATTCCAACTTGAGTACGATTACCCTGGTGTAAGTGAGGGGCCATGGCTCCAGGTAGGGAACTTGGACCATCCCTGGTGGATCGTTCAGTTGCACCTGTTTGCATCATTTCATTTCTACGGCGTCTATGCTTGGATGGTTCATCAGACGAAGCGGAGCTGTCGGACGAGGAGTAGGCAGAGGAACTTCCTCCAGCATTCTGATGCTGTTGTTGAGTAAGCTGAGTCATGAGATTGGCGTTAGCTTGAATCTGCTCATTAAGCTGTCTCCTGCTTTCCACGAGTTCCCTCATCGGCTCGTTGAACTTTGTTCTACTTACAATTTCTATTTGGTTTAGGACGTCGGTGGTCCCTACGCTTGGATTAGCTTATTGATTGCCGGGTCCTACTTTTTGGACGCTGGAGGTCCCATTGACATCCGCATTGTGGGAGGCTAATCTGGTACGCGATCTTCCCATTGTAGAGTTATTGGTAGGAACTCTGAGTAGAATCTATGAACTTCTTGTGAACGAACTTGGATCTTCTTTGGGGGATTTCTTCAATCCAGTAGCGACAAAGTAGATTCTAACAACCTGAGAATACTATTCTCAACGAAAGCACCAAAATGTTAGCACCAAAATTGATCACTAACACCCTTGAGTAGGACTGTGTAGAGAGATTAATGAAGAAGGTAAATTAAAACAGAGGAATATCATAATAGAATGCAGTAAGAATAGTAAAAAACGAGAACATTAGAATTATAGTGATTCGGCGTAATTGCCTATGTCCACTGTTAATGTAGTCTTTATTGCTTTTCTTAAAGACTTGAATACAAATACAATCCTTAAACTTCTTAATCAAATACAAATTTGAACTAACGAAAGCGAGTATCAAATATAGTAGAGTATCCCTAGAGTTCTCGAAAAAAGGTCCCACTTCATTGCTCCCCTGCCACTCTATTTATAGACGAAGATAGGCTAGATTCCCTGCATAGGCCCAAGACAAAGTAGTTTGGCCCATGGTTGTAAGTCAATTCGGCTGAACTAGTCATGCCGAACCGCCTCCACCGAACCACATATGTCGACCCATAGGTTGACTTATTGTTGAATCGAAGTGATTTCTCAAGGAACTTGGAGCAAGCGGTATTATGACTCGAAGCAAAGAAATGTTAGCCGCGTCACTCTGTTGTAGGTTGAAGAGTTAATTAACCTCTACAAGATTCGTCGAACCATGCATTTTGAAACACAACTAACCATACGGTCCTGGTCATGCTCCATTGACCGAGCAACATGTGACTTAGTTCTACTAAGGCCGATCCACTACCAACCGAACCATCAAGATTGACCTCACCCATACCGAGCGACTGAGGCCGGACCCTTCTTGGCCGAGCCACCTTGTCTTTCCTATCTTGGCCAAGCGATGACGTCCTCTTTAAGACCAAGCGATGATCTTCTCTTCAAGGCCGAGTAATGAGTGGCTAAACCCTTCTTGACTGACTACCTTAGCCGAGCCACTCTCTATCGGCTTGCCACATTCACATTCCAATGCCGATCCAACTTGCATGCTTATGCCGACTAACATCAAACATGGAGAACCAACTTGTATAGTCCGAACCAAACTCAAATCACTCTAGCCTCTTATACTTCCAACCCATCCTTAGTTTAAGTCCCATCCAGGTTCAACCATAGGCTCTGCGACTGTCGCCCTGTAGCCGAGCCATAATACCGGGTAATAGGCCTGTTAACAAAAATTATTTCGTCATTTTAGGCCCGAACCCGAACCTGGTCCGGTCGGTCGGACGGATGGACAGCAGCGGCGGCGCACGCGTATGGTGGTGATGCATAACTTCCCTCCTCACATCAAAGCAAAGCTTTGGGTGCCCAACGGGCCCAACCTTCCTTAGAGAAATCCATATATATATCAATATATTCTCTTAATTTCCAAGAAGTGGGACTATTCATCTCCTCTTCTTCCTTCTTCTACCACTTCTCCCCCCTTCAAAACCAAACCCAAACCCTAAACTATTTTTAAAATTTCCAACAATTTCCCCCCATTTTCAAAATAAGTAAAATAAATAAAATAGATGGCTGCATCACTAGAGTGGGTACCTACATACCCAAGTGGGATCAAGCCAACGTAGTTCCAAGATCAAGTTTTGCATCATCATGGAAACGAATACATAAATGATAGGTATCTTTTGGATTTGAACCTTCACTTAGTGTTAACCATTCAAAGTTCTATCGAGGTCTATGGTGAACGTATACTGAAGCAAATACCTCTAGTGATGGTACCGGAACAGTCACACATACTGATTTCCATGTATAGAGTGTTCTGTATGCTCAGCACATTAATGGCCATGTACTTAAATCCTGAGTTCATGAGTCTACTTTAGAAAGCGGTCTTACTTTCTTAGGAAACAGCCAGATTTCCAAACTCATATAGGTAAGTCTCTTATGGTGTTTCTGCGATACACCTTTTTAAGGAAACTAGACTTATTAAGGATACTAATACGTATGGCACGTCCATTGGACGTGACGCAGCGGATTATAACGATGACGACGAAATGATGATTTCGTGTCAATCAAATCGAAAGACGATTCGATGAAACAATATAAATCGATGGATTAAAGATACCGAAGTGCCCAAATTCATTGATCTCAAGAGATACCGAATTCTAGCTATCTCCAATACGTTTATCGCGCACGACACCGTGTTAATAGATCTACGATTCTTCGACGCTGATCTCGCGCACGAGATTCCGTGAATCGGTTTCAAATCCGTTGATTCGAGCGCACTCGAATAACCGAAAATGGAGAAAGGAGCTCACACTCAACTTCCAATTTCAAGAGGCACAAAGCACTCAAACAAAAGTTTTATTCAAAATCAACCAACTTTACAAATGACCCAACCCCATATTTATAGGAAGTTTACAACTCACACAGACCCAGTTTTCCACGACCTAACAAAGCTGCGACCTACGACCTAACATAGGTCGATAACGACCTAATCACCATGCGACATAACATTTACAACACAACAGAATACGACCCCAGTTAAGAAAATTACAACGCACGAGCTAACAACATACAAACGACCTACGAGTTATCATACATACATGACTTAACAAAGTACACGAGTTACGACCCAACCAACCCAGCAACAGGAACATCTTCATGCGACCTAGTATTTGAGCGACCTAAGCTCTGGAGCGACATAATGAAATAGCTTCTCTTCAATGAGCGACCTATTCAGTGAGCGACCTAAGGAATGGAATGACCTAAAATCCATGTGACCTAAGTGAACCTCCATGAACGACTTAAAAGAAGCACGACCTAAGGAGCTCTTCATAACGACCTAGGAGTAAGCGACTTGTTGGAGCGACCTAAGGCATGCGGCCTTTCACATTGCACTGCATCATTTAGCACGTTAGGTCGTAAGTCGTTATGCACTTCGCGACTTAAGGCAATCGAACCCACATCCTGTGCCGCATCATCCTCTCTGGGTTGAAAAGAATTCGACCTCGAATTTGCACCTTCCTCCTCCACAACAAGCTCATCCCCATGATACGGAATCAAGTATTTGACGTTAAAAACGTCTACAGTGTGAATATGATCCGGTAACCTCAACTGATATGCATTCTCATTAATTCTCTTCACGACTTTCAAAGGACCAATCTTTCTAGCCGCCAATTTTTTGTAAGTACCAACAGGAAATCGATCCTTGGTCAATACTGCATATACAAAATCTCCTTCTTTGAATTCAACATTTCGCCGTTTAATATCCGCGGATTTCTTATTTCTCATTCGCCTTAAGCAATCGCTCCTGCACAATCTTGTGGCATTCTTGCAATTCATTCACAAAATCACTAGCTCGTTTGATCACTCCTTTCTGCCGTGGTACTATAGATAAATCCAACGGTCCTTTAGGAATTGTTGAATAAACAACCTGGAATGGACTGAAATCAGTGCTACGATTAACTACATGGTTGTGTGAAAATTCCGCCTGACATAACTTCATATCCCAACTCTTCAAGTTATCTTTCACAAGACATCTCAACAAGTTTCCCAACGATCTATTCACCACTTCTGTTTGCCCATCTGTTTGCGGATGATAGGCGCTACTAAAATTCAGCTTCATTCCAACCATCTTCCACAAACTCAACCAAAAATGAATTAGAAATCGAGTATCCCGGTTAGAAACAATGGACTCAGGTAGCCCATGTAGTCGATAAACTTCCTTAAAGAATAATTGAGCCACACGAACTGCATCAGCGGTCTTTTTACAAGCTATGAAATGTGCCATTTTCGAAAATCTATCCACCGCAACATATATAGAATCATTCCCTCGCTAAGTTCTTAGTAAACCCAAAACAAAGTCCATGCTAATATCAACCCATGGTCTAGTAGGCATAGGTAATGGCATATACAATCCAGCGTTCGTAGCTGTCCCTTTGGAAACTTGACATATGTGACATCTCTCCACAAATCTTTCAACTTCTTTTCTCATGGAAGGCCAAAAATATGATTGAGAAATTAATTGCAAAGTACGATCTCTTCCCACATGACCTACTTCGTGCAATTCTTTCAAAATCTTCATTCGTAAACTATAATCTGGTGTTGAAAAGAAAACCATCCACTAGCACGTGCTCATCCGTCTTTCCCTTCTCGACTTTATCCACAACCTTGGCAAAGTAAGGATCATCAACAAACAATTCTGGCAACACAACAAACCCTGTCACTTCAACCCTCATTGTAGTCAACAAATGATTCCTTCTACTCAATACATCTGCCACACGGTTTGTAACTCCCGATTTGTGTTTCACAACAAATGTAAACTGTTGTAAGTATGCAATCCACGATGCATGCCTAGCTGCAATCTTTTCATGCCCTTGCAAATGTTTCAACACCTCATGATCAGTATATAACACAAACTCCTTGTGAAACAAGTAATGACTCCAGTGTTTCACGGCTTGCACAATAGCATAAAATTCTATATCATAAGTGTTATGTCTCATCTTCGCTCCATAAAGTTTCTCACTGAAATATGCAATTGGACGGCCCCTCTGACTTAACACCCCTCCAATTCCAACCTTAGATGCATCAGTATGTAGCTCAAACAACAACTGAAAGTCTGGTAATACAAGAATGGGCGCTGATGTCAAAAGTTCCTTGATCCGCTCAAAAGAAAATCCTGCTTCCTATGACCATGAAAATTGCTTCCCCTTCATGCAATCAGTAACTGGTGCCATCACGCTACTGAAATGTGGAATAAACCTTCGGTAGAATGATGCTAAACCATAAAAACTTCTAACTTCTGTTATCGTCCTGGGTTGTGGCTAGTTTCTGATTGCTTCTACTTTACTCTCGTCCACCTGAATTCCTTCTTCAGATACAACATATCCCAGAAATAAAACACTTCGCGTCATAAACACACATTTCTTCGTTGCTGCATAAAACTGTTCCTGACGAAGAATAGTTAACACCTTCCGCAAGTGTTGAACATGCTCTTCAGTGCTCGCACTATAAATCAAGATATCATCAAAATAAACCACAACAAACTTCCCAATGTACGGTCTGAAAATTTGGTTCATCACCCTCATAAATGTACTTGGTGCATTCGATAGACCAAACGGCAAAACCAGCCATTCATATAATCCTTCCCGCGTCTTGAACGCTGTCTTCCATTCATCACCTGGTCTTATACGGATTTGATGATACCCGCTCTTCAGATCAATCTTTGAAAAGATAACCACCCCATTCAACTGGTCTAATAAATCATCCAACCTTGGCATTGGAAATCTATATCTCACGGTAATCTTGTTCAGTGCCCGACTATCGGTACACATCCTCCATGTTCCATCCTTCTTCGACACTAACAATGCTGGCACAGCACAAGAACTGAGACTCTCCCGAACACGCCCTTGTTCAAGCAACTCCTCAACCTGTCTTCTCAACTCCTCGTGTTCCTTTGGACTCATCCTATAATGTGGTCTATGCAGTAACACGGCTCCTGGAACAAGATCTATTTGGTGTTGTATGTCCCTCAACGGTAGTAACTCTTTGGGCAACTCTTTTGGAAATACATCTTCAAATTCTTCCAGCACTGGTTTTACTTCTTCAAGAATTTCAACCATTTCATTACTCTCACGTCCAATTAACAAAAATACTTCAGGTTCATCTTCGACTTCTTTAACAAACTCCTTCAAAGTTAGCAAAGTTTTCATCTCTTCAATCTCCTCCAACTTGCTTTCCTTCTGTTGTTGCTTCTTAGGAACTAAAGTGATTTTAGTACCCTCGAACATGAAACTGTAGCTATTGGTACAACCATCATGTTGCACAGCTCTATCATACTGCCACGGTCTCCCCAACAACAGATGACATACATCCATATCCACAACATCACACCAAATTTCATCTTTATATTTCTTCCCAATCGAAAAATTTACACGAGCTCTTCTACAAACCTTCACTTCCCCACCATTCCTCAACCAAGCTAATTTGTAGGGTTTAGGATGCTTCTTTGTCTTTAATTCCAACTTCTTCACAGCTTTTGTAGAGATGATATTGTCACAACTTCCCGCATCAATAACAAACTTGCAAACCCTTCCCAAGATAGTGCACGTTGACTGGAAAATATTACTTCTCAACCAACTAGAACCATCCTCTTGCTTTGGTGTTAAACAAGATCTCCTCATCATCAAATTACGTCCCTCGTCTCCCAACAATAATTCTTCTTCCTCCTCAACTTGTGGTGAATAGGAACAATTCTACTTTTGCATCCTCATCCTTAACCTCAGCAACCATCGCTCGCTTCTTTGGCTTCGGACATTCATTGCTCTTATGACCAAACTCCTAACAATTAAAGCATTTGATACCACTATTGACCTTGGTCTTAGCAACTTCACTAACAAACGGTTTTCCAACAGCTTTGGAAACATTCGTATTGCTACTAGCTCCTTTCACTTGATTGTTGGAATTTGTAAACACACCACCTCCTCTTTTAACTTGCTTCTCCCAAGCTAGAGCCTTCTGGTGTGCTTCAGCCACGGATCTTGGATCAAACATATTCACCATATCCTGAATCTGCATTCTCAACCCTCCAACAAATCTAGCTGTCAATTGTTCCTCGGTCTCCATGATGTCATTCCTCGCAATCAATTGATAAAATTCATCCGCATAATCATTCACAGACTTTGTTCCCTTCCTCAAGTTCTGCAATCGCTGATACATAAGAGATTGATAATTATAAGGCAAGAAATTAGCCTTTATCAACTTCTTCATCTTCTCCTATGAAACAATCTTCGATTTTTCCATTCTTTCCCGTGTAAGTTTTGTTTGCTGCCACCATGCCATAGCTCTTCCTCTCAATCGAGCAGCAACTAACTTAACTCTGCGATGCTCGGGAACTTCCTTAAAATCAAAAATTTCTTCAACATTAGATAAACAATCCAGAAATTCTTCCGTCATCATACCACCCTTGAATTCTGGAATTTCCATCTTCATCCCCGACCCCTATCGACGATCATCTTCTACATCTCGATATGGATTTCACACTTGGTCTCGATCTCGATAATGAACACTACATCTATCACCATCCTCATCAAAATCAAATGTACTTCGATATCGATCTTGACCATCAACTTCTCTATGATCACGCATATCTCTTCGACTATGTCTTTCAGCATCACGATATGGCTCATCTCTAAACTCACGTTGAGTACTTCTCTCTTCATTCCTGAACTCATGGTGTTCTCGTCTCAATGAAACTGATGATTCTCTTCTTTCTTGATAAGATTGTGGCGACACCTTCCTCACTTCCGTAACCGATGGCGAAACTCTGTTTCCTTCATGGTTCGAGATTGGCGACCTTCTCCTTTGACTTTGATTCAAGTCATTCATCAATTTCTCTAACTTTTCAACACCTTCATTGAACTTCTCATTAATACGTTGTTCCATTGCCTCAGCTTCTTCTCTTCGATACACATCGACAACATTCTGATGACGATTAGCTCTTCTCGGAGGCATTGTCGAATCAAATAATCTTCAACCTAACTTTAACTTGCTCGGCCTTGATCTACAAAGTGATGCACGACTTCAACTAGTTCTCGGATCTAACTTAACTCGACCATGATCTAACTCAACTCGACCTTGATCAAATCTCAGCTCCAATACTTCTCTTTGCTCCAACAGGCTCGGCTTAGCTATGATTGGCTAAGTCTAGCTCTGATACCAAACTGACGCAGTGGATTATAACGATGATGATGAAATGAAGATTTCGTGTCAATCAAATCGAAAGACGATTCGATGAAACAATATAAATCGATGGATTAAAGATACCCAAGTGCCCAAATTCATCGATCTCAAGAGATACCGAATTCTAGCTATCTCCAACACATTGATCGCATAGATACCGTGTTAATAGATCTACGATTCTTCGACGTTGATCTCGCGCACGAGATTCCGTGAATCAGATTCAAATCCGTTGATTCGAGCGCACTCGAATAACCGAAAATGGAGAAAGGAGCTCACACTCAACTTCCAATTTCAAGAGGCACAAAGCACTCAAACAAAAGTTTTATTCAAAATCAACCAACTTTACCAATGACCCAACCCCATATTTATAGGCAGTTTACAACTCACACAGACCCAGTTTTCCATGACCTAACAAAGCCGCGACCTACGACCTAACATAGGTCGGTAACGAACTAATCACCATGCGACATAACATATACAACACAACATAATACAACACCAGTTAAGAAAATTACAACACACGAGCTAACAACATACAAACGACCTACGAGTTATCATACATACACGACTTAACAAAGTACACGAGTTACGACCCAACCAACCCAGTAACAGGAACATCTTCATGCGACCTAGTATTTGAGCGACCTAAGCTCTGGAGCGGCATAATGAAATAGCTTCTCTTCAATGAGCAACCTATTCAGTGAGCGACCTAAGAAATGGAACGACCTAAAATCCATGCGACCTAAGTGAACCTCCATGAACGACTTAAAAGAAGCACAACCTAAGGAGCTCTTCATAACGACCTAGGAGTAAGCGAATTGTTGGAGCGACCTAAGGCACGCGGCCTTTCACATTGCACTGCATCATTTAGCACGTTAGGTCGTAAGTCGTTATGCACTTCGCGACTTAAGGCAATCGAACCCACATCCTGTACTACATCAGGACGTGTGCAAAAAACCATACGCTACTATCTTTTTTAGTGCAAAATAGTTTGTACAAACGCGCACAAAAGCATTGACAAAATTCAATGGGTCATGCTTCTAGGACAAAAGTAACAATAAATATAATATTTACCACAAACTTATTTTGGGAAATGGAAATTAAGGTTTGGATAAGAAAATTGCATATTGAAATCCATGCATATATGATATGATGCCGCCAATTTTCAAATAAAGAACAAAATTTAAACTAACATATGGATATGACACGGTTCAAAATTACAATTTGATAATGAATTCTAATTATTTTGCAGCCTAAATAGACATACACTAATGCAACCTGAGATACAATGACATGTTAATGCAGGGATGTCAAATCTTGTACACATACACTTCTTTATGTGGTACACATTCTCCATACACTAATTAATGCATAGACATATGAGAAATCCAAAAATAGCATTGGCTAATGAAAATCCTTAGTTCCGACCATACTTCACGTACCACTAAGCAATTTCAAAAAATTATACATTCGAACTTTGAATTAAAAAAGTAGAAAATTAGTTTCATCCTTAAGTGAGTTAAGTCAAAAAATAAAATAACCAATACCATCAAGATAATATTGAGGGTAGTCATATTGTTCTATACATAACTATTCAGTTACTCAAATTACACGTACAAAATATTTACACCATAAGTAGTTGTTATTAATGCATTATGTATTATTGAAACATCATAAGAAGCAATGCCAACTACATAAATACTAATTAGTTAAAGTTATGTCTATTCTTACCGAGTGGTGATATTGTAAGTATACAACTAATCATTTAGAAATAGTTTGATGTTCAATAGTGATAAAATGTAACACTATTTATAAGTACTAAGGCATGTCCTTTGGACATGCGAAAAAAAAAAACTGTATGATAACTACTTTCCATTGCAAGATAGGGAAGGGGAAAAAAATATCGAGAGAAAGATAAAGCAATTATTTTAGTCAACCATATTTGCATCATTTGTCTTTTTATAGCAATACCAAAACCATCAAAGCTTAAAACAAATACACATCATGCCACTTGATAGAAAAAAACCTGTTGTATAAGCTTAACTAAAATTAACAAATTATGTATCTTTGTGAAAATATGCATTTAAGTCAATAAAAAAACAATAAGCATCAATTCTTCGTTTACTTTCAAATAGAACTACAACCAAACATATATCGAGAAACAAATTAGAATTAAGCCTAATTTCCTTGTTTTTCCTCATCTCTTCCACTTTGAATTTTAACTTTTATACCTGGGCCATAACAAATATATCGGTGCGCGAACAGTCAGCGAGTATTAAGCTTTCCACCTCTAGCACGAAAGATGCAATGTTGACATTTTGCTTTCCATAACAAAACTTGCATTGGAGAACAAAACCCCAGCATGAAAAAATAAAAAATTCCATACATTCTTCCATAAATGATATGTACTGTTCCCATAAACTTTAGCTAGCACAATCAACTATAACACACACACCCCACACACACACAAAAATAACACCCTCATAAAATATATTCCACCTCTAAAATATTCACAAATCCTTTTTCTTTATATAGCTACTACGGTAAAGGACAACTTTGCATATATATATATATATATATATATTAAATAATAAAAGTCAACGCAAATGAGTCATAATCTCGATCAACACCTTCCTTTTTTGGCTTTTCATTATTTCTGTATGATAAACGTTTGTTGTTGAAAAATGAAAATCAACTTAAAGCAAATTACCTTAAACAAATTTAGAAATTAGTACAAAATTTATAATACCTTTGAGCTAATCGGGAAATTCAATAATTTATTCCAAGAAACCATCATATATTATTGTGAAATTTATCTAACTAAAGAATCAAAATGTACCAAGGTGGAAATTGTAAACATAAAACTTTGGTAATAAAGATATAAAGCTAAAAACTTTGGTAAACAATAAAACTTTGGTAAAAAAATAAAATAATGCAAATATTAAAGTGGTAAGATGCAGACGCAATCCTCTATTAAAAAGATAAAATGATGCTAACATTGGAATAATGCTAATATTAGAAGTACTCAAAAATCTTCAAAAACATGCTTGGCCAGATAAAAATGCAACTACGGATGATTTTGGATCTTCAATGAGTTTCGCCTTCTGTGCCTCGGCTCCTCCTATGGAAAGCCTCTTAAATACAAAGCAACTTATGTTGATGGTCAATTATAGGAACATAGCCTCTTAAAATCTTGACTTTATTATCTTTTGTATTTAATTTATATTTTTACATTCGGATCTTAAGAAAAAAGGTAAGCAAAGAGACATGGAGCAAGATTTGTGATGGCATGTTACTGCATACAAGTACAACTAAAGTACTGATTTATGTAGATAACAATCTTTCACATTATAATATATGACATATAAAATTTAAACTGGTTTATGTAGACTGTAGATCAGGTAAAATATATGGAGCTAAAAATAATCCAAAATCCAACTAAAGAAACCTCATAACCTTGAAAGATGAATCCACGCTTTATCTGACCCAAAATAATTGATGATAAACTTTCACCTACAAAATTTAAAAGATAAAATAAGGAGCTTTTGTCATTCAATGATACATAATAGTAGATCATAGATATTATGATGAAAGTATGTCAACAGTTGTAGTACATTTTGTTGCACCATAATAGTAGGAACAGTGGTATGATGAATTTGCATCATGTTTAAGTTGGTAATATTGTTCAGTGATTGAGAAGAATGTAATGCTTATTTTAAATAAATAACAAAAATTCATATCACTAACTAATTAAATTTGATACTTAAACAATACTGTTATAATAGCAACCTTTTTTTAAAGAATGCTAGAAAAGATTGCATTTTAATTATTGTAGGAAATATCTAACAAAAATCTATACAACTATAAAAGGGTCTTAGTATGTAGTTCTATTTCCATAAAGTCTCCAAATGAGATCACAAATAACACCCAAAAAAGAGTGAATGCGTCCTCATACACCATTAACGATGGTAAAGAACACAAAAAAGGTACTTGATATGTGTAATGCTTCACATGTATAAGTGGCCTTGCATGTCTTGTAAAGCTTCAAAACATAACAAAAAATCTTGGGCACATCCTCTATGACTATGTAAAAGGAAACATCATATTTCCAGTGATTGAGAGAAAACAATGTTTCAGTAAGACTATAGTTGACTAATCCATTTATTGCATCAGTCCTGTGCATTTTCAACAAATACCAAATCATTTGAAAGACTTATAAGCTATATCATCAATTTTATATTATCTTTGGAATTTCCCAAATGTAGACAAATTAGAAATAGAATAAATGCGATAAATCTAAACAAAATCAATGTAGTTGGTTTGTATATAAGCTGATACAATCAAATTAATAGAAAGGGTACAACCCAAAATAGCTAAAATTAAGAGATCAATCTGAAATCAAATTAAAAATAGGAACCTGCGTTAAAGCATTTAGGGCTTCAATTCATCTAGTCTTTGATTGTTGGTTGTTCTCTTTCGATGAACTTCGTGATGATGCAAAATTTTCGTCGACTTAGATTATCGAGATGAATGACTGCTTTTCCATAATTTATGCCTTTTCTTCTAGATCCGCTTGATTCTACAGCAGTTGATCATCCAAGATAAATGAGATGTTCTGTTGTGGCGATGGTGAAGATCTGTCTTGTATTTACGGAAGATTTTCGAATTATTTGGGTAGAAATTATGCAAAGGGAGGGTGAGGAGGAAATGTCTTTGTTGCAGTTTTAGATGCGAGTTTAGCTGGTAAGGACGTGGAGAAGAATAATTACAAATATGACCACAAATAAGGCATAAATCGAGAAGGATAAATAAGACATTTCAAAAGCTTCAAAATGGGTTATTCCTATTATATATAGATATTATCCATACTTTGTTCTTGTAGAATCCAACATTAAATATTATAGGATTATTGATTTAGTGTTCCATAATCATTCTCTCAACTTCCATTGAACTTTGTCTATCCTTTTCAAAACATAAGCTGGGTTTCTTTTAAGGATGATCAACCTTCATTCACAGATCTTAGTCCCGTTTCCTTTGATTTTATAGAAACCATTGCCTTTAGAAAACACTTTATGAGTGGATCAGCCAAGTTTTTTGTGTTTCTATGTAATCAACAGTTATTACCCCAGTTTTCAGTAACTATCTTATCATTTGATGTCTTAGACTCACATGTCTAGACTTCCCACTGTATGTCTTATTAGACACATTGTATATTGTAGCCTGATTATCACATTTAATCAAGACTGCTGGAGATGGCTTCTTCCATAATGGTATTTCTATTAATAAATTCTTAAACCATTCCGCTTCCTTACAAGCATCTGCTAATGTAATCAACTCTGAAAACATTCTTGAGTCACATGTTTCTTGAAAACCCAAGGCACAGCAGCACCTCCAAATGTAAAGATCCATCCAGTTGTAGACTTGAATTTTGATTCTACATTGTTTCAGGTTGCATCACTATATCCTTCTATTATATCAGGATATCCTTTTTAAGATAAACTATAGGTAAGGTTCCTTTCAAATAAGCTAAAACTCTAGAAATAGCTTTTCAATGTTCGAAACATGGATTACTCATAAATTGACATAACATGCTTATAGCATGTGCTATGTCTGGTCTAGTGCAATACATAGCATACATAAGACTCACAATAATACTATAATACTCAAGTTGAGAAATGGTATGTCCAATATTCTTTCCTAATTTAATACTAGGATCTAAAGGAGTAGGTGCTGGTTTGTCATTATAATGACCATACTTTTGGAGGAACTTCTCAATGTAATGAGATTGAGTTAGCAACAACCCCCTCTTTCCTAATAATTTTAATTCCCAGAATTACGTCAGCTTCTTCTAGATCTTTCATATCAAATATAGTAGATAGAAACTTCTTAGTTTAATTCGCACATGATATATTGGAACCAAATATTAGCGTGTGATCAACGTATAAACATATTATAACAAATCGTTATTGTCTGATTTGCTATAAATACATTTATCAGCATCATTAACAATAAATCCATATGACAATGTTATTTTATCAAACTTCTCATGCCATTGCATGAGAGATTGCTTCAGGTCATAAAGAGACTGTACTAATTTGCAAACTTTCTTTTCTTGGACTGGGGTTTTGAAACCTTCAGGTTGTTCCATATATATCTATTCTTCTAAATCTCCATTTGGAAACGCAATCTTTATCTCCATTTGATGTATGACCAATTTATGAATTGATGCAAGTGCTATTAAACAATGTATAGAAGGTATGCAAGCAACTGGGGCATATGTATCAAAATAATCTACTCCAGGTCTTTGCTTATATCCCTTAGCAACTAATCTGGCTTTAAACTTATCAATGGATTCATTTGTATTCAACTTTTTCTTAAATATCCATTTGCATCCTACAGGTTTAGCACCGAAAGGTAAATCAGTTAAAACCCAAGTTTGGTATAACAATATGGAATTTATTTCATCATTAATAGCTTCTTTCCAGAATATTGAATCTCTAGAACTCATAGCCTCAAAATAAGCTTTGGGGTCATCATCGACGTTCATGACATATCTAGTCACATTAAGGACTTCGTCCTTACTGCCTTCTATAAGATATTTAATGAAGTCATGACCATAGTCATTCTCTATTCTTTTTGTTTTACTTCTCCTTTGTTCCGTATTATTATTTGGTATTGATACTTCCGTGCTATTTTGAGCAGGAGCATAGTCATCGTCATTGATATCATCAATTGTATTAGGTTTTGGACTAGATCATCTCAATGGAATCTCAACAGTATGATTTTCAAAGAATTCTACATCTAGGGATTCTATAACTTCTAAGGTGTCAAGTATTAGGAATCTATAAGTTATACTATTAAGTGAATGTCCTATGAAAATACATTTAAATGCCCTATTTTCTAACTTTGGTCGTTTAGGGTATGCTTTACTAACATATGCTAAACAACCCCAAACTTTAAGTCTTGTAAGATTCGGTTTCCTATTAAACCATAATTCATAAGGGGAAATATTATTCTTTTTCAGTGGTACTCTATTTAAGATATAACATGCAGATAACATAACATCACCCCATAGGTTATAAGGTAAATTTGAACTTATGAGCATGACATTAACCATTTCTACTAAAGTTCTATTTTTCCTTTCAACAATACCATTTTGTTGTGGTGTATATGAGGTAGTGCATTGGTGAACTAAACCGTGTTGTTTACAAAATATGGTGAATTCATTTGATAAATATTCACCACGTCGGTCTGAATGTAATACTTTTATTTTAACTCCTAATTGTGTTTCGACCTCTACTTTGTAAATTTTAAATTTATCAAAGGCCTCATCTTTAGTTTTCACTAGATAGACATATGCATATCTAGTATAATCATCAATAAATGTTATATAGTATTGGTTACCACCATAGGTAGTATGATTCTTTATGTCTACCACATCACTATATACTAAATCAAGCAAGCCAGTTTTCACCATCAAACAGCTCCAATCGCGTTAAGTGCCGATTCATGACTTGAAGAGCATTGAGATTGATTGAACTCGAACCATCCATGGTTGAGATATTGCCTAAAAGATTGTTGGATATTTGTATCGATGATTCGAGAAAGATGAAGATTATAACTACTGTACTTCTGACTTCAAGGATCTAGTGTGTTGATTTATTTAGACAATAGTTCAACCCAACAGGTACAAACTGGTTATTGAACTATAGACTTCAGGATTCAATGAAGCCTTGAAGCAGCGTAATCGGATTCAAAACTTGTACGATTTTGATCAGACCAAGAATACTCAAATTTGATTTATGATGATGCAATTTAGTAGAGAACAGAATGAAGAAGAAGAAAACTCATCTGCAACGTTTCTGCGTTTGCAGTACCTTTCTGGCGTCGCAAATTGTGGTGAAAAGCAGTGTTCCGCAACACTTTCAAAGCGTCGTAGATCTGGAGGAAGAAGAATGAGATAGAAAGAAAAGAGGATATTTTTTCTGATGGTTCCTGGGCATCACTATTTATAGTAGTAAGGAAGTGTCCATTCATCAAGCGTCGCATCCTTTCCAACAGTCCGAAACCATTACAAACGGTTTCGCCTTTTCGCAACGGTTTTAAACTGTTACTAAAAGGTCGCGTCCATTCATTCAAATGACGCGTCAACTCAAATTCTGGATCCGTCCTGTTAAGATAAATTAATTCTGAACCCGATCTGGTCGGCTGGACGGCGGTGGCGGCGCGCATGTGGTGGTGCTGCATAACTTCCCTCCTTACATCAATGCAAAACTTTGCATGCCCATAAGGTCCAATATTCCTCAGAGAAATCCATATATAAATTAATATATTCTCTTAATTTCCTAGATATGGGACTATTCATCCCTCTTCATCCTTCTTCTTCCACTTCTTCCCTCTTCAAAAACAAACTTAAACTCAAAACTATTTTAAAAATTTCCAACATCAAATTGTGAAGAATTAAATTGAAATTTCGTTTGAAATCATTGAAGGGCGCTCTTCTTTGAGTGAAATTTCTCCAGATATTAAGTGACGATGGACCAGTCATCGGAGACTGATACACCGATGAAGCTATCTTCCTTGCCTGCACGCGCGTGTCTCAGTGTTCGAGTGTGCATTAGTGTATGTATGCGCGTCAGTGTGGCTGTATGTGTATAGCGCGAGTGTGTTCTTGTGGATGGGTATTCACTGCTGTATTTAGGCTAATATTAAGCCGCGTGAGTAATTTGCACGTATATGCACTAGTGTGTGCATGTTTGTATTCCAATAGGTGTTTGTGCATTGTGATGGGTTTGGGTGAATCTGATGTGTTTGTGAGTATATATGGCAGTATGTGCGTGCATTGTTAGTGTGTTGTGTGCTGACATGTGTGTAAGTGCCGTGTTGAGTGTTTAAATATTACTGTGTGCATGAGAGTAGCAGGGTAGTGAGTGAGTGACCATGTTTTGGTAGCGTAGATTATGTATGCTTATATATATATAAATATATGGGTGTGGTATATACAGGTGTCGAGACTGTATGGATGCATTATTTTATTATATATATGTGTTGCTGGGGGTATATTGTGTGCAGGAAGGTGTGTGTACATACATTCATGCCATGACTTATTAATGCCTGAGTGTGGAAACTAGTATGTATGTATGGTGTAAGATAAACTATAAATGAAAAGTAGGTAATTGATACTACAGTACTGTATATCAATATGTATTTAATAGTGAAAATTTTGTTTCATGCATTCTCAGATCTAGGCAAATGTGTATGAATGATGGCAATTCTATTTATATATAAGCAAGTTTCAGTGATCTATCATTAAAATATAAAAATGCGATTATGTGTTAAAGATTATTAACTTAATAAAGTGAATTTATAAATGTTATTTAATATAAGGAAATTTTACATGTTTCTTAATTGATATTTTATGGTTATTAAGGTGTGTTTTATGGATATTAACTCCACTAGTATGTTCTATTTGCTACAACTATGTCAACCATTTGGATTACCTTTATTTCGCTGGTAATTGATAAAGCAGTACAAATATGTAAATTATTATGTTCAATTCTAGGGACCCACTATTTGATATGCTAGCGCTAGTGCTACACAGTAGAATTTGTGGAAAGCCATTTTTACTATATCCTTCAACGCATTAATGATATAGATACATCTTTACTATCATATTATTAGTGAGTTCAATATCAATAGCAGAGAAGCCTTCACCAATTTTGAAAATGAATAGTCCCATTTTTTTCCTACTTCTGTTTGTCTCTTCCAACTTCATTTTATCACTTTTACTCACTTTTACTTATTTGTTCACCGAACGATTCTTCATTTCCCTTTTTCTAACAAAAATCCTACTTGCTCGAATCCTAACCTGAATTTAATCCATAAATTCTCATTTCATCTTTTTTTTTGTTTTTGAAATGGTACTTTATATACAACATATCATTGTGACAACATATCACATGTCAATAAACATTCGAATCACGCTAGGCAAGTTTCGAACTTGTGACCTCTCACACCAAAGCCACATCACTTAACCACTGGGACAACGGTGCTTGTCTTCATCTTCTCTCTTCCTTCTACATCTTTTTCGTTTCTCTATACTCACATTTTTTTGTTCCATGGATTTGCAGTATTATTATAATTTGTTGTTCTTTCTCCGTTCCTATCTAAAGTTAGCTTGATTTATCTTTGATAAATCTCAGATCCATTAAGGAAACTCAAGATCTTCTCTATGAAAGCCCTAATCGTCACCGCGTCCATACTATTAGGATGAGATATATAAGAGAAACGAAAAAGAAAAATTCTCACGAAGTAGGAGCAGAAGAAGAGACTTACAGTTTCAAGCCTTCCAATTGATGTTTTCAGCTTTTGGTTTGCAACTAATAAGGTATATTCAATTATTGAAATAGTAGTAGATTATTGTTCAAATTGCATAGGTGTAGGCTTAATAAGAAAGTCCAGTCGATTGCTTTCTAGCGATGTACACCTATAAAAATAAGTATTACTGTCTGTTCATAACAATCATTTCTGTCTTTGGATAGTCTAATAATCATAAAGTTAAAATTCCACTTAGCATATTGTCTTTTCATAACAATTTTACAATATCTTACACTAAATTCAATGGTTGGTGATTAGTTTGTTAAAAAAGTCATGTTTTGAATCTTATATGTGATGTTGTATAGGTTTTCCTTGAAGACTTTACCTACATCGTTTTGGATTAGCTGTGTATGAAGAGTGCATTAATCATGTCACTCCGACCAATAATATTCATAATAATTGCTAGAGTAGTTTTATAACCAATGCTTGGAGGTTGAGATGTCATTCGAAGAGTTATTAGTACTTTACTACATTAGGAAAATCAATGGCATTTACAATCGTAAGTTATATAAAATCATTCAAGAGGCAGGCTTTTCATTTTTATTTTTGTAATTTGTATTGTCTATCTTCATTTTTCTCTGAACTTCTATATTTTACATGGTCATGCATAATTTAATCCACTTTTTCTCATATTCAACCCTTTCGATTTAATATATATATATATATATATATATATATATATATATATATGTTTACCAGTTTTTGATCTTTTTTTATCTAATTATCTTTAATAGTTGCATACATTTCTTTGCCTTTTTGCTACATCACTGATACTCCCAAGTGTATGTATATTACTGTGTTCCTCATATTGATAATTTAATCCAATAATAATTTATTTCAACCAAACCTTCAAAATCGCATTTGGACATCGCTTTATGATAATTCCAGTTTTAGGTCTTCCACTCATCTACGTTATCGTATATTTTTCATCCACGTGTTGTTTCTTTGGCACATTGGCCGCTATCATTTAAATATATCTCGTATTAATATAACTAAAGGATATTAACTTTTTGATCTTATATGCTTAAACAGGGAACACAATGCAATCTTCAAAAAATCAAATTTTATGATAACTCATTATTCTCGAACTTCCACTAATTAGATGGCATTGCTGGATCTTTTTTCCACGCACAGGGTGGGTGTTTTAGTTTTATTTCATACCTGAACCGTGCAGACTTCACGATAAACGCTGCTAGGTTCAAATATGCTAAAAACTTTATGCTTAAATAAATAATCCATTTTTTTGTCAAAAACAATAACTGATGGATTCAAATACATGTCCGTGAAATTGTAAAGAGTGTCATATTTTATCTCATAATGATTTAGCAATACTACTTTGTTTGTATGAGAATATAATGCAATGTTTTAATCATTATATTGTTAAAAACTGAATTGTGTTTTGCTACAATTTAATTTGAACCTTTGTAGGCTTTCAAAAGTTGTTCTAAATATAATTGTAACATTGTGAGGATTATTAAAGATAAACAAGTGTACCACGTACTTGGATATCTTATAAGCAGGTTAATCATTTTACCTTCTAATGCTTTTTCCTAATGAATATTTAAGTTGAATCAAAATAAAAGTCTTGCTGTCTTTTGATATGCAAGTGCATATTCAGACCAGAGATTGAAAATTACTAAGCATGTCTATTGATGGTAATGTTTGAATGCAATATTGATATTGTAGTACGAAATTTTGATTGATAAATATATGTAAGAGAAACATCGTCTTACAGACCAATCGTCAATTAAAAATTGTATACCTGTTATGAAGTATAGGATCCACTATTAGGACAACCGGTTCAAACAACATGAGCTAAGATTCTGAAGCCGTTGAACCATTTTTCTTCCCATTAATGAAATTGCAGGGTTTTTTTTTGCTGTTCCTAAAGATTCCAATAAAACATTATTTCAAAAGAATACACATCTTCTATTTTTATCTTAATTTGCTCCCAATAAGAGCAAGCTATTTCTGAATATTTGCTGTGTTTCAGGCACAAATCCGATCCTGTCAACTACTGTCCATTCGAGGCCATTACAACTAGGTAAAAAGTTTAATTTTTACATGTAGGAAATACATATACATTGTAAGTTATCATTAGGTCTGGATTAAAGTTGTTTAGCACGTTATTTTAGTTTATCTATATAAACACATTTAGAAATGAATTAGCAAATTGACTTATCAAAAAATGCATCTTTAAGAAACTTCTTAGATGAACACCATATCAATATGCCTTTTTCTTCTGTGATTATACATATTTTCACATGTAACACTCCATGTATGCCCTTATCTTACATGCTCGATTTATGTTCACACATGCAGTTGCTACCTTCAGACAACCATAAAATTAAATTTATGCCCAAGACAAAAAAATATGTCCTTTATTCCATTAACCATGTCCTATACGCATAATTTTTTTTAATATCTACAGGTTTTGCATGCCAATGCATGACCATCCGTAACCTAGGCTTTTGTTTTTTGTGCTTTCTAAATTGCAGATGTATAGAAATATATCCGTTCATTCCTGCTTTTTCATATTACTTTTATTTTTTAATAAAAAAAATGAAATACACTGTTATTTTCTTTCTGCTGAGTTGTTAAAGCATTCTTTGCTGCTGCCACTATTACTGACTTTAACATGATTAAATTGCAGGAAAACAAACCAGACCAACTGACTAGACTGCTTACATTTGTGGCCAAAGAAAAAGCATGGATCCTTCAAAATAGGATTAATGTTTGTTGTTTACCCAGGTAAGGAAACCTTCTTTGTCTTTTCTCGCTGATATTCTTTAGATACGCATGTTTATAATGTCGTATGCTTGCTTAATCATTATGATTTTCAATGGGTTTTGAAGCAATTACAGTCTTCTGTTTTGGATATTTAGTGTTGATATTTATTGGTTTTTTTACTTTAACTAGATACTGTAAGCATAATTATAACATTGTATGTTTTCTTAATCATTATTACCTTTAATAGGTTTTGAAGCTATTGTTGTCTTCTATTTCAGATATTTAAAATTGTTGAGATTTATTGATTTTTTTCTTTAAATAGATAAAGACATAAATTAACATTTGCATGTCTAGATATTAGCTTAGTCAATTCTTCTTTGAATTTTCAAGTTTATTAATATTATTGAAGATTTTTTTAGCATACTTGCAAGTTTGAATGTTATCACATCCAACAATTTTAGTTACTTTATAATAGACATGATAGGTAGTTAAGTGGTAAATGATTGTTTTACTTGATTTTTTATTCAACCTGTGCACCTATATGGCAAACAATAATAACGAAGGAACTGGCAGGTCATAACCAGTTGCTTCATTCCACCCTTTTTATACACTTTTTTCAAGCTGCTTCTTTTAAATTGTCATTTGAGATGTGAGATATGTTAATATAGATCAAAATTGTTCTTTAGTAATTTTTGTACGAATTTGATTAAGACTTGCGAGTTTCTTTGATATATGCTATTAAAAAGAGATTAAAAAACTTAATTTACTGCTATTTCATGTTATTCTAAAATACTTATGCTTATTAATTAAATAATATTTCTATTGTGTAAATAGCCATTTAACCAAACCTATTGCCATTTAACCGAACTTATTGCGTGATTTTAGCTTCGTGCCCATGAAACTTTGAACAACTTCAAACTTTGATAGAACAATTTGTAACATGGATTGCAAAAATATTCTCATGTCAAAAGGCTAAGGCTAAGAAGAAAAGAATATCAATTGAAATACTTCAAACTGTTTGATAAATATACCAAAATGCTCCATTTTAACATTTGTTCTTTTTAAAGTTCAAATCAAGAAAAATATGCGTAAAAGGGTAAAAAATGTTACTGTTAAAGCAAGTCAAACATTTTCTCAAAACAACGACATCAACAACTATTATATCAAAGAAAATAAATGAAACAATATATAATGAAATTGCAAAAAAATGTAATTGCACTCCATACGCGTAGTATGGATCCGTGAAAAATGGATTGCAAGAGCTGGTTTATTTGAGGCTTAAGATGACCAAACTATTACTTTTACCTAAAAACACGTAGTTATACCACTCTAAAAGGGCTGTCTTTACGTAATAGGTACTTTTTTGATTTATGATTTCACTGTTAATGTTAGAATCTTCACCACATTCTTATATTCTTCTAGGATAGCTAATTTATCTTATAATGTTTACTAACTTCTTATACTTAAAGTGTAATAGCCATTGTTTTTTATTATTATGTATATCAACTGTTTGAATTACTTCATTGTAACTTAGTTTATACATAGGTTAAATATAGTTGAATGTGCTGTGTACTTACAAGGCCATAGGGACACAATCAATACATAGGTTTAATTAGGTACTGTTATTTCTATTTTGTAGTTGAAGCCATGTAATTATCATTGTTGACACTAATTCATGCAATTAACAGAAATGAACAATGATCACAGTAATTTGTGGTAGTTTAGTAACGCATTCAATAAAAAGTATCTACTACCTATTACGCGCATTGAGAAAAAAACATTTCTATCAATATTTCACTATTTCTTCTGCCATGCATAGTTTTCAAGTTTCTGACTGTCATTGCTTACTAAAATAAAATATATAAATCAAATATTTATAAATAGTTTCTGCTAAGTAATAGGTACATAGGTCGCACACATTTAGTACAAAGGTTACAACCACTTAAAATATAAATCCTGTACCTATCTGTGTCTGGATATATTATAGTAGTTTGTTCTTTACATTATCTTCCATGGAACTTTCTTTAACATTGTGCATTTTGTTCAATCACAGCAAAAATAGGTACAAGAAAACAAAGTCTTTACGTCACACCTATTGAGCTATGGATGCTACTTGCTTTCCTTGTAGAAGATGTATTATACTCTGTTGTGTAACGACGGTCGGACCAAGCTCCCCATCTCTCGTATGTGGCGTACGCATATGGGTTGGCACACACTTTGTTGTAACAAAAGGAATCCCTGATGTTACATGCCTACCAACCCATATTTATACACCACTTTTCCATATTATTTAGCGATGTGGGACTTTTCTCCAATCCAAACCGTCGTTCCTCCATTAAACATGCGAGACAACCCTAACAGTCTCCCCCTTGACTCGCATCCCTTTGCGGTAACCTTTGAGAGTACTGCTGTGTCTGCATGGCCTAGTCCGTAACCATCGGCTCTGATACCACTGTTGTGTAACGACAGCCGGAACAAGCTCCCCATCTCCAGCATATGGCGTACGCATATGGGTTGGCACACACATTGTTGTAACAAAAGGAATCTCTAATGTTACGTGCCTACCAACCCATATTTATATATCACTTCTCCATGTTATTTAGCAATGTGGGACTTTTTCCAATACAAACCGTCGTTCCTCCATTAAACATGCGAGACAACCCTAACAGTCTCCCCCTTGACTCGCATCCATTTGCGGTAACCTTTGAGAGTACTGCAGTGTCTGCATGGCCCAGTCCGTAACCATCGGCTCCGATACCACTGTTATGTAACGACGGTCGGAACAAAGATCCCCACCTCTCGCACGTGGCGTATGCATATGGGTCAGCACACACTTTGTTGTAACAAAAGGAATCCCCATATTTACATGCATACCAACCCATATTTATACACCACTTTTCCATATTATTTAGCGATGTGGGACTTTTCTCCAATCCAAACCGTCGTTCCTCCATTAAACATGCGAGACAACCCTAACATACTCTACGTCGTGGTTGTATACTTTTAGCATTTCAACAATTCCATCACATGATCATATATGTGCTGCCATTTTTTACTGCAGTTATTCAAATGATGATGGATTATATTTTTTTAATTTGTTCAGTTTGTCTCTGTTCATTGTACTTAATTGTCAGAATTATAAATAGCAGGCACCATGGTTTACCGACTAGCTTTTTGCACTGTTATTAGTTTGAATTTTTTTTGCAATTTCATAAAGGTTAGTTCTGATATCATGGTTGATCATACTAATTTTTCATTAAATAGCTACTAATATATCATTGCAATATCTATTAGTTAATAGCTATATATTGGAGTGACAACGTGATGGATTTAGTTTGCAGTTAAATTCCATGGGGTGTGATTGGTATAAAGTTTATATATTGTTCTTAATCACGTGAAGTGTATACGTAGCACATTGTTAATTGTATATCTATTTTTATGGATATATCCAGTTGTGTATAGGATGATATGTACAAAAATGAGAAAAATCTTTTGTTTTAATAATAAACTCCATTCACGAACTCTTTGGCTACAATATTCTTTTTAATAATGTTCGAGGATTCAAAATCATAGCACCGAACAAATTATGTGATGAACTCCGTGTGCGTAGCACGGGTTCACACTAGTGTATTATTAAAATCAAAGTAGCAGAGCATGACACCATATATTGTATTTTTTGATGAAAATATTGTTCATCATTATTGATTGTAGATTATTACGGTCACATGATTTTTTTCATATTATTATGAATATGTATGTCAACATAGAGACTTAGCTACCGTTCGAACACGTCCGACGCAGCGAACGCGGAACTCACCGGCTTGCCTAGTATGGGTGATCCGTTGTTGGGGAGCCGTTTGCGTCCCGACGCGACGTGGACGCGAACGACTTCCCACAACGGTTTACCCGAAATGCCTCTCCTATATATTCCCTACTTTCTTCCTCTTCTTTATCATCTCATTCTACTCTTTTCTCTCCTACTTTCTTCATCCATAATGTCAGATCCAAATGAAAAAAGAGATGATTCTGGTTTTGAAGATTTGCAAGAAATTTCGTTCCTTAGACTATATTATGCCACACGTGGACCTCAAACGGGTCAAATACATGATTCTGAAGTTACTCATATTTGTTGGGTTAATGATATGCTTGCAGGCCATGCGGAATGGTGTCAACGAAATTTTCGAATAAAGAGGCTTTGTTTTATGTCGTTGTTTGAGCAGTTGGAAAGTTATGATTTGCAGCCGGCGGCACACGTTACAGTTTGAGAGATGGTAGTCATCTTTCTATATACAATCGCTTTGGCTATCTCTGTACGGCAGGTTGCTAAAAAATTTCAACGATCACTTAACACAGTTAGCCATTATTTTCATAAAGTTTTGGATTTTGTTTTATCAATGTCTGT
Organism: Allium cepa; assembly: GCA_030765085.1. Lineage (NCBI taxonomy): Eukaryota > Viridiplantae > Streptophyta > Magnoliopsida > Asparagales > Amaryllidaceae > Allium > Allium cepa. Next base: position 111,118,732 of record CM060945.1, on the reverse strand, counting down.
GGACATTATTAGGTCGATAGATCCTCAATTTAATAGAATTCCAAAACAAATCAGTTCATCACCATGATATTACCATTCTTTAGAAATTATATTGGAGCTATTGATGGTACACATGTAATGGCTCATGTTCCTCAAGCGAATATGCAACAATTTGTAGGACGTAAGGTGCTCCTACATAGAATATAGTGGATGCATGCACCTTTGACTTAACATTACGTTCGTAAGGGCAGGGTGGGAAGGAACTGCTCACGATGCTAAAATCTTTTGTGAAGTTGTAAATACTTCCAGTTTGAATTTTCCACATCCGCCAAGAAGAAAATATTATTTAGCGGATTCAGGGTATCAACTAATTGAAGAATACTTACCTCCTTATCGCTGTTTAAGATACCATATTATAGATTTTAATGATACACAGAACCAAAATCAAAAAATAAAGTTTTCAACTACTATCATTTGAGTTTGTGTATGGCAGTCGGAAGAACTTTTGGAATTTGAAAGAAAAATTTTTGCAATCTTACATAACATGCCAATGTACCCTTATAATGTTCAGGTACAAATTGTCACTGCTACAATGGCTATTCACAATTTCATACGAAGGTACAACATCGAAGATCCTGATTTTATGGCATATGACGATAATCTGGATTTGGTGCCCGAAGAATATCTGGAAGAGTATTATAGCATTCGAAACCGTGGAAATAATGATCGTGAACAAGTTTTAAAAAATGCAACAACAACTGATATGGCATTAGTTCGAGATACCATATGAAATGAACTAGTTGCTGCTGGGTTACGTTAAGAATTTTCTGTATTTTTTATTATGCATTCTTCATTCTGTAGTTTGTATTTGTAGATTCTACTTTATATTTCGTATTTTGCATTCTGCATTTTGAATTCTAAATTATGTATTCAGTGTTATGTATTCTATATTTTGTATTCAGTATATATCTATTTTATTTAAAAATAATTAACACAAGTAAAGTAATAGTATATATAATAATTTTGCCCCTTTCGCCTCGCCCCTTTCGTAAAAAGAACGCATTCCCCTTTCGTGAACTTATCCCTTTCCCGACCCCTTTCATTTTCCCCTTTAGTTTAAAAAAAGAACACACCCTTTCCGTAAAATGGCCAATGCCGCTACACATCAAAATCCATAGAAAGAAGACCGATACTGCCTCCTCTTCGCTCATCCTGCCTATAATGTACCGTTCTTTTTGGAAAATGGCCAGTCAACGTTGGTGTCTATGTCTGACGTGTTCGATGCATTAGACAGGTCAAGCGTGGGCTCCACGCCGCTGCTCAGTTCAAATGAACGTTTCGCGTCAGACGCGTCGGACACCGTTTGACGCGAACGGTTCGTTTCCAACCACCATATACCCATTAACTCACTATATACACTATTCCATTTCTCCACTAAATCACCAACAAAGAAACCAAAAAATCCGAAAATTTAACAATTTCTACAAGATTCGTCGTCGACTTTTTCAGGTAAATTTTTTTATATTTTCATATTATTATCTACTATATATATATTTTTCATATTTTTTTGAATTATTTTTTTCAGAATGTCTAGCCACTCTACTTCTTCTTCTACCAGAATCATCGTCGACTGAAATGCCGACAGGAAAAATGTGTTCATCGATGTTTGTTTCGAAAACATTGATACGCGTGCCCACCGTATTGATAGTGGTATGAAGATATCATAGTCCTGTTCAACTGGTGTGGATTACAACTCTGGACAAATGAAAAACAAGTTCGATAATTTAAAACATGAGTGGAGTCCATGAAACAAGCTGCTACAGATTCCACGTGGCTATTGGAACGAAGAACATGACACGGTTAGTGGATCCAACGAGTGGTGGGATACAACTACAATAAGGTACCGCAAATACAAACATTCCTTTCCTGCTCGTTTTAGGTAGTTGGACGTGAATTTTAATGAATGCATCCAAACCAACAAATGTCAGTTCATAATTCCACCAAATCCACCTGTTTTGCTACAGTTCGATGCACAACTTTATGGCGACTATCGTAGGGGTGATGCTGTGGAGATCTCCAGTCATAAAGCACCTAGACAGCAATGGCCCGCTAGTGGTCCTTCTAGGTCCGTTGGAAGTTCTTCGCACGATCTTAATCTTGCTAGATGCATGGAAGCAAAGTAGGAGGATGACGATTATAAAAAAAAGAAGGTCGCGATTTGTTTGGATGAGTATGATAGCAGAGGTTTCAATCCTTTGCATGCCCTGCTGGACAACCCGAGTAGGTTAAAAAGACTGTCATTTATCTTGTTGCCTAGTTGAGAATGAGAATATAGTTTGTTTTATCTGTATTTTATTTTATTCATTTAGATACTTTTATTTCTGCATTTGTATTATGAATTCTGAACTGTGAATTTTTATTTCTGCATTTGTATTCAGTATTCTGTATATAAAAATAATTAATGTGAATAAAATAATAACATAAAAAGACAACAAAATAATAACTTTACCCCTTTCGTAAAAAAAACACATCCCCTTTCGCGAACTTACCCCTTTCCCAGCACCTTTCGTTTGCCCCTTTCATTTGCCCCTTTCGGTTCAAAAAAGAATACACCCTTAGGTACCGTTCTTTTCGTGGACCAGGCAGTTAAATTTTGCGTGTCGACGCAGGCCCCCACTCCCAGCCCAGTTTGCACGAACAGTTCAAAATGAAGCTTTCGTAGCCTGGTTTGTTTCCTTCCCTATTTTACACCCGCTACCCCTTCTCCATGCCTCTTCCGTGTGCAAAAAAGAACGCATTCCCATTTCGCAAACCAACCCCTTTCTCTTCCCCTTTCCCGTGTCCATTTCGTTTTCCCCTTTTGGTTCAAAAAGAACACATCCTTAAAAACATGGCAATGAAGACATTTCTACTAAAACTACATAAATATTGTGTTCGGTATGTGATGATAATTATGATATTATTTGATTAAAATGACTTATTTAATGTATTTAATAAGTATTTAGCTACCACTTATTTTTATTAAAATTTGAGAAATTAATCATTTATTATAAATACACCATTGAGGCTTTTTCTTGTTAATTCATGTATATCAATTCATTATTCATTTATACATACTTGTTTTCTTTTAGGGGATAGAATCGTGTGAATGATTATTATTAAGAATTGATTTAGTTATCTATAATCATATTTAGTTTAGATAATCCATTTCATAGTTTTCCTGTTTAATCTTTAACGTACATTGATTAAGAATATATTGAATAATTTTTATGTGAAATTTTTATATAGTTTTAAATCTATTTTGAAATATGTATCCATTATCCATCTCTTAATATTTATTTTGTTAAATAAAATTATATGTTGTAAATGATTCATTCGTAAGTATTGACTTCCTTATTTATATTTATTAAAATGATCTATTTTTTTATCTTCAATTCCGATATTTCTTTGCTTGTTTAATTGTAGGATAAATTTTCTATTTAGGCCAATTTTACTAAGTTATTACAAATTTAGGCCGGTTGGGAAACTATTTACAAAATAGGTCAGTTTTGGCCACATCAGTGGCCACGTGTACAGGCGGCATTTAACCCGCGTGTGGTGGATACACAATCCATTGGCTTGATCCACTTGGCTACATCTGCCCCTTATATAGCTAAAGATTTTCTCTTTTTACCATTCATTAATATTGCATTTTTTCTTACCTTCATACTTAGATCGATCTATTGGACATAGAATGCCAATCTTTAAAATGTAAAAAAGAAGTCATCAGCTGTGGCGCATTCACTAAAAAACACAATTCACATGTGCTGGCGGCATTTTAAATTCCGCTAGTACACGTTTTCTTACAAAACGTAGGTAGCGGCATTTGGGATGCCAAAGTTTACGGCATTTCAAATGACGCACTGTTGTACCTACTAAGCCAGGCTCTCCTTTTCATTTCTAAATCCAGCCTCAAAAACTCAAATCTTTAAAATACCAAAATCTAAAATGTTTTCCCAAACTAAGGACTGTAGAATTTATATTATAGTTAAATCTTGATCGAAAGTAGATATAGTTGAGGAGCAACACCTATTTCTTCCACTTGAACAATTTTGGTATGTTATTTTGTAAATCCTAGTATTTTTTTGCGTTTCTGTTATCATATGCCGCTTGGTAATTTATGAAAGTAGTAAAAAAAGTCGATTAATTAAAATGGAAAACGACTTCCAAGTGTGTGCCAACGATTTGTTATTCTAATAGTTAAATGGTTATTGACGAACTTAATTGTGGTAAATGTGTTGGTAGATCGTGTAAACCGACGAAAGTATCGAAAGTTTGTACTTTGACGTAGTTAAAAGAATCGATTTATAAAGGACTAAGATAAAATCCGATGAATTTGACATAGACTTAGTGTGTAGCTGGCCCATAGATTCAGGATCGAAAGCCATTAAAATAGTTGACGATGACGATGTGGAGCTAATGTTTTCAGCGACATCAAAATCGATAGAGCTATTTGCTGGGAAAAGTAGGCGGTTGCAAGAAGAAAAACTGGTACGAGAATGAGTAGTTAACAGTGTAACCGAAGACTACCATAGAATGTTTGAGCTAGTAAGTATTAGTCATGGAATTGCATCTTCGAGTTTTAGTAATCCTCCTATGACAGCGATTTACGATGAATAACAATCCCTTTTTGGATAGCCGCCATGTATGATTTATCACTAAGGCATTCAGTATAACTATCCATATCCATGTCAAGGCAGCTTTTTACATTTGCTTGGAAGGTGAAATATTTATTTATAATTTTTATGTCATATTTCAGTGTAAGTTATACAATAGTTGAAAGTTTTGTCATTCTATATGCAGCTATCTTCCTTACCGACCAACACCGTCAAGTAGCGCTGAACCGTCAAATTGTCATATGTCTCTTTATATGTATCTAACTTAATCTAAGTTAAATGATATAAGTCAGAGGTATTGTTAAGAATAAGCTAACTTTGTTAGCTATTATTTCTGACACGGTGTTTAAATTAATACTTGTGTGTGAATTACAGATTTTCCACACATGATACTGCAACACAATCTAATGTCGAAGTGGAGAATGTGAACATAACCGCAAACGAAGCAGATTTTGATATTGAAATGGACATGGTTGTAGGTGAAGATGTACATGACGGTCTCCCTGCAAAAAGTATGGATGCACTGAATACAGGAGAGAATGATGTGTCATGGATCGGTAGTATGCAACTGAACAATGATGCTTTGGCCTATGATTTTGTGATTGAAGATAATATTCGTAAAGACAGTGATGAAGTGGAAATGGAGGTACCTTTGAATGATGATATGTGCAATGCACAAATAATGGCTAGGTCTATTGATGCAAATGTTGAGTTCAACAATGAGTTATTTTCAACCGTTAGATTTCAAATGGCTTTATAGTTGGTATGATTTTCGAGACGAAAACTAAATTGTTATAACAGTTGAGCGAATGGTCAGTTCTACATGCCGTGTCTTTTAAAGCAATAAAATCAAATAAAACCAAATACACTGCCATTTTTAATGTAGATGCTAACTATCCATGGAGAATTCGTGCTATTATTTCAAAAAAATCTGAGCAGAATTGGTGTATTATAAGGAAATATCCAAGCGATCACAACTATGTTAACCCAATAATGAACTTCACTCATAAGAAAGTGACTTCTAATTTCTGGTATCAAATATCTTTCCTTTCGTGAAATCCGATCTGAATATAACAACCAGTACGATGCAAGTATTGATAGAAGAACAATTGTTTATGAAAATTAGTTATATGAAGGCTTGAAGAGCTTTAAGTAAGGCGGTGGAAAGGATTTATGATGATTGGGCAGAATCATGTACCAATCTAGGACAATATTTTGCTCAAATTGCTAGAACGAACCCGGGAAGCGTTGGACATGTTACTATGGATGAATATGGAGTGTTTGATAGAGCTTTTTAGGCCTTTGGCCCTTGTATTGAAGGTTCTGTTCATTGTAGTCAGTTGTTATGTATTAACGACACACATTTATATGGGAAATACAAAGGGTCATATTTGTAGCCACTGTTGTTGATGCGGATGACCATCTATACCATTTATCCTGCAATTGTAGATTCAAAATCTGGTGATAATTGAGGGTGGTTTTTTGCTTGCATTCGACGGTTCATTCATAGTGTTAACATTCGACAAATTACCTTCATTTCTGATCGAATAAAAGGAATAATGACAGCATTGGAAATGAATTGGGGTTTGCCTCATAAACATCGCTTCTGTGCTAAACATATGAAGGCCAATTTTCAAGTTGCGGGATTTAGAGAAAAACAAGTGACGGGTCTTTTTTATGCTGCAGCATGTGCTGCAAAAGGGAGCAGAGTACAACAAGATCAAAGAAGAAATCAAAACTACAAGCAGTAGGACACACAACCGGATAGGAAGGAGTTTGGGGGGAAAGAGGAAAATTAGGCAGTTTGTAAAGATGACGGTGGTCGATTCCATATCATGATCACTAACTGCGCAAAACATTTCAACGGTGTACTTAAAGGAGCTTGATCTTTACCTTTAAGCTTTGGTTGCACGCACCATTTTTAGGTCGGTTGATTAGTTTTTTCAAAGAAGAGAAGCAGCAGGAAAACTTACAACCCGTCTTACTTCGAAGGAGGAAGAAAAGATTGCTGATAGAGCTAACGAAGCAAGTAGTACAAGAATAATTCGCTTTAGTCAAGCTGAATGGCAAGTTGTGCACTATTTTGGTGATGAATTCAAAGTACTGATCAACTGTAACGCTTGCTCATGTACGTCTAAATACCTCTTTTAGAGAACACCTTGCATGCATGTTATAGTCGCTTGTTCAACAGTTTTCAATGAAGCTAATGGAGCTAGTAGTCGCTTGATAAACTTGGCTGCTTACACCCCTGAGTTTCATCTTGTCTACGATAAACGCTATTAGAGTTTAAGCGATAATCAATTGGTCCTACCTCCTATAGCTAAAAGGCAACCAGGACATCCACATTCTACTAGAATTAAGGTACGATGGACGAGATGCAGACTCCTAAAGGAAACTGGTGCAGCAAATGTGGTGTTGTAGATCATAAGAAAAATCATTGCACTTCGGCAACTTAATGTTTTCATTTGAGTATGGTTGTATTTTTAGATCGATTGTAATCGAATATATTCGAAGACAATTGTTTATGTTATCAAATTTCAACATTTGAGTTTGGTCGTATTTGGAAAGTTGTATTATCAGTATTATTTTGACAATTTCATAGTTGTATTTATATGGCTACATGAAATAAAGCTGCTGGATATGCAGCAAAGCAAAAGCAAAGCGGAATTTCAAATGCCTCCTTGTGAGAGGCATTTCAATTGCCGCTAACTACTTTTTAATTAGGTGGCATGACACACGGGGGGACATTGCACATGTCGCTCTGCTATTACGTTTCACATATCCAGCAACAACCAACTTCTAGTAGCAAATACCAACACATTGTATTACAATAGCATAAATTTGAATGTATATAGTACGAATGTACCTAAATTAATTCGAATAACAGTACATTACAATAGCATAAATTCGAATACAAGATTTGAATAACATTACATTACATTAGACATCGTTCGTACTACATAGGTAACACATAGACATCGTTCGTACTATGTAGTTAAAGTTCACTTTTCCTTCAATGATCTACGTGACCATAACATCGAATACTTGTATCCATAGACCAACAATTTGTTTGCATATTCAAGATTCAATTTCTCCAAACAACTATTTTCTGCTTACATCTCTAAAGCGTATTCAACCCTCCTAGGGCACATTTCAAGATCTAGCCACTTACAAAAGTTGCGGTAGTCAACATGATGATGTCGTATCTTATGATCGTTGTACCCAATACATCGGTAGAAACGACGTCCTACATTGCTCTTGTTTCTACAAACAATTACGTCGCATTCATCTCCATAGTAACAAAGTACACAAGGAGGTTGCGTGCTTTGTGATGACCCACGTTTCAAAAGGTTTAAATCGACAATAATCCACATATGTCCAACCTAAACAATCTGGAACATGGATAATCGTTGGGATTACCATAGAAAAATAAGAAAAGGAGAAGAAACAAACATAGAATCTCACAATGGAACGACAAAATATAATAATCAAATAAACAGTTCAGGAAGTTGTTTATGCAATACATTTGATTATAATCTATACGACATTTATCAGAGTTATATATACATCAGGAATGAATAGAGTAATGTAGCAAACAACATGATGCATGTATAATAATAGTAATAGTTTACCAAATCTTCGTCTTCGTCCTCCAGTAAATTTTCAATAAGCTGAAAAACTCAGGACTGACCCGAGCATAATGAAAAAGAAAAAACACTCGAGTTAGAACTAAAATATTTTATGTGAGTCAAATCGATGTCGCATGTAAGAGGAGTGTCATGGCATCAGAGATGCTTACGGGTTTTCACATCTCCTATCCAGTGTATAACATGCGTGCAATAACTCAAGAGATGTCACAGGATTTTCCATCTCTTAAGGATCCACTAAAATATTTATACGTAGTAGAATACGCTAAATATATAATGTCTAATCAGTAAAATAAATTTTTTTCTTAGCGTTAAGGCTTTGCATTGATTCCCTTTAACGCGTTTTTAAGCATTGGCATATAGTTTGCATTTGACACCACCAGTACGTCGGTAGCTAGGGATGCGCCGTGATACGACAAAAATAAACCAAAATCGTATGGGTCTCATATAGAGATAAAAGCATGACAAGGCACGTTAGGAAATGCCCAATGTAGGATACTACCAGTTTACCCTTCCCGGTTGATGGCCACACATCATAGCTATGATCGCTCCACCGCGTCCAACACTCCCATAATTCGGATGGTGCGCATCAATCAATCACAATATTAATGATGGTAATACGAAGAAGTGTGTCCACTAGAGGTAGCTAACCTCATTGATCGGTACAACTCCTGTTTTAGTCATTTCAAATTGACATAAGTGCCAAGCTAATCCATCATCGTTCTCTTTCTTCAAATCCGGCAAACGACGCCAAATCCAACCACTTCGTTCTGGAACATCACTCCACGTACACAATTGTTAAAGTGGTTTCGGCATCAACAAAGGGTATGCCCATATCTGACACCAGTCTCTTTAATAACCAAACGTCATTGTTCACACCAGTTGATACTTATACATTTCAAAAAACAGTTCATACTTGATATAAAAATATCATATTCGTTTCAAAATCAAATCCACTTCGAAATCATCGTATTTACTCAAAATATACTATTTCAATTCAAAATCATTTTCTCCTTAATATCTTGATTTCGCTTCCAAAATCTTTTCGAATTCCAATTTAGGTTATAACTTCATTTTACCCAATTCATATTTAAATCCATGATTTAAAAATAAACATTCCACCCTTGACCAGTTTGAAAATTTAAAATGTATTTTGAATAGTTTAAATAATTAAAATAGTTAAAAATAGATTTAAAATAGTTTAAATAATTAAAATAGTTTAAATGGTTAAAATAGTTTAATTTAAAATAGTTTAAGTATTAAAACGGTTTATATAGCAAAATATGGAAACCAAAATAATTTGTATATTAAGAAGATAACTTTTATATAGTTTATATTAAATAATTTATTTGAAAATAGTTACAAAGTCAATCCGATCCAATTCCAACTTCCTAATTCAAATCAATTCCCATTCAATCGATTCCATTTCGATTTCGATTCAAATCAATTTCAACTTCGATTTAAAATTAATTCAATCCCGCTTTCAAATCCAATTAACTCAATTTCAATTTCAATTTATCGATTTCGAGCTCGATCTTCAAAATATCGATTCAAAACACTTAAATCAAATTAACCTTCAATATCCAATTTGAAATCCAAACTTTCATATACTTTTACTTAGTAAAATTCAAAGTGTGAATAAAAGTCCCATCCTTTAAATCAAATCAATTTCTAAAATTTGGAACATGATTTGATTATAACTTAAAAATCCCAACTTAATTATTTAAAACATTTCATTTACCAAATTTAAATTTCAACATTCCGAATTCAAGTTCAAAAATAATTTGATTTCTAAAATTTGATTTTATTTCATAAGTCAAATCGTTTAAATAAATTTCAAATCAAATTTAAAAATCATTGAATTTAACCAATCCGGTATTCGTATATAATTTTATATCCTATAGCCAAGTGATCAGTTATTTCAATTTAATTTCAGGGATGGATATATATCATTTCAATCCAAATCACAATGTCATAGGTATATATCATTTAAACCTATTTCGTAATTTAATCGAGATGATTCAATTTACAGTTTATATACTATAAATAATATACATGGTGATAATAGGATATATCAGAATAAACAAACATCCAAGTCATCCAAAATATCAATCAATAGCATCCATCGCAGTCAATCATCCAAACAGTTAATATAATTTGCAACAATTTCATAGTTGTTAAAATCGGGTGTTTTACTGGCAGTTCAATTCCAATTTCAAATTTAACTGTCAATTTTAATTTCTACAGTTAATTCAAATGACAATTTAGAAGATAATTTGTCAAACAACAATCAATAAATTCATATCACTTCAAGATTTCAAATTAAAATAGCATAACAATATTCTAGTACTTGTTAGCGTTATAGAACACTCACATTGAGTTTTCAATTTTAAGTCAAATCAAACGACGTTCGATTTAACCTAAAATTTTAGTTGGTTCCAAACATCTCCAATCAGTTCTAGAATGTAGTGCTCGTCGCCATGATTCCATCGCCCCTTGTATCGTCCAATTCTGACCTCGTATGAGAGAGATATACAATTTTGGAGATTGAATATAATTTATATACCTAATTTTTTTTATCAAACTAAATCACGGCCATTCGAGACCTAGCAGAGATCCAGCCCATGCGTTGTCTTCCTCTTCCAAATTGTATGCTCCCTGCCAGGTAAAGAACCACACACACAAGCAACCAAGATCGACGTCGCTCCTCCTATGATGATCATAATCCCATTATTCCACAACCTAACGATAGCCCATGCTCGCTTGCACCCACGCCTGCAGCTACGAAGAGCTCGACCACCCCCTTGCCGAGAACAAACCCCTTGAATGCGTCGTCTTTGTCGCAAGATTCTGGCGAATCCAAGCCACTATAATACAAATCCACCGTTTGATAGGAACGTCTCGACGTCCTCTACAACATTGTAGTTGAGAGTTTCGGTTAATTGTCAATGGATTAGAAGAGATCGAGGAGAGAAAGAGAGTGATTTCTGGACATAGAAATTTATTGGCGGCTAGGGTTTCATAGGGTAGGGTTTGGGGTATGGTCCTCTATTTATAGGCAACGTCCTAAAATACTATTCATGTGAAATAATTCCGGACTCCAAACGAAGCGTGCTGCTAAGCATTTATAATGCTTTACCCCTATTTTGGATGCAATAGAACAAATTTTGGGGCCTAACTTGATTGTATGTGGAAGATAGTTTTTTTAATCGAATTAAAATATTAAATTTTCGATATTTAATTCAACACGTTTCAATCCCGTACGACCAAACGATAATTCCAAATGCTACGAAATTTAAAATCCGATAATAATACACTATTATGGATCCAATGGAACTTGTTTCGTCGAATTCCAAGACTGTGCCCTGGATCGCTATTTTTAACGTCTCGATTATAATATAAAATTTTCAATTTCTAATTATTCACTTTTAAATTCAATTTTAAATGTTAACTATCTTCATTGCTGTTTAAATATAATTTAAATTAACTTCCAACATCATTTTCAATCGTATTAAATTCAGAATTCAATTATTCAAATAATTGCAACATTAAATGTAAACAATTTTGATTATTCAGTAAATCACTATCGTTTGAAATATAAGTTAATGAACTTATAAGATTTAATTTTTAAGTTGACTTCAAATTATAGAACAACTATTTCTATTTTACAGTCATTCAATTCCCGTTATTCAATTTCACTATTGATTTTAAACATGGTCAATTTTGAAATTAGTTTATTTCAAAATTTTATTCAAGTTCATATCTAATAACTTACATTCAAAATCATTAAAAATTTATTTTTAACCATTTTTATTTAATAATTACATTAAATTTAAAAATTTAAAATAGCGAAAAATACGGATCGTTACACACTTGAACTAGCATGATTGAGATTTGATTACCATGGATGCCTAAAGGACGTGCGTGTAGTAATTATTTCTCCAGTCTTTCATTAGCAACATCTATTGTTGATGTTTCATTATCCATAGTTGGTGGCAGTTCTTCAATTTTTGTCTCTGGTACAAATCCACATCAAGGTTGGTGCCGCTTTCCATCCCATTACCTTTCTTTCGTTCAAATTCATCGTAAATCTTCATCATTTTTTTATCATCAATCTTCTAATTGTCCATTATCGTCTATGAATAGAAGCAAACTATACAAACAATAGACAGAAAGTTTGGTTTTTGAAAAAGAAGTTTTAGGGTTGCAAATTAAGAGAAATTAGAATTTGAAAGAAGTTAATAGAGCAATAATGCCACACTTACCTTATAGACAGCTTGTTGAAAGAAATTACAATTTGAGACAAACTGGAAATTGAGAGAAATCGGAAAGTTTAGTTTTTGATGAAGGATTTTTATTAAAGTAAGGTTGGGGTAGGTAGTAGCTAGCAGCTATTGTAATGTAAAGAAAACGCCGGAGTGGCATTTTAAATGGCGCCTTTGTGCGGCAATTTGAAATGTCGCATAAGGATGGAATTTCAAATGTCGCTCTGTTAATTACACAATCGATGGCATTCGAAATACCGCACAAGGGAGGCATTTCAAATTCCACTCTGCTAGTTACACACTGCATAGCAGCAGCAGCCCCATTATACATGCTACACAATTACACGACTGATATAAGAATCACAACTATATTCACTACGAACTAAAATACAATGAAAAAAATACTACAACCAAAAGTAGTTTTTAACCCAATCTCCATTACAAACATAAAAGCAGTACAATCACTACAAAAGACGATCCAACGTACACTACCCTCTAAAAAAAATTAGTTCACGAGGAGTTTTCTTTTTCGATTTTCTTGGCTTCAACATGAATTCCTCCTCTACAAGCGAAACTTCTTCACTGCCTTCCTCTTTTGTTGCTTCCATAGAGGGTTGAGACGACCCAACTAGATGCATATGTTGGGAAATTATTGGCCTAGAGCTTTCGCCTATACCTTTCTTTCGTCTTTGATACTTTCTCTCAGGTTCGTGGGCCGGATGCAATATCCTCAAATGGTGCGACATGTGCAATGTCCTTATAAAGGGTGGCACTGCAGGACGATTGCGAGGCGGAGGCAGGGTTGGTCTTGACGTCTTGTTGTTCGACAAACATGATCATAGAATTTGTTTGAGCGAGAAGCATTTCGCCTTACTTTTTCTAGGAACTTCCTCCACAAGCTCATCGACTATGGACAACATACGATACATACTATCCGATTGCATATAATATATACCATTATTGATTGTACAGCTACCTTAAAAATTGTAAATTCAAACACATACCACATTCTCTTCAAGTGGAGCTCTTGGAGTGTAAGGAGCAACATCTTGTTCAGGCACTTCCTCCCATCTTCTTAACACATAACGCCAAGTGATATTCTAATACCAACTATTGTACTGCTCATCAGTCAGCGTGATCTCATGTTCATCTTACGTAGCTAAAAGGCGGTTATTCCATAACTCTATCATCATTTCAAACACATCTTCACCATATAAAAGGGTATAATATGGAGCATGATACGGTAAGTGTTGGCGAAGACCAAACAGCCTCATCACTCTATTTGGAAGATGGTATGCAAGATTGTCAAAGAAAAATATCATTAGTCTACCATAACTGCCTCCTCTCAGTGCACAAAGCCGGAAGAGCATCAGGCTCTACCTCAGTGTATGGAGTACACATAACTGCATTATAGTCTATGACATCAAACTCGCTCCGGTAGAATGCCAAATTCCTTCAGGAGTCAATTTGGTATTCTTTGGTCCAATCTACCTAAAATAGCAAAAATTTATGCAAACTGTTCTAAGTTTATAAGTTGATACAATCGTACACCAAGAAAATTTTACCTCGATCCATAGTTTTGAGTTGTCGATTATTGGTCTCTTCATATTTACAAGAAAACCGAATGATAAGTCCAAGACCACAACTGCAAAAGTATAAGTTATATTTCATTAATGTTTACGGCATGTGAAAATATGAATTAATAAATAACTATAACCGTACCTAAACTAGAGTCATACAACCACTGGCAGACCGTTATTGTACCAACGCCACTCTAGTAAGCTTTTGTGACAACCCGCCCTTCTACGCCCAGAAAGACGTATTGTCTTGAAGAAAGAAAGGGATGAGAAAATAGAAAAGATAGAGAAGAAAGAACAACAACATCAGAATCTCACAGCGGAATGGAACAAAATATAATATATCACATAAATATTACATAATTTTACATACATCAGAGTTATACAGTCAATACATCACATACTAGACAGTTATAAATACCTGTCTAGTTATACAACACAACTTAAACAAATAACAAAAGGATACCAACACCGCGGAACTATATATATATCTATCTATAACGCTGAAGCCTCCTGCTCCATTGCTCCTCCAGAATTCGTCAAATCTAACCTGAATCCCTTGGCTACCCGTAAAAATTTGGGTACCCGAGAGTTTATGAAAAACAAAAATAAACTCCGGGTCAGACATGGGTCCGGTATGAGTAACAGGTTAATGTTGCTTAACTTTGAAAAAACATTTGAAAACAAAAGGTATCACGTAAGACTCCCCACGAATAAATATGGGTAAGTTTTTACCTTACGCTAACCAAAACATTTGATAGGAAATTCTGTGATATTATAATAGGTCTAGGGTTTTCAAGTAAATAGAAAATAGCCGAAATTGTTACATTCATTAAATTCCAGCTACTAGCCAAAAGTGGGTAATACAATCAAAACCGTTGGCACTTATTGGATTGTGGATTCCATACAATGGCAAGGCTACTGGGGTACCGTCCGTCACAGTACGTGGCCTAGATCAACGTACCGAGGATCACTCCCGACCCCCTGCAACACAAGACCGGAACCATTCCTTACTAAACAGTCCCGAACAAGACAACCCCGACAGTTCGAGCTCACAACTGTCCACACAGCCGAATAAAAAGGGACATCTAGACAGGGGAAAATCTTGTCCTGCTTGGGCATGACCCACCTAACCTTGCTGCACCTCCCCTGTTTTAGCCATTCTCGGTTGATGAGGCTTGAGGCTGCGATTACCTTTAGAGAACATATTTCTTAGAATGCTCATCGTCCGCCTGACGATGTGTTGAAAGCATTCAATCCACACAAGTTCGTTCCGGGTTCGAACGAAACCGAAGGCATTATCTCGTTACACTCATTTTGGAATCAGCCTCAGAGTTAACGACGATAACCCTTGCACTCTGAATCTTCATCTTCACTTCAGATTCATGACCTAACGTTAATTTGGAATCGATGTGGTTTTCGGACTTCCAAATATGGAAAACCCGATCCCGGTCTCATCAAAATCCAAACGTGTCTTTTAGGGCCAAGTTGTCTATTTAGTATTAACAGTTTAATTCAAAATAATTCAATACACACAGATAGATAATTCACAATATCATAATAGATAGTCAACATCGCATAAACAGATGATCAATATTATCACTACAAACAGATAATGCATATTATAACAGATAATTCATACTTTCATCATACTTAAATCAAGCATCCATATCATATAGCATCAATTTCTCATATCTGAGATCTTAAATCATTCAAAGTAAACAATATCATCAATCAATATATAAGCAATCACATCAGCTATAATTAATTTAAAATGAATTAAATTAATTTTACCATCTCTAATTAATTTAAAGTAAATTAAATTAATTACTTCACCATTTAAAACTTGCTTACACAATTATTAATCAATCTCCAATCAATTAATAAATCATTCACTAATTACTCGTTTCAATTAATCATACTTGATTAATTAACATTTAATTATATACAAATAATCATTCTTAAATTATTTTCACAAATTAATTATCTTATCCAAACATAGAAATTAACCTTAAATTACAAATATTCCATTACTTCTTAATTACACTAATTAATTACTCTTTAAATACTTATTATTGATTAATTAATCTAAATTTATCATCCCATCATTAATTATATCGATTAATGATTTCTAATTACATTTTAATTACCTTAAGTAATTAATCTTCAATTAAACCACATTTATTAATCACCTCTGATTAATATCATTCAGTAATTAACTATCTTTAATTACTCCATCAAATAAATTAATTACTCCTTAAATAATTTTCTCTAATTAATCCCTTGATTGATTATATAAAGTAATTATATTCCAATTACTTTCATTATTAAATCACCCTCAGTTAATTACATCCAGTAATTATCATCAATTACTTCCCTAAGTGATTATACTCATCACATCCTTAAATGGTTGTCTAAATTAATTAAACTTAATTAATTAACTTAAACAATTCATAGAATTAATTACAATGAGTAATTAATTCCTTAATTACTTTCGTTAAGTAATTATACTTAACAATTCACAATTGCTTATCTTAAATAAATAATTTAATTAATTATTAAAAATAATCCCATTAATTGATTGTTTCATAATTTTAGTTAATAACCTTCATTAACTAATTATAATCCTTTAATTACTTTCCTCAGTAATTAACTTACATTTTAAGTTAATCTTAATAACTCATTAATTAATTCTTTATTAACTCATTAATTTATTACTAATCATTAATTTAAAATTAAACCAATGATTTCCTAATTACCAATTAATTTACCTTTAACTTATATCTTATTTAAATAAATTTAACTCTTAATTTCTGAGTTAATTAATTCTAGTCATTAATTATCCACTTAGTTAATTTAATAACTACAAATCCTTAAGTCTTTAGAAACCCTTCTTCTATTTAATGATCAATTTATCATTAATAAGCTATTTAATCAATTTAATTTAAATTTACGTTTAAATTCATTTTAAATTTAAGATGAAATCAAATTAATCTTAACAATTCCAAACTCCTCTTATTTTACAATTTAAAGAATATTTATCTTAAAACGAAAGATTAAAGAATTTAAAACACAATTTCATTTTGAATTTAAATCAAATTTAAAAATTCTCTTTATCATTCAAATTTGTTTAAAACAAATTTTAAACTTAAAAATCTTTATTTATTTAAAGACTGAGATTCAAACTACGTTTTGAATCCAAACTTATCTTGTTTTAAACTTTGTTTAAAATACGTATATTTTTTTCATTTAAAAGCCCGGTTTTAAAAATGAAATAAACATACACGTTTAAAACCTGTAGCTAAAAATACCCGAGGTAAACAAATATTTCTACGAGCAAAACCCCACATTTCTTCGAGTCCGACACTCGAATCACTCGAGTGAAACTCGCGCAACAAATCCCCCTTTTTAAAGTGTTTTCAAATAATTTAAAATTTTAAACTTTATTTATTTTAAACTGAAATTCAAATTTCTTTCGAATCCAAACTTTTCTTTTATTTAAATAACTATGTTAAACATTCATATCTCATTTTTAAAACCCAGTTTAAAGCATTTTAAACTTTACAGGTTTTAAAAATAACCTGTTACAACTTACCCAGGTTCCCCCTTCCCACTACTCCGAGACAACAACGAGCATGCTTCGAGTTCGCGTGCTACTTCCCCCGAGAAAAACCCCCAATAACTCGAGTGCCCCTACCTCACAAAACCATCCAGGCAAAATCCAGTGCACGTGCACGTGTACCCTCACCGGAGCTCCCTCCGATGATCGACGATCACTCCAACGCATCGCCTGACCACACAGCAACCCACAACATTCACCCAAACATTTGCTCAAGCCTCGAAATCGAAATTGAACACGAACCCAAACCTGGAAACGTACGAGCACCACCTCCACGAAACCTGTCACCGCCTCTTCCACAACGCCTCGGCCACTAGAAAATCCCCTACTCCGGCTACGACTTCGACTACGACCCCACTATCATTCCCCAAATAGTCGAATCACTCGATCAATGCCATAGGTCACAGTGGTCGATTTACTAAACACAAATAAAATTAGGGTTCTAAAAGAAAATTCCCTGCCGCGATCTCTCTGATGAATTTCCCACCACCGCCGCATTTTTCCCAGCATCTTCACTCACCCCTCCATCTCCATGCCTGTTCTCGAACTCTCAAACCCACTTGATCACAAGGGGAACTCAAAAATAAACCTTCATTTAAAACCCAAACTTCCCCTTCAATTCTAAACTAAAAATCCTGATTCCTATGTTAAAAATCATATTTTGTATAAGGTTTTCGATTTGTGATACTGAAATCATAATTTAAATAGTTTGAGTTTTCATCTATATTTGGTATATTCAGTTGTTTTTATTATCTACAGAAACAAACATCAGGCTTTCAATTATCTTAGTATTTAAACACTTATTCAAATTTGAATCAACATTATTGGTTGACAACCAGATCCTATCATGGACAAAATTATGTGAAAATAAATTCAAATAAAGAAAACAGGAGCCTGGGAACATTGCAGAGCACCACTAAAGTCACAGTACTGCAAATATACACATATTCAGGAACCAATGTATTCATAAACATCACAAACTCAAACTCATAGATAAGTATGCAAAAGAAATTCATAAATTAAAATTATTTAATTTGTATGTTACTCACCTGAAAATGCAGAGGCCTTTTTGAACTGGAATGAAATTTTTTTCCATGCTTTTGTTTTTGATTTCAGAGACTTGTATTTGAAAACATGAAAGCTTGCACAGATTTAACATAAAAACCATGACTTGCTTTGATTTCCTTTAACCTCCTTATTTTAGTTTAGTTGAATGATGTTTTTTTTTTTTTTTTTTTTTTGGCATAGCCAGCGGGGTTGACTGGACCCCTACCAGTTTTATTGAAACACAATAAAAGCGAAACTACAAGAGAGTAGAAAAGGAAAAAATAAAAAAAGGAAAAGAAAACAATTGAAGAAACAACAACAAACTTCAACCCCAAACATGGATCAACGAGTCAGGAAATTTAGTGTTGCAATTCTTCAATTGGCAGTGAGTGTTTCTCCTAACTTCTTGCCATATAACTTCATTCCTCCTTCTGATATTATCAAACACAGCTGAGTTCCTTTCCTTCCAAACCGCAGTGAGATATTTTTTCAAACACACAACCATAATTCTAGTCTCAAGCTTTCTCCACCTTGTTGCTTTGTATATGATATTCCATATTACAGCAGATCCCCCAGCATTTAAAAGACAACCAGTTGAGGAACTGAGACTAACTAACACAGATTGAAGCGCAGGGCATTCAAAAAAATATGATCAGTTGTTTCTTCATGCATATCACAGAAAAGACATAAAGATGTGCATGCCATTCCAAAATTCTTTAACTTACTTCTAGTCAGAAGAGTATGATTTAAAACCTTCCACAGCATCAAGTTATCTGTAGGAGGAGAATCATCAGACCATATCACAGAGCACCATTTTGACGAAGGCAGAGTGTCATGCACAGATATCATTTTATATACATCTCTAATGGTATGTGGCCTCATGTCCCAAGTCACAGTTTGCATTTGATTATTGTTTCTGTAGTTGTTTTGAACCTCATTCCATAACTGCCTGATTGTTTGGTTACTATTGTTAGGCAATTGCAACAACCCATCGTGTACATAACTGTTAACTTTAGCATCAATTTGTATTCCAGACTGTTGAACATGTAAGAAAGCAGTAACTTTGGAAAGGATAATACCACTGCCTGGCCAGGGATCATGCCAGAAACTAACATCAGATTTAACATTGACATGATATTGAATCAAAGGCAGGTAGACATTTCTAAGTTTCAGAATGCTCCTGAAAATCCAACTGCAGCATTGTGGGATCTCCATGCACCAAAAGTACTTAGACTTAATGTAAAATTGCCACACCCATTTAGCCTAAACAGTGTTTATTTTATTTATGAGGTCCTCAAAAAGGTAACTAATGGCTGCACTATTCCACTTTCTAACATTAATAACTCCCAGCCCACCCTGTTTGATTGGAGTTTCAAATTTAGTGAAAGAGCATGGTATCAACTTCCGGTTATGAATGCTACCGGTCCAGAAGTATCTGAGCAAAGCAGATCGAACCATGTGCAGCAGGTTGGAAGGAAGAAATATGCATCTAGCCCAGTAGACTAAAGATGCAAAAACCACTGACTTAATAAGAACTAGCCTACCACTTTGAGACAGTTGCCTATTGGTCCAAGCACCCATAGCAGAAGTGATCTTGTTATATAAAGGCACGCAGTCAGCATTAGTAATTCTTTTGGTAAGCAAGGGTAGCCCAAGATACCTCATGTCATTGTCCATTCTGGTGAACCCAGTGTGAAGATGAAGGGCATCAGCTTGGATATCACTGACACCAGCAAGTAACAGTGAAGATTTAGCTTTGTTTATTGGGAGACCAGTCATGCAGTAAAAAGTGTGAAGTGCATCAACAATTTCAGTCACAGAGGGAAAATCAGGTTTTGAAAAAATTAAGACATCATCAGCAAACATCAAAGATTGGATTTGGAGAGCAGAGCACTTGGGGTGATACCTGATTAGTTTCTGAGAGTATTTCTCTTTAAGCACTACAGTGAATACTTCCATGACTAACAAGAACAAGTAGGAAGAAATGGGATCTCCCTGGCGAATTCCTTTACTACTCTTGAAATACCCAACTGGTCTACCATTCAATACAATAGAGAAACTAGGGGTGGAGATGCACACATATATCCATGACACAAAAATTTTGGGAAAACCCATGACAGCCATGATCCTCACAATTGAAGACCAATGTATAGAATCATAGGCTTTAGTTATGTCAATTTTAAGTGTAGCAGCAGGTGACACATTACCTCTAGAATAACCATTAAGCAATTCTTGTGTCAGCAGAACATTGTCAAGTATATTTCTAGAAGGAATGAAGGCTGCCTGGTTCAAAGAGACAACAGTTGGCAAAACACTAAGCATACGAGTGGCAAGTATTTTCGTGATACACTTGTATAAGACATTACAACATGATATTGGTCTGAATGATGTCACACAAGTTGGAGGGTAAACTTTAGGGATCAGGGCTATGTTAGTGCTATTAACTTCTCCAAGCAGTTTGCATTTTGAAAAGAAGTTGTGGATGGCTAGACAAAATTCATGACCAAGAACACCCCAAGTAGCAATGAAGAATGACACATTAAAACCATCAGGCCCTCCTGCAGATTGCTTGTTCATTGAAAATAATGTATTTTTTATTTCCTCATTGGTTATAGGCTTAATTAATTCAAGAGCTGCTGTAGAAGAAATTCTAGGCAAGGCAAGTGAAGAGATTCGTTCAAGGTCAGGGGAGAAACCAGTTTCATTACCAAGCAAGGTGGTGAAGTAGACAATAAAAGCATGGTCAACAGTTTCAACAGTGTCACAAAAGATACCCTGCTTATCAATGATATTAAAAATGTTCTCAGTTGTGTGTTTGACCTTAATAGAATCATGGAAGAACTTGGTGTTCTTGTCACCATCAACTATCCACTTAGCATGCAATTGCTGCTTCTTCATGCTAGCTTCCAAGCTTAAGGCATTGTTCACATCAGAAAATAGTTTGCTTTCATCAGCTGCCGCTTGCTCATCAAGGGGATGCTCCATCATGTAATCTTGTTGCTTCTTCAGTTGTTCCTTTAAAGTTGTGGAAAGTAGGCTGCCAGCTCCAAAGGTTGCAAAGGCCCACTTTCTGATTTCCTGCTTCATTCTTCTCAACTTCCTGCAAAACTTATACATGGGGTTACCGTAGCAAGTAAAATCATTGCTAACTTGTGAAACTAATTCAGAAAAGTGGTCATGCTTGAGCCAAGCATCAAAAAATTTGAAACTTCTTTTTTCTTTTCTCAAATGGGGACCCAGGGTAAGTATTAGAGGAGAGTGGTCAGATAATAAGGGATGAGGGAGGTAGACAGTTAAGGTGGGCCAGAGGTGGAGAGCTTGGATGTTGCAGAAAACATGATCAATTGTCGTGAACGTACGTACACCACTACGACTTCTATTGTTCCATGAGTATTTAGCTCCAGACTTATTGACCAAGACTAACTCAGAATGTTCAATTGATAAGTTGAAATGAGCTATATCAGCTGGGGTTAGAGGGTTACCACCACATTTGTCAGAGAAGTTAAAACATGAGTTGAAATCACCAAGCACTAACCAAGGGTGTGATGACTGACGTAATGGTGGCAAGGAGTTAAAGAATTTGTTACGTGAAAGTACAGAGTTATCAGCATAGACGAAGGTGACATAAAAGGAAGTTTGTGAAGGAGTTTCAAAAACATGAAAATGGATGAACTGCCTAGTTGAAAGAATTGGGGATAGAGTAATCACTTTTGGATCATACAAGATAAGGATACGACCATATGTAGCAGCATCAAGGTTGTGGTGGAATTCCCAAGAAGGGTCAATGTAAGCAGCTGCTATGGATGTTAACATGAGGTTTAGTTTTGTTTCAAGCAAACCAAAAAGACAAATATTGTGAGCAGCAATGTAATTCTTTACTTGATCAAGTTTAATGTTGCTATGCGCTCCTCTGAGATTCCAAGCTGCTATTTTTTTAAACATAAAAAATTAAAGTTGGGGGGTGGATTTGTTTCTTCTCTGTGCAGACAGAGATCTTGTTTCCATTTGCCTGAGAGGAGAGGGATGATGTTTGGAGATAGGGACAATGGTTGGATTTGGATTTGGTTGCAGAAGGGTTTGGTTTGAAGGCCAACCAGGCAGGTCAATTGTGAAATTGTATGGTGAATGTTCAGATGGATGAGCAACTGAGTCATGCTTATGCCTTGTGAGAATTAGTTGTTTTATGTTTGCTTCAATAGCAGTGCACCAAGCAACATCTTGTTCAGCATAAGTATCTGCTTGTGCATGCAAGCCAGATACAAAGTTATCTTTCTCACTGTTATTGCTTCTGGTATCAGTTTCTTCAACTTGTGTATGTTGCATATCAGAACCTAAATCAGGGGTTGTGTTGCTAGTAACAGTACTGTCATTCAAAAAAACTTTGGACTGGCAGTTTTCTCCATTAACTTCAGCACAAAAGTTAACTGGGTTGATATCACCATCCTCAACCTCATTAATATCACTTATATTTTGCTCAGTCTCTTCATCCTGTAGCACATTAAATTTGTTTTGGGTTTGAATATTACATACTTGGTCCACATCCCCTGATTCATTAATATCTTTCAATTTAGAATTGTTTCCTTCACCTCCATCAACTTCATTTATTTCCTCTGCCACTAAACTTGTGAAAGTTTTATTTTCCATCTCCTTACTTACATATAATTTTTTTCCTTTGTTCCTATTAATCTTTTGCCACACTTGCTTCACTGTAACTTGCTTGCCTGTGTTTTTTCCTTTATTATCATTGTGTTGCTTCACTTCTCCGCTCTTGTATTGTTCATTTTCTTCACATTTCTTAACGTTCTCATCAACAACTGACTTCTTGCAAGTGCTATCCAAATGCCCAAACTCTTTACAAAAGGTACATATTTCTGGCTTCCACAAATACTCAACTAATACTTCCTGTTCAGACCCATCTAGCAATTGAACAGTAAATCTTTCAGGCAGAACATGAATAGGAGTAACTTCAACTAAGCATTTGGCAAAAGTGATTCTTTCAAATTTTTCAGTCGAGGCATCCATGCATAGAAGTTTACCAATTCTAGCAGCCAACCAATTAATACCCAATGATGACCACGCGAACAAGGGGATGTTAGATAACTTTATCCAAACTGGAACTGATTTAATACTGCTACAACTATTGCCAACATTCTCGTCCCATGGTTTAACAATAAAAAGTTTATTCCTCATAACAACTGGATCTGCCTCAGAAATTCTATTTCTATCATCTGCATTAGAGAATTTAAAGAGGAACAGGAACCCATCTGACTTTACTGATATGGAACCACGAAGTTTCCAAGCTCTCTTGAGGTAATACAACACAGTCGAATACGGCAGAGGGGTATCAAGAAAAAACCCCACCAAGTATTCCTTCCACATCGTGTTACCTGCATTAACAACTTCATCAGGTGGGACTAAAGCATCACCATGAAAGTTCAATTGAAAATCACGAGGTTCGTATTTCCCAGCATTGATAGGTTTGGCCTTGAACAGAGAATTCCAGGCAAGTTGTGGAAGAGGAAGAGGAAGAGGAAGCAGCGGCGAGGAAGGAAGATTATGAGGAAGGGAGGAAGAAGGGTTGGTGGTAGGAAGAGAATGTGCTTGGGTACTGACAAGAGGGATGGTTGAAGGAACGGGAGGTGACAGGATAGGGACAACGGCTGAAGGTGGTACAAGTATGGGTGAAGAAGGACATTGCGGCAGTGGGGATGGTTGACTGATAGGGTTAGCGGGAAAGGGGGAAGGAAAAGGGAGGGTCCCCATTTTAAATGGTATAACCTAAACTTTGGGGACAGGGAGACTATGTCGCCCTGACCTTTGGTTAAGCCGGTTTTATAAGTGGCCGTGCACTATGTCTCATTATTGTGGCCGCTGGGAATCGATCCGGTGCCACTACAACACAATGTAGCAACAACCACTATGTCGAAACCACTGGACCACTAGAACTTGACCACTAGTTGAATGATGTTTAATGTTTGCAAAAATGGATATGCTTCCCTTTTCTTTTTTTTTCTTTTTTTTTCTGTTTCAGTTTTGATATGTCATGAGAATGAGTTACAATAAGATGATATATACATAAAAGAAAAGATTATAGGGAAAGATATTCACTGGCATGCATTGGTTAGGTACTTACTGGTATAGGCTATTTCTAATGTTCAAAGATTTTTTTTTTCTCATGTGAAGGATGACAAGATATTATACATTTCGGCTGAAATGAAAGTATTAAATGCCTATGTACTTTTTGTTTCCTACTAGCTTACCTTATCTATGTTGAAACTTAACTAAACAGCATAAATTAAACTTCCTATATAAGCTTCTTACCTGTTTTCTTACTTGTCTTATTCCTTAGCTTGTTCTTGCCTTGTATGTTATTTTGCAGGCAAAAATATTACTATGTCAGGTTTGTGTTTTACTTCATGTACTTAACAAATTTTATTATTACTTTGTCTGGTTATGATTTATTTTATCTTGTATATATATATATATATTAGTTTCACTTGCCTGCAAATCTTGCTATGTTTTCATACTTTATCCTTGCCTATTTAGTTTATAGATTACAAGCATTTCAAACCTGGTTTTGCTTTGTCAGGTTATACTTTATTTTATCTTGTTATATAGATATTAGTTTCACTTGTTTCTTTGTCTTGCATATATTACTTATATAAAATTTTCTTTTGCTTGCCTGGGTAATGTTTTTCTTATGTTCAAATATATAAAGTTATTTTAGTCTAAGTATTTATACTCATTTTAAAACCATACGTTTAATATATGTTTGTGTTTAATATATTTTAAGACTTGTTTTATTTTAAACATGTTTGAAAGATGCTATTTCAAATTTACAAATCATTACTTTTCATGTTAATGTATTCAAATAAATTTTGAAATAGTCATTTCTATCTATATTAAAATCCATTTGTAAGAATATTACATTATTAATATTGTTAAATATAACTCATTATTAAATTAAAATAATTCATAAAAGCATTTGTCTTCTTATCTAATATATTACTTATTTTATTAGCTACATAAAAACAAAACAAACCTTTCTATCTAAATTTAAACTTAAACTAAAATCAATTTTAAATAATTATGTTTTTAGTTTGGGTATTAAAATTATATGGTTATTTATTCAACAGCTTATATCAAATTAAATCCAATTTTTAATTTATCAAAAATGTTAGAATAAGAAAACAGGCCTATATATATATTAAATTTAAAACAAAGATTTATCTATTCATAATATATACAGATATGTATACATTACAAATACAAAACAATTTATTTGCCTATAAAAATAGATTATCAGTTTAAATATGTATTTTAGAGAAGATTATTAAATTTAATTCAAATTTATTATTAACAATATGATCAAATCAATTAAACTTTGACATAAATTATTAAATTGTTATTGTCAAAATTTTCGGGATATCACAGCTTTGTATAAGTGAAAGCAAGCATCGAGCTGCCCCATGGATACTGCCGACAATAATCGAAGTCTTCTAACAACTGGAGCCATTGAAGGGCCACTAAAGTCTTCGATCAATCGCAAAAAAGATGTTGAGTGATGATGTGGGAAATAATAGCACGGATGCACTGGGCGATCTGCAATGGAGAGGCACGACGGGAAATATCATCAGCTAACTGCTTCCTAAACCAATTGGTCACCATAGACTCATTCCCCCATTTACGTCTTCTGGAGGAGACATACTAAGCAAGGGCTCACACAAATCCATATAATTACATGGGAAATTCGATTTTAGAATGGGATCCCCATTAATCAGCAATCCAAGCAACACAGCTACATCTTTTAATGTGATAGTCATCCCACCAACTCTGAGATGAAATGCAGATGTTTCGGGTCTCCATCTATCGATCAAAGCCATTAGAAGATTACGATCAACCTTTGTGTATCCCAACTTATGAATAACCTCGAATCCAGCCGTATCTAAAAGTTCCAACACACCAGGATGTGCAGACATGGCAAGCTTTAAGGTCGAAGAATGGTCAACGAATCCATCCAGATTAACCGCCTGTAAAAAATTAAAACAAAAAATGCAAGATATTATAACGTTTACTAACATATTGTCAAAATTCAAGAAAAATTATATCAACATGTACCTTCATCTAATCATTATTGCTTGTATGATGTTGTGCTTGTAAGTAAAGAAAGCTATCATCAACCGGTTTGGGTTTCATTTCTTCATATTCTATCACAATAACAAAACCAAATCAAATTTAGAACCTAAGCATTCCTTATATTCAATCAAGAACCGATCAAATAAAGTTCTACGGGCACAAACTATTTCATTGTTGTCTAGAAACAAAGATTTGAACCTAAAAACGTATTTTTTTCTTCTAAACCCTATAATAAAAAAATTGACTTGAGATAAAAAAAAAGAACATTGCAAACCTATAGGAGGTACTTGAGAGGATAAGGTGGCCATTCCTAATTTCAAGCCTTGCTTTAATTAGTTCTTGAGTGAAAATATTGATTTTGGTAGAATTAGGGTTTTCGGTTCAGATTTAGGGTTTTAAGTTTTGAGGGTTGATTGAAAAATGAAAATGGGAGCTGGCTAAAATAACAGGCATACAACATGGCGCATTTGAAATGCCGCAAACTGGCAGGATCTCAAATGCCTCTACCTACATTTTTGTAATAAATCTTGTACTGGCGGTATTTGAAATGCTATCAATATATGTAGATGCTGATATGGCCAAAACTGGCCTATTTTTGTAAATAGTTTCCCAACTGGTCTAAATTTGTAATATCTTTACAAAATTGGCCTAAATAGAAAATTTAATATGATATCGTTGATGGCATCCTTATTATGATTTTATTGATATTTATTTTGTGTAACGAGAAATCTGCATAAACAGTTTAGTGATATCATCTGGTATGGAACTATTCGGTAACGCTTTTCCAGTTATTCTCAGAAATCATTATATAGAATATTAAAGGGCGAGTGTGATGTGTGAACGCTAAATAAACGAACTAGTAACACATGGTGGTATGGTATGCCAATGTGTTATTTATCCATTTATCTTTTGCTTGCAGATGACACTCAATCTGGGGATATGATGTGTGATATTCATTGTGATAAACATATTACGTGTCAATTGTGTGAAGCCATGTGTCGACGATTATATTAAGCCATGCATCAACATATTTATTTAGCTGTGTGTCACCATATGTTTAGTACCGTGTGTCAGTACATGTATTTAGCTGTGTATCAGCGTATGTATAGTACCATGTGCCCATATATGTATATATATGATGTTCGTATATTAGCAATATTTGTCTATCATTGTTCCAACTCCCTTTATATTTTAGGAGTGAACCACGTTAGCCAGTAGCCACCCTAACGACCCGATCGTGGTGGTCGCACCTTGGACCCATGGCATTTTTTTCTATTTAAGGCCGTGTTTTAGCCATTATTATGTATCTGTATATATGTTTCCCTTTACGTCACAAAGGCCAGTAGTCAGTATAGGGACACACGTCGATAGTCATGACTGAAGAGGGTACCCGTATTCGAGCCTATGTCGTACGATTATCACGATACTAGAGAAAGAGAGAGGTGATGATAATTGATGACTGTAGCAGCCGAGCTGGATGGGCGCATGTGTCGTGTTTATCGGCTTCATGTGTAGTCTCCTGGAGCAGGTGTGTCCGTCAGTCTTCTATTTGGTTCTGGTATGATGCGATTTAGACAATTACCAGAGAGTATGTCCTGAGTATCATCAATCCCCATATCCTTCTTTGGCGTGTGTCGCCTATTATTCTTCTTTGGCGTGTTCTTCGGTTTCGTGTGTAGTCTCATGAAGTAGGTGTGTCTATCAATCTTCCATCTGGTTCAGGTATGATGGATTTAGACAAGTACATTGTGATTATACCAGAGAGCGTGTCCCGAGTATAATCAATCCCCGTATCCTTCTTTGGTGTGTGTCGCCTATTATTCTTCTCCGGCGTGTATTGCCAACCATCACTTATTTTCATGTGTTGTTTTTATATCTCATTGGCGTGTGTCATCGTTACTATATTATGATTCTAGATGTCTTCTTGTAATGATATTATGGATGTTTTTGGGGTTTGTATGTTGATTTCTGGATACTTGTGATTCACCCATTTGTGTTGGTTCTATGATTTCTATTTTGATGTGTTCCTATATAGATGATGGCCCCTTTCAATACCAATGTTGATTGGTTTCATATGAGCTTGAGATATTTGACTGATGTTATGCCTTGATGATGATTTATGGCATTATACATATTTTCTATACTTATATGCATCCTTTGGCATATCGTTTGATACTTTGATTACATGAGAGAGGTATTATATTATCATTCCTTTTTGCATTGAGTTACCCTTATTATAGTTACTTGATTAGACATAGTCTAACTCATGTATTATTTTATAATGCTAGGATTAGTCAAGACATTTCAAGTATAGGAACGATATGACTAACATTTGTTTTATTGTGCTTAAAAGAGTACAATATTAGGATTATCATATGATATCTGATTCACTACATTGAGTTGTATTGTATTCTATAACATTATTGTATTATATATTACACATATTATTGCAGTGATTAACTTTGTTTTCCCTGTTGTTTACTGTATATTATGTATTGGTCTTTCCTAGAGGCACACGTATTTATTGCTTTATGCCGGTACTATATACCTTTGATAAGTTACCGATTTGATGTTTTAATATTACAAGTGTTAGCCTAAAGGATATTCACGTATGTACGCCTTATAGCCTCATTCTACGTATTAATTGATAGTATTACTCTATATACTCTTAGATAGTATGAGTACCGAAGTGGGTGTTGCAAAATGGTATTAGAGTAGGTCCAGCACAATACATTATACATAAAAGACATGAGTCAAGGTCTTAGATGAGACTTAAAGGCCATGTCCCCTTGGGTGTGTTAGGTAGTAGCTATATATATAGATGATTACTGGGGAGTAATCATCAAGGGACGTACTTGATATTATGAAATTATATAGTATTGGATATTTTGAAATTATATATTTACTGCCTGTGCAGTTAATGCGCTCGTTAGATTCAAAGCAGTGGAGGTGCAAAAAGTCATAGCGGGGATACAACGACGATAAAGCGGGATATAGCGGATGGCTCTAAAGTAGCATATAAAACTCGTACTTAATGTTTTTACAAATATATAAATGGTAATTAAATGAAAAATTATCATTCAATTGAATTATAAATAATACAAAAATAATTTTAAATAAAAACATGTGCGAATATACTTTAAATAAACGAAAAACTATTATATAACATAATTGAATTTGGTAGAATATTAAGGTATTTTTATTTCCGAAAATATATTAAATCAAATAAATTAGTTTCATAATTTTATAATGTATAAATGCAATTTTTCAATTCATTTGATTAAAAAAGATATAGTGGGATAGCGGAATATAGCGGAAATACCGGGATATAGCGAAAATAGCGGGGATTAAAGCGGAAAGGCTATATTCTGGGGCTATATGGAAAAATCGTAGCGGTAGAAATCCGCTATGAGATATAGCGGTGTTGTAGCGGGGTAATAGCGGGGCATTAACTACACAGGTTACTGTTCACATATTTATTCCGAGTTTGCTATAATATGGCCGGAGTAACAAGTACGAAAGGAGTTAGTACAACCAGTAGTGTTCATATTTATGATTTCGCATGGTTCGATATTGCATTGAAATGTTTGGTTGAGATAGTGTATTTGATTTTTGATTTGTCTAATCATACTGTGCAATAGAATTATTAGTTGCCGCTATGTATCTTTATTTAGTATCTTGTGTTTATTAAATAAGTTCAAGTTGCTAGAATTGTATTTGATTTTAGGATTTGCTTATAACTATCAAAGCAATGAAATGAATCAAATTATTTGGTTTATAGTGATTGGTGAAAGCATATATTTATTGTATAAAGTTTTTGGTATTACTATTATCAAGTGATGATTTTAATAGTAAAGTGAATGTTTTAATTAGAAATCATTTAAAAAGTAAGTATATATATATATATTAAGTAAAGCATAGAATGAGGATTTGGAAAATTATTATATTGGAACCTGTATATTGGATCATTTGTAAAAGTATTTATAGATATTTTTAGAAATGAAAATTGCATTAACTTGTCCGTTGAGCGTGTTAAAGATTTTGGTCGAGATGGATGCACACGTATTTGATAAAAATTCTTAAACATTTGAACAAGACATTTGGACATAGTGGTTTGGAAGGACATAAGTAACTTTTCAAAGATTAGAGTATTTGGAATAGAATCTAATGTTTTAAATAGGAAATTAAGCAAAGCAAATTATTTTGGAAAAGTGAAATTTGGTATTCATATTTGTAAAAGATTTGCAAACCAGAGTTTACATTTATTATTCTGGTAAATGGGTTGTAAAGGATATTTTAGGATAGTATGTATTTTTGGTGATAATTGCAGCCATGGAATATTAGTGCACAGATGTAATCACCGGTGAGGCAATATTGATTATTTGGTCAATAATGTAACCAACAGATGCTTATAATCACTATAATATATGACGAGGCAATATCACTTTATTTTATAGTATTTAAAAATTGGTGAATATAAGTATATATATTGATAATGTTTGTGTCTATATATATATATATATATATATATATATATATATATATAATATGAGATGTTATAGAGTAGTGGTATTTTAAGTTGTGGATATGTGTATGTGTGTATAAAATTTAAAGATTTATTTTTGTATGCGTTGGTAAGTAATATAAAAATATTTTTTAAACGTTAAGTTTTGAGAATGAATTTAGACTTTTCCTCTTGGATTTAGTTTAAACATGATAAATAGTTGTATAAATTTATGGAAAGAGTACACAAAATAGTAATTGAACTTTATGTATCAATGGGGACTAGGGTTCCTCTTCAAATGCCTTTCAATTTCCCCTCATTCCCTCATCTTTTCATCTATTTTTCCTTCTGTTCATCGTTTCTACTCATCTCACCTATTTTCCAAACCCTAGTTTTCTTGATCACTGCATTTTTTTCGACACTATAGGATCTTATATTCTCAAATAGTTCACTTTCCTGCTTTGGCCTTCATTCTCTTCCCTAGGAAGATCAGAAGATTCTAGTTTCATATTCTCCTATGAGCGATGATACATGATGGTTCGAAATTTTCGGAAATTTGGTTTGTTTGGATTTCGAAGTAGCAAATCTAGGCTTTAACTTCGCTCTGGTCTTTGGTTGTTAGGCAGTTGTCCTTTCTTTTGGTCGTTAAGTGTGCGCTTTTGTTCTCAGGCGAAGATTACTTCACTTATTATTGTATCTGACCTTTTTTGTACTGGCAATTTTAGGGGTCGGTGTTCCTTAGCTGAGGGTTTTATCCTGACATCTTTTTCGTTACCACTTATGAAAGCCTTGGTGATTGCTTTGACGACGAAGGTTTTCCAGATAATAGTAGTTTGTTGTGCCTTAATGGGTGTGATGGAAATCTTTCGGTAAGGTTCTACCTCTCTTTTGTTATTCAGTGGCATTACTTGCTTATGCATGTTCATGGGTTGTGGTCTATTGTCGTGTTGATATTGGAATATGTTGTAAATTTTCTTTTGGGTCAACTATGGGTTGCTTAAGCTTAGTTGAGTGCTTTGCTTTTCTGCCACGATGGTATAGATAGTATGGTGAGACATACAATTTTGCATTGTAAAACAGCTGGCTGATTTTCCTATGCAATGGAAGTTTGGTTTGGGTATGGTCATTTTGCACCTCCTGACATGAACTTGGTTATGGTAATAGCTCATGACATGTTGAAATTGTATGGCTTAACTAAGATACTGTATCAAGCCTTTTAGGCTTTACCTTAATGTATTATCTTGTAGATGCATATGTTATAGCTTCTCTTTTGGGTATCTTGCATGATACCAATATAAGTTGTGCTTGCAGTATGTATGAGATAGCTTAATTGTCAAGACAGTGTAGTCTTGCTCCTATGTTGAAATGTGTTTATGTGCAGTTGCTGGGTGTCATTGCTCATACCTGTAATGATTGTTGTAATAGTGGTATAACATCCCTCTATTTGGAGACTCAAAACTAGCGGCTATGGATGTTGCAGTCATCCATAATTATTAATCCTTGGCGACCAAATACAGCGATATTAGATATGTTTATATGCAGAAACACAAGAATATGGTAAAACAATTTAAACAACAAATAAATTCCATATTCAATTTCAAAATATTTCAGATTGATTACATAATCCCAGTTCGCAGTCCATATTTAGATAACTTATAATTATTACAAAATACGCCAAGATCGACATATGAAGATGCCCATTTGGTTAATCAGAGTATATATATATGGCACTAAAATAATTTGCCTCTACAATCAAACACACGTAGGAAATAAAATAATTCAAATAACAAGCTTTCCTCCTGCATGTCGACGGAAGCTTTATTCGTCTAAAAGAACATTTGAAAACCTTAACTCTCAACCTACTCAAAATTAATTGAGTACCCGAGAGTTTAGGAGGAAAAAAACTTCGATTCGGACATATAGCCTCGTATGAATAATAATATACCATCTCAAACTACTTGGATATCTAGTGAGACCACGCTGTTAGCGAAATGGGTTTTTCCCTCACTTGTATTCTAAAATATTTACAAAACCATATATTGTGCTCATGCATCTACAATAGTTAAAAACATAGTATTTCTAAATTTTATGATGATATGCAAAATAAGTAAATCAAATGTGGATTACCTCTCTATTCGTTCTGAATATCCATCTCAATTACATTTTTAAGGGTTAATATTAGCCTATTCACTATGTATTGACTATCTGTCCGATTTCATAGTTTTCGTGGAATTACTAAGAACCTATCGGTAACTCCAATATCATATTTCAAATCCTAGTTTTCATGGGCAAACTAGGAATTTATTAACTATCTGTCAATATCTTAATCCGGGTATAGTTTTCATGCACTAACTACAAATCTACTGACCCTTGTCTGTATCAAATCATCATAGTTTTAATGGCAGACTATGAACCTATTGGCCACTGCCAATATCATACAGTTTTCATGGGCTCACTGTAAACCTATTGGTCCACGCCAATATCTTTAGTTTTAAGGTTTTATATTCATTACTGGATCAGCCTAAATAGTTATTCCTCCCTTCCCCAAATACAATTATGGGTGAATAATAATGTAAATAAACATTTGAAGAAGAACACATAACAAAAAATAATACCAACACCTGTAGTTTATCATCTTCTTATATATATATATATATATATATATATATATATATATATATATATATATCCTGGTTAATTCTTTAACCTTTTTAATCAAAGAAAATTTCTTCCTTTCAAAACCCTTTGCTGGTTCATGCGATATTATTCCTTTAAATTAAGATTGGGTTTATGTTTTGAACTTAAAACATCCCTTTCGAAACCTTTGGATGACTTCCATCGAAAGTAAAATCTTCTTTCCAAACATAGTAAACATACCTTTTGAAGCCCATGATAAATATACTCTTTCGTAAATTATACCTTTCAATGGTATGAAATCATATTTTTTCTAAAATAAAGCTTCGAAACAAATGAAAGTACCCTTTTCGTAAGCATTGGGTTTACTCTTTAAAAACATCGTTTGGGTCAAAATTGTTATATGCAAAAGTATATCTTTCGAAACCAACTAAAAATTATTTTGGGGAAAAGTTGACGGTGTCAGAACCATCTAGTCAAAAGCAAAAACCTTTAAATTAAAACTTCAAAGAATAGAGTCGAAACCCGCTATTGACTCCATTGACTTCAAAACCCCCAAACCCTTTCGAAAGTATTCAGGAAAAGGCCTATTTTTGGTTAAAAACAGATGTAACACTTCGACATCATAGATGGCTTCAATAAAGTCGAAAGAAAAATTAGCAGCCAGGTCTCGACTTGGTCGAAACCAGTCCTTTCTCAAACTCTTATTTAAGGAAAAAGGTTTGCCCTTTCAAAAGCTAACTCCATTATACAATATAGCAACCTTATTCGAAAGCCATTTATAAAAGCCCTTTCGAAAGCACGTCTTTTGACCATGTCGAAAGCTTTAAGTAGAACCAGGATAGAACTTAACTTTTGAAAACAAAGCATGGTTTCGACCCCCTCAGAAGCATTCCTTTCGACATGATAGCTTTCGTCTTCCTTCCAATCCACTGCGTACCATCTAAATGATACCTTGTATATTGGTTTCGACTATGTAGATTTCGTATGTGTAGGTTTTGACTGGGATGGAGCAGAATCAATGAAGTCGAAAGGTGCTTACTATTTGAGATGGAACACCTTTTAAAAGCTGAAATATAGCAATGTTGAGTAATTACTTCGTAACCTCTTGCCTAGTTGTAAACCTTTGATTGGTTGTTGCACAACTTTTCAAATACTTTTCATTCAATACTGGCGCATTTATTCAGATCCAAATTAAAAGATTTTAACGTTTAAGCCTTTCCATATAACAAAGCCAATATTTACAGGAAAGTCCTTCTTTCAAAATAATTTACTTCCATAGTATATCAATTGTGAAAAATCTCAAAAATCATAGAAATTCAATTTCTTTATGTAGTCGAACATTTTAAAATTTAGAACCAATTTCTTCCTGAATACTAAACATAAATTTTAAACCCGATTAAATCATTTCTTCATTAAAAATCCATATACAAAATTTTCATAGCTTGGAAAATTCTGAAAATTAAAATCCATCTCCAAAATCTTATTTTTCTTAACATAAAAAAATTTCATGGCATTTTAAAATTTATAACCAATGATTTTGATCCTAAAACCATATGAATTTCATATACAAATTAATTGTTTAAGTCAAACAATCGATATCTTAAGCATATCATCATCCAATATATAATAGAAACGAAAGAAATACTCAAATCCGAAATCATATGATTATAAGACTAAAAAGATATGGAATGAATTATTATTCATCTTAAATTTGATAAAGAATTTGAGATTTTTTCTTGATTAATCCTTCTATCTTTGATCTCTAACTTTAGACAAATCTCTCCCTTTCTTCCCTGGTACTAGCCGACTCTAATTTAGGTTTATGATTTTCATTTGTGAAAATGGGAAATGGAATGTGAATGGGCAATTAAAAAAGGACATAGCCATGTAAAACGAAAAGGCTATTTTACATATATGCCCATGTGTAAGTTAATTATCTTATAAACCAAATTTAAGCCCATTTACTTTATGGTTAAGCATGACCCCTATATATATAGTTTATTCAAATCTCAATTCCCTTATCATCATTATTAGATTTAATTTATCTAATTGAATTTTTTGAACAATGAAATCAAAAATTAAGGATGTTGCAGGCTCCCCCTTAAAAGTTTTCGTCCTCAAAATTCAGCAAGGACCAAATATTAAACATAGAAATCATCTGTAACAACTCCTAACAACCATAACAATCATACTAGCATATCTGACTAGCAATTACATACATAACTCTAATATAGACATACCCTTCAAGCAGATCATGCTAAGTATCTCTAATCATGTCATCTGTCTCCCAAGTACAGTCCTCGTTGTTGCTCCACTGAACTTTTATCAACCTAAATATCTTGTCCCTTAATCTCATCTCATCTCTAAATAAAATTTGAATTGGTTATCTAATGATGGTCAAATTAGGTTCTACCACTAATTCATCCAACCCTGTCGGAGGAATAGTAGTCTCTAGATCATCCACATACTTACGAAGATGAGACATATGAAATACATTATGGACACGTGTCATACTGCTCGACAACTCTACTCTGTATGCGAGCTTTCCATCCTCTCTATAATCTTGAATGGGCCAACACATCTCGGGGCTAGCTTCCCTAACTTTCCAAATCATACTAGACCCTTTACAGGTGATACTTTAATGAAAACCTTTTCCCTAACCGAGAATTCTAGGTCTTTATGCCTTCTATCTGTGTTAGTTTTCTGTCTTGACTGAGCTTCCTTCATCTTTCCTTGGATTAACTCAATTTTCTCTGATGCCTCTTTAACCAAATCTAGACCTAAGACTAGTCTGTCTCCAGTCTCCAACCAACATGATGGTGATTTGCATGGTCTTCCGTACAAGGCTTCAAATGACACCATTCTTATACTAGTCTGATAATTATTGTTATAGGAAAACTCAACCAAATGTAGGTGATCCTTCCAAGATCCACCAAAGTCCAGTACACAAGACCTCAATAAATCCTCGAGTACTTTATTGACTCTATGTCTTCCCATCTATGAGGGTGATACGCGGTACTCATATTAAGCTTGGTACCCATCACCTCCTATAGACTCTTCTAGAATTCAGTAGTAAATAAAGCATCTATGTCATTGACTGTATCATTAGAAACTCCATGCAGTCTAACTATGTTCTTTAGGAACAACTTAGCTAAAACAGGTGATGTCCTCGTTGACTTAACAGGAATGAAATGGAAATTCTTGGTCAATCTGTACACTATAACCCATATACTTTCATTACCCCTATTTGTCCTTAGCAACCCGTCTATAAAATCCATGGATATCGAATCACATATCCAAACTGAAATCTCCAAAGGCTGAAGCAACCCACTTGGCTTCTGATGTTCAGCTTTCACTTGTTGACTGTTTGCACACTGCCTAACCCACAAGCCAACATCCCTCTTCATGCCTTCTCAATCGAAGCTCCTCTTCATATCTTGATAGATCTTAGTTCCTTTAGGATGAATCATAAACTTGGATTGATGACATTCTCCAAGAACTTACTTCCTCAAGTCCTCGACATTCGGAACACAAAACAGTCCCTTCTTTCTTAGCCATCCTCTCTGATCAAGGCTAAAATCCTTCAAATCATCGACATCTGTTCCAATTTCAAGTCTTCTGATCCTTTTAGCTAATACTGGATTCTCCTTTTGTTTAGAAGCAATTCTCCCAATCAATACTGGTCGAACTTCTAAACAAGACAATATGGCAGTAATCTAATTAGAACCAACAGTCGATCTTAACTTCACATCACAACTGACTAAATCTTTCCACTCCGCCAACATGGCTAACAACACATTCTGATGTTTTCTACTAAGAGCATCCGCTACCTTATTACCTTTTCCAGGTGTATACTCTATACCGAAATCATAACCAGCTAAAAACTCCAACCACCTCTGCTTTCTCATATTCAACTCCTTCTGAGAGAATAAATACTGTAACGACTTATGATCGGTATAAAGCTCAAACCTATCCCTTAAGAGATAATGTCTCTAAATCTTCAATGTCAAGATCACTGCTCCAACTCCAAATCATGAGTAGGATATCATACTTCATGTGGTCTAAGCTGCCTGGATCCGTAGTCTATTATCTTACCATTCTACATCAATACTACTCATAATCCAGTTTCGCATGCATCATTATATACCACCAATCCTTGGTTTTCATCTGAAACTACCAAAACGGGTGCATTAGTCAAAAAATGCTTTAACTTAAGGAATTCTCCTACATATTTGTTGGACCAAACAAACTTCACTTCCTTTCTAGTTAGCTTAGTTAAGGGTGTTGCTATCCACGAGAATCCTTAATGGATCTTCTGTAGTAGCCAGCAAGTCCAAGAAATTTTTTGATCTCAGTCACCGTCTTCGGCATCTTTCAATTATTCATAGCTTCAATCTTATCTGGATCGACTGACAGTCCTTTCCTTGAAACCACATGACTAAGAAATTTAATCTCTTTCTTTCAAAAATAACACTTGACGAACTTAGCCTTTACCTGATTCTTCCTCAACATCTCAAACACCACCCTATGATGAACTTCTTGCTCTCTCTCAATCTTAGGTACACTAGAATGTCATCTATACACCACAACAGACCTACCCAAGTACTCTCAGAAAACTCGGTTGATCAAATCCACAAAGAAAGCAAGTGCATTCGTCAATCCAAATGGCATCGCAAACCACCCATATGAACCATATCTGTTTGAAATGTTGGCAAAGGAATACTGTCCTCACCACTCTTAACTGATGGAAACCAGTTGCTAAATCCAACAGGGAAAACACTCTGGTTCCCCTCAACTGATCGAATAGATCATCTATTCTTGGCAAAGGATACTTATTCTTAATTGTCCGTTCTTTCAGCTTGTGGTAGTCGATACGCATCCTAAATGGCCCATCTGGTTTCTTCACAAATACCGCGGCTGCTTCCCAAGGCAAACTGCTTGGTCTAATAAAAAAAATTCCTTCTAGATCCACTAGCTGCACCTTCAATTCCTTCATATCAGTCGGTGTCATCCTACTAGATGGTCTATTCACAGGTTCGGCTCTGGGCAAAAGTTCTGTTCTAAACTTAACAGCTCTTTTAGCTGGTAATACATGACTGGCTCAAAGACATTTGCAAACTTCCTTACTACGCAAACCTTACTTAACTCATCTCCTATCTCCATAGCATTAAGTAAAGAACTAACACTCCAACCAGTATTCTATTGAGAATATCACTCGGTTATGACTATCAGCGTGTCTCTGTGATATCTCTCTAGCTTGAACAAATATTCTGGCCCTATACCTACCCAACCAATCCATTTCCAAAATGATCCTAAAATCTGCGAATTCAATAACATACAAACTGTGTGCAAATTTATGACCTAACAAATCAAGTTTTAACTGGTCACATTTAACCATAGAGTTTCCTAGCCTCCTATTGAATTCGTAACCCTTAAGGAAATAACTAGGTAGATAGGTTCTAAACATAATCTATCAACCAAACACTAAGATGTAAATGAACGCGATGCACCGGCATCAAAAAGTACTCTAACTAGAATACTTTGAATCAAAAGCGTACCTTCTATCAAAGTCTTTCCGTTATCTACTGCAATTGGCCTAACTGACCCGATAGCAAAAAAATTTCCTTTATCTGGCCTGACTAGCTCTAAACATTGATTCTTGTAATGTCCAACTTGATCACAGTTGAAGCATTTCATATTTGTCTTGTTTGCAACTTTCTTCCCATTTCTTGACCAGCACTAATCGCAAAGTGACCCTTCTTGTCACACTTATAGCAAACTATCTTAGCCATTGATTTCTTAGCGGTATCTCCCATCTGAGCTTCCTTCTTTATAAAGAACTTCCTCTTATTCCCTTGAAAACCCTGAGCTTCCACTAGTTTCTCTTTAACCTGATTAGCAAGCAAATCCTCATGGCAAATGGCCATCCCACCACCACAATACACGGATCACGGCCATGTGTCATGGTCATTCTAGCAAGATCGGGCCTCAATCCTTGAATGAACCTCTCTTTCCTTCTTGTGTCGGTATCTATAACAGCATATCTATATCGAGACAACTCTTCAAACTTAGTAGCATACTCGACGACTGACTTCTCTCCCTGAACTAAATCCAAAAACTTCCCCATCAGCTCAAACTTAGCAAATTTAGATACAAACTTCTACTGAAATCTCGTATTAAAATCAGCCCAAGTTTACTTCTCTTCTGGAACTCCAGTAGTAACACTATTCCACTAGCGGAGTGCTAGCCCCTACACCTGACTAAAGGTCAATCTTCTCTTTTGCCCATCATTAAGACCTTAATCGGTAAATATATGCTCACAATGTAATAGCCAATTTTGAACCTCTATGGTACTCTCTGTTCCCAAGAATGACTTTCCATCCAAACTGGTGTAATCTATATTTAGCAAGGTATAATTATTCCCAACTGGAGCCACAGGATTAGCCCCTCCCACATTTCCAACAACAGCTCCCGCTCGCATCATACCAACAAAGAACTGATACATCGTCCCATATCTATTGGTGGATTTTCAGCACCCACGTTGGCATCGACATTTTGATTACTTACACTAGCCGATCGACCCGGGTTCCTCCTGGTAGTGGGTCGAGCATTTCCATTAGTTGTGATGCTTCCACCACCAAGAATTTCCTCTTCCGCTTCCTGCTTCCATATCTCCTTTCTCATAAATATGCATACGCGCCTTAGTAAGATATAGAAGAATGGTCCAAGAGAAGAGGGAATTCATACTTATATATATATATATATATGTATGTATGTATGTATGTATGTATATGTATATGTATATCAAATACAAATACGTTACTTTAGCGTTAACTCAAAACCCAAATCTTATTACCTGATTCATTGGATTATGTTTGAAAAATCTTTTAGGTTTAATTTTCTTTTAAATCTTCATAAACCATGATCTAATACCAACTTGTAACATCCCCCTATTTGGAGATCCAAAACTAACGGATACGGATGCTGCAGTTATCGATAGTTATTAATCCTTGACAACCAAATATGGTGATATCAGATACACTGATATACAAGAATATGAAAAATAATTTAAACAATAAAAACAAATTCCACATTCCATTTCAAAATATTCTAGGTTGATACATAATCACGGTTTGTAGACCACGTTCAGATAACTTATAATTATTACAAATTACACCAAGAGCGAGATGCCCCCTTGGTTGATCAGCGTATATATAAGGCACTAAAACAATTTGCATGTACAATCAAACATCAAATGCAAATAAAATAATTCAAATAACAAGCTTGCCTCCTACACGTCCATGGAAGCTTTATTCGTCTAAAAGAACATCAGGAAAACTTCACTCTTAACCTTCTCAAAATCAATTGAGTACCCGAGAGTTTAAGGGGAAAACAAAAACATCGAGTCACACATAAAGCCTGGTATGAATAATAATATACCATCGCAAACTATTTTGATATCTAGTGTGACCAAGCCGTTGAGAGGAATGGGCTTTCCCCTCACTAGTATCCTAAAACATTTGTAATACCATACAACGTGCTCCTGAATCCACAATGGTTAAAAACATAGTATTTCTGAATATTATGATGATATGCAAAACAACTAAATAAATCTGAATTACCTATCACCATTCATTTCGACTATCAGTCACAATTACATTTTTAAGGGTTACTATTAGCCTGTTAACTGTGTATGGACTATCTGTCCGATTTCATAGTCTTCATGGGATCACTAAGAACTATTGGCAACTCCAATATCATTTTTCATATCTTAGTTTTCATGGGCTAACTAGAAAACTATTAATTATCTGTCAATATCTTAATCCGGATATAGTTTTTATGGGCTAACTACAAACCTACTGGCCCCTATCAATATCAAATCATAGTTTTAATGGGATGACTATGAACCTATAGGCCCTTGCCAATATCTTACAGTTATTATGGGCTTACTGTAAACCTATTGGCCCATGCCAAAATCTTTAGTTTTAAGATTATATATTCACTACTGGGTCGACCTAACTGGTTATTCTTCCCTTCACCAATACAATTATAGGTTACACATAACAACAAATAATACCAACACCTGTGTTTATTATTTTCTTTATATATATATATATATATCATGGTTAATTCTTTAACCTTTTAATCAAATAAAACTTCTTCGTTTCAAAACCCTTTGTTGGTTTGTGACATGGTTATTCCTTTAAATTGAAACTGGGTTTATATTTTGAAATCTTAAAACATCTTTTTCAAAACCTCTGGATGACTACCATCGAAAGCAAAAACTTCTTTTCAAAACATATCTTTCAAATCCCTTGATAAATATTCACTTTTGAAACTAATTATACCTTGATGGTATCAAATCATATTTTTAAAATATAGATCTTCAAAACATATGAAAGTACCCCTTTCAAAAGCATTGGGTTTACTCTTTAAAAACATCGTTTGGGTCAAAATGGTTATATATGAAAGTATCTCTTTCAACACCAACTAAAAATTATTTTGTGGAAAAGTTGATGGCGTCGGAACCATCTAGTCGTAAGCAAAAAATCTTTAAATTAAAATTTCAAATGGTAGAGTCAAAACCCACTTTCGACTCCATTTCCTTCGAAGCCCCCAACCACTTTCAAAAGCGTTCAGGGAAAGGCCTAGTTTAGGTTAAAAACAAAGGTAACCCTTCGACAGTATAGATGACTTCGATGCAGCCAAAAGGAAAATTACTGACTTGGTCTCGACTTGGTCGAAACCAGTCCTTTCGAAAGCTCTTATTTAAGGAAAAAGGTACCCCTTTCGAAAGCTTACTCCTTTATGTAGTATAGAAACCTTCTTCGAAAGCCATTTATAAATCACTTTCGAAAGCATGTGTTTCGACTATGTCAAAAGCTTTAAGTAGAACCAGGCAAGAATTTAACTACTGAAAACAAAGCAGGATTTCGACCCCATCGGAATCATTCCTTTTGACACCATAGCTTTCGCCTTCCTTCCAATCCATTGTGTGCCATCTAAATGATACATTATGTATGGTTTTGACTATATGGGTTTCGATTGGGATGGAGCGGAGTCAATGGAGTCAAAAGGTGCTTACTATTCGAGGCGGAACATCGTTTTCTCATTTAAAGGCTGAAATATAGCAACTTTTAGTGATTATTTTGTAACCCCTTGCCTAGCTGTAAACCCTTAATTGGTTGTTGCATAACTTTCACATACTTTTCACTCAAAACTACCGCATTTAATCAGATCCAAATCAAAAGATTTTTAATGTTTAAGCCTTTCCATATAACAAAGCCAACTTTTATAGAAAAGTCCTTCTTTCAAATTAACTTATTTTCCATAGTAAATCAATTAGGAAAATCCTCAAAAAAAAAAAATTTCTTTATGTAATCGAACATATTAAAAATTTAGACCCAATTTCTTCCTGAATACTCAAAATAAATTTAAACCCAAATAAATTATTTTCTTCATTAAAAATTCATAATAAAATTTTCACAGCTTGAAAAATTCTGAAAATTAAAACCTATCTCCAAAATCATGTTTTGCTTAACATAAAAATTTTCCATGGCATTTTAAAATTTATAACCTGCAGTTTTAACCCTAAAACCGTATGAATTTTATATACAAATAAATTATTTAAATCAAATAATCCATATCTTAAGCATATCACCATCCAATATATCATAGAAATGAAATAAATACTCAAATCCAAAAACACATGATTATGAAAACAAAAAAAGATGGAATGAATTATTATTCACCTAAGATTTGATAAAGAATTTGAGGTTTGTTGTTGATTAATCCTCCGTAGATTTGATCTTCAACTTTAGATAACTTTCTCCCTTTCTTTCTTGGTAATGGTCGGCTCTAGTTTAGGTTTATGATTTTCGCTTATGAAAGTGGAAAATGAAACGTGAATGGGTAATTACAAAAGGACATCGCCGTTTAAAATGAAAAGGCTATTTTACTAATATGCCCATGTGTAAGTTAATTATCTAACAAACCAAATTTAAGCCTATTTACTTTATGGTTAAGCATGACCCTGTAAATATATATATATATATATATATATATGATTTATTCAAATCTCAATCCCTTTATCGTCATTATTCTATTTAATTTTATCTAATTAAATTTCCTGAATAACGTAATAAAAAATTAGGGATGACACAAGTGGTACGGCCGCTATAATCCGCCTTTCCTATGCAAAATGATAATATATTGTTTTGCCTGCAAAAAAATAGTAATTTAATTTAATTTTTTGGATATGAAATGCTTTGACATTATGAAATATATTTGAAAATGATTCATTATGTGGAAAAATTTAGTTCTAGTAGGAATTTTGTTTATAAGAATCAAGAAGTTTGTTACGATAATTAAAAGTTATTTAAGGAGGGAATTTGGATCTAAATTATATCTGAAGTAGAATTAGGTAAATTTTTAGA
Organism: Allium cepa; assembly: GCA_030765085.1. Classification (NCBI taxonomy): domain Eukaryota; kingdom Viridiplantae; phylum Streptophyta; class Magnoliopsida; order Asparagales; family Amaryllidaceae; genus Allium; species Allium cepa. Next base: position 111,074,230 of record CM060945.1, on the reverse strand, counting down.
AAATATTAGAATGTATATGCTATTTGAAAAGGAATTTATTTGAAAAAGGGATTTTGAGATTTTTTTTATAGCAATTTACATTGAATAAATATTTCAGTATTTAAAAATTAATTCAAATTATTAAGTTGTTATAATTGGTTTGTTAAAAATTCCCCTTGTAGGAAATTGCAAGGACGCAATTTTGTTAATGGCGAGTCAGTTACAGCTCGGATGTAACGATCTGTATTTTTAACTATTTTTAATTATTAAATTTAATGTAATTATTGAATTAAAATGGTTAGAAATGAAAATTTAATGATTTATTTATGCAGTTTATTAAATATGAACTTGGATAAAATTTTGAATAACAATTCAAGAAGATAAGAGATTGTAACTTATATTAGGAAGTAAATTAAATAATATTGAATTGTAAGTAATGGCATTAATTGCTGAATTATTGTAAAATGAAAGTTGTTGTTTTATTACTTGAATTCGTTTAAAAGTAAATTTTATAAGTTAAATAACTTATATTTAAAATATGATGATTATTGGATAATTAACTTGTTTAAATTTAATATTAAAAATTATTTAAATAATTAAATCTTGAATTTAACATGATTGACGATGATGTTGAAAGATGATTTAAATTTTATTTAAATAAGAATGAAGATTGTTAACATTTAAAACTGAATTTAAAGTGATTAAATTTATCTTTGGAAATTACTTGTTTTAGTTAACGAGTAAAAACAGTCATTTTGGCCACTGTCTCGGATTTCGACCATACCAGTTTCATCGGATTCATAACAGTGAATTATTGCAGGATTTCAAGTCTCGTACCGATCAGACTTGTCGTTTGTCCGTGCGAGCTTGAAAAGTATAGAATTTAATTTCAGATTTATGTTAAAACAATTTGATTTTGAAAGCTATCTTCTGCATACGATCAAATTAGGGCTCGAGACTGTTCAATTGCATTCAGAATAGAGGTATAACATATAAAACCCAAGCGGCATGCTTCGTTTGGAGTTCAAAATTCTGCCGGCCAATTTGGTCAGATATTTTCTAATTATAATATTATATATATTCACTCAACCTCATCCTACATTTCGTACACCTCGCCCCATTTATGTCAACCCATGCGCCCCTTATTCCATCTCGTTCGATTTTGCTCAGAAAATATATAGAACGAAAGAAAAAAAAACACAAAGGGAAGGGCGAGCTCATCAGTGGTGCACGGCGGGAGGCGCGGCTGCTAGTGTCGTTCTTCAACAGGGGCGGCGAGAGAGTTAGGATTTGGATTCCGCTGGTCGCATGCTTCAATTGTGAGCGTGTAGTGGTGGTTGATGAGGCGGCGACGCTGGGGTTCGAGGAGTGCATATCCTGGGCATGACGATCGGTGTTTGGTTGCTAGCATCAATCGTCGATGAAAAATTATAAATAAATAAATAAATATGCGAAGTCGCGAGCAGTGTCTGGGCTTAAGAGAAGGTGGGAGAGCGAGAAGGTACTTTTTTGTTTTTTTATTTTAAATTTGTTATGTAAATTTTATTTTCATATAACTTTTTCATACGAGTCTGTTTCAAACGATACAAGTTGCTTTGGAATCATATCGACATCATCTATGACATGAAATTGGTTGGCATTTATTTGAAGCTAAAATATTTCTGTTTCAAATAAAAGGTGGGTGTTTTATACACTTACGAATGACTAAATAATATTTCTGTCGGTAAGCAATTATATATTATTGACCGTTGTTTGATAAATTAACTGACTTTTAAATTGATATGAATTAAAATGATAGAATTTGAATTGACAATTCAAATTTGTATTGGGAATTAAAATGCTAGTTGACTTCCAGATTATTAATAACTAGTTAATTGTAGTGATATTTGACTGATTTGGATGTTGTGTGTGATGAATGTCAATTGGTTGATGGATTGGATGATTGGATGTTTGTTTATTTATATGTACATCATGTTGTCACCCTGTAAATTAGTTAACATCATATAAAACTCTAAATAGAATTATTTTGAACAAACTAAGAAATTTGTTGAATTGATATATACCTATGACAGTTCGATTTGGATTAAAATGATATATATCCATCCCTGAAATAAAAATAAAAATAATTGATTGCTTGGCCATTGGATAAAAAATTATATGCGAACACCGGATTGGTTAAATTAAATGATTTTAAAATTATTGGATCTGAATTTGTTCAAATGATTTCATTTTATAAAAATAAAACTGAATTAAAATATAGAAATTTAATTAATTTTGAATTTGAGTTTTGAAATGTGAAATTAAAATTTGTTAAACGGAATTGTTTAAAAATGAAATTTATCATTTTAAAGTCATCATTGAAATATGATTTAAATTATGGAAATTATTTTGCTTAAAATATCTTAATTTTTATTGGAACTTTGAAATAAATCCAAGAAAAAATGATTTAAATTGATATTTCAATTTTAACTCGGAAGTGAACTATTTTCAAAGATTTGAACCTTGAATTGAATATTGAAGTTTAATTTGATTTAAGTGATTTAAATCGATTTTCTGAAATCAAGAAGTTGATATAAATTGAAATGGTTTAAAAGTTAGAGTTGAATTGAAATTTAAACCATTGAACTAAATTTTTGAATCAAATTTGAAGTTAAAAAGAAGGAAATCGAAATTGATTTGAATTTGAATTGGAATCAAAGTTAAGTCGAATTGGAATCGAAATTGAGTCGATTTGAATGGAATTGGAATAGAAGATGATTTGAATTGATAGATCTGGAATTGAATCAGTTTGACTTTAAAACTATTTTCAAATAAGCTAATTTTATATAAACTGTTAAAACCTTTCTTTTGAAATATTCAGATTATTTTTACTTTCCAATATATTTGAACTATTTTATATCAAATTAATTTAACTTTTTTAAAAACTATTTAAACTATTCAAACTATTTTATAAAAATTCAAAATGATCAAAGTGGGAAATGTTTATATTTAAATCGTGGATTTAAATGCGAATTGTGTTAAATGAAGATATAACCTAAATTGAAATTCGAAACGATTTTTAAAAGTGAAATCAAGATACTAGAGTGAAATGATATTTTCAAGTGAAAATGACATATCGAACTGAATATGATTTTTGAAGCGAATACGATAATTTTGAAGAGAATATGATACTTTGATATCAAGTATGAATCATTTTTGAAATGTAAAAGATCCAACCGGTATGTAAAACGACGTTTGGTTGTTAAAGAGACTGGGGCCTCTTATTGGCATACTCCCTGTCAATATTGGAACCGCTTTAACAACTGTGTACGCGGAGGAGACTCCAGAACGAAGTGGTTGGATTTGGTGCATGTTTGCTAAATTTGAAGAAAGAGGACGAAGATGGATAAACCCTGGAACTTGTGCCAATTTGAAATGACTAAAACATGACAGCTTTACAGGGCTAAGCGGGCTAGTACCCCAAGCGGACCTCCGTTCTTCAATTTTATTCTTGGACTTGGTCCACATTATTACTCTTGATATTGCTTTCGGTTGGTGAATCTTGATTTTGGGATAACCTCCTTTTGACTCGATAGGAGATGGATGGACGCAGTGGCGGTCGTAGCTACGATGTGTTACCACCAACCCTGCAACCTGAATTGTTAGTGTCCTACCTTGGGCATTGCCTCACGCGCATTGTCATACTTTTATCCCTATATGAGACCACTACGATTTTGGTTCAGTGTCGTCGTATCACGGCGCATCCCTATCGCCCGACGTGCTACTGAGGCGGTGTGATAATATTTAAAAATGCGTTAAGGGGATTAATGTAAAACCTTAACGTAAGAATAATTTTTATTTTACTGATTAGCATTATATATAAAGTGTATTCTACTATATATAATATTTTGATGGATCCTTAAGAAATGGAAAATCCCGTAACATCTCTTGATTTTTTACATGCACGTTATACACTAGATAGGAGGTGTGAAATCCTATAAACATCTCTGACGCTATTACATCCATTTTATACGTGATAGGGATTTGACTCAAAAAAGGATATTTTAGTCCTGACTCGAGTGTTTTGTCTTTTCATTACGTTCGGGTCAACCCTGAATATTTCAGTGCAATGAAAATCATTTTTTGGAGGACGAAGACAAAGATTTGATATATTATTACTATTATTATTCCCTGTATCATGTTGTTCTGCTGCATTATATACTGTTTCTGTTGTATATAAATCTAATAAATGATATTCAAATGTATGGTAAATAGCTTCACCAACTGTTTATTTGATTATTATATTTTTTCATTCCGCTACGAGATTTTATGTTTGTTTCATTTTTCTTTTCTTCTTTTTATAAATTTACCTCATTGATTATCTACATTTTGGATTGTTTGAGTTTGACTTGTGTGGATTATTTTTTTATTTAAGCCTTCCGAATAGCGGATCGTCACAGTTGGTATCAAAGCTTTGGTTTAGTGATAACCTTAGCTTTGTGGAGTTTCACTAATTAGAGATAGGGAAGTAATACCCTACAATGAGTTATTTGGGTGTATATATATGAGAGTGCGTGCTTTTTAGCGTTACAAAATCTTTTATACTGTGTTTATGTAACGACCCGGAATTTTGGGCAATATCGATTTAATAGTCTGCAATAATAATTAAATTGGTTTGATAAATTTTCTTTATAATTTTAATTTAAATTGGTGAAATTAATCTTTTTAAGGATAGCAAATATCTAATCTAGTAAGTGTGATCAATATCTTTTAACAATTTAAAAATTGGTTAGAATTGTTTTTCAAAAGCCAATAAATTTTTATTCTGTTTATAATATATATGTTTGATATATATTGTGAATGGGAATATCTTTTGTTTTAAATTAAAAGTTGAATTTTCAAATTTGTAATATATGTGTATGTATATGTTATGATTTGGAAATTGTTTTGAAATTTAATTTAATCTATCAATAATTGATGTATGAATGAATATTGTAATTTTAAAGCTTTATTTCAAATTCAATGAGATTTTTCAAAAGATAATTTAGTTTAGTTCAATTGTTTTCAAAATATAAGATTGTGTTTATTTTCAATATGATAGTTTAAAAAGGGTTTATATAAAGTTTTCTTTTTGTTGTTCTTTAAGATGTTTAATTTCAAAATGGTTATAAATGATAAATATAAGTGTTTTAGAATATTTTCTCTTAAAAGTAAATTTATATTTACATATACAAGTATTTATTTATAAACTAAATTTAATATGTAAGTTTATATGATCATTTAAATTAAATAAAAATTTGTTTAAAAACACTTAAGTAATATATGTAAACATATTAACTTGTTAAAGACATTTGTAAGGTAATTAAATAAATAAATGACAAATGTAAGTTTAAACAACATGTGGCAACATATAATTTTAATTTTTAATAAATGTCTTTTGAAGAAAACAAGCTTCTTTCAAAACACTTTCTTTCTTTCAAATGTTTTAATGGCAAAACAATAAACCACTTTCTCAAATTTGAAATTAAAACCAAAAGTAAAGATAAAACCTGCAAATTTACAACCCACATTTTCAAATGGGATGAAGATCAGCAGTTCAACATTTCAGATCAACCTGCAACTTCAAAACCAGAAAGTTTTTCAAACCTGAAACTTGAATTTAAAAAGAAAAGCAAAATATGCAATTAAAAAGGGGAGTTCATCTTTCAACAGCAAGTTTTAAACAACTAAGTGAAGCATGCAAGGGATTTTCAACAAAAAGTATTCTAAGCCTGGAAATAAGAAAATGTGTTCTACAAAGTAATTTGAGGTGAGTAAACAATTTTAAAAACAGTTTGATTTGGTTTCATTGCCATGCATGTGATGATATTTACTTATATCAAAATTCTTCTGCTTGAATCTAAATAAATTGGTATGAATATGTTATGAGTTTGTCCGTTTTTATATATTCAATGGTTCTCTGTTGATTTCTGTGAAAGTTTTGCTTAAAAATTTCAATACCAACAACTCAAATCCATATTAGCCTTTAGTATTTGAATGAAATTGATTTGTTAATGATTGATAAAGATTATAAAATAGTTTCTACAATTTTTTAAATTCACAGATAATTTTTAAAATAGAAGACATAATGAAACATTGATATATGACAAAAATTCAACTTATTTAATTTTGGATTTGGATTGCATGATTGTATTCATGGCAGAAAATAATGAATTTAGGAGTTACAATCATAATTTTTAGTTGGAAAATTCTTAGGAATTCGGCCACTGTTCGAATTGGGGGTTTTGGTAATTTACCGTTGATCGAAGGGATGATCAGAGATGATACCTTGGTCGAAGGTGGTTAGTAGGAGGGTGCATGCGGGGAAAATGCTCGAAAATTTTCTCAATGGCCGAATTGATCGAAATTGTTCGTAATAGGGTTTGAGCTCCTGAAGTTGAAGCCGACGTTACTTTAGGATTCTCGTCACCGATGTGTGACCGGAATCGTGCGCATATGGAGGAAAATGAAGCTCATGATGTGGCAATTCTGTGGTGAAGACGGCGAAGGCCGACGGCGTTGTGGTGTTGGTGATGTGGGGGTTTAGTGATCGAACTTACTGCAGATTTTCGAACGTTTGGTCGAAATTTGATACGATGATGTTCTGTTCGATCTGGGTTCTCTTTTGTGCTCGCGAGTGATTTTGGGACTATGGTGGGTTGACGTGATGGACGATGGAGGCCGGCGTTGTTGGTGCATGTGCACCGTGATGGTTGTGTGCACTGGGAAGAAGGAGTTGGGGAAGACGAGAGTTTACTCGGGTAGGTGTTCGAGTTGTACTCGGGGATGACTCGAAGAAGATGAGGGCTGAGTTGCTTCGGGGTTGTCTCGGGTAGTTTTAGTGTTTTACTCGGGTTTGTCTGAGAGTGCTTCTGTTCCAACCTGAAGCTTAGTTTTTATGCAAAGGTTATGTTTACAAGTTAAACTTGTTTAATATATATATATATATATATATATATATATATATATATATATATATATATCAAGTTGAGCTTTATAAAAAAAATTTCAAAGTTAAACTTGTTTGTTTTGAAATTAAGTTAATTTAACTTTAAAATTTAAATTGAATTGTCTTTCAAATTTAAAACGTGTGAGAAGATTTCTTTGAAGAAGTTTTACTTAATTTAAGTTTGAATTTTAATTTAAGAAGAGTGCTTGAATTTAATTATTAAATCAAAATTTAAGTACAGTATAAAGTAATGTTTTAAATACAAACTATTCAAATTTTATTGTAAATGAATAAGTTTAACTTAGAGAATTAATGTGTTTTGAAAATTTCAAATTTGATTTCCAAAATGTGTTATTTTTAAATAAAGTTATTATTATAATTTTGAAGACCCAAAAGGATAAGTTGATTAAGTTGTTAAATTTTGTTTATTTCAAATAACTTATTTATAAAGATAAATAACATTAAATTATTTTGATATAATCTTGAGAGTACTTAATAAACATGATTTGTTAAGATTAATGAATTCTTAATTAATTAAGGATTTTGTAATATAAGAAATTAATTAATTGTTTAATTAATTTTAATTAATTAGTTAATTATTTATTAATTTTAAATAATCACTTAATTGTGGATTAATTAAGTGTGATTACTTAATGAAGTAATCAACGGTTAAATTTTTGAAGGTAATTAGAATGGTAATTACTTATGGAAGTAATTAGAGAAGTTACTCATGTGAGTAATTAATTGGAAGTGATTAATGGATGGTAACTTAATGTTATTAATTAAGAATTAATTAATATAATTGTTCTAAAGTTAATTAATTATGGAGTAATTAATTAGTTAATGAATTAAGATTTATTTAATGGTGGAATTAATTATTGTTAAGAGAGTAATTAAGATTTATTAAAAGAAGTAATTAGAGATAATTACTTATGTAAGTAATTAAGAGTTAATTACTTAATTATTTAGTTAATTAATCAATGTGATTAATTAATTAAAGAATGAGATTAATTTATAATTACTAAGTGTAATTAATTAAAATTGTAATTAATTAATAAAGTAATTAATTAAGGATTAATTATTGATTAATAATTACTTAATGAAGTAATTAAGATTAATTAGTTGTATTAATTAATCAAGGATTAATATAATTAATTTAGAAGTTAATTAATTAAGAAGTTAATTAATTAAGATAAGTAATACAAATTGTTAATTACTGTTTATGGTTAATGAGATGATTAATTACAAGTTAATTATTTAATTAATTAAAGGATTATTAATTAATAAAGATTATTAATTAATATAATTAATGAAGTAATTAATTTAAGTAATTAATTTAAGTAATTAATTTAAATATGATTAATTAATTGTAATTAATTAAGGATTAATGTAATTAATTATAGTTAATTAATTAATAAGGGATCATTAATTATTGTAATTAATGATAGTAAATTAAATGTTAATTACTGAATATGGTTAAAGATAATTACTTGAATGTAATTAAAGGATAATTAATCAAGGAAGATTAATTAAGGAAGATCATTAAGAGATGATTAATGAATTTGATTTGTAATAAATCAATGAAGCAGGAGTTAGGATAATCCAAATGATTAAAAGATAGTAATTAATTTAATTAGAGGTTAATTAAATTAATTAAGAGTTAATCAATTCTGCTATGGGTGATTGATTAGTATTGAATGGTTAATATTGAATGATTGATATTTGATATTGAGTGATATTGGATGATTAATATTGGGTGATTGGTCGATATTGGATGATTTGGATGACTATGATATTTGTGATATGTTGCTTTGTGAGATGAATGTTGATATGAATTATCTATTGTGATAATGTTATTCATCTATCTGTTTATATCATCCTGACCGAGTTAAACTTTTTAAATCCCTTAAGTACAACTTGGACATTAAAATGGCGTTTGGTTTCGATGAGACCGGGATCGGGTTTCCATATTTGGAATCCGAAAACCACATCGATTCCAATTAAACGTTAGGTCGTTAATCCAAGTGGAGCAAGTGAAGACTCGAGGTATAAGGGCTATACGTCAGTATAACTCTGTGGGTGATTCCGTAATGAGTTTGACGGAATAGTACTTATAGATTCGAGATGATGATTTGAAGTGCAAGGGCTGTGGTCGTTGACTCTGAGGGTGATTCCAATAATGAGTGCAACGAGATAGTGCCTTCAGTTTCGTTCAAACCCGGAACGAACTTGTATGGATCGAATGCTTTCAGCACATCGTTAGGCGGACGATGAGCATTCTAAGAGATGTGTCCTATAAAGGTAATCGCAGCCTCAAGCCTCATCAACCGGGAATGGCTAAAACAGGGGAGGTGCAGCAAGGCTTTGTGGGTAGCTCCCACTGGAGAGCAAGATTTACTCCTGTCTAGAAGTCCCTTTTTATTCGGCTGTGTGGGCGGTTGAATTCCGGACAACCGCCGGGGTTGTCTTGTTTGGGACTGTTCAGTAAGGAATGGTCCCGGCCTTGTGTTGCAGGGGAGTGGGAGTACTCCTCGGTACGGTGATCTAGGCCACGTACTGTGACGGACGATACCCCATTAGCCCTGCCATTGATGGAAACCCATTCTTCCTACGAGACCCTACGGTTTTGATTGTATTACCCACTTTTGTGGCTAGTAGCTGAAATTTAATAATGTAACAATTTCGGCTATTTCTTATTTACTTGAAAACCCTAGACACTATTATAATATCACTAGATTTCCTATCAAATGTTTTGGTTAGCGTAAGGTAAAAACTTTTCCATGTTTATGTGTGGGAAGTCTTATGTGATACCTTTTCTTTTCAAAGGTTTTCTAAAGTTAAGCAATTTTAACCCGTTTACTCACACCAGACCTCTGTCTGACCCGAGTGTTTATTTTCTGTTTTGTTAAACTCTTGGGTACTCATATTATGTATGAGTAGTCAAGTGTATCAGGTTAGCTTGATGAATTCTGGAGGAGTAATGGAGCAGGAGGCTTCACGTGTAGATATATTATGTTTCTGCTGTGTTTGTGATATCTGTATCTTATATACTTGAGTTGTATGAGTTAGACAGATGTTTATAACTGTCTAATATGTGTTGTATAGTTGTGTACTCTGATGTAATCTGATACTATGTAATATTTTATGTGATATATTATATTTCATTCGTTCCGCTGTGAGTTCTCTGATGTTGTTGTCTTCTTCTTTCTCTTTCTTTTCTTCTTCTATCCCTTTCTTTCTTCACTAGTGATGCGATTTCCTGGAGATAGGAAGTCGGGTCGTCACATTTGGTATCATAGCATTAGGCTGAGCGAATACCTAAGCTCTGAAGTGTGTCTTTCTTTAGGGAGCGTTAGGTTGAGTGAACACCTAGGCTCTGTAGTGGTGTTTTTCTTGAGAGAGCGTACTTGTAATTTTTATATATAACTATATATATATATTTATATCTACCTAATCTGTTGGGTTATCTGTTCGGATTTTCCAACATGAGTTTTAGAGGTAGATGGAATAGTGGTTTGTGTGTGTAACACGATTACCACTGATGGAATAGGTCCTTATGTTGAGGTTGGAAGTATTTGTCGAGACTGTAGACCTAATACCGTCTCGAGTAAGTTTTGTTGTTTGGAATAAGTATTTCTCTGATATTCGAAGGAAATCTTTTTAAAGATTCGGAATTTACCTTTGAAGAATAAGTTTGGATATGATGGAAGTGTAGAAGTAAGTGATGGTATCTTAGTAACTGCATGATGAGATGCAGTATCCTTAGATAATTTCTGAAGATGTTTTCTCTTGAAGTAGTTTTAGAAGTAGCTGAGGAGTAGTTTTACCTGCCAAAGAGAAGACTCGTCTGTGTAGAAGTTATCTGGATCTTCAATATGGAAGTTGGCTGTTCTGGAATATGAGACTAAGGTCTATGAGTTGTTTCTCTTTAGGCATGGTCTCATTGTTATTCCTTAAGGAGTGCGAGATGTTGATGCTTGGTTTGGAGCCCGAGTTTCTTTGGGGTTGTCTGCCATCTCAGAGGTCTTTTGTGTGGTTTGTAGATGGTTTTGGTTTTCGAGAAGCATTTGGATTAGAAGTCTTTGGATAGCTGTGGTAGCAGTTTCAGCTCGAAGAGATCGGTGTGCTGACGAGTGGATCTTTTAGCTTCGTAATATCATGGAGTAGAGTTGGAAGCTGCAGTGTAGCTTGTTTCTTCGATGGTTCTGGAATCTTGTGGTTCTTCTTTTAGCAGCCCGAGCAGATGGTGAATGTTTTCTTGAAGAATTAACCTTGTTTGGAAAAGTTTAGAGCTGTTCTAATTGGTAAAGAGAGGACAGTTTCTTTGGAATTCGAATTAAGTTGGATCGCAAAAGTGACTTGCGATTGGTTTGTAATTTTCTTAAGCATTCTTTTGTTTGAGACTGAGGGTTCTCATGAGGAAGTAGGAGCCGCTAGAATAATCAGAAGTTCATCTGCATCTGGAATGGAGTTCCATTTTGTTTGGTTCCAGAAGCGATTTTTGGATAGTTAGCCCAGTAGGAAGAATTGGTGTAGCGGCTCAAGAATTTATTTTTGGAATTTTTATTTGGTTAGATCTAGCTTTTGAACTGGATTCTGTGTAAGGTGTTGTGACCGAGTCGGATGTGTCACCAAGGTTATATGGATTTGATGAACAAGGTTTCTTATATTGGATAAGTTATACTTGTGTTCATCAACAGTATTCTCCTCTGTTTCAGAATGAGAGTTGTGCAGCGGAAGCGAGCTAGCAGCTGTACAAAAAAGGAAATAAGTTCTGTTTGCTATTTCTTGAGTAGTAGTGTTTGTGTTCTGGATTTCGACGGATTATAAAGACTTTTCTGTTGAATAGGATCCTGAAGCTTATTTGCTTTGGTCTAGTTGTTTCTGGAAGTATCAGCATAGGTGGAACTGATCAGGGAAAGGATTGGTAGTCCAAGATTGTCTAGCAGATATGAGATAAGAAGTTTGGAGTTTGAAGTTGGGGACTTCATTTGTTGTTAAGATTTCTCTGGTTAAGAGAGAAGAAATTGAGTAAGATTGATTGGTTAGTGCTTTGGCATTTGAGATTTCTTATCTGTGTTCTGATAAGATAAGATTTGTTGTCTATGAGATTGAATTGCCAGTTTGGGTAGCTGGAATTCATTGAATTTCACGTATCTCTGAGGGAGTACGTGTATGGTATATTATTGGTTATGGAATCTGTAGTTCAGTTGGAGTTGGATGTTGAGCTGAATTTGAGAGTAATCTGATTTTTTCAGATTGATGGATCTAGAGAGGAGAGAAGCTCTGGATTTTGGTTGTGTGTAGTTTGTTAGTTTAGCTTTGGTGGAGCGAGTCTCCTGGTGATTTATACTTGGGAAACTCGAAATAGTATTAGAGTTTTATTCCGACGTATGTCAGGATAATTAACTAAGTTTGTTTGTGTGATTGATTGATATGGTTAATAGTAACTGATTGATAGATATGCTTTGCTGATTGAATTAAAATCTTTGCTGGGTTATTAAATTACCTTTGCCTTTGAATTTCAGGGACGAAATTCTTTTAAGGGGGGAGGATTGTAACGATCCGGAATTTTGGGCAATATCGATTTAATAGTCTGCAATAATAATTAAATTGGTTTGATAAATTTTCTTTATAATTTTAATTTAAATTGGTGAAATTAATCTTTTTAAGGATAGCAAATATCTAATCTAGTAAGTGTGATCAATATCTTTTAACAATTTAAAAATTGGTTAGAATTGTTTTTCAAAAGCCAATAAATTTTATTTTATTTATAATATATATGTTTGATATATATTGTGAATGGGAATATCTTTTGTTTTAATTAAAAGTTGAATTTTCAAATTTGTAATATATGTGTATGTATATGTTATGATTTGGAAATTGTTTTGAAATTTAATTTAATCTATCAATAATTGATGTATGAATGAATATTGTAATTTTAAATCTTTATTTCAAATTCAATGGGATTTTTCAAAAGATAATTTAGTTTAGTTCAATTGTTTTCAAAATATAAGATTGTGTTTATTTTCAATATGATAGTTTAAAAAGGGTTTAAATAAAGTTTTCTTTTTGTTTTTCTTTAAGGTGTTTAATTTCAAAATGGTTATAAATGATAAATATAAGTGTTTTAGAATATTTTCTCTTAAAAGTAAATTTATATTTACATATACAAGTATTTATTTATAAACTAAATTTAATATGTAAGTTTATATGATCATTTAAATAAATAAAAATTTGTTTAAAAACACTTAAGTAATATATGTAAACATATTAACTTGTTGAAGACATTTGTAAGGTAATTAAATAAATAAATGACAAACGTAAGTTTAAACAACATGTGGCAACATATAATTTTAATTTTTAATAAATGTCTTTTGAAGAAAACAAGCTTCTTCCAAAACACTTTCTTTCTTTCAAATGTTTTTATGGAAAAACAATAAACCACTTTTTCAAATCTGAAATTAAAACCAAAAGTAAGGATAAAACCTGCAAATTTACAACCCACATTTTCAAATGGGATGAAGATCAGCAGTTCAACATTTTACATCAACCTGCAACTTCAAAACCAGAAAGTTTTTCAAACCTGAAACTTGAATTTAAAAAGTAAAGCAAAATATGCAATTAAAAAGGGGAATTCATCTTTCAACAGCAAGTTTTAAACAACTAAGTGAAGCATGCAAGGGATTTTCAAGAAAATGTGTTCTGCAAAGTAATTTGAGGTGAGTAAACAATTTTAAAAACAGTTTGATTTGGTTTCATTGCCATGCATGTGATGATATTTACTTATATCAAAATTCTTCTGCTTGAATCTAAATAAATTGGTATGAATATGTTATGAGTTTGTCTGTTTTTATATATCCAATGGTTCTCTGTTGATTTCTGTGAATGTTCTGCTTAAAAATTTCAATACCAACAACTCAAATCCATATTAGCCTTTAGTATTTGAATGAAATTGATTTGTTAATGATTGATAAAGATTATAAAACAGTTTCTACAAATTTTTAAATTCACAGATAATTTTTAAAATAGAAGACACGGTGAAACATTGATATATGACAAAAATTCAATTTATTTAATTTTGGATTTGGATTGCATGATTGTATCCATGGCAGAAAATAAAGAATTTAGGAGTTACAATCATAATTTTTAGTTGGGAAATTCTTAGGAATTCGGCCACTGTTCGAATTGGGGGTATTGGTAATTTACCGTTGATCGAAGGGATGATCAGAGATAATGCCTTGGTCAAAGGTGGTTAGTAGGAGGGTGCATGCGAGGAAAATGCTCGAAAATTTTCTCAATGGCCGAATTGATCGAAATTTTTCGTAATAGGGTTTGAGCTCCTGAAGTTGAAGCCGACGTTACTTTGGGATTCTCGTCACCGATGTGTGACCGGAATCGTGCGCATATGGAGGAAAATGAAGCTCGTGATGTGGCAATTCTGTGGTGAAGACGGCGAAGGCCGAACGGCGTTGTGGTGTTGGTGATGTGGGGGTTTAGTGATCGAACTTACTGCATATTTTCGAACGTTTGGTCGAAATTTGATACGATGATGTTCTGTTCGATCTGGGTTCTCTTTCGTGCTCGCGAGTGATTTTGGGACTGTGGTGGGTTGACGCGATGGACGATGGAGGCCGGCGTTGTTGGTGCATGTGCACCGTGATGGTTGTGTGCACTGGGAAGAAGGAGTTGGGGAAGACGAGAGTTTACTCGGGTAGGTGTTCGAGTTGTACTCAGGGATGACTCGAAGAAGATGGGGGCCGAGTTGCTTCGGGGTTGTCTCGGGTAGTTTTATTGTTTTACTCGAGTTTGTTTGAGAGAGCTTCTGTTCCAACCTGAAGCTTAGTTTTTATGCAAAGGTTAAGTTTACAAGTTAAACTTGTTTAATATATATATATATATATATATATATATATATATATATATATATATATATATCAAGTTGAGCTTTATATAAAAAAATTCAAAGTTAAACTTGTTTGTTTTGAAAATTAAGTTAATTTAACTTTAGAATGTAAATTGAATTTTCTTTCATTTTTAAAACGTGTGAGAAGATTTCTTTGAAGAAGTTTTACTTAATTTAAGTTTGAATTTTAATTTAAGAAGAGTGCTTGAATTTAATTATTAAATCAAAATTTAAGTACAGCATAAAGTAATGTTTTAAATACAAACTATTCAAATTTTATTGTAAATGAATAATTTTAACTTAGAGAATTAATGTGTTTTGAAAATTTCAAATTTGATTTCCAAAATGTTTTATTTTTAAATAAAGTTATTATTATAATTTTGAAGACCCAAAAGGATAAGTTGGTTAAGTTGTTAAAATTTGATTTATTTCAAATAACTTATTTATAAAGATAAATAACATTAAATTATTTTGATATGATCTTGAGAGTACTTAATAAACATGATTTGTTAAGATTAATGAATTCTCAATTAATTAAGGATTTTGAAATATAAGAAATTAATTAATTGTTTAATTAATTTTAAATAATTAGTTAATTATTTATTAATTTTAAATAATCACTTAATCGTGGATTAATTAAGTGTGATTACTTAATGAAGTAATCAACGGTTAAATTTTTGAATGTAATTAGAATGGTAATTACTTATGGAAGTAAATAGAGAAGTTACTCATGTGAGTAATTAATTGGAAGTGATTAATGGATGGTCACTTAATGTTATTAATTAAGAATTAATTAATATAATTGTTCTAAAGTTAATTAATTATGGAGTAATTAATTAGTTAATGAATTAAGATTTATTTAATGGTGGAATTAATTATTGTTAAGAGAGTAATTAAGATTTATTAAAAGAAGTAATTAGAGATAATTACTTATGTAAGTAATTAAGAGTTAATTACTTAATTATTTAGTTAATTAATCAATGTGATTAATTAATTAAAGAATGAGATTAATTTAAGATTAATTACTAAGTGTAATTAATTAAAATTGTAATTAATTAATAAAGTAATTAATTAAGGATTAATTATTGATTAATAATTACTTAATGAAGTAATTAACATTAATTAATTGGATTAATTAATCAAGGATTAATATAATTAATTTAGATGTTAATTAATTAAGAAGTTAATTAATTAATATAAGTAATTACAAATTGTTAATTACTGTTTATGGTTAATGAGATGATTAATTACAAGTTAATTATTTAATTAATTAAAGGATTATTAATTAATATAATTAATGAAGTGATTAATTTAAGTAATTAATTTAAATATGATTAATTAATTGTAATTAATTAAGGATTAATGTAATTAATTATAGTTAATTAATTAATAAGGGATCATTAATCATTGTAATTAATGATAGTAAATTAAATGTTAATTACCGAATATGGTTAAAGATAATTACTTGAATGTAATTAAAGGATAATTAATCAAGGAAGATTAATTAAGGAAGATCATTAAGAGATGATTAATGAATTTGATTTGTAGTAAATCAATGAAGCAGGAGTTAGGATAATCCAAATGATTAAAGGATAGTAATTAATTTAATTAGAGGTTAATTAAATTGACTAAGAGTTAATCAATTCTGCTATGGGTGATTGATTAGTATTGAATGGTTAATATTGAATGATTGATATTTGATATTGAGTGATATTGGACATTAAGTACAACTTGGACATTAAAATGGCGTTTGGTTTCGATGAGACCGAGATCGGGTTTCCATATTTGGAATCCGAAAACCACATCGATTCCAATTAAACGTTAGGTCGTTAATTCAAGTGGAGCAAGTGAAGACTCGAGGTGTAAGGGCTATATGTCAGTATAAATCTGTGGGTGATTCCGTAATGAGTTTGACGGAATAGTACTTATAGATTCGAGATGATGATTTGAAGTGCAAGGGCTGTGGTCGTTGACTCTGAGGGTGATTCCAACAATGACTGCAACGAGATAGTGCCTTCGGTTTCGTTCAAACCCGGAACGAACTTGTATGGATCGAATGCTTTCAGCACATCGTCAGGCGGACGATGAGCATTCTAAGAGATGTGTCCTATAAAGGTAATCGCAGCCTCAAGCCTCATCAACCGGGAATGGCTAAAACAGGGGAGGTGCGGCAAGGCTTTGTGGGTAGCTCCCACTGGAGATCAAGATTTACTCCTGTCTAGAAGTCCCTTTTTATTCGGCTGTGTGGGCGGTTGAATTCCGGACAACCGCCGGGGTTGTCTTGTTTGGGACTGTTCAGTAAGGAATGGTCCCGGCCTTGTGTTGCAGGAGAGTGGGAGTACTCCTCGGTACGGTGATCTAGGCCACGTACTGTGACGGACGGTACCCCAGTAGCCCTGCCATTGATGGAAACCCATTCTTCCTACGAGACCCTACGGTTTTGATTGTATTACCCACTTTTGTGGCTAGTAGCTGGAATTTAATAATGTAACAATTTCGGCTATTTCTTATTTACTTGAAAACCCTAGACACTATTATAATATCACTGGATTTCCTATCAAATGTTTTGGTTAGCGTAAGGTAACTTTTTTTCCATGTTTATGTGTGGGAAGTCTTATGTGATACCTTTTCTTTTCAAAGGTTTTCTAAAGTTAAGAAATTTTAACCCGTTTACTCACACCAGACCCCTGTCTGACCCGAGTGTTTATTTTCTGTTTTATTAAACTCTTGGGTACTCATATTGTGTATGAGTAGTCAAGTGTATCACGTTAGCTTGACGAATTCTGGAGGAGTAATGGAGCAGGAGGCTTCCACGTGTAGATATATTATGTTTTTGCTGTGTTTGTAATATCTGTATCTTATATAGTTGAGTTGTATGAATTAGACAGATGTTTATAACTGTCTAATATGTGTTGTATAGTTGGGTACTCTGATGTAATCTGATACTATGTAATATTTTATGTGATATATTATATTTCATTCGTTCCGCTGTGAGTTCTCTGATGTTGTTGTCTTCTTCTTTCTCTTTCTTTTCTTCTTCTATCCCTTTCTTTCTTCACTAGTGATGCGATTTACTGGAGATAGGAAGTCGGGTCGTCACAATTTACTTATCCATTGAGTTGTTTATGAATTGTAATCGGTGCATGGGATGCCATGTTATCGATAGAGATTCGAAATACTTAAATGAGGCAAGTCGACATAATATTATTTTAAGATAGAGTAAATGAAATAATTTTACCTAAATTATATACTATATATAAAAAGAAATTGAATGAAAATAAATGTGTAAGCGAAATTAATGCGAGTAATTGAATTTGATTTAAATTGGACATAAATAAATCAAATGCAAATGAAATAAGTGAATGTTAAATGAAGAAAAGTGATACACTTAAATATAAGAGGTAAGAAATAAGTTTAAATTATAAAATGAATAGATTTATAAAATAAATCGAATATGAAGTGAATAGGTTGTAAAACCAAGCTTGGAAATATAAATTTAACTAATTTGAGTTAGGGATGCTTATAAACTTAATTAATGAGTTATGAAATAAAAATCTAATCTTAGTTTAAGTTAAAAGAATGAATTTAAACTGAGACTTTGAGACCTTAAACTCCGATGCATTTAAAATTGTTTCTAAGATTTTGAAAATAATATTAGTATCATTTAAAAATAATTTCAAATAGAAATTGTTTTCAAAAGGAATAAGAAGAAAGTAAATTCTGTACTTCCCTCTTCTGTAGTTGAAAAATAATTTTGATGTTGACAGCCGCATCAACGACATTCATTTTCAAAGTGGGAGAGGCTACTTAGTATTTTTACTACGCTTTTGATTCAACAAATATATTTTGATTTAAAATTTCTTAATATGATTTTATATATATATATATATATATATAAAAGATAAAAGTATATATATTATTTCAAAATGATTTAAAATGAATCCTGTATTTGAATTCTTAAGTTCTTGTTAATTAATAATTTTCAATTGTAGGAATAAAGTGAATTTTTTTGAATGATTGGAAACCTCTAAAATGAGAAATCGAAAATTGAAGCTAAATATTTAAATAAAATATGAGAAGTTAAATTATAACTCTTAAATTACAAGACAATGGAAATTTAAACTTGCGTAAATTATTGAACATTCTTATTAACTAAAATGAATAAGATAAATTTGTATAGCACTCAATTACATTATAAAAACATATATATAACTTACTAGAAATGTTTAAGAAGTTGAAATGCTAAATATGAATATGTAATTGAAACTAATACAAGCTTGAACTTAAAGTAATAAAAATATGTCAAACTGGAATTGTGTTGTAAGAAATGTTTGCAAAATTAAATTAAGTTGTTATATATAAAAAATGTCTTGTACACTTAGTTAATATTCTAAGATGTTAAACAAATAATCCGACTAGTAAAAAGAAAATACTATTTGGATATATGAACTTAAGAGAGGGTAAACAGATAATAAATTAAATCATATTTTCGTAAACTGTGGTAAAATAAAATAAATAAGTTTGCAAAGAATGTTTTAAAATTTAGTTGTAGCTTTCTAAGATAATTATAATTTGAAAAATATTGTGTAAAAGAAGATACATTTGTATAAAATAATTATAAACTTAAGAAATGATTAATGAAATTTGAAAGTTGAAATTTGAATTATGAAATAAAATTTTAGTTAAGTCAAGTTGGATGGAATAAATTGATGAAGTAAGTTAATGAAATAAATTTTAAGATGAAATTTAACTTATGAAAGATTGGATGAAATTGATTTTGATAAAAGTAATTATTAATATGAATTTGAATTAATGAAATGAACTAATGAAGTGAATCAATGAATTAATATGAACTTAAGTGATGAAGTAATCATAAATATGAGTTGCATTTACAAAATGTTAATAATAAATTTAAATAGTTTTATAAAATGGTTTATAAATGAGATTGGTATTAAAGAGAATATACTAAATGGTAATGAAATAAAATTTAAACAAGGTTAAATGGAATAATTTTATAAAATGATTCATAAATGAACTTATATAAAATGTGTTAAACAAAAAATAAAACAATTGAAATTTGACAAATTGAATTGAATAACTTGACTGTGAATGAAATAGATGTGAATAAATTTTAAGCAAACCAATTAAATGTTAATAAAAATTGGATGTTAATAAGAAATGAAAGGTACAAGTTAAATATGAAAGTCTACAGGGTGTATCGTGTAGTGTATATGCAAGTATATGTGACAAAATATACGATGCAACTAAAACAATATTAATCAAAGTAAATATAGAATAAGCACACCAGGATTTTATACTGGTTCGGACCTCCCACCTACGTCCAGTCCCCAAGCTCCCCTTTGGAATTTAACTATCAAACACCCTCGCTTCGCCCGGAGGAATAGGCTTGGTTACAATAAATTGTTCTTGTCTAATGTGTGTTCTATGACACGGATATTGATTAGTTAGTTCAAATTCTTCCAATATATATCTAGAGAGTATTGTCTATGAAGAACTGAATATTTGGAAGAGTGAAATACAAGTATAGATTGCTAGAGATCAAGAATATATGATAGAGTATGTAATTAGAGAGCGTAAGTAAGTAAGGTGATTTTTCTCTTGATTCTTGATGATATATATAGTTGTAGAGAGATTTCTTGAGTAGTTGCATCAATTAACGAGTGCTCTACAGTTGCTTCTGTTGATGATGAAGAGCTGCATCAAAGAGAAGCGGAGATGTCTAATTGAATGTGACAGTTGAAGTATAAATTTAAAATCCGAGTTTGAAATTAGACGTCTGGAATATGTTTTAGGCATCTGATACTATATATATTTTTGAATATAGTAGTAGATTAGATGTCTGGGTGCAGTTGCCAAACGTCTGATTCAGTCTATCTGTTGTTCCAGAGAACTGTTCCAAATGTCTGGCTTGTGCACCCAAACATCTGATATTGTGCATATCAGTTTTTTGTGCTCTTTTTCTTATGCTTCTTTGATCCTATCGACTTGTAGTCTCTTGTAGTGTTCTTTGAGCCTTGTTCTTGTCTTTCTAGTGATGTTGTTCTAGCAAGTACCTGTATATATAAATATATATGCATATTCGATTTCCATTGTATGGTTGTTGTCATCGAAATAGTAGATTTGATTTCCTAACAAAATATTGACATTGGATGATGTAAATTCACATAGTTATGAATTAATTAGATTAATTGGACGAACATTGATGGTTGAATTGTTTCTTTAGTCACAAATCGTTGTTATTACTGTTTGATTGCATATGATTGTAGTATGTCGTATATTTGTGCTTCTACTTATGATTTGGATTCAAAATCATGCTACATGATTCTATGTAACTCTTATATGTTGCTATATCTTTTATAAGTTACTAATATTCTAAATTGAGTTAAGTTAGGTACATACGAAGATGTTTGGACATATACACGGATTTAATTTTCTTTTGCTTGCTTAATACGAACTCGCTCGTGTTAATAATAATAAGTTACATATCTCTGATTACAAGCCGCACTTTTATATTTTTTCCCTATAGGATGCCTCATCATTGAGATGAGATGTATATTTGGTATAAATCTGTTATATACTGTATTGTAAAAAAATTTCGATCGATTTGCACAAAGGAGACGCTGCCGAAATTTTCCGTAAGTCCGGGTGTTAGAAATTCTTTTGGGATTTTAAAATTTTATAACTTGTTTTTATGAATAAGTTGTAATTTCTGTAAGTTAATCGGGGTGGCATAGCGAAAGCATAGTAAAGGTTTTGAAAATAAGATTTTAATGTTTTGTAAGTTGATAACTTTGAATAAAATATATCAAATGTTAAATTCTCTACTTAACCCCTTTTCGAGGACGAAAAGTTTTGAGTGGAGGAGAATTTAATGACCCATATTTTTAACTATTATAAATAATTAAATTTAATGTTATTATTGAATAAAAATGATTAGAAATAAAAATTTGATGATTTATTTATATAATTTATTGAATATGAACTTGGATGAAAATTTAAATAACAATTCAAGAAGATAAGAGATTGTAACTTATATTAGGAAGTAAATTGAATAATATTGAATTGTAAGTAATGGCATTAATTATGAAACTATTGTAAAATGAAAGTAGTTGTTCTACTGCTTAAGTTCGTTTAAAAGCGAATTTATTATTTAAATAACTTATATTTAAAATATGATGGTTTATTGAATAATTAATTTGTTTAAATTCAATATTGAAAATTATTTGAATAATTGAATCTAGAATTTAATAAGAATGAAAATGATGTCGAAAGATGATTTAAATTTTATTTAAATAAGAATGAATATGTTAACTTCTAGAATTGAATTTAAAGTGATTAAATTTATATTTGGAAATTACTTGTTTTAATTAACGAGCAAAAATAGCCATTTTGGCACTGTCTCAGATTTCGATGAAACCAGTATCATCAGATCTATAATAGTGAATTATTATGAGATTTCAAGTCTCATAGTGATCAGACTTATCGTTTGGCTGTGCGAGCTTGAAACACATAGAATTTAATTTCAGAATTTAATTAAAATAATTTGATTTTGAAAGCCATCTTCTACATATTATCAAATTACGTCTCTAAACTAGTTCCATTGCGTTCGGAATAGGAGTATAACATATAGAATGCCAGACAACATTGTTATCCCGCCTTTTGGAAAGGCCGAGATAACTAGAAACTGACTGGAAAAGGACAAGATCACATATCCTCAATTTGGAATGATTGATTGGGCAACTACAAATATCGATGAATTTTTCCCGTGTTCGGATCGGGCTACGATTGATAAGACACGTCAAGCTAAGTGGTAGAAACCAACGTTCCAAATTTCGAGGCATTCCGAGTTAGTGTGCTCAAGTTATCGCCAATGGGAGATGGATGAAATGATATAGGCTCGAATCCCTCGGGAATGGCATAGGTTCGAATCGATCAGAAGTAAGCCATGCTCCGAATCCATCGGCCACACATTGGTTCGAATCCATCCAAGTGGCCATGCTTCCACTCCATCAAACCACGCATTGGTTCGAATCCGTCCACAAGGCCTTGGTTCGAATCCATCGGTAGTCAGCCATGGTTCAAATCCATCAGAACACACCTTGCTTCAACTCGAACGAGCAAGCTTTAAGGTCGTATCCATCCTTGTATGCCCTAGCTCGAATCCATCGGGGGAAAGTTTCCTCGAATCCATGCAAGTGAAGAAGCCCCGGCTCCATTCCAAAACTCGTCTTCGAATCCCCTAATTGAGGCAATCTCGAATCGATCAAATGCTTTGACCGATTCGAACGAGTACCAGTTCCATCGATTCTAAGGAAGCGTGCCTTCGAATCCAACTCTTCGAATCCATCAGACAAACGTGGCTGAAACCGAGGGTATGACCCAGAGAACTCGGAGAAAAAGGAGGATTGACCCGAAGCGTACGCACCACGTCATCACTCTCACGTGCAGAAGCATGGATTCGACCCTATGGATTCGAACCATATCGATTCGAACAGATCCCTGGGGCGAAAAACTCCAACTTGAATCGATCATAGCTCGTGATCTACAAGTCCAAATGCTATGAAATTTTCGCAGGAGCTTGCATATAGATAGAAGAATGTCCACACCAAGTTTCATCATGATTGGACACCTTTTTGATCGATTCAAACCAAGGGTCGAATCGATCCCAAAGTGGGCCCGGATCACCAGAATTCGGCCATGTGGGCCCCCTCACGTGCCAGAAGTGTTCTCCCCTGATTTTAGGCGAAATATCACCCTCCCATAACTATAAATAGATCCCCCGGTCATTCAGAAAGCGGATCGGAGAATTTTATAGATAAAGCACGCCTGGACGCTGCCAGAATTGCTTCAGAGCACCACCGCTGCCTTTGATTTCGAATTTTGGCTTACCACTTGCTGTATTTTGACATAAAAAAGTTGTATTCTCCAAGTATCAAGCAATAAAGTAACGAAACTTCATAGTGGACGTAGGCAATACGCCGAACCACTCTAAATCGTTGTCTCTCGTGCAATTTACTTTCTGTTATTTGGAGTTTTTGTTAGATAATCCACATTTTAATTTACTTTCTTCATTTATTATCTCTTCAAAAACTTCCGACGAGTGTTGTGCCCAATTTTGACACAAACACTTTGGTGCTTTCACTGAGAAAAACCCGGTTTTTCTCCTGCTCCTTGGATCTATCTTCGATATCAGATTGCATAAATCTAATAGAGAGATCCAGACCTCATTTTCAGATTCCTTCCGTTCTATTCAGATTTGTTCAAAGTCTAGGAAAGGATTCAACGCTTCAAGATGGTGAGTACAAGAACCACTTCTAATGTTGGTGATCAAGAAGGTCGGGATAGGCAAAATCCCACACAGCCGCAGTCAACCAATCAAGATGCTGCTGGGCATATGGATCAGTCAGGTCCGGTCACAAGACAAGAGTTCCGAGCTACTCCAGGAACTAACCCAAAGCCGACAAAAACTAACTGAGCAGTTGCGCGCTAAAGCTGAGTTGACCAATCAACTAAATCGCCAAAGGCGAAGAAGATCCAGAAGGGATCAAGCTCCTCATTCTTCCACCGAAAGCTCTGCTTCATCTGACTACAATAACAGATCTACCCGTCCCAGGCTAGACGGAAACCATGCGCAAGCTGTTGACTATCAACAGGCATTAACCGTTGGGCAAGTAAGAGTTGGCCCATCTACCAGCTTCCATACTGGACCCTCTTCCCGAGGAGGCACTATTCCACAATACACTGCAGATGATCGTGCTGCCACAGCCGCTGCATTTGACATAGGAGTTGATACCCGAGATCACTCCAATCAAAATTATCATCAGCAGGGACATGCTCCAGAGCCATATGTCCCAGAAGACATCGAGCCAAGGAGGCGAGATACGGATCGTCGACAGCGCCCGATCCCACCTCGCACTGTGGAACCCGACCACACTTTGGCTTACCACACACAAAATGTTCCGATGTCAGACCTCTCATCCATGGTACGACAAATGATTCGCAAGAGTCAAGGCCTAACAAATGACGATTGGGGAATCTCCCGAAGTCATACCCCGTTCACTGATGACATATTGTATGCTGAACCTCCTCGACGATTCAGGATGCCAACCTTGCCCATGTATGAAGGGAATTTCGACCCGAATCAACATATTTTGAAATACGAATGGTCGATGACTGCTGCGAGAGCTGATGACGCAGTAAAGTGCCGTAGTTTTCCCATTTCCTTAGGGGGAATTGCGACGACATGGTTTACACGATTACCGCCATGATCTATTTCTTCATTTGATCAGTTAGCTACCAAATTTTTTGAGCAGTTTCGCATGCATATTGCCAGACCGAAAGATGTTAATACCTTATCAAGTATCACTCAAGCTCCCGGAGAGACACTTAGATGATATTTGGAGAGATTCAATGCTGCATGCGCAGAGATCACTAACCCCAATGATAATTCTATCTTAATGGCATTGACTAAAGGAATCGACCCTGATTCCGAGTTTGGAAATTGGTTAGCTGGAAAGCCTCCCGCATCGTTGGACCGTTTCTATTCCAAAGCCGCTCAATTCT
Source organism: Allium cepa (assembly GCA_030765085.1). Lineage (NCBI taxonomy): Eukaryota > Viridiplantae > Streptophyta > Magnoliopsida > Asparagales > Amaryllidaceae > Allium > Allium cepa. Next base: position 111,048,794 of record CM060945.1, on the reverse strand, counting down.
TGAGGCGAGAAGATATGAAACAGTCTAGGAAGCAGGACGATGCAAGGCCCAACAGTGAAGGCATTTAGAGTAATGTTGCGGTTAAACAGTCTGGCGAAAGTTCAGGAAAAGTCCAGTTGAATATTCAAAATAAGAAGACTCAACAACCGAGGAACGGTGACAACCGGAGCAAGAAGCAAGACCAGAATCGTGGTCCGAGGCGTAGAATCGCAATGTTCGACAGTTATACACCACTTAACACGTCACTGGAAAATGTATACCTACAGACTTGTAATACTATGCAATACAAAAAGCCTGCTCCGAAGCCATCGTCGGAGAGGCAGATTCAAACAGGAAAATTCTGTACATTTCATGAAAGTTATGGACATAACACTAATAAGTGTAGGCATTTGCAAGACCTCATTGAAAAATTGATCAGAGAAAAGAAGCTGGAACAGTTTGTTCAGACGCCGCAGCCGGGAGAAGCCAGCCCATCCAATCAAAATCGAACGCAGAATCAGGAAAGACAAGGTGAACCCGCTCGTACGGGCGGGAGGTTGGTTATCAATACAATAAGTGGTGGTCCCCATCCAGCAGACAGAAGCTGGAGAGAAATGGAGTCATATGCTAGCTCGACCAGGCATGTGGATTTTGAATGCTATAGTAACTCTGAAGTCGGAACACCGGCTAAACAACAAAAGACGATGGCTGACGAAATCGTATTTAGAAATCGAGATGCCGATAAGGTCGAAGCCCCCATAATTGACCCGCTGGTCATATCCGCTCAAGTTAGTCCTGCTTGGATGAAGAGGATCTTGGTAGACAGTGGGAGTTCCGTGAACATACTGTTTAAAAGAGCATACGATTTAATGAAGATGGAAGCTAAGGACTTAAAACCTTGTCAATCACGAGTCCACGGCTTCAACGGAAGTGCGACAATACCAACCGGAATGGTTGAATTGCCGATGGAATTGGGAGTGGGAGAATGCCGAAGAGTTCGGATGTTGCAATTTGTTGTCTTGGATATTCCTTCTTCGTACAATGCCTTTTTGGGCCGACCGGCCCATGCTGAATTTAGGGCTGCTATTGCCCCATGGTGCTTAACTCTAAAGTTCCCTACCGACCACGGGATAGGAGTTGTACAAGGAGATCAGGCTGCTGGAAGAGCCTGTTATGTTGCCGAGCTGCAGGAGGCGCAGTGAAAAGAAAAAGGAAAGGGCGTAGAGGAATCTCTCTGCGTCCGTTTCACTGACAATTGACAATTAGCGCCTGGGCCTCGGCCTGGGCACCCCAACCAATTCCAAAAGGATCTTGACCCAAGGGACAATGATAATAAAGAAGAATCTATGGAAAGTCAAGCTTCTCCGGCTGAGCTAACCATCGATGTCCCGATTGACGATGATGACAATAACTCAAGAATGTTGAAGATTGGGTCTCAGCTGAACCAAGAGACACAACAGGAATTGGTTGATTTTCTTCGGGCAAATCTCGACGTATTCGCCTGGACGCACTCCGATATGTGTGGAATCTCGCCGGACATCGTGAGCCACACTTTAAATATTGACCCGCGGTATATCCCGGTCAAACAGAAAAGACGTGGTATGGATCCAAAGAGATCTGTTGCCCTTAAGGAAGAGGTCGACAAATTGAAGACGAATGGGTTCATTAGAGATGCTTTATACCCAGAGTGGGTGTCCAATCCCGTACTCGTCCGGAAACCAAACGGGAAATGGAGAACGTGTATCGATTACTCTGACCTGAATAAAGCCTGCCCGAAAGACAGCTTTCCACTTCCCCAAATCGATCAACTGGTAGATTCAACCGCCGGACATGAATTATTATCCTTCATGGATGCTTACTCAGGTTACAATCAGATACCCATGCATGTACCCGACCAAGAGCACACAAGCTTCGTAACCGACTTGGGATTATACTGCTACAAGGTCATCCCTTTTGGATTAAAGAATGCCGGCGCAACTTATCAACGCTTAGTCAACCGAATGTTTGCCGATCAGATTGGGAAGACTATGGAGGTTTATGTAGATGACATGTTGGTGAAATCACGATACTCCGTTGATCATGTCAAAGAATTGGAGTCAATGTTCAATATCCTCCGGAAATACGGGATGAAGCTTAATCCACTAAAGTGTCATTTCGGAGTTGCTTCCGGAAAATTCCTTGGGTTCATTGTCAATGCCCGAGGAATAGAGGCCAACCCCAAGAAGATCTGGGCTATCAGAAATCTTCAGACTCCGAGAACCATAAAGCAAGTTCAGAGTCTTAATGGGAAAGTCGCAGCACTGAGCAGGTTTATCTCGAAGTCGACCGACAAATGCATTCCCTTCTTCGATTTGATTTGAAAAGGGAAATGAAACTTCGAATGGACTGCAGAATGTGAGGGTGCATTTCAATCGCTAGTCCAACATCTTTCCATACCACCCATCCTTTCAAAGCCTATTGATCATGAACAGTTATATCTCTACCTAGCGGTGTCTGAAAATGCAATCAGTGCTGCATTAATTCGGGAGGAAGACCGAGTGCAAAAACCGGTCTACTACGTGAGTAAACAATTGGCCGGAGCCGAGAGAAATTATCCCAAGCTTGAAAAGCCGGCATATTGCCTAGTCATTGGCTCGAGGAAGCTCCGTCCATATTTTCAGGCTCATCCTATTACTATGTACACCGATCAGCCGTTACGACAGGTCCTTGCGCGGCCTGAGACGTCTGGTAGGTTACTAAAATGGAACATCGAACTGAGTCAATTCGACATCACTTATACTCCGAGAAGGGCCATTCACGGCTAAGTCCTAGCAGATTTTATAGCCGAATTCACTGTTCCTGAAGACTTGCCTGAGACCAGAAAATCTCCCGAATACATCTGGAAGCTGTACACCGATGGAGCGTCAAACGATCGGTGCTGAGGAGCTGGGGTAGTGCTTGAAACCCTCGAGGGACGATCCATATGTTATGCTTTAAAGTTCGAGTTCCGCGCAACCAACAATGAAGCCGAGTACGAAGCTCTACTTACCGGACTAAAGCTTGCCCGTGATCTGAAAATCATCGCTGTAGAGATCTACTGTGATTCCCAGTTGATAGTATGTCAGGTTCGAGGAGAATATCAGGCCAAAGACCGAAGATTGGCCGCTTATCTAACTCGAGTTCTGAAGATGCTTGATCAGTTCGATTACTATGCCATTTTCTACATACCCTGAGAGCACAATCAGAAAGCTGATTCGTTGGCGAAGTTAGCAAGTACGGGTGAAGCTCAGCAGTTGGGGGTCGTTCTGGTTGAAACCCTATCCTCCCCGAGCATTGATCGAAGGAAGATCGATTTCACATTTGAAGCTACCTCCAATAGGGAATCGTGGATGACTCCTTATCGAGATTATATCGAATGTGGCGTATTGCCCGAGCATCGAAGAGAGAAAAGACAGGTTCTACGAAAGGCCTCGCGATTTGTTATTCAAAATGGAGTCATGTACCTGAGAGGATACTCTGTTCCCCTCCTCCGGTGTATCGCGCACGATGAAGTCAAACGAGTGTTACACGATGTACACGAAGGAGAATGTGGCGATCACACTGGGGGGAAAGCACTTGCAAAGAAAATACTCCGATATGGGTATTATTGGCCTTAATCGCGATGCTGCAGACTATGCTAGAAAATGTGACAAATGCCAGAAACACGCTCGAATTCCTAGTGCCCCGCCTACCGAGATAACCCAAATGGTCAGTCCTTGGCCATTTGCGGTATGGGGAATAGATATCATCGGCACATTGCCTCTGGCCAAAGGTGGCGCGAAGTACGCCATCGTCGCAGTTGATTATTTTACCAAATGGGCTGAAGCTGAACCCCTTGCAACAATCATGACAAAGAAAGTAATCAACTTTGTAGTACGTAACATCATCTGCCGGTTTGGTCTCCCACATACTATCATCACCGATAACGGCGCCCAATTCGACAGTGCTGAATTCAAGAATTTCTGTCAACGATTCCACATCCATAAGAAATTCTCTACAGTAGCGCACCCTCAAGAAAATGGTCAAGTCGAAGCTGTTAATAAAGTTATCAAATCCATTCTAAAGAAGCGAATGGAAAAATCCGAGGGCAAATGGGTCGACGAACTTCCTATGGTGTTATGGGCCTATCGAACGACTCATAAAACTACAATCGGTCATACCCCGTTTTCTCTATCCTACGGCTCTGAAGCCGTTATTCCAGTCGAAATGGAAGTGCACTCTCATCGTGTAACATATAATGATCCGAAAAAAAATGTCATACTACTTGCTGAATCTTTTGATTTACTCGACGAGAACCGCAAAGAGGCTGACTTGAGGGCAGCCGCATATCGAACTCAAGTCGCCCGACTGAACAATGCCAAGGTCCGCCCGCGAACCTTCGAACTCGGCGATCTCGTACTCAAAAGAATCTATCCGGTTCCTTCGCACATGAAGCCAAATTGGGAAGGGCCGTATGTGATTTCACAAAATCTCGGAGATGGCACGTTCAAATTATCGACCGTTGACGGTCTTACTTTGCCGAGAGCTTGGAATAGCGAAAGTCTTCGTCGCTACTACATATGAAAGACTTTACTTATTTATTTTTTGTCAATTTATCCCTTTGCATTTTATTCTAGCATTTCGAGATTTAAATTTGTAATAAGGAAACTGACTTGCCATATTTTCTCGTTTCAGCAATAAAATGACATCTCTTCGAGCCAGAGCTATGATTTACTGAATATGACGTACAATATCACGATGCACGGAGAGCTAAGTTCCATCATGCGGTGGGATTTATTCAAATAGGGAGTGACTGTGATACGACCGGTCACTCGCTAAGTGAAATCCGAGCTCGGGGGCAGAACACTACATCAACATTCACAGGGATTGATACACGACAATCCCTCCTCCAACTCCAAATTCCCAGAGTGTGAATTGGAGTATAAACTTCAACTCTCGGTTCCCGGAGTGCGAACCGGAGTATAAATCCATCGCTCCAAGAGTGTGAGCCAACTCCAAATTCCCGGAGTGCAAATTGGAGTATAAACTTCAACTCTCGGTTCCCGGAGTGCGAACCGGAGTATAAATCCATCGCTCCCAGAGTGTGAGCCAACTCCAAATTCCCAGAGTGCGAATTGGAGTATAAACTTCAACTCCCGGTTCCCGGAGCGCGAACCGGAGTATAAATCCATCGCTCCCAGAGTGTGAGCTAACTCCAAATTCCCAGAGTGCGAATTGGAGTATAAACTTCAACTTTTGGTTCCCAGAGTGCGACAGAATATAAAACTCTATCTCCAAATTCCCAGAGTGTGAATCGGAACATAAACACCAACTCTTGGTTCCCAGAGCGCGAACCGGTGTATAAACATTAACTCCAAGTTCCCAGAGCGCGAACTGGAGTATAAACATCAACTCCAAATTCCAGGAGCGCAAATTGGAGTGTAAACATAAAAATAACCCTAAGTCCCCAGAGCATGGACTGAATTACAATCACTAACTCCAAATTCCCGGAGTGTGAATTGGAGTATAAACATCAATTACAGGTTTCCGGAGAGCGAACTAAGTCATAAACATTGATAATTAATAAGTTCCCAGAGTATAGGCCGAACTGTTAATTGCAAATTGTGTTAAGTCCCCGGAGTGTGGACATGTATTCAAGGATTATGACATATGTGAGCACGAGCTAATCGACGCAATACTTAAGCAAAAGAGAAAAGAGTTGTTTTCCATTTTATCAACAAACAAAAATGGAGTTTGATTACATAACAAAACAAAAAAAATCCAATTAAGCGGAAGCCGAATCCACATATATACACGGCTCTAGAAGAACAAAAGAAAAGGTAAAAGAATTGCCATTTCACAACCACATGATAAAACGAGAAGTTCACTCCTTCTTCTTCCGGGGTTTCTTCTTCGGAGTTGAGCCGCTAGACCCACTACCCGGCTTCCTGCGAGACTTTTTGTCCTTCTTTGGAACATCCTCAGGATCTGGCATAATATCAACGTCTTCCTCAGAGCTGGAAGGGATAGAGATCCTTTTGTGAGGACGAACCGGAGCAGAGGAGCCGTAACAGGTGGTGGAGCTTCGGCACTAGAAGTCATAGCTCTGCCGACAGGAGAAGTAACCATTAAAGGAGTTAAGCTTAGTGGAGCAACAACACTTCCGAAACCACCAACCGTCGTCGCCGCAACCATTTCAGCGCTTATTTCGGCAAGGATTTCTTCTTCTCGGGAAGATCGAGCAGCGCTGGACACACTGATAGTCAGCATAAACGAGCTAAAAGTTGGAGCGACTCCACCCATTGCAAAAGAAGGATCGGTAAAAGGTTCACAGGGCTGCTTGACAAGTTCCTCAATCATCTGAGCATCAAGCGACATTGAACTCCCCTCTCTAGTCTCGCCGGTTATGGTGGTAGTCATAATACCCTCAGTAACGACAGCTCCTTGCATTGACTGCGAAATTTGCGGTACTGGAAGTGCTGGCACATCACTTTCAGTCACTGATCGAAAAGAAATGAGAGTAATCAGTCAAACGATCTGTTCCAAGTTCGTCATTCTAAAACACTTAAGGAATATTTGAAATACCTTCTTTGCCTCGGCTCGGTGATAAGACGAGTTCGAAAACAGTAGTTGTACCAAGGGATAGCTCCGGTTGATCCGGGTTATAAGCAGGAACAACATGTGGACCAACTGTAGCAGTAACTCCAGACGAGGTCGGGGCAGCAACTGAAACATCCTTGCTACAATGTGCAGCTCTAGAACCCTCGCCAGTCTCCACATGGTGAAAACCGAGTCTCTCTCTCTCAGCAGAAATCATCGCTTCATGGAGAAGTTTCCTTTCCTCCTCGCTCAACAGCGAGACTCGAGTTCAAATTCATCCACGGCACCTTCGGGGAGAGATGCTTTCTTGTTCGCCACCAATTTTCTCCAAGCACTGAGTAGAAGCACAGAATAATCTCCGAGCCACGAGAGATTCCTGTGCTCAAGAACATTAGCATTATAAGTGTCAAGGAGCTCATCAAACTCGGCTTCTACCCTGAACAGCTCTGCCTGGACTCTCCCCTCCACTTCTGTCTCCACCGCTTCAACTTTAGCAACCGCCGCGTCTCGCTCAGCTCGGAGAGACACGGCTTGCTCACACGCTTCTTGTGCGGCCATATTAGCATCATCTTTTTCCTTGTTTATGTCGGCAAACTTAGCCTTTAATTCCTCTAGTTCTTTGACCGCCGCATCTCGCTCGGCCTCAACATTTTTGTACCGATGGCCCAAGTCTTCAACTAAGGTGCAATGCGCCTGTTGCATCTTTGCCATCTTAACTAATGTCTCATCGACCTTTTTAGCGACTCAACTTCGGCCTTACGAGAGGATTCCGCTTCAGATTAAAGTATATCAACAATACGGTTCTTCTGAGCCAAGTCGGCTTCCAGTTTCTCAATAATTTTGGCTTGATCGAAGGCTACTTTCGAAGCTTTAGCAGCGGCCTTGTACCATTCTTTGTACTGATCATAGAAATCGCGGGTATAGCTGAGGGCGGTGTTACAGCCTCTTCGGTAATTCTTTTGAGATTGGGAGGAAAGATGTAAGCATCGAAGCATATTTCTGGAAAATCTCTCTTCAATTGAGCAAGTCTTATGGCCCCTTCACCAGATGGTTCAATAGGGGCCTCCTCCGCAGCCGTGGTCGTAGCAACCTCAGTTCTAGAACGGTGTGGCTCGAGCCTCGAAACTTGCGAAGACAGTTGATGTCGCAGAGGCTCAGACACCTGAATATGGCTTCGGGGTGGCGGAGGAGAACGAGAGGAGGAGCGGTGTCTTCGATCTCTATCCGATCGCTCCTGACTGGAATAACTGCGATGTTAATCCCTGGCATAATATTCCTGCCATGATGCCTCCGTTCACGATCGCGATCGGAGTCTCCACGTCGAGATTCGTAATAAGACGAAGGGTGATGTACTTGTCGGAGTTTGTCCAATGTAGAGTGAGGCCAGACATAGCACCTGAAAAAGAGAAACAATTCAGTTAAGTACCAAGGAAAAGCACTACAATGCATGTGGAAGTCGTGAAGTGTACTACACCACAAAAGGCTTTTAACAGCGTTTGATAAACGCTGTAATATGATACAACAACGTTATTTCAAACGCTGTATAACGACATGCTGTCGTATATACATAACTTACAACAGCTTTTCTATAAACGCTGTTGAAACATCTCTGTGACAGCGTTTATTACGAGCTGTCAATAATGTTTTTACAGCGTTTTCAGACGTGCTGTATTATGTTTCAACAGCGTTTATAATTTAGTTGTCGAAGATGTTCAAATTCTACTTTAACTGTTTACAACAGCTGTTTCTAAACGCTGTTATTGAATCATCAACAATTTCGACAGCATGTTAAAAACGCCGTTATTGAATCATCAACCATTTCGACAACATGTAAAAAACGCTGTTATTGACAATTTCAAGATAATTACATCACGAATTAAACGCTGTTGTTTCTTCATTGACAGCATTAATCAAACGCTGTCTTCTATTTATATAACAGCTTTAATATTCCACTCTATTTTTGAATATTCCAAAACTGTATTTTAAGCATATTCAAGCAACTAGTATATATAACAGGTTCTAATAACTATTAATTGGTTACATAAACTAGTTAAGACAATATTAATAAACAAAAGACGTCCATAAACCAAGTTTCAATAATATCCATAAACATAAATAACAAAGTAAACCAAGTTGCCACAAATTCTGTTAAACAAAGACACGTTATATGTTAAGTAAAAGTATAATATCAATACAGTAAGTCCACACCAAATGCCAACAACAAAACGTGCATCTAAAAAGTACACTAACAAGTACAATTTCTGTAACTCTGTGCACTCCTCCTCTACTGCACTACACTAACAAGTACAGCCTCTTTGCCTACCATTCCTCATTCATATAACCACACTATTCCAGCAAAAATTCCCCACTGCCTTGTTACTTCTCATCCATACTTTCACATTCACCTTCTTCGCCAGCTTCAATGCAACCAAACCACCTGAATACAATGCAAGCTGAATTTTCAGCACTATCAAAATTCCCCTTACAGCCATACTTCCCCTCACAGCGCACACAAACTTCCTTCGGTCCACCAACCGTAAAAAAAAAGCTGACCACTGTCCCCTATACCACACTGCCATAGCAACAACAGCCATTACAACAACATACGACCTCTGATATATCCTATCACATTGACATCCCTTCAACAAACCAGAAACTGCTGCACTTCCCATACAAACATCAAAACTGCCTCATAACTACCCTATCACCCTTCACCATTACACTTCCCATATACAAACTACCCATCACAATGACACACCACTGCTTCAAACACTACACCATTGTGCATATCGCAACAACTTCTCTCAACATTTCAAACACCAGCCTTCACTAACCAAACTGTACATTTCATACTTCAAATACTACACTTCCCTTTATCACTGAAATAACTACCCACAGCAACCATCATCAGTTCTACCCCTGACCTGCTTCTTCACTACAACCATCCACTGTCATCACTTCTTACACCTCCACTAAACCATTAGTGCATCACAGTGCCACAACAACATCACTACACACCAGAGAAACCACCGAGCTACCACATAGCTATCTATTCGAGCACCTACAACTGAGCTACCACCAAGCTAATGTTTGCGTAGAATTTTACAAATATATGCAGAGATCTCTGCAGATATTTGTAGAAAAATCTTGCAAATGGTGAAGAATATTTTTTACCGTTTAAACCATGTTAACAATAATAATCCAGGCCAAAAAACAGAGACTTCTCTACACTATACATGAATAAGGCAGGAGATGGACTGTGGTGTTTTGGAATTAGTTATCAGGAAATGATACAGAATGTAAAAATTCATCATGAATCATGATCAAATATTAAGGTTCGTAATTAACACAACTCCAAATGCTTGGTTATGACAAAAAAATCATTTCTTATTTGATCATTTCCCTTACTTTATATAAAATTGATGAAGACTGATACTCTTATTTTGCAACATATGAGTATATTCTTAATTCTTATTTATTGGTTAATAGAATCAATAAATAACTCCATGAACATAAAATTTGTAGGCAGTTGTTTTTAATAACGTACCAAGAACATAAAATTAGCACATGTGTATGTTAATCATAATTACCTGACCAGGCATGACCTCGCCATTTGTGCCACTGATGTTGATTCCATTGTATACATACGCTTTGTAATGAGCATATGATATGTCACGACTGAATGATTTATGTGCACTACCTGCAACTTTGGGCTCGAATTTGGAAGGTTAACTGCAGAAACAAACAGTCAAATGAGGTTACAACTACATGAAACCGAGTAAACAGGTAGTGTTAACTTGCTGTCTATCTGTTTAAATAGTAAAAACTGCATAACCAGAAACATGTCATCGTAGCAAGCCTCAAGTAACATACTAAGCAATTTGTTCACGACATAGAAATGCATCCCCATTAGCCTCATCATCGTCAATAAAATTATAGCACAGGCCCCTAACTGTATACTAGAAGATAAGAACCACATAACAATTACCAGCAACTTAACTGCCATTACTAGCAAACTATTATACTAGTGAAATAAATTTAAAGAAACATGGATCAATCTATTATATTTTCTAGATAGTGAATTTAACTGCCATTACCAGCAACTTAACTGAGATGGAAGCACGACCTAAATAGTGGGACCAAAATAATATGTAAGGTGCGCAAAAAGTTTTTCAGCACGCAACGTTTATATTATTCTTTCTACTCGTAATGATTGCAAGTTGCAATGAAACACTCTCCATCGATGCAATTAACAAACATTTTTCTTGTAGCGTTGAGTGTTTAAACACAAGGCTTTTTTCTCGCTGAAAGCACTAGCCTGATTATAAAATTAAATATTCATTGAAAGAGTTTAAATTCTAGATTTTCATTTTAAGTGGAAATATGTTGATAGAACTACAAATTTATTGACAGATCAGCTATAGTGTTACATGCACATGTAGTGCATCAACCTGTTGTGTAATCTGATGCACAATTTCTCTCTATTCAGTCCAGTTCATTTAATTATATGTTTAGGAATCCAGAATAACAATTAAACTAAGGTAAGATGTTTAAATTTTAAAAATATGAGAAGAGAATATAATTTGGGATGATTGTTTGCTTATGTATCCAGGAAACAAATTGAATAATTAGAAACAAATTTTGTAGATAAAAACCCATTTTGAAAAGAAGGAAAAAACGACATAAAGATGGTATTGGGATAAAGAGTTAGAAAAAGGAATACAAAGCAATATAGTCTAAAAAATTAAAGAAGTTTCATCACAAATAAAAAAGTTAAAGAATATTTCAAAGTGGGACAATTTAGTTAATTTTCAATTTAGTTTTACCTTTTACCAGGAATGTTCGTAAATATAGTCAAATTCTTAAAAACTTTTACAGGTTATTTCTGGTATTTAAAATATCTACATCCGATATTTTTGGATACGGTAATAAATTAAGAATACATAATTATTCTATCTATATTATTTGAGGTAACTGAGGTTTAAATACTTATGTACAATATACCTACTTTTCAAATAGTAAAATTACAGCAATCTTATTGATATTTCCCATATAGTTTTACTTGCATTTCTATATAATTCTATACAATTTGTACAAATATAGTATATCTACTAAATTTAGGGCCCGCCTTTGAAATTTGGTTAAGAAGTCATCAGACAGCGTTTTCAATTTTTTTTTTACTTTGTTGACGCTAGTAAATATAGCAAGTAGCCTTACTACGTTGTTTAATCATAATTTGTAGTGCTATTAATATAAACTTTTGTTGTAGTGAAATTGGGTTATGTCCCGTATTTTAAGATTTAATAGCGAAAATACATTTCTGAATCATGATTTAAATTACAATCCTATTTTTAATTTTGATAAAACAAAAAAATCAGTTTTTTTAATTTACATTGAAATATTAATTGCATGTTTTTGTGATCAAAACAATTTCTATTTTAGTTTTTTTGAGAAAATGCTAATGTTTGTGTAGAATTTTACAAATATATGCAGAGATCTCTGCAGATATTTGTAGACAAATCTTGCAAATGGTAGAAAAATCTTTATTCATTGTTTTTCCACTACAAAATATTGAAGTCTGAATTTGTTTGAATTTTTCTTTAATTTGTTGATTTGCTGATTTCCACTACAAAATATTAAAGCCAGAGCGCTTTATTTGATGATTTCATATTCATAACTGGTTACGTTGAACACTACATTAAAGTTTTCTGTCCACTACTCCCGTCCATTTTATACGAATGGTTAGCAAAAGGGGTGAAGTTCAGATGCTCAGTTTAGAACTACTTGTTTACACTTAGCTCAGTTAAGAAATGAGTATCATTATATTTTCAAGATTAAGAGATGATGGATGCAAAGAAACTATGTGACTATGGAGTTCATGAAGATGCAGCGATAGAAATATTAGCTAAATGGAGGATATTTTTAGATTTCTTATGAAGAATATACCTATTGAAGTGAATCCGTATGATATTGTTAAGGCAATGAAGAGAGAGTTGCAGAATTTGAATGAGCAACTACATACTGATCTGCCACAGCCGGAGAGCTATGTATTCCTTTACAAGTAGAACCGATGCATGATGAGCATACACTGAGGTCTTATGCATGATGAGCATACACTGAGTATCGATTATTTACCTTTAATAGAACAAAATGTCATTTGTCATCATAAAATATTTTATTAGATCACAATAAAGATCAATTCAAAATTAGTACAAGAAACTGAAAAAATTACTATTTGGTTCTTAATTAAGTAGATCAACATAGGTTCTTACCTCCGCGAGTGCTTTTTGGATAGTTAAACTCTGTTCATCCAACAATGATTACACTGTTTCAACAAGTTAATTCCTTTTACCTTGCCATGCTTCCAGAAACCTAGGAATGATCCATTAATAAAGTAGGTATCAATAATTACACTACCACTAGAGTTATATTTTGTTACAAGAACACTGTTGGGACACACAACAAGTTAAAAGAAGAAATGAGAAACTGACATGATAAATAGAAGAAGCGAGCTAAAAGAAGATTGATTTCTTAGAAATAGCAGGTTCCTCTAGGAGACCACATGAGTTCGGAAAAAGAAAAAAAATGCTGCACGGAGCTTGCAGGATCAGTACTTCTTTAAAACTGTTGTTCATTTCTAATAATCGTATGCTTAAAGTGAGCAGTAAATTATATCTCCGCAATCTACAGGAGGAGAAAGGATAGATCACTTGCCTCCCTCTGGTGTATTGCTTCTACCTTTTGTTATTGACTTGACTGAATATTTGGTTTAGCGACAGTGCAAGCAGTTTTATCAACAAATAATTGCAATTCTGGTTAAGTTTTCACATAGTTTTTGGTGTATTTTGAAATAAAACAGCACAGAAAATCTTGCAGTTGGTACTTGAAGTTCTAAATGAGTGTGCTACAATGCAGAATACCTCAAATAAAGAATCTACAACCACGTTATTCATGGCGTCGTATGCGAATGGTTTGTATCGTACAACAGATACTTCACGATAGAAGATAGAAAAAATTAACAAGCCTCCTAATGCTGAAACATAAAGAATGGAAGAGAGAGGGAGAGGGGGGACTTGCTCTACAAGTTATAAAATGAGGGGGAGACTTACATGAATTTAAGATATGAATATATAAAGAAATAAAAGTTAAGATATAAAAGTTATAAAAGGACGGACTTAAAAGAAATTATGAAGAAAAGGTGTTGAAAAGAAAATTTAAGAAGCTAAAAAATTGTGTTCTAAAGCCAAATATTATGATTGGCTAGAAGACACAAATTTGGTCAATCAAATACGCTACTGTTAATTATGCAAAACCGGGTCAAGTTTGACCAGATTTAGGATTTTTGGTAAGACTTGCCCAGGTTAAGTTTTTATTATTCCTAAATCTGAAGTAAAAAAAATCCCACCATTGTTTCTTCACCAAATAAATAGGGATTTTCCTACTAGACTTATACAATTTACGAGGGAAATTACTGTAATTTGCTTCCTTTCTTGTTTATCAATTGTATTTATCATTTTTCAACTGTTTGGTTGTGCGAGAAACTAAGAAATTGCTTACATTTTATCAGTATTGATTTGTGATTTTAAGGCAAGTTTATTTGAGTATGTTTACGTGTTTTGAAACAAAGACATCACTAAACAACAAAAACTGTAAAAGTTTAAACCTCGGAAGCGAATGCTTTAATACAGAAAGTGCACCAACAACTGAAGGTTCATTTTTAGCCTGGCACTTCTGCAATTAAGCATGCAGAATTAAAAATAAGTTAGATAAATTTTGTTAATTAATATTACGACTTCAAATGAAAATTGAATTAATGAAGTTCTACTGTCACTATTTGTAATTTATGAACATAGTAATGAGAACTCATAGTCAAAAGGAATGTGCATATGTCCTCGGGATACACTTTGCTAATTATCAAACAACAATGCTGAATTTCGTTATAAATCTGCAAAACAAACAAAACATGATTCACAAATATGCATCAGTAGTAACTTATACATACAAAAAAAGGCAAATAAAGGCATGAAAGAGAGATTAAACATTGAGAAGAAGAAGAAAATAAAGGTGCCAATGTAATTTTTGAAAATGATAATTGACATTAAAGACATGTAGAATAATAGCTACTACTAAAGCAGCTAAATGAATGGTAATTCTAATGTAATGTCATAAATCAGTTGACCGCATCACCAAATTATATGTTTAGTTTTGAAGGTATCCTAGTTGTTTTATGGATATCAAACTTGCATCCATATAGCTAGTTAATCTACCATTCCAATCTGCATCCCTTAACTTTTATCTCGTTCCAAAAATACTCACAACATACATTAAGGATCAAGTATACCCACTAATAAAATCATCATTATAATCATCTTTGCCTTTTTCTCAAACAATTGGAGCCTGTCACATCCCCACTAGAAAAATTATGCTATATAATGTATAGTGAAAATAAGTCACAGATCAATTTATTCCTAATTTGGTATATAGCTGGAATCAAAGCATCTAGCAAATAAGTAATAGTAGATATCTACTAGTACAACTAGTACAAAGGGAATTTCAGATGTAATAAATGCACAACATCATGCACCTTAAGAGCAATAGAAACGTTTGAATGGTCATCATTGTTGTCTGTAACAAATGCTACTGGAAGAAGAGCACTCAAGGGGCTGTTGAGTTTCTGCAAATAAAATTTTGATTTTTATCAAGCTTTGTAAAAATAAATTTAAATAAGCACATGAAATAACATTAAAGTATTGTAGTAATTTCAACAAACTATATAATATAGTTGTATATACCAAAAAATTGACTTGATCATCTTAAATTAATTTAACATAATTTCCAATATACAAAGATAAAAAGATTATATTATGTAAGGTGCTGGTTAGAAGTGACCAAATACTTAATGATGAAGAATCAAGTCCAACAAAAAAGAAAGGTAAATTTGTGTTATTAATAACAAAACTGAGAAAATCCTTTTTAAGTACCTTAAAATCAAGTAATGGAAGTCCATTCTCTGACAATAAACAAGCAGTAAGAAGATTATGCAGACTTTGTGTGGCAAGGTATGCACACCCCTGATCTCTTTTATAGCTGGTATATGAAAAAGAAAGTATACCGGAATAAGGGAAAGAATAGAGAGAGAAAAATGAATGCAAAATTGACCATTTTAATAAATAATGGCTATATTTTTGTGCTTACAGATCCAGTATAGTCTGAATAAGCTTTGGGAGCGCCGCCTTTAACTGTGATCTCATGATCATGCCAATCATCTGCCCCATTGCATCAACTGAAGAAAGACGAACCTGTTTTACATATGTTGGCAATACATTACATAACATCAATAATATAAAAGAGACAGTCCATTAAGTACAAAAATGCATCTGGACACTAATTACATAACATTTATATGGGATCTTTTTTTGACATAACTAAATATCATACCTATTAAAGTATTAACACACGTGTGCACACACACGCACACTCAGCGTTAGTTACATTGGACTCAACACCTCTGTGGGTAAATATTGATACCATGTTTTGTAGTATTTAGGGTAAAGACGTTTAGTGTAACAGAATAAAATTGAAATCTAGTAAATTAATTACTAGGGGGCAACGTCAAATATACTCGATTTAGATTAGCAGTTGATTATATACTCTGCTCACTAAGCAATTCTCAATTCATAAAAGACCATCCTGCACTTCCATTCAAATATCGAAAGCATGAATAAGCGAATGCAACGCATTATAGTTAGTTGAAACACTGTTTTACACTGAATTGTGTTTTTTTAGTTTGATGACTACATACATAATACGGCATTGATGGATTGTTCACTAATATTTCTGTGTAACTAAAAATATTTCAAGAAGATATTGGAGTAAATTATTTCAAGAAGCAACTGTGTGCCTCAAAATTTAACAGCTAGACAACAAAAAGAAATTTCAACAAAAATTATATTAATTATCTTTAACTCAAATGTATAACGTGGAGATTTACAGTGAAATATACAAATGGAAATATGTAAGAGTCGACTATATAATAAAAATAAAATAAAAATAAGAGCGTTCCACATCAACAGGGCACCTTGTATTCATATAAAATTGAGAACTAATTTTAAAACATGATGGATTTACTAGCTATCGATTGACACTTGGCAATGAAGAAAGAAAGCATAGATTACTGGACTTGACAATATTTTTTAACAAGGTTTTAAGAAAAACAGTATGCAGAAATCAAACCCATAAACTCAGACTAAATAACTATCAGAGATCTAGTGACAAGAAATTCTAATTATCAAATTCGGACTGCAAAGTCCACTAGAATAAACTTTCCATGTTCATAAAATAACATAACATCGTTGTTGTGTCATTTATATCTACCTTGAGAGAATGCCTTCCTAGAGAAACTTACATCCTAGGCATCAACCCAACCTCTTTAAAGCACGGTCTCCGCTACTATAATAGAAGAATCAAGATGCCAGAACAAGATCGAACTTTCTTCATTTGAGATATATTCTTGCTTATTTTATATTCTAGTAAAAACCATTTAGTCTTACTCTGAAACTTAATCTCAAAATAGAAAACAAAGGCAAAAGCTAATCGGCTACAACTTACTCTGAAATTTCAAGGACAAAGGGCAGTCGGCGATGATGGCTACATATTCGCGTCCATTGACTGCAGCAGGAATTAGGGCTAACGGTCGCTTCCACTAACGAGCCTGCAACGGTGACGGGGACGAGGGAAAACGGAGACGATCCTGCAATGGAGACGACTACAAGGGGGCTAATCGATTGCAGTGGGAAGGGAAAAAAATATTTTTTTGGAGGAAGGAATAACTAATTTGGATGGGGGAATAGAAATTTTGGGCAAGTTTTTTTAATTAGAGTTCATAGAAACGGAGGGAAGGAAATAAATTGCCGCCTATAATTTCACACAGCTTGCACAAACGCTGACTAAAGTAATTTGTCGTTAAATTATCATTTTTGATGGCAACCCACTTAAAAACGTTGTATCAATGTGCTAAGAAAAGAAACTTTTGTTGTATTGGGAAGTGTATAAGTGCGCAAACCCCCCGACCAACCAGAAGTGTCGATTACACTAACGGGTAAAGACTCGCTTATATCAAGTGCTTCCCGGAGCTCTTCCAAACCGGACCCGTGGTGGAGAGAACGTAGTCCGGAATGGGAATATCGTCCAGCCCTTTGAAAAAGTCTCCGGACTGGCTAGGAGTGGTGCCGGAGATAGTAACCCTAGGTATGGAACGGGTTACGACTACAGACTTCCATATCTTAAACTTAGGTACAGCGGCCTTGCCTTTCCGACCCTCTTCTATTCGGGAAAGGTCGGCTGCTATCAGTGTCCGTGGGCGTTCTTTCATCATCGCTTGTTTCTCTTATCACAATGCCAGGTTTTCTTTTTACAACTTCCTTCTTCTTCCTCGAGGCCGGTTTTGCCAACCCTTCAATTACAATACTCTGGCTCATCTCAATCAAACCCAGCGTCCTTAAGTTATCGTCGGTCAACAGCAAGTCGATGTGCCTTGAGTCGCTTGGGACCCTTTGCAAGCTTTAAACGATGCCTCTATAATGCCCACCGGTAGGTCTCGAAATGATGGCTATAAGAGTAACAAAGTATTAGTGAAAGTATTAAGAGTGGCCATTCAAGGATGACTTATGATACTTACGTCTGGATAACCATCTCCTAGCGAACCCTGGGGGAAAGCGAACAAAAAACCATTCATTCTTCAAATAACTGAATCTGATCCAGGCTCCCGTCACGATCTGGCAATTTCTAACTGCTTCCAAGAAGATGAAAGATGGACTATTGCCCCTGCTCTTGAAGTTGAATATGTGTCTAATCTCAGTTGGCCTTGGCGGACGAAAAAGATGATCCATAAATAAAACGAAAACACTGTTCAGCAATGTGTGTCCATTGGGATGAAGTTGCGAGGGGGCGATTCCAATGAATGACAGCATCTCTCTGATGTATTGGTTAAAAGGAGGGAGAGATCCAGCCGCACAGGCATGGCGGTAAAAGGCAGTATATCCTTCAGGTGGGTTATGTGGTCTGTCATTGGCACTAGGTAATAAAACATCGTCTAGGGATATGTTATGTTTCAAACATATCCGGCCCAACAAAGACTCCGAGATACTGGACTGAACAGAATCGACGGGATCTTCGATAAATATGGCCTCCGGCAACTCATCCGGAGCCGAATCTATAACTTCAGGAGGTATTTCCGGAATCTCAAGCACTGGAGGAGGCGAGCTTTGTACTTCTTATTGTTGAGAACTCGAAGATTCCATAATTAACTAACTCACCAGAAAGCGGCGTTAAATAAATAAAAAGCCCATGCATTCCCCCAGTGTAAAGTGTATGAATATGTCGTGCAGTGCAAGTGCTATGCATAACTTAAGAAGATTTCACAAGTTGAAACAAGATGTCCGAATGACGAAACTTTGGAATTTGAGAATGAAAATGACCGTCATTGCTGACCATCACTTTCACGCCATCCAGATGCTACTGACCAATTCAAGTATAAATTCGTTATGTTTTGGCTAAGTCATGGTGCCATCGACGAGCTCCAAAAGGGAGGTCAAGTCAAATTCGATTATGCAAGGCCGAAGCTCGCCGGAGTCAAGTATGCTAAAGTTCAGTGAGTTCGTTAAAGTTCAACTTGAAATTGGTCGTAGTTCAGATGTTGGAGCAAATCAGAAGAGTGGGAGTTCCAGAAGTAGGGACGTTCGAATCGATCGACTCGAATCGATACGAGTCAAATCGACGAACTTCGAATCGATCGACTCGAATCGATACGAGTCGAATCGATGAACGTCGAATCGGTACGCCCAAACTCAGTGTAGTTCGACTCGATGAGACCTTGGGACGGAGAAGCAATTCGAATCCATGAACTCTGCATAACTTCGAATCGCTCAATATTGAACACCTTCGAATCCATCAGAATATCGTTACTTTGAATCGATCGGCACGAGACCCTTCTCCTTTCACAACCATCGATTCGAAGCCTTGCACTCAAGATCGGTTCGAACTGTTCATTCCTGGATCGATGCGAAGCAATGAAGGAAGATAGCGTCCATTAATATCTGCGCTCCTCCAAGACAACATTCTACGATCGATACGAATTGAATGGTTTCATTCCTCAGGTCCATCGAGTCGACCCATTCCAAATCTCCCAACCCTTTATGATTTTCAGAAGAAAGGATTGAATCGATGCTGGAAACTCCAGTTTTATCATTCCCTACGCTCGAATCGATCCCTTGGTTACCTGATTGGATTCGATTGCAAAAGAAGACTTGGTGGAATTTTATCGTTTCGTGCAAAGACACGGTTGTTTCTAGCTCTGGAGGAACGATTCGAAGAAGCGGCGATGGTACTAGTAAAAAGTAAAAAGTGAAAGTGAGGCTTACCTCGCGTATTTATACGGATTCGAGAAAACACTTGAGGCTCTTCGTCTCCCATTTATATTGACCTTCTACCACCGGTCACTCGCAATATCCTATCGATTCGAAAGATCGCTCGATCACCTGTCATGTTCGAATCCATCACACGGCTGAATCATATATCACTTCGAATCCGTTGCCCTCGAATCCATTACACGTTCGAATCCATCCCTGCAGGATCGATGCGAGGCATTATCGATTCGAAGGAGCCATCGAACAAAGGTTGGATTGAAAATTGTATCGATTCGAAGCACAAAGACCATTGAACCATTGATTCGAAAGCTATCGCTTCGAACATACATGACTTCGAATCCATCAAAATCCACCGATGAGAACGGACGAATCGCTTCAATTTGAAAAATTACTTGTCTACCTTTTATATCGATTCAGGAGAGGATCGATACAAGAGGACGATTATAGACAATCATAAAAACAGTGTCTTAACTCGAATCTCAAATCGGTTCAGGAGAGGACCGATGCAGAATTCGATAACAGACCGAACTGACAACAACTTGCAATCACGCAACGTTAGCCAAAGTCAAGGTGGTACATATATGCACATATGTCTGACTAATGTTTGATCTGTATTATTCACAGGGATCAAATGTCCATTTCGTCATGATGTAGACGACGAGCGGCCGATCGCGATCATACGACGATTGTCTACAGCAATAAAGAATACAACTCTCGGCAAAGCATGTTCTAATTCTCCAACGATAGACTGCAGCTTTTCAAAGCACGTCATGTTTACACAAGACGTACTTTGGGGGGCAAATGTTATCCCGCATTTTGGCAAGGCCGAGATAACCAGGAACTGAATGGAAAAAGACAAGATCACATGTCCTCAATTTGGAATGATTGATTGGGCAACTACAAATATCGATGAATTTTGCCCGAGTCCGGATCGGGCTACGATTGATAAGATACATTAAGCTAAGTGGTAGAAATCAACGTTCCAAATTTTGGGGCAATCCGAGTTAGTGTGCTCAAGTTATCGCCAATGGGAGATGGATGAAATGATATAGGCTCGAATCCCTCGGGAATGGCATAGGTTCGAATCGATCAGAAGTAAGCCATGCTCCGAATCCATTGACCACACATTGGTTCGAATCCATCCAAGTGGCCATGCTTCGACTCCATCAAACCACGCATTGGTTCGAATCCGTCCACAAGGCCTTGGTTTGAATCCATCGGTAGTCAGCCATGGTTCGAATCCATCAGAACACACCTTGCTTCGACTCGAACGAGCAAGCTTTAAGGTCGTATCCATCCTTGTATGCCCTAGCTCGAATCCATCGGGGGAAAGTTTCCTCGAATCCATGCAAGTGAAGAAGCCCCGGCACCATTCCAAAACTCGTCTTCGAATCCCCCAATTGAGGCAACCTCGAATCGATCAAATGCTTTGACTGATTGGAACGAGTACCAGTTCCATCGATTCAAAGGAAGTGTGCCTTCGAATCCAACTCTTCGAATCCATCAGATAAACGCGGCTGAAACCGAGGGTATGACCCAGAGAACTCGGAGAAAAAGGAGGATTGACCCGAAGCATACGCACCACGTCATCACTCTCACGTGCGGAAGCATGGATTCGACCCTATGGATTCGAACCATATCGATTCGAACGGATCCTTGGGGCGAAAAACTCCAACTTGAATCGATCATAGCTCGAGATCTACAAGTCCAAATGCTATGAAATTTTCGCAGGAGCTTGCATATAGATAGAAGAATGTCCACGCCAAGTTTCATCATGATTGGACACCTTTTTGATCGATTCGAACCAAGGGTCGAGTCGATCCCAAAGTGGGCCCAAATCACCAGAATTTGGCCATGTGGGCCCCCTCACGTGCCAGAAGTGTTCTCCCCTGATTTTAGGCGAAATATCAGCCTCCCACAACTATAAATAGAGCCCCCGGTCATTCAGAAAGCGGATCGGAGAATTTTATAGATAAAGCACGCCCGGACGCTGCCAGAATTGCTTCAGAGCACCACCGCTGCCTTTGATTTCGAATTTTGGCTTACCACTTGCTGTATTTTGACATAAAAAAGTTGTATTCTCCGAGTATCAAGCAATAAAGTAGCGAAACTTCATAGTGGATGTAGGCAATACGCCGAACCACTCTAAATCGTTGTCTCTCGTGCAATTTACTTCCTATTATTTGGAGTTTTTGTTAGATAATCCACATTTTAATTTACTTTCTTCATTTATTATCTCTTCAAAAACTTCCGACGAGTGTTGTGCCCAATTTTGACACAAACAAACATGCTTCGTTTGGGGTTTAGAATATTGCGGATCAATCGGGTCAGATATTTTCTAATTATTATATATATTCACTCAACCTCACCCTACATTTCGTACACTCCACCTCCTTTATGTTGATTGGTTCCCCCCATTTTCCATCTGTTTGATTTCTCTCATCGGTAGCGCACGACTGTAGATGTAACAACCCGTAAATTTTAGTGGTTTTATTTAGTTAATTAAGGGAATTTTTATGAAATTTTAAATATTTGAATTTAGAAACAAAAATTTGGTATTTGGAATACGTGTAATTAAATATAGCATATGGTAAATTATCAATTAATAATATGGAAGTCTATTTTATTATGTAATTTTATTTCAATTCAAATCAGTTAAAAATTGATGATAATAAACTATTTTCCAAACTTGAATATTTTTATACAATAAATTAGTAAATCATCTTCTGAGTGAGAGGTCATCTTTCGTTTTTCCAAATTTGAAACGTTATTGCTTCGTTTATTTTAATTTTGGCATTTTAGCATCATTTTCGGTACCGATTATCGACTCTTGATAGGATGATCGTACCATTGATATGTGCATACCGTTTTGATCTTTTCGTCCTGCTGATCTCTGTAGTATATTCAGTTGTCAATTTCAAAGTCTGAGAGACAGCGAAATCTACGGAACGATTTCCGTATTGGTTTCATAATTTGGCTTTTAGATTGCCAGTGACATTCACTGCTCACCCTGTATAATCAACAGTCATAACTGTTGATATTTTCTTGAACTCCACCGGTGTGACTATTTTCTTTCCACTGGTTCGTGTGCATTTTTATTTGTACCTCTTAAGTTGCTTTTACAAGAGAATAAAGATATTTTATTTTGCATTTGAAATTTTTTCTCCTTCCCAACCTAACCTTCTTCTCTCTCTCGTTCAGATCTATTATGAACCCATGCGCCTCCTCATCTTTTTTTTCATTCAGCAGCCTGAACCTTCACCAATATTCCACTTGAACCCATGCTTGTTTGCTCCCTCCTTTCAATTCCACGTCCCACACCATGTCGACCTCCCTCCCCACCCGAACCAACACCCCTCTCTGCTGCCTCTTTCGCCTCCTCCATGCCGTCCCCGTCCACCAGCAGACAGCGGCCCACGTCGAACGACCTGAGTCATCACCGAAACGCAGACTACCAAAGCCACAATGGCCTTCCCGTCCTTCCACTGTTCCATCTGCCTTCCCATCACCTTGCCACACCGCTCCAAGCCGAGCCACTGTCATGGCCGAGCATCTCTGCCACTATGTCCTTGCAGCCTCCTACTGATGCTCGTATGTATATGTAATTGTAAATATATATGATGCATACATGCTCCTTCCAACCTTGCTTCGTCTTTGCAAATTTCAGCAGCTAAGATTTTTTGATATATCCTTATACATATAGGTGAGCAGCGACATCCCTCTTGAAATTTTATATATTAAAGTAAATTATATATATATATATATATGTGTGTGTGTGTGTGTGTGTTATATATTATTTATATATAAACTGTATATAATTATTTATATAAAAGTAAGTCTATCTATTTCGTGTGCGTGTATGTTTTAAAGCCCATACTTTAGTTTTGTAAGTTTTTAATCTGTTGTCTGTATATGAATTTATAAAGGTTATATATACATTAAACTTGTATGTACATTTTCTCGATTCTTGATTTCAGAGAAAAATACTGGTATTTGACTTTAGTCAATGGATTAAGAAATAATGATTTTGAAATGGTTTTTGAAAGTGAAAAATGATATGTTTCTGGTTATATAAGTATATAATATTAAGTAACTTTATATATATAGTCGGTTTGGTTGTTTTGTGTCATCTAGCTTATATACACAAGTACAGTAGGCATTGAGTTCAAATATATATATATATATATATAGATATATTGCTTAGGAGAATGTGTGTATATGTATGTATATATATATATATATGTTTTGCTTCATACAGTCTGTAGTTTACATATTAGTACAATTTAAGGTATATTTGGTTACATACATATATACATATACATATACATACATACATATATATATATATCAATATATGTTATTGTGTATATATGTATGTTATATTTTATATAAGTTCATATGAAGTCGGGTCAATTATATATTTATATGCTGTTCTATGTAAGCAAGTTTATTTAAATAATATGTTTTAAAGAGTGCATATATGTGGTTTATAGAAGATTTTTGTTTATGTATATATATACATATGATATGGTTACATATCTATATAGGTATTTATTCCAAATTGTATTATTCTAACAATGTAAATAGGTTAGTAGATTTAAAGCCAAGTCTGCATATCCATTTATATATTAAGTTGTTCGCATGTATTCTCCTGCATACATGATGTAGTGTCTACATTAATACATATGGTTGATATATATATGGTCTGTATATATATTTGGTGTAGTAGGTATATATGCATATAGTTGATAGGATTTGGGTAACTAGTATATTGGTTTTAAGTATTATTTAAAGGAGAGTATACATAGATTTTAATAAGTATTTAAAATTTAATATTGATTTTTATAAATAATAATAATAAAGAATAATAATACGTATATTTTCTGCCTCTATCACGCTGATTCTAGTTATTTCATCAATCCAGTTCTTATTTGATTTCATCTATTTCTATTTATCAGCTCTGTTCATTGAATTCATGCCACTCTAGCTTTGCTTTGGAAGTCGTGCTTGCATTTCGTAACTCAAATTCATTGTCTATCCTCTCTAGCCTCGAAAGGTGAGCAGTCACTCATGATTAACGTTCTTATATTTATTAAATTTGATTTCAATTGAAATGACAATTGAAATATGCTGCTGTTAGTTATTTACATTGCTAAATATGCCAATATCTGTATTTGTTCACCTGTGACATCTGACACCATTATCTGTTATTTATATAGATGATATGTGCCTGTTATATTATTATCATATCTGTATCACTCTGCAAGTTCCATGTTAGTATAGAATTCCCTATGGGTTGAAATGATACATACCCGAACGAACAATAGAATACGAGAAAATCGTTATGGGTTGAAATGATAAACCCAAGCGATTTTTATTGAATTGAATTTGGGATTGCGGGTTGAAATGATATATACCCGTATATATTTAAATTGCGGATTGAAATGATAAATATCCGTATCACTTGACCATAGGATAGAAAATTATATACAGACACCGTTGGTCAATATATATATATATATATATATATATATATAAATTGAAATGATTTCCAAGGTTTTAAAATTGAATTTATGTAAGAATTATACTCAAATAAGTTTGATTTGAAATTTATTAAATTTTGGATTTTAAAGATATGATTTTATAACTTGATTTCGATTAAAAGTGATTTAAATGAATATTTCAAATTAACATAAATTGAAATGGTATATTTAGTCTT
This sequence comes from Allium cepa, assembly GCA_030765085.1. Lineage (NCBI taxonomy): Eukaryota > Viridiplantae > Streptophyta > Magnoliopsida > Asparagales > Amaryllidaceae > Allium > Allium cepa. The sequence continues at coordinate 111,023,075 of CM060945.1, read as the reverse complement.
ATTTAAATTTTACATTTGAAGTTTTATTTAAATGTTATTTGAATAATTAAGTAAATATTTCAAAATAAATTATAGTAAAGTGAATTTGATATATATATGGAATTATCAAATCTAGTTTTGAAATGTTTGAATATTTAAAACTTTGAAAATATTGAAATTGAAATGGTTTATTTTGTGGTTAAAAATCTGTATTTGAAATTGATATAAATTGAAATGGTTTATCGAGAAACTAAAATAAATTGAAATTGATGATTTTAGATTTGATTAAATTTGAATGTTGGAATTCAAGTTGATTTGGAATCGATTTATGAAATTTGATGAAACTATTTTATTTTATAAAGTATTTTTAAATTATATTTAAAACTATTTTATATTTTACTTTATAAATTATTTTAACATAAATCATTTTAATATAAACTATTTTTAATACAAACTATTTTAATATACTAACTATTTTAATATAAAGAATTTTAACTTCTAACTCTTTTATATAAACTATTTTACCTTATAAACTATTCTATTATATATACTATTTTAAGATCTAAACTATTTAAGTGGTGGAAATTATGTTTTCAAAGTTATGAATTTCAAAGTATTATGCATTGAAAGTGTTATAATTTCAAGTGTTGGTTTCGAAAGTGTTATAACTTTGGAAGTACTATGATTTTAGAAATGGATATATTTGATATGGAAATGATATCATATTTGGTTTTGAAATGGAAATAATATCGTATTGATATGGTTTTGAAATGACAATGATATTTTGGTTTTGAAGTATAAAATATTTTGGAATGACCGCGGTGTTATAATAACGTTCGGTTATGAAAGAGACCGGGATCGGAAGTTGTCATACTCTCTGCCAACTCTGAAAACCACTTTAACAAATGTGTACACGGTAGAGATTCCAGAATAAAGTAGGATGGTGGCGATGTTCTATTGAGGTATATACGTGGACCTGACTCCCGTGAGTTGGCAAAAGGTGGCCAAAATAGGAGTGATTCTCGGGCCAAGTGAGGTCATTCCTCTGATCAGGCACTTTCCTTCAATACTATATTCTGACTTCATTTGGTGGCCACACTTGATTTTTTTTGATTTGGGAGTGTGTTCCGAGGTGGGAGGTAGTGGCTGCAATGCGTTACCACCAGCCCAGATGCGTAATTGGTATATCTACCCTGGCATTGCCTTGTTGTGCCGTGTCACCTACCCTATCGAGACCACTACGAGTTTGTTTTATGCCATATCTATGGAGTGTCCTCTGACGACCCCCTGTACGGGGGAGATTACGGTACTGTATAGACTATGGGAATATATAAAATGTGTTAAGATGGAAAATGCAAAGCCTTAACGCTATTTTAATAATTTACTTTACTTTAGACATTATTATAAAAGCGTATATTACTAAATAGTAGATAGTTTAACCGATCCTTAGAAGATGGTTATCCCAAACATCCTTTGAGTTACTTGTATTTCAGTTGTTATTTTACTTGAGTTGGATTTATTTATATATAAGAATGTTAATCCTGACTCGAGTGTTTTGTGTCTTGCTTTACGCTCGGGTCAGACTGAGCGTCACAGCATTTGAGACTCACCTTTGGAGTTGGAGCTTCACTTGGAGATCCATCTATTTATTCGGCTTGTAGTTATTTAGTTGATTCCAGTGATGCATTCTGATCTTGTATTTGACTATTGTATTTGAGACTTATGTTGTATCTTATTTAACTCTGTTATATATGTAGTAGCTTCATGAACTACTATTTCTTTGTTTATGCTGCTTATTGTTATATTACTCTGCGTCTGTGATTCTGTGATTATTTATTTACTGTATATGCTAAGTTTTGCAAAATAAAAATTAACAATCCGATATTTTGAGCAATTCAAGTTCGACATGTGCAGATGCAAATGGTTGAAAATACCAAGATGTTATAGGAGGCACGACTGGTAGTGTCGTTCGTCGACGAAGGCGATGAGGGAGTTAGGGTTTGGGTTTTGCTGTCGTGAGCTTCGATTATGAGCGTGAAGTGCTGGTTGACGAGGCGGCGACGCTGGGGATCGAGACGCGCTGGACGCGGCGGTCGGGTTTGGTTATTAGCGTCTATCGTCGATGAAAAATAAATAAATAGGCGAAGTCACGAGCAGTGCCTGGGCGTGAGAGAAGGTGGGATAGGGAGAAGGTAACTGTTTTGTATTTTTATTTTAAATTTGTTATGTAAATTTTATTTTCGATTATATTAAATGTTACCTATCATATAACGTTTTCCTGTGAGGTTCGTTTCAAATGAAACAAGTTGTATTGGAATTGTATCGACGTCGTCTTCAACATTAAATTGGATTGCAATTATTTGAAGTTGAAATTTTTCGGTTTCAAATAAAAGGAAAGTGTTTGTTATTCTCATGAATGACTAAATAATATTTATATTAGCCAAAATGATATCATGAGTAATTATATTTTATTGACTGTTGTTTGATAAATTTAACTGACGTTTAAATTTATATGAATTGAAATGACAAGAATTTGAATTAACAGTTCATATTTGAATTAAGAATTAAATTTCTAGTTAAATTCCCTATTATTGACAACTGGTTAACTGTGGTGATATTTGACTGATTTGGATGTTGTGTGTGATGAATGTCTATCGGTTGATGGATTGGATGATTGGATGTTTGTTTATTTATATGTATATCCTGTTACCCTATAATTAGTTGACATCATATAAAATTGTAAATCGAATTATTTCGAATAAATTAAGAAATAGGTTAAAATGATATATATCTATGACACTTTGATGTGGATTGAAATGATATATATCCATCCTTAAAATTAAAATCGAAATAACTGATCGCTCGGCCATATGATAGAAAATTATATACGGACATCGGAACGGTTAAATTAAATGGTTTTAAAATTATTGGATTTGAATATATTCAAATGAATCCGTATAAAAATAAAATTGAACTGAAATGTAGAAATTGAATTAATTTCGAAGTTGAGTTTTGAAATGTGAATTTAAATTTTGTTAAACGAAATTGTTTAAAAATAAAATTTGAGATTTGAAATTATAGCTGAAATATGATTTAGATTATGGAAATTGTTTTGTTCAAAAGATTTGAAATTTTATTCGAACTTTGAAATAATTCCAAGCAAAAGTGATTTAAATGGATATTTCAAATTTGAACTAGGAATTTAATTATTTTAAAAAAATTGAACCTTAAATTGAATATTGAATATTGAATTTTAATTTGATTTAAGTGATTCAAATCGATATTCTGAAATCGAACTCGAAATTGATATAAATTGAAATGGTTTAAAAATAGATTAGAATTGAAATTTAAACCATTGAGTCGAATTGTTGAACGGAATTTGAAGTTAAAAATGGAAATTGAAACTGAAATTGATTTGAATTGGAATCGAAGTTAATCCAAATTGGAAACGAAATTGAGTCGATTTAAATGAAATTGGAATAGAAGATGATTTGAAGTGATAGATTTGGAATTGAATTGGTTTGACTTTAAAACTATTTTCAAATAAATTATTTAAATATAAATTATTAAAACCTATCTTTTTAAATATCCAAATTATTTTGATTTTCCAAACTACTTCCTGTATAAATCATTTTTAATATATAAACTATTTTTTATCAAACTAATTTTTTTTAAACTATTCAAACTATTTTGTAAAAATTCAAATTGGTCAAAGTGGGAATTGTTTATATTAGATCATGGATTTAAATGCGAATTGGGTTACTTAAAGTTATAACATAAATTGAAATTCGAAACGATTTTTGAAATTGAAATCGAGATATTGGAGTGAAATGATATTTCAAATGAAAATGACATATAGAACTGAATAAGATTTCTGAAGTGAATATGATAATTTTAATATGAAATTGATTTTGTAGAGAATATGATATTCTGATATCAATATGAATCGTTTTCGAAATGTAGAACAACCAACCGGTGTGTAAAACGATGAGTGGTTTGTAAAGAGACTGGGCCCCTTATTGGCACTCTCTGTCAATATTGGAACCACTATAACAACTTTGTACGCGGACGAGACTCCAGAACGATATATTTGAATTTGGCATACGTTTGCTGGATTTGAAGAAAGTGAACGATGTTGGATAGACCCAGGCACTTGTGCCAATTTGAAATGATAAAAAGAGGACGGCTTGATAGGGCCAAATAGGCTAGCTACTCTTAGCGGACATTCGTTCTTCGATTTTCTTCTTGGACTTGGTCCATATTATTACTCTTGATGTTGGTTTCGATTCGTGCACCTTGATTTTGATAACTCGATATGGGATGGATGGATGCGGTGGGCGTTCAAGGCTACGATGAGTTACCACCAACCCTACGAGCCGAACTGGCAGTATCTACCTTGGGCATTGCCTCACGTGTCTTGTCATTCTTTTTTCCATATACGAGACCACTATGATTTTGGTACAGTGTTGTCATATCATGGCGCATCCCTATCCCTCAACGTGCTACTGGAATGTTATATGCAAACTGTACAACTTTGCTTAACGCGTTAGGGGGGATTAATGTAAATCCCTAACACTAAGAAAAATATTTATATTACCGGTTAGACATTATATTATAGTGTATTCGACTATATATAATATTTTTATGGATCCTTAAGAGATGGAAAATCTTATAACATCTTTTGAGTTATTGCATGCATGTTATACACGGATAGGAGATGTGAAACCCCGTAAACATCTCTAACGCTATTACACTCATGTTATACGAGAAATTGATTTGACCCACATAAGGATTTGTTTGTCCTGACTTAAGTGTTTTGTCTTCTCATTACACTCGGGTCATCCTTGAGTATTTCAGTGCACTGAAGATCATTTTCTGGAGGACGAAGATGAAGATTTGGTATATTATTACTATTATTGTTCCATGCATCATATTGTTTAGCTGCATTATATACTATTTCCATTGCACATTATAACACCCCTAATTTTAGTGACATTATTCAGGATATTTAATTAGAATAAATTAAATAGAATAATGTAGATAAGGAGATTGAGATTGATTAATAAACTAGGTGGTCGTGCTTATTTAAAATCTAAAAACTTATATAATGGTTAGGATATTAAACATAAGGGCATTAGGGTAAATAACCATACTTCTCATCCTTATACCATTCCCATTAGGTCTTGCACGTTAATTTTATCTCAAACAAAATTTATAACCGTGAGAAGCAAGTAAAGGCCGACCACTAGGAAAAAGAGAAGAGAAAATTAGCTTAAAGCTTAGGATTCAAGTTAGAGGAAATCAATCTCAATTAAACTTCAATTTCCTTATCCACTCTAAGGTGAATAATAATTTTTGCATCTCTATTTTATATTTATGATCATATGGTTTCAGATTTTAGTGTAAATTTGTTTTTATGATACATTGAAGGATGATAAGCTTGATTTATGATATATATATGGATTAAACAAGGTTGTTCATAGATATATACGGTTTAGGGTAAAACTGAGTTGAAATGATTTTTAAATGCCATGGGAAAATTTTATGTTATAGGAATCATGATTTTGGAGATGGATTTCAATTTTCATAATTTTCTAAATTAATGTGGATTTTATATAAATTTTCTAGCGAAGAAAATGTTTTTTTGGGTTATAAATTATTTACGGCTGAAATAATTATTATTTGGGTTTGGAATTTTTATATGTGGGAAAACATATCAAAATATTATTGGGATTGTTCCAAGATTTTTTGGGATTATGTAATGAACATCGATGTTTTGGTTTGAATGTGGAAACATGTTTTTGAATTGTTTAATTTTTTTCCATATTTCTATGATATGTGTATCAATGTATCTAGCACCGCCATAATTGGTCGCCAAAGGTTAATAAGTATAGATGACTGCAGTATCTGCAGCCGTTAGTTTTGGGCCTACAACTAAGAAGATGTTACATATATATAACTCTGATAAATGTTGTATAAATTATAATCAAATGTACAGTAAATAGCTTCATGAACAGTTTATTTGATTATTATATTTTGTCACTCTGCTGCGAGATTCTTTGTTTGTTTTCTTCTTCTTTTCTTATTTTTCTTAATTTACCCCATTGATTATCTGTGTTTTGGATTATTCGAGTTGGACATGTGTGGATTATTGTTGATTTAAACCTTTCGAAATGCGGGTCGTCACACCAGATTTTAACCGATAATTAATTTAAGATGATAATAGTAATTTAAAAAATTAAATTGGAATTTAGAGGTTGATTTGAAAATGGGTTTTGAAATTATTTAATAAAGGGATTAAATTTTTAAAATATGATATTTAAAAAAGTTAAATAAGTTAACTGGCGGAAATAATGTGTCAAAAAGGTAATTTAATTGTTATACAATGTTGTTTAGAGAAGTGATTTTGATTTGTAATTTGTATGTAATTTTTTTTAGCCGAGCTAGCGAGGTTACTAGACCCCTACCTGTTTTTATTGCTACCAAATGATAAAAAACAAAACTCAACACAAGCTTTGAGCTAAGAGAGAAACGCAACACAAAAGAAGACAAAACAAACTTAACGCACAAGAGGACTTAAGAAAAGAAAATAGGAGCAACAAAAAAGAAAGCTCAGGCCCAAGCACTGGCAGTAGCATTAGGGTTACTACACGTAGACTTTCTAAGATCCATGCAAACCTTTCCTCTGATCTCTTGCCAAAGACTTTCAAGAGACCTAGTTTTGCTTTCAAAATACCTTTTATTCCATTCCCTCCAAACAGTTGATAGGTAAACTTTAGTTCTCACTAGTAAAAACTTGGTATGGTCTGACTTCCATCTAGATGATTTGAGGATTATGCTCCATTCAATTTTAGAAACTTGAGAGACATTTCACCTACCAGCTTTTAAATAACTCTTGTCCACAGAGGAAACAAAAAATCACATCTGAAATATGGGTGGGAGATTGATTCATTCTGGGTGCAATAGAAAACACATTCCAAGGGGCAGTTTATACCAAAGCCTGCTAATACATCTCTAGTCATTAAAGCAGCATTGCGAACCTTCCAAAAATGCAGGTTGTCAGAAGGGGAAGAGACTCCTTTCCAGATGATGCTAGTCCATTTGTAAAAATGCAAGGTACTAAACCAGTTATTGCATTGTATACTAGCCCAATGGTGTGAGACTTGTCGTTTGATGTGTACATGTCCTTATCATTTTCAAGGAAAGAGCTGTTCTGAAGATGATTCCTCAAAATTTTAAGGTCCTAATTGCTTGACTAAGGTGACCATAGTGTATATAATCAGAAGCTTTAGCATTACTTGGGATTCCAAATTGAAGTTGCTATTGATGTATGACAGTGTTATTCAGAATAACTCCTTTTCTAGACCAAGGCTCATTCCAGAAGCTCACCGCACTATCTTGTTTCATAACTACTTTAACAAGAGGCAATAAAAAAGATCTCAGGCCCAACAACCTCCTCCCAGTCCAACTACACACTTGAGGGACTTCCATGCTCCAAAAGTTCCTCCTCCCAACATTGTAGTGCCAAGTCCAATTCACATAGACACTTTCCTTTCTATTAAAGAGATTATCAAAGTGTCTACTAAACATAGCTAAGTTCCATTGTTTTATATCAGTAATGCCCAAACCACCCTTACATTTTGGCACTTCAAACGTTTTGTAGGAACAAGGAATTGGCTTCCTAGAATGTCTCATCATGGCACTCCTAATAAACCTAAGCAACTTAGAAGGAAGTATAAACGTTCTGGCCCAGTAAAGCACACTAACTTGATGATTACTAGCCACCCACTTTGAGTTAGAAGTCTGTTATCCCAGCAGTCCATAGAAGAAACTATCTTGTTGTATAGAGGCAGACAATTAGCATGAGTGATCCATATAGTTAACAGAGGTAAACCAAGGTAGAAAATAACCTCTGCCATCCTTTTAAACTCAGAAACTTGATGAAGCTAAGTGGCCAGCAAACTAGGAACACCAGTACAAAGCATACTGGACTTGTTTTTATTTAAACTAAGACCTATCATTCTATAAAAATCTCCTAAAAACCCAATTATAGTTTGCATGGTAGGGAGAACATGTTTAGTAAATACCATTACATCGTCATCAAACATCAAGGTGGTTATTTTTAGGTGAGAGCATTTGGGGTGGTACTTTATTTGCTTTTGGGAGAACCTTACTGTATCCATACGAGTGAACAATTCCATGACGATTATAAACAAGTACGAAGAGATGGGGTCACCTTGACGTATACCCTGACTGCTTTTAAAAAAACCAATAGGTCTACCATTTATTATTAGTGTAGTATGCAGGGGTGGAAATACAGGTGTACACTTAAGCCACAAAGGTTTTTGGAAAGCCTATTAGAGACATGATTCTAACAATTGATGGCCGCTGAATACTATCATATGCCTTTAATATGTCAAGTTTTATGGTTGCACCAGGAGTCGACTGGGATCTACCATATCCTTTTAACAACCCTTGAGCAAAGAGAACATTGTCCTAAATGCTCCTACCTTTAAGGAAGGAAAATTGATTATATAAAACGAAACCAGGAAGGACAACAACTAATCTGGTGGCCAATTTTTTTGAAATGCATTTATATAATACGTTACAACAAGAGATGGGTCTAAAAGAATTAACTGATGTTGGAGGCTGGACTTTAGGTATTAATGCTATGTTGGTGGAGTTAACTTCTCCTAGAAGTTTGCATTTATCAAAAAAAATTGTGTATTGCCTTGCAAAACTCAGGCCCTACCAATTCCCAACTAGTTATGTAAAAAAGAACATTAAATCCATCTGGACCTCCTGCAAAATCTTCATTCATAGCAAACAATGATTGTTTGATTTCCTCATTTGTTTCTTTTGTGATTAGTAAATTGGCTTTATGCATGTTGATCTTAGGAATTTACATAGCAGATATTAACTCAATTTCAGGAGTAAAGTTTGCGGAGTTACCTAGGAGATTTGCAAAATAGTCAACAAGGGATTTATCTACATGTTTAGGGCTTGAGTGAAGGATACCCTCAAGATCGTATACGTTATAAATTTGTCGTCCGGCATTTTTTTGTTGAATATGTGATTATATGATTTTTGTTTGATGATAATAAACATATATATACATATATATACATATATATATTTGTGTAAATGTATTTGGTAATGTACTATTTCATTTTTCACAGATTAAATAAATATTTGCTGAATAAAATTAAATAACACAGAATTTGAATTCAAACAGAAATTTTATTCAAACAAATATTTATTACAATTTTGAATAGTACAAATTCAAGCTCTCACTATATATATACAATTTCAATTACAATACAATTTCTGATTACATCACAATTCAATTTACATAAATTCCTCAGTACATACAGAAACAATGCACAGCAAGTATGCAACTGTGAATTTGGATTGTGCAGGTGCAAACACAAGTTGTAAAAGAATGAACACAATCAGTGACAACATCTAAATAATATATGCAGAGTATAACAAAGTCAGTGTGCAAATGAAGACCACAAGTGTGCAACTCGACTAACATACTTAAGTAAACAGGTGAACCATGTCATACATAGTGATGTACAACAAAGCTAATGAAGACTACATACCGAACAAATATATCAGCCTCAACAGTGAAGTGGCTCAATAACAATATGAAAAAAAGTCATCAACGAAATTGCAGACACAAGTGGTAATACAGCAGTAAAAATGGAACAACAATGAACCAGACTTCATGTAAACAAAATGAATACATCATGAATTATATCAGTGAACATCAGTGGCAAGGTCAAGGACAAGTTAAGCCAGAAATTCATCAAAAGGTCGAAGTGCTACCATGGAATCACATGAACAAGCGTAAGCTAATGACCGGAGTCACAGAAAACAAAGATAAGCTAATGGTACATAACATGGAGCTACAGACCAACAACAACATCAAACAGAAAGACATGAACAATGTAGGCAGATACAGTATGCAGTGCTAACACATATCAAGGCATACACAAAATCAATATGACCGAAGTTTCGAACCAAAAATGCGGCCGCAGGTGTTTTCATATCAAAACGGTGATGAAGACAGAAAGAAGTAATTTTAAGAAATCAGAGAGTAAAGTCTAGAATCTCCAAATAATCAGACAAGCGATAGTTCGTTACTACAGTATAATACCAATGCAATGAAGTTGAGACTCATGGAGTTGAATTCACAAATAAAAATCGAAGTTGACCAAGTCATAAATCAAGTATGTGTAAAAATGGAAAAAGTCAAAAATCAAATCCAAACAAAATAGGAAAGTCGCTGCCGTAACGATCAAGGAAGGATCGAACGGTTTCAAGCTAAAACCGTGACAGTGAAGTAAGGGAAATATTCGAATTGAACAAGTCAGTGAAATCTAAAACGTTCAAGCATTATCAAGCGGCAGAGAAAAAGTTTTGATGAATTCAAATAAGAAATATACGACGAAAATTTAGGAGTTCGACTCCTACAAATTACAATCAACATCATCGGCATACTATCGAGAAAAAGCAGCAAAGAATAATCATTCACTCGAATCAACATCGAGTTCAAGAATTAAAACCCCAAAAGTCATCATCGGTAGATTATAGGAGTTCAATCAAGCATAACAGAATAGCGTAAACAAAAATCACATACCAAATCGAAGTTGAACTCCATCGAATAGAAGCAGCCGAAAGTATCTCGAGACGATCAACTAAAAAGCAAGGAAGTCAAGTTGAATCGAGCAGTTGTTATCGGCATCAAGGAATTAGCAAAAAACCCTAATTTCTGAAGAGAAGAACGAAGAGCAGCCATTATCTCATCAGAAAGAGGAACGGGCCGAATAAAGTGAAAGTGAACGGGCCGAATAAAGTGAAAAGGGAACAGGCCGATCCTTTTAATTTTTAATTAGGGTTTTTTGTCTTTTGTTTCTTAAATTGCTTTTCAAATTTGTTTTTAAATTTTAAACCGTTGTAATTTCTAGTCGTGTGACTAGGGGAACTACGTGGCGTACTCAGTGGCTGAGTTGTGGCAGGGTTTTGAGCATAGAGTTAGGTTAGTCAGTAGCGGGTGTCGCGAGTTTACGTGTGTAAGCGTGTGACTACTTAATTTCTAGTAGAAACCTGGGGGCAGCACGTAGGCAGGGTTTTGTCGAAGCTGGGTAAATTCGGTGTCGTTCTATTTCCGCATTTTATTTTGCTTTTATCTGTGTTGCTACTATTATGTGATCTGTGTTGAAATTATTTTAAAAAGCTTCCGCAATAAATTTTTATAATTAATACTGTCACTCTATTCACCCCCCCCCCCCCCCCCTCTAGGGTGAAATCGATCCTACAAGTGGTATCGGAGCTAGGAATAGAAGTCAGTTTTAGGTTTTCAAATCTTTTTTAAAAATCAATTTTTGTTTTAAAAAGTTAAAATTTTAAAATGGCTTCTTTTAATAATGCTTTTGCTGAGGGTCAGTCCATAGTTAGACCACCAATGTTCAATGGTGAATACTCCTTCTAGAAAAATAGAATGAAAATTTTTCTGAAAACCATTGACGCTTGGAACATTGTTGAGATAGGTTACAGAGCACCAACTATAATTGTAGATAATCAAGAAATAGATAAACCGATGGATCAATGGACAGAGCTAGAAAATAAATTACAAAATTCTAATGCTAGAGCTATGAATTCTATTATATGTTCATTGGATCAATTTGAATTTAATCGTGTCTCACATTGTCTAACTGCGCAGGAAATATGGCACACACTAGAAGTGACTCACGAAGGAACATCTCAAGTCAAAGAATCTCGCCTTGCCATGCTAAGCAAAGAATATGAGAACTTCACAATGGCGAAGGAAGAAAATGTCAAAGAGATGTATGAACCACTTTCCAATATCGTATACAATCAAAAGCTCTTGGAAAATCATACACTATGTTAGAGATAGTCCAAAAAATCATCAGAGTCCTTCCACGAAGTTTTGAAGCCAAAGTGACTGCCATTCAAGAATCAAAAGATTTGAAACAAATGAAAGTCGAAGAGCTCATTGGAAATCTCACCGCTTATGAGCTAGAAATAAAATTCAAGGAAGAGCGTGAAGGAGGAGAGACTTGAAAGAAATCAATTGCTCTTAAAGGAAAAACCGAAAGTGACGGGGATGATGATGATGATGGAGCAGCAGAATTGGAGCTGATAATAAAGAAAGTCAAAAGGTGGAATTACAAATAAGGAAATCCAGCTCTAAATCGAAAATTGAAAAGCAGAATAAATAAAATATTGGACAATCCAGAAGAACAAAAGATCATCTGTCATAAGCGCAACCAACCCGGACACATCAAGCCCAATTGTCCTCGAAGTCGACGCGACTTTGAAAAGAAATCTAAAACGAGAAGCTTTGCAGTCACGTGGAATACAAGTGATGAAGAAAATCAAAGTAATAACAGTGAAAGCGAGAAAGCAGACATGTGTCTTCATGGTGAAATAACTGACGGTGATGACGACGAGCCAAGTGAGGTATCAAAACTTTCTCATTCAGAATTACTTATATATTTCCACGAAGTGAATGGCTGTTTTGAACGACTTAGCGAGAAGTATGCCAAACTTGAATCATAAAAAGATACTTTGATAGAATTAAATAAATAACTTGGTCAATTAGTTAAAACCTATCAAAGAAGGATCCCTAAGTGTGATAAGTGTCCAACATTCGAAGAAGAAATTAAAAAATCAGAAATTAATATAAAATCACTTGAAAATGAAATTCTGATTTTGAAAGAAAATGAAAATACTAGGAGAGAAAATTCTATTAAAAAGTGCACACAATTGTTAAATGAAAATGAATCTCTCAAAACACAAGTCCAACAACTGTCGACGACTTTAGATAAATTTTCAAAAAGTGAAAAATCGTTGAATATGCTATTAGGAAAACAAACTGTTAATATAGTTAGACAAGGACTTGGATATAATCAAACTAAAACGGCTAGAAATGAATTTAATCAAGTCAATTCAGTGTGCACAATTTGCAGGGAATTTGGACACACTCAAAATAGTTGTTGGTATAGACCCAAACACGTGAAAACTATACCAATTTGGGTTCCAAAAGGCACAAATATAGAATCTCTCAAAAGTAAACAAATCTGGGTGCCGAACGGAACATATATAAATAGTTTTGGGTCTCCACAAAATTATCTTTCAAAATATTCTGCCACTAACAATCATGGACCTATAAAAACAAATAGGTCACAAAAATCTTTCATCGTGTAGGTATGGTGGCAGGCTAAGGAACAACAGAAGTGTTCTCTAGATTTTGGCTGTTCCAGAAACACAACGGGCGACAAAGCAAATTTCCTTAGCCTAGTACAAAGGTGATAGAATCATAATGGGCAACCACGAAAAATTATCGTATTGTAAAACAGGTGAAGGTATATTTATTTGATCGATATATTGAATGTGATAATCTGCACCGTATTCTGAATAAAATCAGCCAATATTGAGATGTTGCAAAGATGATGATTTTGATTCTGACTTGTTCAATATAGTTGGCCAATAATATTTATGCCAAAAACACTATAAAATTCTCTAGATTCTTTGATTTACTTCATATATATTAGTTTGGTTTAAAAATAGTGTTTTGTTGGATGATAATATTTTTGGTTATAATACGGCTAACTCTATATTCACGGTTTTCTGATTATTACACGGCTTCAATCCAAATTCAAGAGAATGTCATTTAAAATGCTGTTAAAAATTGAGTTTGAGTTTTTACGCACATTTCATGGTCTGGTCTATCAAATTTAATTAGTGATATTTTGGACTGAAAGAGAAATTCAGATGCAGATCATACTGGTAATCTAGTTGATAGAAAACTTACTAGTTGAACGTGATTTATGGTGAGACATTTAGTAACTGCATTGTTTTTCAAAGAAAATATCTGCATATTTTTTATTACAAATAATTTTCAAATAGTAGAAATTTTTCCCATATAACCCCTTCGAGAAATTCATTTTTGACCATATTTTCAGATTAGTCATTTTGAAAAAATTAATTTTATTTGATTTCAAATGACAGATTTTGACTAATCTGATTCCCTACTAATTATCAAAAAGATAAATAGTAATTGAAAAGGTGATAAGTGTTGATATTTATCATACATTACTCAAGACAGTATACTTGGAAAATTTCTTTAGGAATTCAAACAAGAGTTATAAAAAAAATTGTTGGGTAAAGATTCCATGACCATTTCTATTTCTATCATATTTCTATCGACCATTGTTCATAAAAAATTCAATATAGTTTGTCGATATGTGGTACTATAATCAGGGATCATTCGTTTTTCATTTTACATTTTTTAAGTAAAAATAAATAAATACCAAAGTATTCACTCTCATTTAAAAGTCCTCACGGTTATGCATGGGTGAATTAATTGGAATTAGTTATGTGCTTCCATGCTCATTTAAAAGTCCTTACGGTTATGCATGTATGGAACGCATATCAAAATTGATTTATTGAATAAAAAAGTTGATTCTTATCCCATTTAAAAGTCCTCACGTTATGCGTGATTAGAAGATACTAGAATTCATTTTTAAAAAATTAAATTGGAATACTACTAATCTCATTTAAAAGTCCTAACGGTTGTGCATGATTAGTAGATATTCAAATTCCTGATATAAATGTACCACAAGTAGATGCAACTGTATGATTTTATATGATGACATCATTACCATTATTTCTAAAAATGGAATATGCGCCTAACAAGAGTAGTTATGATTTTTGTTTGATTTTTTATTGAAGTTTAATATCTATATTCAATTGAGTTTTAATGTTGAATTAATATCGATCACCTTATCTTTATTTTCTCTAACACTATTACTCTTCTGCTGATAACAAAAGGGGAGAGAAAAGTTAAGATTTTGTCAAATAAAATCAAGCACAGGTCAAATAATTTTCCATTTGCATCTAGGTTCATTTGCATATTTTTATTTGTATGCGTATATGTAGGGGGAGCTTTGTGTAGAGAGGAAGCATTTAAATAGGGGGAGCAATTAGAGTACATCTATGATCAAGTACATTTAACATATTCAAAATCTTAAATATATGTTTGTTATCATCAAAAGGGGGAGATTGTTGAAAATGTGATTATATGATTTTTGTTTGATGATAATAAACATATATATATATATATATATATATATATTCGTGTAAATGTGTTTGGTAATGCACTATTTCATTTTTCACAGATTAAATAAATATTTACTGAATAAAATTAAATAACACAGAATTTGAATTCAAACAGAAATTTTATTCAAACAAATATTTATTACAATTTTTGAATAGTACAAATTCAAGCTCTCACTATATATATACAATTTCAATTACAATACAATTTCTGATTACATCACAATTCAATTTACATAAATTCCTCACTACATATCACCCACACTCGTAGTTTATCTTCAACTTCATTCCAGTTAGAATCCAGCATCTGAGCAATTTGCAAAAATAATTTTGACACAGTAAAATTGAAAAGGAAATATTTTTGCGGTATAAAATAAAAAGTGAATTTTGAAAATAATAGTTGCCTCAGTTATTTGGGTTGTTCGTCATCATTTAATTTCGAACCCATCATACGTGAACAACTTGTAACATACACAGTGTATCAATGTATATGCCATAAGGTCGTGCACACCGATATACACTTAATAATGTTACAGGGATAGGTGAGCACAAGGTCAAACCCAAAATAAAAGGACAGGTTCAACTCAGGTGCAATATAAATAAAATCTCGACACGAGCACAAGGTCAAACCTGAGCGTTTAAGCTAGATTCAACTCAATGTACAAATCATAATACAACAGTGCCAATAGACTAGAGAAGAAAATGAAATGGCATATGTATATACAGTGCATAGTCGCATTCAAGTCATAGAAACAAATGACATAATGTTAGAGCATATGAGCAGCAGCCTTAACAAGCAAAGACCACAAGCCAAAGCTAACAGCAACTAGTAGAGCAAATCCAAAACAACTCAAGTGCTAGCCAGAAGGAAATGCATCAGAAGAACCATGGCATGAACCAAGTTTAATCAGAAAACTTTAAATTCAAATACTAGACACTACAATGAACCAGCAATATGAAAAAGGGCAGTGGACAGTACAAGGTAAAGACATATGCAATGCAACTTACATGTACACCATGACATCAAGGCCAGAAGCTCAAGTCAGTGCACAACAACCTCGGCAAACAACAACAGAGTCTCAAATTCAAATAACAAACAGGTGAACCAAACTAGCCAACGCAACAAGACTCAAGTCAGTAAATACTTCAGTGGAATGAACAAGAGCAGTCTCCACATATATGGTCTAAAACACCAAGACAGTTAGTCAATTACAAATGAACATACATGATGATCACACATGAATACAACTCACATGCAAGCACAGCCTCAAACCAGCATCAAGTCAAGTCAACAACCAAAACATATGAGAAACCAGTATGCAGTGATACACAAACAATGCACAGCAAGTATGCAACTATGAATTTGGATTGAGCAGGTGCAAACATAAGTTGTACAAGAATGAACACAATCAGTGACAACATCTAAATAATATATGCAGAGTATAACAAAGTTAGTGTGCAAATGAAGACCACAAGGTGGCAACTCGACTAACAGACTTAAGTAAACAGGTGAACCATGTCATACACAGTGATGTACAACAAAGCTAATGAAGACTACAGACCGAACAAATATATCAGCCTCAATAGTAAAGTGGCTCAATAACAATATGAAAAAAAAATCATCAACGAAATTGCAGACACAAGTGGTAATACAGCGGTAAAAATGGAACAATAATGAACCAGACTTCATGTAAACAAAATGAATACATCATGAATTATATCAGTGAACATCAGTGGCAAGGTCAAGTACAAGTTAAGCCAGAAATTCATCAAAAGGTCGAAAGTGCAACCATGGAATCACATGAAAAAGCCTTAAGCTAATGACCGGAGTCACAGAAAACAAAGATAAGCTAATGATACATAACATGGAGCTGCAGACCAACAACAACATCAAGCAGAAAGACATGAATAATGTAGGCCGATATAGTATGCAGTGCTAACACATATCAAGGCATACACAAAATCAATATGACCGAAGTTTCGAACCAAAAATGAGGCCGCAGGTGTTTTCAAATCAAAACAGTGATGAAGACGTTGATAAGTAATTTTAAGAAATCAAAGAGTAAAGTCTAGAATCACCAAATAATCAGACAAGGCATAGTTCGTTACTGTAGATAATATCAATGCAATGAAGTTGAGACTCATGGAGTTGAATTCACAAATCAAAATCGAAGTTGAATTCACAAATCAAAATCGAAGTTGACCAAGTCATAAATCAAGTATGTGTAAAAATGGAAAAAGTCAAAAATCAAATCCAAACAAAATAGGAAAGTCGTTGTCGTAATGATCAAGGAAGGATCGAACGGTTTCAAGCTAAAACCGTGGCAGTGAAGTAAGGGAAATATTCGAATTGAACAAGTCAATGAAACCTAAAACATTCAAGCATTATCAAGCGGTAGAGAAAATGTTTTGACGAATTCAAATAAGAAATATACGATGAAAATTTAAGAGTTCGACTCCTATAAATTACAATCAACATCATCGGCATACTATCGAGAAAAAGCAGCAAAGAATATTCATTCACTCGAATCAACATCGAGTTCAAGCATTAAAACCCCAAAAGTCATCATCGGCAGATTATAGGAGTTCAATCAAGCATAACAGAATAGCATAAACGAAAAACACATACCAAATCAAAGTTGAACTCCATCGAACAGAAGCAGCCGAAAGTATCTCGAGACGATCAACTAAAAAGCAAGGAAGTCAAGTTGAATCGAGCAGTTGTTATCGGCATTAAGGAATTAGCAAAAAAAAACCTAATTTTTGAAGAGAAGAACGAAGAGCAGCCATTATCTCATCAAAAAGAGGAATGGGCCGAATAAAGTGAAAGGGAATGGGCCGATCCTTTTAATTTTTAGTTAGGGTTTTTTGTCTTTTGTTTTTTAAATTTCTTTTTAAATTTTAAACCGTTGTAATTTCTAGTCGTGTGACTAGGGGAACTACGTGGCGTAGTGTGAGAATTCGCAACTCAGTGGCTGAGTTGTGGCAGGGTTTTGAGCATAGGGTTAGGTTAGTCAGTAGCGGATGTCGCGAGTTTACGTGTGTAAGCGTGTGACTACTTAATTTCTAGTAGAAACCTTGGGGCAGCACGTAGGCAGGGTTTTGTCGAAGATGGGTAAATTCTGTGTCGTTCTATTTCTGCATTTTATTCTGCTTTTATCTGTGCTGCTACTATTATGTGATCTGTGTTGAAATTATTTTAAAAAGATTCCGCAATATATTATTATAATTAATACTGTCACCCTATTCACCCCCCCAACCTCTAGGGTGAAATCGATCCTACATTTTTAACTTTATAGTTGCATGATAAAAGGCAGTATTTCTATCTCCCTCCTTCCTTTATTTCCCACGAAGTTGCTGTCTCCTCATATTCGCTTCTAGTTCTAGGGCTTTGGAGTGCTCCTGAAATAGCCTGGCTTCCTCATTTGCAGTAGTTTTATTATAGGGGTTATTCATCATGAAGTCTTGAGCTTGCTTTAATTAATTCTCCAACTTACTAAAAAGGAGGCTACCATTCCTAAAATTTTCTTTAGCCCAATGCCTTAGTTTTGATGTTTTTAAGTCTCCTACAAAACATAAACATGGGGTTACCAAAACATCTTATGTTCCAAGCCTGTTCAATAATATTTGTATATTTAGGATGCTTGATCCCAGCATTATAAAATTCGAAACTCCTTTTCACTTTAGTCACAAGAGCCCCGAAGGAAAGAATGATGGGAGAATGGTTAGAAAGAATTGGTTGAAGAAGGAAAATCGCGAGAGAAAGCCATGAAGAAATTAAATACCATTTCAAATCAATTTCAAAACTATATTCCCGGCCTTAATTTATTAAAAATTATTATAAACACTATATTTAAAAATAAAATTTTAAATAATACTTAAACATATTATATATAAATTAAATCAAACTTTATTAAATTAAATCTTATTATCAAACTTATTTTATAATAAGATTAATTTATACATATCTTAAAATAGTAAAATTATAAGTAAATTCTTAAAATTTATAATTTAAAAACTAACTTAAAATTTTAAAATTTTCAAAACATATAAATTTAAAATCAAGAATTTAAACTTTATAAAATACATTTATATATATCTTGAAATCAATATTTATTAAACCATATATTTCTTTCCAAAACCATAGAAATCATTTTTAAAATATTTATATATAGACCAACGATGTCTGTATATAATTTTCTATCCTATAGTCATGTGATACGAATATTTATCATTTCAATCCGTAATTTAAATATATACGGGCATATATCATTTCAACCCGCAATACCAAATTCAATTCAATGAAAATCGCTTGGGTCTATCATTTCAACCCATAACGATTTTCTCATATTCTATAGATCATTCGGGTATGTATCATTTCAACCCATAGGGAATTCTATACTAACATGGAACTTGCAGAGTGATAACATATATGATAATAATATAACAGGCATATATCATCAACATAAATAACAGATAATGGTGTCAGATGTCACAAGTGAACAGATACAGATAATATCATATTTATAGCAATGTAAATAACTAACAATAACATATTTCAATTGTCATTTCAATTGAAATCAAATTTAATAAATATAAGAACGTTAATCGTGAGTGATTGCTCACCTTTAGAGGCTAGAGATGAACGAGAATGAGATGTGTTACGAATCCAAGCACGAATTGCAAAGCAAAGCAAGCATGGCACGAATTCGACAAATAGAGCAGATAACAGGAATTGATAAAATGAATCAGGGCTATCTTGATATGACAGAAATAAATATACGTTATAAATTTTCTCTAAAACCAAATTTTTAAAACACACATTTAAAATAAGATATATATATATATATATAATTTCAAATCAACATTTTAACTCCAGCACCTATAAAATAAAAATTCTATATGAAATTTTGAAAAACTGAGTTCACAAATACTTATATATAAGTTATATTTAAAACTATATACATATATTAAATCAATTACAAAACCAATAAAATTTTAAGTAAATATTTTTTTAAACGGATCATATATATTAGAATTTAAAGTTTTATATAACTGTTATAGATTCAAACATATTATAAAACTTCCAAAAGCTATGTATGTTAATATAAATTCGTGCAAATAGAAAATATAAAAATACTAATATACATATTATATGTGCAGACTCACATATATATAATTAACATAGCATATATACATATACATATACACACATATATATATAACGACTCAAACAGATTTCATAAACTGATATGAACTTAAATTTATGACCAACATATATATGCAGACTTACTTTATAAAATATATATACCTTATATTTTTAGAACCAAAGCAAGATAGAAACTGACATAACCTGGACTGCAAAATGCAACAATATATATATGCATGAAGATACAAAAATCAACATATATATATATATATATATATATTACGATTAATAACATTATTAGTACATATCAATGTAAAGCAATATGTGACACATACAATACCAACAAAATGATATCTGACGTATATAAATTCAAATATATGAAAAATTGCGAATATAATATACCTAAACAATATTATAACTAAGGATTGTATATATATATATATATATATATATATAATAACAAAATTACATAAACTAGCATATTACACTTCAATATCCACATTTAATATAAAAACGAAAATAAATTTTAAAACACATAACTATAAAAAAATCTGTAAATATATATGTATATATATTCACACATAACTGACGTAGACTATGTATAAAAATCTAACATATATATTAAATTAAGCATGTTTATAACCTGGGAACAAAACATAACATAGTTTTGCATAGAAAGTTACAGAAACATATGTACTCAAATCAACATAATATATATATATATATATATATATATATATGCAGGCTTGAAACTGGGCAAAAGAAAAGTTGTATGCAACTTAAAATATATGCACATACCTTTTAAATCAAAGCCTAACAGGCATGCACTGGGCATAAACTTATATAATAGATATATATTTTCTGTATGATCTAACATATATAATTAACGTATCCAAATAGCATACTTTAATATTATATATATATACAATGAAAATATGTATGCAAACCTGTAGCTAACAAATATATACAACCTACATAAGTTAACTAAGTAACAACAGATTCTAAAACTTGCATATATTAACATAAAAAATTTGTAAACTAACTTATACGTATAAAATATAAATATACCACTATATATAAACACCATGGCCTATACCTTTTATAAAGAAGATGCCTGGGCTTCGACCGAAGATTATGGAGTGGAGAAAAGTGCAAGTGGTTCGGGTGGTTGCCTGGTCGAGGCCGAGACAGGCTGGGTGCTTACGGAGAGGAGAAGAAGGAGGAAGTTGATCTCGCGGTTGCATGGGTATGTGGATCTGTGATATCTTGGATCGGCAGAGAGGAGGAAAAATGAAGAGGCCTTCCATTTTTTATCTTACGTAAGTGGTAGAAGAACAAAATAAAAAAATAAATGCAAGCCAGTTTGATTTTTAAAACCAAGGAAAAATCAAAAGTCGGCACATGAATTGATAAGTGTTGATGGTTGTTTGTTTAGACGATGGAAATGAATAGACAAAGGAGACAAAAGAACACAGAAATAAACGACTCAAAAAAAGGGATACTAGTAAGATTTCCGTTTACGCAGATTCCACTGCGTACCGGACTTCAAAACGCAGAATTGAATATACCGCAAGGATCAACACGATCAAAACAGTATACAGATGTCAGTGATATGAACATCCTACCAAAAGTTGATATTCGATACTGAAAATGCTGCTAAATTGCCAGAAATAAGATAAACGGAGCAATAACAGTCCAAATTTGAAAAAACGAAATATGACGTCTCACTCAAAAGATGATTTACAATTTTATTGTATAAAAATATTCAGGTTTGGAAAATATTTTATTATCCTTAATTTTTAACTGATATGAATTGAAATAGAATTACACAAGAAAATAAACTTCAGTATTATCAGATGAAAATTTACCATTTTCCATGTTCAAATAGAAGTATTACAAATATTAAAATTTTATTCTAAAATTTTATTATTAAAAATTTCCCAAATTCAGTTAATTACGTTAATGAAACCATTAAAAATTTATGGGTCGTTACACTCTCCCCCACTCAAAAATTTTTCGTCCCCGAATAGGAATGAAGTAGGAGAATGGGAACAACCAGAAAGTAAAATAGATTGGAAAACAAAATAAAACAATTAGTTTAAAACCATATAAATTTCAATGTAGATTAATTAATAATCAATATTTGATTTTAAATTCAAGGTATTTTCATTCAGTTGATTTAATTTCAATTTATCAATCCCCTCAAAACAAAATTTATTTTATTCGTCTCATGTATTCATTATCCTATTACTCAATTTGATCTTAATTAACATTTCTGTGATTAAAAATTAAGTATAAAACATTTATCATAACCACTCTAATTTATTTATAAATTCTTTTAACATAATTTTACATTTTAAATTATTCATCAACTTTTGAATGATTTAGGTAAGTTATATATTGGAAAGTAATTGAGTATTATACAAGTAATTTTTTTCCAATTCAAATAGTTCAAGTTTTAAATATTTATTCAATTTTTTTAGCTTTATTTATAATTGAAATCATCCATTACCAAAAATTTAAGAATTAAATTTCCGATTAACTTCAAACAATTTAGAGATAGATATATACATATACATACATACATATATATATACACATATCAAAATAATCATATACCAATATATATTATAAATCAAGCCATACTTTAGAAATTTAAATCAATTTAATTTCCAAAACAAAACTGTAGCAAAGCTACAGAATGGTCTCTCCACTCTGAAACTCGAAAATGAATGTCGATGATGCGGCCGCCATCACCGAAATTATTTTCCAGCGACAAAGGATGAGAGCACTGATTTAAACATTTAAAATTCTTTGGAAACGATTTATATTCGAAATTACTTTAAATAATATACATTTTAAAACTTTAAAACCGGAGTTTGAAATCACTTGAAAATTAAATTCTCAAATTTTTGATTTAAATTCATTTCAAATTTCCAAATGAGTTTCTAGACCATATTTTATAATTTCATTTATTTATGTTGGAATAATCAATGGTTACAAAACAATAAATGAAAATCGAGTATTATTATTTCTAACAACCAATTCAAATGACAATTTAATTTCAGAAAATTATACTTATATATAATATAATCATACAAAATTTATTAATTTTCAAAACAAATTTGTGTCTGTTTGTTATGTTCAAGTGTTTTGGAATCGGGTCATTTCACTAAAAAGACAAACTTTGCAGTCCAATTAATTTCTAATACACACATCCATATAAATAAATTTCAAGGCCAAAGTTGGCAGAATAATTACTTTTAAGGACAAAGTTAGCAGTCCAATTACTTTATGGGACATAATTTCATAGGTTTTTAGGCCTTAGAAACTAATTATTTTGCATTTTGTTCTTAAAAGTAATTATTTCAGTTATGTGTCCTAGAAACTAATTGCACTTGTTAAAGAGGCCCTTGTGGCTAATTTCCACTTTGGAATTCCTATCGATAGCGTTGATCAGACGAATCGATCGAAACCCCAAATCAACATAACAACTCAAACAACACAATATATAAAATATTTTAAATTTAATATAAATACAGTCCTTCACTTGACAATTCAAGAATGATTTTCAAAACGAAGATAGGGATTCAAATTAGAGGGACCCTAACCAAAAGAGTTCAAACTAGAAGATAAGCTTGATAGGAAGATAAAAATGATTAAATGGAAAAGGAGACAAGATGGATATACTAAAAATAACCGCGGGCAACCTTAACCAGGTCAACCGTGACTTGAAGAATAATATTGATGCAAAATTCTGAGGCAAATCGATACTCGATCGCAAGAGATAGAATTCGACATAGCCAGTGATAGCAGCATCTAGATTGGGGATATAGAAATCTCCGGTGAATCAATGCTAATTGTAAAGGAGTTCTATCCCTTTAAAAATCATACAGTGGAGCTATGGGATGCTCCAGAATCAAGAAAATATGAACAGGAAGAGGAAAGAATGGATTTCAGAACGAAGAGGGAAGTTCCAAAGTTCAAAGAAAACCACAATAAAAGAGGAAGAACTTAAGCTCGAACGGAAGTGATTCCGTAATTAAATCTACTACATATGCTGAGTTTTGCCTAAAGCCAGAACTTTGATACCACATATAACTACTTGGTATTTTCAACTATTCCCATCTGCACATGTCGGACTTGAATTGCTCAAAACATCATATTGTTAATTTAAATTTGAAAAAACTTAGCATATACAGTAAATAAATAATCACAGAATCACAGAGATAGAGTAATATAACGATAGCAGCGGAAACAAAGAAATAGTAGTTCATGAAGCTACTATATATATAACAAAGTTAAAACAAGATACAATGGAAGTCTCA
Organism: Allium cepa; assembly: GCA_030765085.1. Lineage (NCBI taxonomy): Eukaryota > Viridiplantae > Streptophyta > Magnoliopsida > Asparagales > Amaryllidaceae > Allium > Allium cepa. The sequence goes on along the minus strand of CM060945.1, from coordinate 110,998,472 downwards.
AATACTCAGAAGTCTGAATACAAAATCTGAATACATCATTGGAATCAACTGAAAATTGCAAGCTGAACAGATAGATGGATCTCCAAGCGAAGCTCCAACTCCAAAGGCGAGTCTCAAATGCTGTATCACTTAGTCTGACCCAAGCATAAAGCTAAACACAAAACACTCGAGTCAGGATTAACATTCTTACATCAATAAATCCAACTCAAGTGAAATATTAATTGAAATACAAGTAACTCAAACAATGTTTAGGATAACCATCCTCTAAGGATCCGTTAAACTATCTATTATGTAGTAATATACGCTATTATAATAATGTCTAAAGTAAAGTAAAATATTAAAATAGCGTTAAGCCGTTACGTATATCCCCCTTAACATATTTTATAGTGCCAATACTTTATATAGTACCGTAATACCTCCTGATTGGGAGGCTACCAGAGGATACTCCATAGGTATGACACAAAATAAACTCGTAGTGGTCTCGATAGGGTAGGTGACATGACACAACTAGGCAATGCCAGGGTAGATATACCAATTACACATCTGGGCTGGTGGTAACACATAGCCGCATCTAGCACCCACCTTGAGCCACACTCCTAAATAAAAGGTGTGCACCAAATCAATCACAAAGTAATAGAATGAAAATCGAAGAAGTGTGTCCGATCAGAGGAGCTACCTCACTTGGCCCGAGAATCGCTTCTGTTTTAGCCACCTTACGCCAACTCACGGGAGTCGGATCCACGTATGTACCTCATATAGGATCGTCGCCACCATTCTACTTCATTCTAGAATCTCCACCACGTACACGTTTGTAGGTTTTCGGCATTGGTAGAGAGTATGACAATAACCGATCCCGATCTCTTTAACAACCAAACATTGTTATAACACCGCGGTCATTTCAAAATAGTTTATACTTCAAAACCAAAATATCATTTCCATTTCAAAAACCATACCAATACGATATCATTTCCATTTCAGAACCAAGTCAATGCGGTATCATTTTTCACTTCAAATATATATCCATTTCCATAATCATAGTACTTTCAAAGTCATAACACTTTCGAAACCAAAACACTTAAAATTATAACACTTTGGAAATCATAACATTTTGAAATCATAGCACTTTCCTTTAAACAGTTCAGATATTAATAATAGTATATAAAATAAAATAGTTTATAACAGTTATAAGTTAAAATAGTTTATACTAAAATAATTAGCATACTAAAATAGTTTATATTGAAAATGATTTATATTAAAATAGTTTATATAAAATAACTTATAAAGTGAAATACAAAAATAGTTTTAATTATAATTTAAAATATACTTTATATAACAAAATAGCTTCCTCAAATTTCACAAATCAATTCAAATCAACTTGCATTCCAAAAGTCAAATTTAATTCAATCTCAATTCATCAATTTCAACTCAGTTCAGTTTCTCAATAAACCATTTCAAATTATATCGGTTTCAAATACAGATTTGAACCACAAAATAAACCATCTCAATTTCAATATATTTCAAAGCTTTAAATATTCAACATTTTCGAAACTAAATTTGATAAACTCCTATATATATATATATATATATCAAATTAACTTTAATACTATTTAGTATTTAAACATTCATTTAATAAATCTAATATCATTTAAATAAAACCCCATATTACAAATTGACTAAATATTTCCTTCAATTTATTTAAACTTAAAATATTCATTTAAATCATCTTAAACCAAAATCAAGTTATAAAATCGTATCCTTTAAAAATCTCAAATTCAACAAGTTTCAAATCGATTTAATTAAATAAATTATTAATTAAATACCATTTTAAATCAATTTCAAAACTTCTTCCCAACCTTAATTTATTAAAAATTATTATAAACTCTATATTTAAAAATAAAATTTTAAATAATACTTAAACATATCATATATAAATTGAATCAAACTTTATTAAATTAAATCTTATTATCAAACTTATTTTATAATAAGATTAATTTATACATATTTTAAAATAGTAAAATTATAAGTAAATTCTTAAAATTTATAATTTCAAAACTAACATAAAATTTTAAAATTTTCAAATCATATAAATTTAAAGTCAAGAATTTAAACTTTATAAAATACATTCATATATATCTTGAAATCAATATTTATTAAGCCATATATTTCTTTCCAATACCATAGAAATAATTTTCAAAATATTTAGATATAAACCAACGGTGTTTATATATAATTTTCTATCCTATGGTCAATTGATATGGATATTTATCATTTCAATCCGTAATTTAAATATATATGGGTATATATCATTTCAATCTGTAATCCCAAATTCAATTCAATGAAAATCGCTTGGGTTTACCGTTTCAACCCATAACGATTTTCTCATATTCTATAGATCGTTCGGGTATGTATCATTTCAACCCATAGGAAATTCTATACTAACAGGGAACTTGCATAGTGATAACATATATGATAAAAATATAGCATGCATATATCATCAATTTAAATAACAGATAATGGTGTCAGATGTCACAGATGAACAGATACAGATAATATCATATTTATAGCAATTTAAATAACTAACAACAACATATTTCGATTGTCCTTTCAATTGAAATCAAATTTAATAACTATAAGAACGTTAATCGTAAGTTATTGCTCACTTTCGAGGCTAATGATGAACGAGAATGAGATGTGTTACGAATCCGAGCACGAATTTCAAAGCAAAGCAAGCTTGGCATGAATACGAACAGAGCTGATAACAAGAATTGATAAAATGAATCAGAACTATTTTGATATAACAGAAGCAAATATACGTTACAAATTTTCTCTCAAACCAAATTTTTAAAACACACATTTAAAATAAGATATATATATATATATATATATATATATATATAATTTCAAATCAACATTTTAAATCTAGCACCTATAAAATAAAATTTCTACATGAAATTTTGAAAAACTGAGTTCACAATTACTTATATATAAGTTATTTAAAATTATATACGTACATTAAATCAATTACAAAAACAATAAAATTTTAAGTAAATTTTTTTTTAAACATGTCATATACATTAGAACTTAAAGTTTTATATAACTGGTATAGATTCAAACATATTATAAAACTTCCAAAAGGTATGTATGTTAATATAAATTCATGCAAACGGAAAATATAAAAATACTAATATACATATTATATAAGCAGACTCACATATACATTACTAACACTGCCTATATATATAACTACTCAAATAGATTTCATAAATTGGTATGAACTTATATTTATAACCAACATATATATGCAGACTTACTTTATAAAATATATATACTTTATATTTTTAGAACCATAGCAAAATAGAAACTGACGTAACCTGGACGGTAAAATGCAACAATATATATATATATATATATATATATATATATATATATATATATATGCATGCAAGTTACAAAAATCAACATATATATATATATATTGCCATTATTAACATTATTAGTACATAAGAATGTAAAGCAATATGCGACATATATACACTGACATACAACACCAACAGAATGATATCCGACGTATATAAATTCGAATATATGAAAAGTTGTGAATACAATAAACTTAAACAATATTATATCTAAGGTATGTATATATATATATTTAATACAAAATAACAAAATTATATAAACTATCATATTACACTTTAAGATCCATATTTAATATAAAATTCAAAATAAATTTTAAAACAAGTACCTTTAAAACAATCTGTATATATATATATATATACAACTGACGTAGGCTATATATATATATATATCTAACATATATATTAAAACTAAGTATGTTTATAACCTGGGAACAAAACATGACATAGTTTTGCATAGAAACTTACAGAAACATATATACTCAAATCAACATAATATATATATATATATATATATATATATATATATATATATATATATATATATGCAGGCTTGAAACAGTGCAAAAGAAAATATGTATGCAACTTAAAATATATGTATATACCTTTAAATCAAAGCCTAACAGACATGCACTGGGCATAACTTATATAACATATATATATATTTTGTGTGATCTAACATATATAATTAACATATCCAAACAGCAAACTCTAATATATTGTGTGTACATATATACAATGAAAATATGTATGCAGACCTATAGCCAACAAATATATACAACCTACATAAGTTAACTAAGTAACAACAGATTCTAAAACTTGCATATATTAACATATATACAAAATTTGTAAACTAACTTATATGTATAAAATATAGATACACAACCATATATAGACAACATGGCCTATACCTTATATAAAGAAGATGCCTGGGCTTCGATCGAAGATTATGGAATGGAGAAAAGTGCAAGTGGTTCGGGTGGTTTCCTGGTCGAGGCCGAGACAGGCTGGGTACTTGCGGAGAGGAGAAGGAGGAGGAAGTCGATCTCGCTGTTGCATGGGAAGGTGGATCTGTGATATCTTGGATGGACAGAGAGGAGGAAAAATGAAGAGGCCTTCCATTTTTTTTATGAAACGTAAGTGGTAGAAGAACAAAATAAAAAAATAGATGCAAGCCAATTTGATTTTTAAAACCAAGGAAAAATCGAAGGTCAGCGCATGAATTGGTAAGTGTTGATGGCTGTTTGTTTAGACAGTGGAAATGAATAGACAAAGGGGACGAAAGAACATAGAATTAAAGGACTAAAAAAATGGATACCGATATGATTTCCGTTTACGCTGATTCCGCTGCGTACCGGACTTCAAAACACAAAATTGAATATACCACAGGGATTGGTACGACGAGACGATTAAAACGGTATACTGATGTCAGTGGTACGAACATCCTATCAAAAGTCAATATTCGGTACCGAAAATGCTGCTAAATTGCCAGAAATAAGATAAACGGAGCAATAACAGTCCAAATCTGAAGAAATGAAATATGACATCCCGCTCAGAAGATAATTTACAAATTTATTGTATAAAAATATTCAGGTTTGAAAAACATTTTATTATCCTCAATTTTTAACTGATATGAATTGAAATAGAATTACACAAGAAAATAAACTTCAGTATTATCAGATGAAAATTTACCATTTGCCATGTTTAAATAGAAGTGTTCCAAATATTAAATTTTTATTTTAAAATTTTATTATTAAAAATTTCCTAAAATTCAATTAATTACGTTAATGAAACCATTAAAAATTTACGGGTCATTACAAGAATCCTACCATTGGAGCGCAGTCCAGGTTGTGTTGATAAGTCTAGCTTGAGTTGACATAGCGGGCTGCTTCTTTTGATAATAAGAAGTTGAGTTTTGTTTCAAGCATTGCAACCAGGCTTAGGTTATGAAAATGGATGAGTTTCATTATGTAATCTAATTTCAGTCTGCTATGGGCACAACAAACGTTCCAAGAAGCTAAATTTGTAAGCATTGATTAAACTATAGGGACTAAAGGATGAATTCTTTTTTGCTCCTTGTTGAATGAGAGTAGGGTTGGTTTTTTAAAAGTTTTCTTGCTAGAGGGGGTTTGAGGTGGGGAAACTAGTTTATTGTTGTTACGTTTAACGTTCGTGTCAAAAGAGTCACTAGAGATAGTCGAGTTGATGGTAGAATGGTTGGGAGAGACCAAGCAGGAATAGTCTTATTGAAAGTGTAAGGGGATTTTGTGGAAGTAGGGTTGGGTTGGTTAGAAGTGGTAGGAAGAGATTGGCGTAATTCATTTGCATGCATGGTTTTCAAAGTTTCAGTTAGTTGGGATTGAAAGGAGTTACACCAGTCTAATTCAAATACAGTGATATCCAGACCACTCTGGTTTAGCATGGGAGAGTGGGAAGTTTGTTTTTTGGTTTGTAGTCTTTCTTTGTGCACCAAATCGTCCACGTGCACGGTGACACTGTTTTCATGCACAAGATCAATATTTGCAGTTCTTTCAGTAGCTAAATTAACATTATTTTCAATTGAGACCACTTTTGCATTTTTTGTACTTTGTTTACTTGACTACTTGCTTGGATCTCTCCTTCCTCCATAAGATTTTCTATATATAGATCAATCTCCTCATCAGTACATTCAAGAAGTAAATCAAATTTATTCGAAGTATGATCCCTTCATCCTCACATTGTATACCTAGCTAGGGGTCAGTCTGGTTATTATTGTCTTTATATACATCAATTTTCCCCGCACTTAGAATTTCATCATGTTGCATTAAATCATCTACATGGTCATTAATTTTTTCACCCTTCCTTTCATTTACATTCAAAGCATCTCCATCTTTTTTATTCTTATTTCTACCAGCATTCGCTTTTTGCTAGACTTTCTTTTTGTTAACTACCTTTAATTTGACCGCAACTAACTTTTCCATTTTGTTGTTGAACACCTCCTTTTCTTTTTCAACAACGAGTGTTTCTTTACCCCCAAACTGTTCCTAGACAACTTTCAATCTTTTGACCAAACTCCTGACAAATTGTACAGATTTCAGGCTGCCACAAGTAACTAACCTGAACAAATTGATCTGTTCCATCTAGCAGTTTCACTGGAAAGCTTTCCATCAGTTCTTGGTTTGGATTGATCTCGAGCACACACTTAGCAAAAGATATCCTTTCCAACTTTTCCGTTGATTCGTCCATACATACAAATTTCCCTATTCTTGTAGCAAGCCAGTTTATACCTATACGAGACCAAGCATATAAAGGAATATTGCTCAACTTAATCCAAAAAGGCACTAACCTAATTCTACTATAACTATTTCCCATATTTTCATCCCATGGCTTAACTATAAAAAGTTATTGCACATAATTAAAGTGTCCGCCTCCATAATTCTTTCTTATCCTCCTCACAAGACAAGTTGAAAAGGTAAAAAACCATCAGATTTGACAGTTACTGTGCCTTTCAATTTCCATGCCCTCTTCAAGAAATAAATGACAGATGAGTATGGTAGGGGTTTGTCCAAGAAAAAGCCTACAAGGTAGTTTTTCCAGTTTTTATTTCCAGCTTGGATAACTTCGTTTGGCGGCACCAATGCTTCACCATTGTAAACAAGGGGAATGTCACATGGAATGTACCGACCAACATTCTTAAGTTTAGTTTTGAACAGAGAATTCCAAGCAAGAGGTAGAGAAGGTAGGACAGATAGACAAGGATGGGTGACAGGGGAAGAGGGGTTGGCAGCTGAAGGAAGAAGCGATGAAGGAGGAGGGTCAAGGGCTGGAGGAACAGTTGAAGGAATGGTTGGGAAGGAGGAACAGTGCAATGGTCGGTAGAAAAAGAGGAAACGGCTACAGAGGACGGTTGAAAAGAAGGAAGTGAAGCGGGAAGGATATTTTGGAGTGGAGAGGGAGGGGTCCCCATGGACGAAAGCAAAAGGAAGTTGAAATCTCTTTGTTTATAACATAGTTATGTATTTAAATTAATTAGAACATAGTTTTGCAAATAAATATATATGAATTTTTTCTTATTTTATATTTTCAAGGTCCAAAGCTCAAGAATTCGAAGCCCAAACCTAAGTAAAAGTTTTAAAGCCAATTTTGTTTTCTAGACTTCTCTAATTCGAGAATCTTCATGTTTTTAAATATATTACATGACCCTTCTCTGGAAATACATCATGTTCCTGAAGCCACTATCCACCAATACTTTATCACATTAAAAAAAGAAATTCAATAAATTTCTAAATTTCCTCAAATTTGGATATGGATCTCCTCGTGCTCATATGCATCCATGATGGGAAATAAAACGAGTTATGATGTGGGGAAGGAGTGCTAGTGCGTTCGTGTGTTAGGGAATAAAACTACCGTAAACAGGTGAGTTTCCATTCATAAAACTTATGTCTAATACAAGTTAATTTGATTTTATCTCATGTTCTTAGACTAGGTTTTCTTATTTGTGATATGTTTGCATCAAATTGTGAAGAATTAAATTGAGATTTAGACTGAAATTGTTGAAGGGCACTTTGCCTGAAGTGAAATTGCCCCAACTGTTAAGCGACCGTTGGACCGGTCATTGGAGATCGATACACCGATTGAGCTATCTTCCCTTCTTGCATGTGTGAGTGTGTCTGTGTTCGATTGTGCATTAGTGGCACGTCAGTGTGACTGTACATGTATAACATAAATGTGTTCTTATCGATGGGTGTTCACTACTATATTTAGGCTAGTATTAAGCTGTGTGAGTAATTTGCATGTGTGTGCAATAATGTGTGTACGTGTGTATTCCCATAGGTGTTTGTGCATGGTGATGGGTTTAGGTGAATTCTGACGTGTTTGCGGGTATATATGGCAGTGTTTGCTAACATTGTTAGTGCGTTGTGCACTGACATATGTATCTATGCGTGTAGATGTTGTGAGAATATTTACATATTGCTATTTGGCATACTTGTGCTAGTGCTACATGGTGGAATCTGAGGATAAGCATTTTTACTATTTCCTTTAACGCATTAATAATAAAGATATATGTAATTAAATTAAATTAGCAAAGCAAGACACCATATATTGTTCTTTTAATGAAAGTATTGTTAATCATTATTGAAATTAGATTACTACGATCATCTGATTTTTTTATATGGTTATGAATATATATATATATATATATATATATATATGTTAATATGACTTAAATACATGGCAATAAAGACATATCTATTAAAACTACAAAATTATTGAGTTCGATAGGTGATGGTAATTATGATATCATTTAATTAAAATGAGTTCTTCAATGAATTTAATAAATATTTAACTAATACTTATTTTTATTAAAATCTGAGAAATTAAATATCTATTGCAAATAGTAAGATTACTATTGAGTTTATTACTTGTTAATTCGTGTATATCAATTCACAATTCAATTATAAATACTTGTTTTTTATGGGATAGAATCATGTGAATGATTTTATGAAGAATTGATTTGGTAATCTATAATCATGTTTAATTTAGATGATCGATTTCATAGTTTTCCTGTTTAATCATATATTGATTAAGAATACATGGAATAATTTTTATGTGAAGTATTTTATAGGAATTAAATCTATTTTGAAATATGTATTTATTTTCTATCTCTTAATATTTATTTTGTTATATAAAATTATATGTTATGATTAATTCATTCTTAAATATTGATTTGTTTATTATATTTATTTGAATAATCTATTTTTTATCTTATATTCTTATATTTCTTTACTTATTTGATTATATAAGGATTATATGAAAGATTATCCGTCTATATGGATTTGACTGATGATTCTAAAATCATACGGTGATGATATCTTTGTTATGATTTTATTGATATTTATTCTATGTAACGAGAAATCCGAGTAAACAGTTTAGTGTTATCATCTGGTATGAGACTTTTGGTAACACGGTTACGGTTATTCTCTAGGCTAGTTATATAGAATGTTGAAGGGCGAGTGTAATGCGTGAGCACTAAATTAATGGACTAGTAACATGCGGTGGTATAAGACACTATTATGTTATTTATTCGGTTATCTTTTGCTCATAGTTGACACTCAGTATGGGGATACACTGTGTGATATTTACTATGATGAATATATTATGTGTTGACTATGTGAAGCCCTGTGTCGGCATTTAGATCAAGTCATGCATCGATTTATAAATTCAACTGTGTGTTAGCATATGTTTAGTACCGTGTGTGTGTATGTGTATTTAGCTGTGTTAGTGTATAAATAGTACCATGCGTCTGTATATATATATATATATATATATATATATATATATATATATATATATATATATATATATATCTGTGTATCGGCTATTATATGTTCATATATTAACAACATTTTTCTATCATTGTCCAACTCTCTTTATGTCTCAGGAGTGAGCTAGATTGGCAAGCATCCACCCTGGCGGCCTGATTGTACTGATCGCGCCCTCGGATCCATGGCAACTTTTTTATTTGGGGCTATGTGTCAGCTGTTTGTACCAAAATTGGCACAACACTTGTCGGACATAATTGAAGAGGTTAGAATGAATAAATTAAAGGGAAAATGAGGCTAATCTAATAATCACACCAAATAAAGTAAGCAAAAATAGAAAAAGGAAAGAGTTTATAGTGGTTCGGTATCGCAGCCTACATCCACTTTGAAGAATTTGTTGTTTATGGACGATTCCCAACTTAGTTACAATAGTACATATCACTAACACTCAAGTTACAATGGAGTTTCAGCAGAGTAACGACGTAGAGGAGCTAAAAATTCTTTTTTAGATGGCGTAAGGGTGCTATTTATAAGAGTGGATCTGGAGATATCTGCATCAAAACTCCAAAATACCCTTTCTCATGCATAGGTGGGCCCACCAGATCGATCTGGGGTTGTTTGGGATCGATCCATGTTGTCTTCGTATTGATTAAGATTGGCTCCAATCTAGCTGCGATCAATCATGGACGTTCTTTAGTCGATATGCAAGCTCATGTGTAAATTTCATGGCATTTGGACTTGTAGTTTGAGAGATATGATCGATCCAAGGTTGAGTTTGCTAGTATGGTAGAAGGCTTCGTATCGATCGATTACGCAACGATCCTCTTCGTATCGATACAATTCGTATTGATCATCTCGTCTTGACGACGTGGCGCTGGAGATCCATATTTTGTGCATGGAGACCGTTTTCCTCGAGTTGACCTCTTCCTTCATATTCATCTTATACGTTAATTCTTGTATCGATGATATGTCCTTGTTTTCGTATCGACCTCTGTCTATGGTTTCGTATCGATCCCTGACCCTTTCTCCGTATCGATGAGTATCTGATTGGTACAAAGTATGCAGCTGGTGAAGGGCGATCGATTTAAGGAATGCTGAGGGCCATCAATACATGTTCAAACTTGATGGATAAAAAAGATGGATGCTGAGTAATGGACTTATGCTCATTTCGTATCGATCTGGATGGATATGAAATGATGGTGTGGGTTAATGGATAGAAATTGATGTATTTCACATGGATCTTGATCAATCTATAACTTGGGCATACGAACTCTGATTGGCCTGGAATTTGGAATGTTGATTTCCGTAGCTTTGCTTGTCATACTATGATAGTTGTAGCTCGATACGGACTCAGACCAAATTTGCCTGTATCCATTATGGACTTGTAGAAAACCGATCTATAGGGTGGATTGTCTTCAGTCTCTAGTCAAGTCTTCGGTGTTACGGCCTTTCCAAAAGGCGAGATAACATTTACCCCCCCCCCCCCCCCCCCCGAAAGTATGTCCTGTGTGAACATGATGTGTTTTGAAAAGCTGCAATCTTCATTCTGAAAAGGTTCTATCCAATTTGCTGAACAGTTGTCGTTCTTTCATCAAGTGATGTGACCTTTGATAGAATTCTAGTAATATAAATGTTGAGTTCTGCCAATGATCATGCAGTTTTTTTTGTAACTGAAGGTCGAGCGCTAGCAATTTGTTGTTTATTGTTTTGACTATCACTAGGCAAGCATTTAATCCATGTTAGCTTTGAAAATCAATTATTAGTTTGGCATACATGCACATATGTTAATCTGACTCCCATTCATGTTTGCATGTTCACGGGTCATTGTCAAGTTCTTTTTTTCTTGTTTGGATCGAGTTTCATATCGATCCTCTCCTGGATCGATGTGAAATCTGAGTTGCAATAATGATCGATGGTTGTTTTGATCCCTTTCTTCGTATCGATCCTCTCCTGGATCGATTTGGGATGCACTAAGGTATACTTCGTATCGATGGTTATTGATATAAGATGGACTCAATAACGTGTGCTTCGTATCGATGGATACGAAATTTACAGGTATGAACTCATGGGACAGCTTTGTGGAGGATATGCCATTTCTCATTCCTTTGTTCAAGAAAGATACCTTGTTGTAGATAATCTTTGATAGGAGTCATCCATGACTCCTTTTTTATCTTCGATTCTAAGATCTAGTCGATCTCCATCTGTCAATGCTCAGAATAGTAAGTATTTCAACCGGGACAAAGTCAGTTTGTCGCGCATCCCCAGAACTGGCAAATTTGGCCAGCGACTCGGCTTTCGCATTTTGTTCTCTGAGGATGTGTGAAATGGTATAATACTCGAAGTCGGCTAGTAGATCTTGGACCCAGTTGTGATAAAGAGCAAGACGTTGCTCCTTGGTCATATAATCTTCTCTGACTTGGCATACCACTAGCCAGAAATCACATAAGATGTGTAAAGTTTCCACTCCTAGTTTTCTTGCAAGTTTGAGCATGGTGACCAAGGCTTCATAGCTAGCTTCGTTGTTTGTTGTAGGGAAGTTGAATTTCAGGATGTGGCAGATCGATCGCTCCTTAGGAGTCATTAACGCAACTTCGACACTAGAAAACTGATTATTGGAAGTTCCATCTGTGTACATTCTTCATCGGTTGGACGATTCTCCGCTGCTCTTTGGATGGTCGTCTAATGTAGTGAATTCATATATGAAGTATGCTAATGTTTGACCATGGTAGCTCTCCGAGGGAGATAAGTGATATCAAATTGGCTTAGCTCGATATTCCATTTTAGTAACCTTCTGGACATCTAAGTTTGTTATAGGACATATCGTAATGGCTGGTCGGTATACACATTAACGGGGTGAGCTTGTCAATAGCTAGCTTTCATCATATACTGATCTTTAGATTCATTTCTCTTCACATAGCATTGAGATGCTTATGGCGTGTGTTGACATTGCCTAATTGATGTATAAATCTTCACGATCCAATGACTTAGGTAAAATAGAAGGTCTCTCTAAGCGATCTATCAGAGCCGGAATTGTGTCAACCCAGTTGTTAGTCCATTTAAAAGTTCTCTTCCCTCTCTTGGTCAGGTTGAAAAAGAGAATACACTTGTAGATGACCCTAGAATTGAATCAGCTTAAGACGGTAATCTTTTGACTTAGGTTCTGTACTTGCTTTGTTGTCCTCGGTAGATGGATGTCTCTAATTGTTAGAATTTTCTTCAAATTGGCCTCAATTCCATGAGAATTGATGATGAAACTCAAGAATTTTTCTTATGCAAAAATGAAAGAGCATCTCAAAGGATCAAGTTTCATTCTACATGTTTTAAAGAGCATTGAGTATCTCTGCCAAGTCATCGATGTAGTTATTTGATAGTTGTGATCTCACGAGCACATTAGCCACATATACTTTCATCGATCGGCTGATCTGGTTTTTAAATGATCTGTTAACCGTCCTTTGGTAAGTAGCACCAGTGTTTTTAAGTTTGAATCCGGGGATTGCAAATAGCACTATCGGCCCAAGTCAATAATGAAACTGTTGTATTCCTGGTCCAGGACATGCTTCAGTATTTGATTGTATTTGGAGTTTGCATCAATGGAAGTGAATAATTCATGTCCAATGGTCGAGTTCACCAGTTGGTTGATCCTTGGAAGTGGAAACCTATGCTTTGTCATGCCTTATGCAAATATGAGTAGTTGACATATGTCTGCCACTCTCTATTTGTTTTTCTCATAGGTGAAAGATTGGATAAGCATTTTGGGTAGAGGATCCCATTAGTTTTGAGTAGATTCACCTCCTTTTTAAGTGTAGCAGATCTCTACGGATCCACATCGCATCGTTTTTATTCACCGATACATGCCTTGGGTTGACATTTACTACAGGGTTCTCAATGGCTGGTGAGAGTCCACACACATACAAATATATATATATATATATATATATATATATATGAGATTGAGTCCAAGCGAACATATCACGATTCACCTGGAGTAAAACAGTTAACTCTTTCATCATCATTGCACTGAGTTGTTTAATGATCTTCAATACTCGTGATGGGTTTTAGGCGTTTCATGTGCTTATTTGCAATGGTTAACGATCAGCCCTATACGTGCTTGAATCAAAGGCTTAGTAGAGTTTAACCTTGTATCGCATGCTGCTGCATAGCTGGCTCCAGCTATGAGTTTGAATCTACTTGTGTTTCTGAGTGATGCGCTTTCCATTCAATGTACTCGCGATCCATTGCTCGTTGTAAGGGTCGGAATGATGATAAATTGCCAATAAGTTCGGGCATCGATCTGATAATTCTATCTCCAAGCATCCTTTTGGTCGTAACCTCAAGTTATTACAAATACTAGGTACAAGTCATAGGATCAAGTAGTCGTATCCAGCTCTTGGATGATCACACTCGTGCCCCTAGTCTTGGGTTGATGGACGTATTGTGCGAATGGTCGAGCCTAGCACCTGATGTGTTTATACTGCAGTTCAAGCTGTAAGAGCCAGAGTTGTTTGATGAACGATCAAATTACATTCATCTTATTTCTCGCGCATGACCCTAAGTCTATGGAATATCTTGATAAGTGGCAAGGTAGATAATGTCCGCTTCAATTTCATATTCTATCCCGTTGAACCATAGGATCAAGTTAACCGACGGAAGGCTGAGTTGTGCCTATCCTACATTATGTTCTAGTTCTTTCCTCTAGGCAGAATACATCTTTGCTTCGCCGACATTCGTACATGAGCTAAGTTCTGGATGGTCAATCACATTCACTTTGCTGCTTATGTCGGCGTACTCTGGGTAGAAACCGAAGAATGAATCGTCCAGTCAGATCCAATGCAGGATTGATGCTTCCCTTGTCAAATCGAGGGCAAGAATCGGTATGTAGACGTTTAGGTTACACTTGTTTTGAATTGCTCTTTTAGTCGGATCATGGTAAGGTTCAACAAATGAATGGACACGTTGCATTCATTTAGATTGGGAAATCAACCATGTCCATTTCGATTTACATTCTCCTATCAGATCTAGGGTTAAAGTCAGGTCATGCTCATCAGGTCTCATGCTCTTTCTGACGGATCAAAGGAAAGTAGTGAAGGATGAATGGTCAAAGTCACACTTATTCGTGGTTTATTCTTCTATTTATGCTCTGATGGCCAAAGGTATTCGATGGACGTTTGGGTCACATTAATTTGTAGTCGATGAGGATCGATATTGGCCATCGATTCAGCAGCACAATATAATAAGCTTGGATCACACTACATGTCGATTAAAGGTTTGGTATGAAAGGTACCGATCGATATTGCCCGTCGATTCGACGGTACGATATAATTGGTCGCCCGTAACTTCGGACAACATTCTGATTGGTTAGCATTACGGCCTCCTTGTAGTCATTGCCTTAAGTTGTATAGGAGGCTAAGGTGGAGATGTAGCGAGTCACCTTTCTCTTCTTTCAGTGATTTGTAATTCTACCCCAGTCTTGGGTTAGCAGAGTTAGTCTGTGGAAACTCTAATTGCATCTATAGTGAGTTTATACTCCTCATGTCGAGTTTAGGTCAGAGTTGATGAATGAATGGTCGAGTCACATTCATTCATTTGTCTATGCTCGTAGTCGCACTCTAGGGATCAAAGTCAGTTGAAGGGATATTAATCACACCTATTTTATGTTTATATCCCTCTCCACACTTTGGGGACTAAGAGTTTTTACAGAAAATGGTCAGACCACATTTTCCTCGGTCAATTCCACTGCCCTTGGTCATGGCCAAAAGTCGAAGTGTGGTCGGTCGCATTACAACAACTTTAGTTTGATGTTTCTCCCACTAAATTGTAGGAAAAAATGATTGGTGGGTGATCGGGTCACATCCGTCCATGTTGCATGCATAATCTATTGGATCATAGGCGAGAGTTAGCGGATGAATGGTCATGTCATGTTCATTTGCGATTAGATGGGGCACGTCCATTCAGAATAGGACGTCCATCTAGGTCCATTTTGTGAATCTGCATCTCCCTATTGAATCAAGGAAGAAATTTGGTCTTGCAGGGTTGGAGTGCATCCCTATAAATTTATGTTATGGGTCTCTTGCCGAGGGCAAGAGTTGATGCACGGACGATCGTGTCGTGCCCGCATAGTGTTGTACAGTCGGATCACATCTGATTTTGTATGGTAAGTGTTCCCACAAGTCGGGGGAAGAGTTGGATAGCAGGCGATCGAATCGCATCCACTTTTATACTACAAAACTTCCTGAGGAATCAGAACTGATAGATGGACAGTCGAATCGCATCCCTTCTAGTATTTACATTCCAATCCATGCTTTGAGGACTAGAGTTGGTTGATGGGTGGTCAGTCGCATCCATTTGGTGTTTATACTCCAAATCGCGCTCTTAGGACCAGAATTAGCTGATGGGTGGTCAGTCACACCCACTTAGTGTTTATACTCTAGTTTACGCTTTCGGGACCAGAGTTAGTGGATGGATGGTCAGTCACACCCATTTGATGTTTATACTCCAGTCCGCGCTCTTGGGACAAGAGTTAGTCAATGGGTGGTCAGTCGCACTCATTTGGTGTTTATACTCCAGTCCACGCTTTTGGGACCAGAGTTAGTGGATGGGTGGTCAGTCACACCCATTTGGTGTTTATACTCCAATCCATGCTCTCCTGACCAGAGTTAGTCGATGGGTGGTCAGTCACACCCATTTGGTGTTTATACTCCAGTCCGCGCTCTCAAGACCAGAGTCAATTGATGGGTGATCGATCACACCTGTTAATGTTTATACTCCATTTCGCACTCTAGGAATCTGGAGTTGTTGAACAGATGGTCGATCACATCTGTTTAGGAAAGACGCCCCTACCCACACTCTAGGGTTAAGAGTTAGTTAAGGTCGTGGATGGGTGGATCACATCCCCTTAAACTGGAATTTGAGGTCATGGATGGACGGATCCATCCTTCTTGAGTAGGAAAACGATGTTATGGATGGATGGATCCATCCTCCTCGGGTAGGAGAGGGAGGTCGGATCACGTCCAATTTAAGCCTGGGATATCAAACTGCCTCTTGCATCCGGGATAGGAGTCGAAACATGGATGGTCGTACTGCATTATCTTTGATTTAGATTCTGCTTATGCCAAGCTTAAGGAGTAAGAGTAATGCTCTGGAGAACTTTGAGTTTGGAAGAAAGAGTGGATGGTCGAACCACATCCACTAAGAGTCATGTATTTTCCCATAGTGTTTGGGGAAAGAATTGGAGAGTGGACAGAAGAGTCGTGTCCAATCGAAACTTCGCACTCTTCCAGGTAGGTCGGGGAAGAGAGTTGAGATGATAGCTCCTAATTATTAGCAAGCTGGTAGTTAGCCCATGATGATTGTAAATTGGGGCTCCAGCCTTGACGAAGAAGGCATGATTATTTTACCGAATCACAGATGCCAGCTAGAGAGTGAATGGTCAAATCGTATCCACTTTAGAATTATGTTCTCAAACAACCCCAAGTGTCTAATATAGGATTTGATGCAAGGACGGCCACGTCACGTCCGCCTCTCGTATGGTTCTGATCTTACCGAGCATCGAAAGATGCATAGGTATTTTGGTGAGCTTCAAGTTCGAGATGGGGAGTGCATCGTTGGGACCTATCACTCCAAGCCTTTCTCAAATGACCAATTAAATTGCATAGGCTGATGAGTGGATGGTCGGTAGCATCCACTTTGTATTGGAGTCCTGACCTTGTCGGTCGCTTCCACTTTAATGCCTTGCCCCCAAGTCAGGGGTAAATAGTAGCTGATGAGTGGCTGAATCATGCTCGTCATGATGATACCTCAATGACCTGATCATAGTCCGTGGAGGTTGTTTGGCACCCAACCTTAAGTACTTAGTTGCTAGCACCAATTGCAAGTAGTTTAACTCAAGTTGGTCATATTTCACAACATAAATGAAATTGAAATAGAAATAATTTAAAAAGATCGAATTAAATCTCATTGATAAGTGAAGTAGCGTCGTATGCTTGCTATTACACTTCTGTCCAGCCCTTCTTGGTTGGAAGTCTCATGTAGGTGGTTCAATTTAATCAAAGTTCTTGATTGATAGGGGTCGGGTGTTCCCTGCCCGTCGTTTCATAAGGCTCGCACATATTTTTGAAGCTTTCCTTTTCGAAGCAGCCTTATGGTGCTGGCGTCCAAGGTAGCCGTCTAAAGAAGTGGAGTTTTTCGATTTAGAGTATGAAGTAGGTTCCCTCCTTTTCTCGCCATGTTGATCCCTCATTTGTTCATCAACTCAATGTTGGCCTGGATATGTTGGTTTAGTTGTTGGCGGATATCCACCAGTTCTCTTATCAAAGTCTAGAAATATGCTCTTCTGATGAATTCATTTACGAGTATGGGCAGCAATTGGTTGTGGATTTTGATCAATTCGTTGGCTGGCAGCTTCTTTATTCCCTTCAGCAATATGAAAAGGAGAACTGGTATGTCTAACCATGGTTGATAGTCTTCTTCAAGGAATGGGGGAAGACATATGAATTTGATGGAATTCATGCGCCATTGTCACTTCATGAGGTAGTGTCAGGGATTGTATTTCCATAGTACACTGACATGGTCGGCATGTTGAATTTCCACTGGAAATTTTGCATGTAGAATGGTTTTAATGAATAGGTCTCGACTAGGAAAGATACTCCAATTGTCATTATCAGGTCCATTTTCTAGCTTCGTGGTTTTGTAATACTGGTGAATGATGTATGCATGATTGTCCAACGTTTGAGTGGTTGGTAACGTCGATTGGATGGTGAGTTGGTTAAGATGGGCTCATAGATTGGTGACTGTTCCAAACTCTCATCTAGGCAGGAGACCCATATAGGGTAGTAAGGAAGTCCTCTCGAGGTTGTATGTCATGCTTCTAGTCATATGGAGACGGCAAGATCAAGATGCGGGCATTTGAAGATGATTCAGTGGTGACTAGCCATGCTTTGAGTTGGCAGAGTAGACAGTAGGGCAGTTGTCACATTAATCATCATACCATTGTTATTAATTCAGGCATTAGAAAGATGGTCGATTGGGGGAAGGTGTGATCCACCTTGGAAGCATGATATAGTGACTAACTCCAGTTCTTGGAATATTAGCTTGGTTCTCCAGCCTTTGGAAGCACCGTTTGAGTAGCAATTCCTTGCCCCTTCTTTCATTACAATTCAGCATATCCCCTATGTCCCTGTTAATCACGGAACGATCAGGAGAGTAGATGGAATGTTTCTTGATTAAGTTGAGTTTTAAATTCACACTGCGGGGGCACTACACTGCGGCTAGGGTTTGGGTTGTACCCTTGCCTCTTTTTTGGAAATTTGGATCATACCCAAATTTTTTTATAAAAAAAGGGTTATGCACGATCCATATTTTTTTTGAAATTTCGTATCATTATTAGTAATGGAAGTTGGATGTTTTATATAACACAGGACCTTGGGGAACAATACAAATATTGGTAAAATTGAATGATCTGAAAAATGGACATCTGGATCGATATGGAAAGTTCATAACTGGAGCAATATGAAAGTTGTGTCTGAGGATCGATACGAATGGTGCACAACTGGATTGATACGAAAGTTGTGTCTGAGGATCAATACGAAAGGTACACAACTGGATCGATATGAAAGTTATGTCTGAGGATCGATACGAAAGTTGCATAACTGGATCGATACAAAAGTTTTTTCTGCGGATCAATAAGAAAGTTGCACAATTGGATCGATACGAAAGTTATGTCTGCAGATCGATAAGAAAGTTGCATAACTGGATCGATACGAAAGTTTGGATACGAACATAGTCATCTTTTCTAGATATGAAGACATGGATACGAAAATCATCATATTTTCTGGATACGAAGACATAGATTCGAAAATCATCATATTTTCTAGATGCAAAAATATGGATATGAAAATCAGGAGTTGGAATTTTCTAAAGGGCTCAGAGGAGGAGATTTTTGGATCTGGAAAATATGGCAGTGCGCACCATGTTAAATGTAGTTCTTCTTAAATCTGGAGCAATCTGAATAGAATAGAAGGAACCACTGGAAGCTAGATCTAAATCTTCTTCTTAGATTTTAGAAAACCAACAACGGTAGGAGATCCATAGAATCAAAGAAAAGCAGAGTTTTTCTCAGTGAAAGCACCAAAGTATTTGTATCAAAATTGGACACAACATTCGTCAGATGTAATTGAAGAGATTAGAATGAAGAAATTAAATGGAAAATGAGGCTAATCTAACAATCACCCAATAAAAGTATGCAGAAATAGAAAAGGTAAAGAGTTTGTAGTGGTTTGGCGTTGTAGCCTGCATCCACTTTAAAGAATTTGCTATTTATCGATGATTCTCAACTGAGTTACAAGAGTACAAATCACTAGCACTCAAGTAACAATGGAGTTACAGTAGAGCAACAGCGTAGAAGAGCCAAAAGTTCCTTTTTAGTTGGCTTAGGGGTGCTATTTATAAGAGTTGATTTAGAAATGTCTGCACCAAAACTCGGAATACCCTTTGTCATGCATAGGTGGGCCACTAGATCGATCTGGGGTTGTTTGGGATCGATTCTTGATCGATCCATGTTGTCTTCGTACCAATCAATATTGGCTCCAATCGAGCTGCTACCGATCATGGATGTTCTTTAGTCGATATGCAAGCTCTTGTGAAAATTTCATGGCATTTGGACTTGTAGTTTAAGAGATATGATCGATCCAAGGTTGAGTTTGCTGGTAAGACGGAAGGATTTGTATTGATCGATTGTGCATCGATCCTCTTCGTTTCGATAATTTCGTATTGGTCATCTGTCTTGATGACGTGGCGCTGGAGATCCATATTTTATGCATGGAGACCGTTTCCTTCGAGTTGACCTCTTCCTTCATATCCATCTTATACGTTACTTCTCGTATCGATGCTATATCCTTGTTTTCGTATCAATCTCTTTATATGGTTTCTTATCGATCACTGTCTCCTTTCTTCATATCGATCGAGTAGCTGATCGATATGAAGTATGCGGCTGTTGAAGGGCGATCGATCCAAGGAATGCTGAGGGTCATCAATACACGTTCAAACTTGATGGATATGAATGACGGATGCCGAGTGATGGACTTATGCTCATTTCGTATTGATCTAGATGGATACGAAATGATATGGATGTGGGTTGATGGATTCGAAATTGATGTATTTCATATGGATCTTCATCGATCCATAACTTGGGCATACAAATTCCGATTGACCTGAAATTTGGAATGTTTCCTTACAAAGCATTGCTTGTCATACTATGATAATTGTAGCTCGATCAAGACTTAGACCAAACTTTCCTGTATCCATCATGGACCTATAGAAAACCGATATCTGGGGCGGATTCTCTTCAGTCTCTAGTCAAGTCCTCGGTGTCACGACCTTGCCAAAAGGTGGGATAATACCAGTCGTTATTATGTGTTGATACATATGTTTCATAGAGGCATGTGTCGGTAGTAGTGACCGAAGAGGCTACTCGTAGTCAATCCTATGGTGAACCATTATCATAAAAATTGGGAGAGAAAGGTGATGGTAACCGATGACTATAGGAGCCGAGCTGGATGGGTGCATGTGTCGTGTTCTCCGATTTCATGTGTAGTCGCCTAGAGCAGGTGTTTCCATTAGTCTCCCATTCATTCTGGTATAATGCGATTTAGACAAGTGCATTTGATTATACTAGAGACCGTGTCCAGAGTATGATCAATCTTTGTATCCTTCTTTGGCATGTGCCACCAATTATTCTTCTTTGTCATGTATAGCCAACTATTACTTATTTTCATGTGTTGTTTTGTTATCTCATTAGCATGTGTCGCCATTGCTATGTTTTGATTCTAGATGTCTTCTTATATTGATATTATGGATGTTTCTCGACGTTTGAATGTTAATTTCTGGATACTTATGGATTACCCATTTATGTTGGTTCTATGATTTATGTTTTGATGTGTTTCTACATGAGTGATGACCTCTTTCGATATCGATGTTGATTGGCTTCATATGGGTTTGACATATTTGAATGACGTGATGCCTTGTTGATTATTTATGGCATTGTACATATTTTCTATATTTATGTGCATCCATTGGCATATCGTTTTTTGCTTGATTATATTAAAGAGCTATTATATTATCATTCCATGTTACATTGAGTTACCCTTATTACAGTTACTTGCTTAGATATGGTCTGACACATGTGTTATTTTATAATGCTCGAATCGGTCCCAGATATTTCAGGTACAAGGATGATACAATCATTATTTTCTTTTACACAATATTAAGATTGTCATTTGATTTTTGATTCGCTATATGTATATGACGCAGCGGATAATTAACAAAACGATATGGATCGATGAAAGTAGCAATCGGTGGATTGAAGATACTGAAATGCCCAAATTCGTTGATCACAATGATACTGAATTCTAGCTATCTTCGACACGTTGATCGCGCACGATACCGTGAAAGAAGATCTTCAATTCTTCAAGCGTTGATCAAGCGCACTTGATTCCACGAATCGGCTTCAACAATCGTTGATTCGAGCGCACTCGAATAACTGAAATTGGAAATAGGAGATTACACTCAACTACCAATTTAGAATGAAAGCACACAGCAATCAAACAAGAATTTTATTCAAAAATCAACAACCAAAAGTTACAACTCACTCCCTATTTATAGTGTTTTCACACCCCTGACTCTTAAGTCGTTGTCGTCTCATGCCTCACGACTCAACTAGGTCGTTGCCGACTCAACGGACACTATATGCCTCAATTACAACACAACACAAAGCAACCGATGCAACAGATGACAATTACACAATACACGGCCGACCTAACTAGGAACGACCTAACACGTAACCGACTTAAGACTAACACCACTCACGACTCAACTATATACATGACCGAGACAACTCTTAAGTCGTAGACCACTTATGTCACACTGCCACAAAAATTACAGACTCAACACACTTAGGCCGTATACGACCCATGACTCAAAGAAAACACACTACACAAACACATTACAATCTTCTTGCGGCATAACTCCTCAACGACTTAATTAGGTCGACTTGTCATGGGTCGTAACTCGTTAACTCGGCACATATACAACACATTAGGCCGCTGCCGACCTAAGACCTTAGGTCGTGACTCGTTAGATTTAGGTCGTTAACTCGGCACCATTTTCCCTCTGGTATCCAGTTAGCTCGGAGGCGACTCAATCCTTTTTTTACTAACTCGTATGCCTTCCCCCTGTGACTCCTTAGGTCGGAAACGACTTATACGTACCATCTTAAGTCGTGAACGACTCATCGCTTTGGCCTGATCTGCATCATCCTCTCCTGGTTGAGAAAAATTCGTCCTCGAATTTGTAAATTCTTCCACATCGGATTGTTTACCCCCATAATATGGTACAAGATGCTTAACATTGAATACGTCAGAAGTGTATACATCCTCCGGTAGCTTCAACTTATAAGCATTTTCATTAATCCGTTTCACAACTTCTACAGGACCAATTTTTCTGGCTTTCAACTTGTTATAAGCGCCTACTGGAAAACGATCCTTTGTTAATACAGCATACACCAAATCACCTTCGTTAAATTCAACATTTCGTTGCTTCAAATCTGCAGTTCGCTTATACTTCTCATTCGACTTCTCCAATCGTTCCTGAACGATTTTATGACATTCCGTCAAGCCTTCAACAAAATCAGCAGCTCGTTTTACCGTCCCCTTTGACTGTGGTACTAATGTTAAATCCAACAGTCCCCTGGGTAAATTTGAATATACAATCTGAAATGGACTGAATCCTGTGCTACGATTCACTGCATGATTATATGCAAACTCTGCCTAGCATAATTTCATGTCCCAACTTTTCAGACTGTCCTTCACAAGACATCGCAACAAATTTCCTAACGATCTGTTAACAACTTCGGTCTGTCCATCTGTTTGCGGATGATAAGCGCTGCTAAAGTTCAACTTCGTTCCCACCATCTTCCAAAAACTAAGCCAAAAATGACTCAAAAATCTGGTATCCCTGTATGAAACAATAGACTCCGGCAAACCATGTAAACGATAGATTTCCTTGAAAAATAACTGAGCAACACGAACAGCATCCGCCGTCTTCTTACAAGCAATAAAATGCGCCGTTTTCAAAAACCTGTCCACCACAACAAATATAGAATCATTCCCCGTTTGAGTTCTAGGAAAACCCAAAATGAAATCCATGCTGATATCAACCCATGGTTTAGACGGCACAGGTAACGGCATATACAATCCTGCATTGGTCGCAGTTCCCTTCGAAACCTGACATATATGACATCTCTCCACAAACCTTTCAACCTCCTTCCTCATTGACGGCCAAAAGTAAGATTGTGAAATCAACTGCAAAGTACGATCACGGCCCACATGTCCTTCCTCGTGTAACTCCTTGATAATCTTCAATCTCAAACTGCTCTCTGGAATACATAATCGATTTCCTTTAAACAGAAAACCATCCACCAACACAAACTCATCAGTGCTTCCTTCCTTGACTTTTTCAACAAATTTTACAAAATAAGGATCTTCTTCAATCAGCTCTGGCAATAATTCAAAACCCGGCACTTCAATTTTCATTGTCGTTAATAAATGACTCCTCCTACTCAAAGCATCAGCCACACGATTGGTTACCCCTGACTTGTGCTTAACGACAAAAGTAAACTGCTGTAAATAGGCAATCCACGATGCATGCCTTGCTGAAATCTTGTCCAGCCCTTACATATGCTTCAACGCCTCATGATCAGTGTACAGAACAAATTCTTTCTGAAACAGATAGTGTCTCCAATGCTTAACAGCCTGAACAATTGCGTAAAACTCCACATCGTACGTGTTATACCTCATCTTTACTCCTGATAACTTCTCACTGAAATAAGCAACGGGTTTCCCACTCTGACTCAAGACTCCACCAATTCCCACCTTCGACGCATCAGTATGCAATTCAAACAACAACTGAAAATCTGGTAAAACAAGAATCGGTGTTGTCGTCAATAGTTCTTTGATCTTCTCAAAAGCAACCCCTGCTTCCTATGTCCACGAAAACTGTTTTCCCTTCATACAATCAGTAATCGGTGCCATCACGCTACTGAAGTGTGGAATGAATCTTCGGTAGAATGACGCTAGCCCATGAAAACTCCTCACTTCTGTAATTGTCCTTGGCTGTGGCCAATTTCTGACTGCTTCAACTTTATTCTGGTCCACCTGTATACCTTCTCCGGACACAACATATCCCAGAAATAAAACACTCCTTGTCATAAACACACATTTCTTTATTGCGGCATAAAACTGTTCCTGTCGTAGGACCATCAATACTCCCTTCAAATGATGCAAATGTTCCTCCGAACTCCCACTGTATATCAGAATATCATCGAAATACACCACCACGAACTTCCCAATATATGGTCTGAAAATTTGATTCATCACCCTCATGAAGGTACTTGGTGCATTCGATAGACCAAACGGCATAACCAGCCATTCGTATAGACCCTCCCTGGTTTTAAAAGCAGTCTTCCACTCATCACCCGGTCTAATACGAATTTGATGATATCCTCTCTTTAAATCAATCTTCGAAAAGATAGTTGCCCCACTCAACTGATCTAGCAAGTCATCTAACCTCGGCATAGGAAATCTGTAGTGCACTGTAATCTTATTCAATGCTCGACTGTCTGTGCACATTCTCCATGTTCCATCCTTCTTTGGTACCAACAAAGCTGGCACAGCACACGGACTCAAACTTTCCTGCACACGTCCCTGCTCAAGCAACTCTTCCACCTGCCTCCTCAATTCTTCATGTTCCTTCGGACTCATCCGATAATGTGGTCTATGCGGTAATACTGCTCCCGAAACAAGATCAATTTGATGTTGAATGTCTCTTAGTGGCGGTAACTCCTTAGGCAACTCTTCTGGAAATACATCTTCAAATTCTTTCAAAACTGGCTTCGCTTCTTCTGGAATTTCAACCTCTTCATGACACTCTCGTCCAATCAACAAATAGACTTCATGCTCCTCTTCAACTTCTTTAACAAACTCCTTTAAAGATAGCAAAGTTTTCATCTCTTCAATCTCCTCCAACTTGCTTTCCTTCTGTTGTTGCTTCTTAGGAACTAAAATAATCTTAGTACCTTCAAACATGAAACTGTAACTATTAGCACGACCATCGTGTTGTACTGCTCTATCAAACTGCCATGGTCTGCCCAACAACAGATGACACCATCCATGTCCACAACATCACACCAGATTTCATCTTTGTGCTTCTTTCCAATTGAAAAATTCACACAAGCTCTTCGCCCAACTTTCACTTCACCACCCTTTCTTAACCATGCTAGCTTGTACGGTTTAGGATGCTTCTCAGTTTTCAAGTTCAACTTCCTCACTGCTTCAGTAGAGATAATGTTGTCACAACTCCCCGCATCAATGACGAATTTGCAAACCTTTCCCAGAATAGTGCATGTGGACTGAAATATGTTATTCCTTAACCAACTGTTTTCCTCTTCTTGCTTCGGTGCCAAATAACTTCTCCTCATCATCAAATTACACCCTTCATCTCCGGACAACTCTTCCTCCTTCTCAACATAAGGTGAATTAGAACATTCAGCTTCCACATCCTCTTCTTCTATCTCTGCAACCATTGCTCTCCTCTTCGGCTTCGGACATTCATTGCTTTTGTGACCCAACTCCTGACAATTGTAACATTTGAAACTGTTATTAACCTTTGCCTTCTCAACCTCCTTCACAACTGGTTTTGCGACAGCTTTAGGAACATTAGAACTTCCACTAACACCCTTCATTTGATTGTTGGAATTGGTAAACACACCACCTCCACGCCTTCCCTGCTTCTCCCAAGCCAACGCTTTCTGATGTGCCTCCGCCACAGATCTTGGATCGAACATATTAACCATATCCTGGATCTGCATTCGTAACCCTCCAACAAATCTGGCGGCCAACTGCTCTTATGTCTCCATAATATCATTCCTGGCAATGAGTTAGTAGAATTCATCAGCATAATCATTGACTGTCTTCGTCCCTTGCCTCAGATTCTGCAATCTCTGGTACATGAGTGATTGATAGTTATAAGGTAAAAATGTAGCTCTCATCAATTTCTTCATTTTCTCCCAATCTACAATCTTCGACTTTCCCATCCTTTCTCTCGTAAGTTTAGTTTGCTGCCACCACGCTAAAGCTCTCCCCCTCAACCTAGTAGCAACCAACTTCACTCGGCGATTCTCCGGAACCTCCTTGAAATCAAAGATATCCTCAACATTTGACAACCAATCAAGAAATTCTTCTGCTACCATTTCACCCTTGAACTCTGGAATTTCCATCTTCATACCCGATTCCCATCGACGATCATCATCTGCATCCCGATATGAATTTCTAACTTGGTCTCGATCTCGATAATGAATACTAGCTCTATCCCCATCTTCGTCATAATCAAATGTTCGTCTATATCGATCTCGACCATTATCATCCCTTCGATCACGCATATCTCTTCTACTATGTCTCTCTTCATCTCTATATGGCTCATCTTCAAACTCACGTGGAGTTCTTCTCTCTTCATGTCCATAGTCATGGTGATCTCTCCTTGACGAAATTGATGTTTCTCTTCTCTCTCTAAAAGATTGCGGTGATACCCTCCTCGCTTCTGTAACCGATGGCGAAACTCTGTTTCCTCCATGGTTCGAGATTGGTGATCTCCTCCTTTGATTCTGGTTCAAATCATTCATCAACTTCTCTAACTTTCCAATGCCTTCATCAAATTTCTCATTAATACGTTGTTCCATTTGCTTGGCTTCTTCTCTTCTGTACAACGCTTCAACATTCTGATGACGATTAGCTCTTCTCGGTGGCATGATTACACAATTACAAACACTTCAATAATTCTTCAACACAAGCAAGTCACGGCTCAACCACTAACTTGGCTCGGCCTCAACACTTCAACACAAATCAAACTTCACCAAGGCTCGCTACTTCTCACAAGTATACACGGCCTATACTTAGCTCGGCTCAACAAATGATGCACGGTTCAAGATGCAACCTAATTCGGCTCGGCCTTAAACAAACACGGCTTCAAACACTTCTCCAAAAATTCAAACACTTTCCGGACTTTGATCCAAAATGAAATGGATCGAAAACTCCAAACTTGTTGCAATCTCGCGATGAACACGATGAACACCAAACTTCAAATTCCTTGGCTCCAAGACTCGTCTTAGCTATGATTGGCTAAGTCAAGCTCTGATACCAAAACTGACGCAGCGGATAATTAACAAAACGATATGGATCGATGAAAGTAGCAATCGGTGGATTGAAGATACTGAAATGCCCAAATTCGTTGATCACAAAGATACCGAATTCTAGCTATCTTCGACACGTTGATCGCGCACGATACCGTGAAAGAAGATCTTCAATTCTTCAAGCGTTGATCAAGCGCACTTGATTCCGCGAATCGGCTTCAACAATCGTTGATTCGAGCGCACTCGAATAACCGAAAGTGGAGATAGGAGATTACACTCAACTACCAATTTAGAATGAAAGCACACAGCAATCAAACAAGAATTTTATTCAAAAATCAACAACCAAAAGTTACAACTCACTCCCTATTTATAGTGTTTTCACACCCCTGACTCTTAAGTCGTTGCCGTCTCATGCCTCACGACTCAACTAGGTCGTTGTCGACTCAACGGACACTATATGCCTCAATTACAACACAACACAAAGCAACCGATTCAACATATGACAATTGCACAATACACGGCCGACCTAACTAGGAACGACCTAACACGTAACCGACTTAAGACTAACACCACTTACGACTCAACTATATACATGACCGAGACAACTCTTAAGTCGTAGACCACTTATGTCACACTGCCACAAAAATTACAGACTCAACACACTTAGGTCGTATACGACCTATGACTCAAAGAAAACACACTACACAAACACATTACAATCTTCTTGCGGCATAACTCCTCAACGACTTAATTAGGTCGACTTATCATGGGTCGTAACTCGTTAACTCGGCACATATACAACACATTAGGCCGCTGCCGACCTAAGACCTTAGGTCGTGACTCGTTAGATTTAGGTCGTTAACTCGGCACCATTTTCCCTCTGGTATCCAGGTAGCTCGGAGGCGACTCAATCCTTTTTTTACTAACTCGTATGCCTTCCCCCTATGACTCCTTAGGTCGGAAACGACTTATAGGTACCATCTTAAGTTGTGAACGACTCATCGCTTTGGCCTGATCTGCATCAGTATATATAATCGACAATGAGTTGTATAGTATTCTACAACAATACTATATTATATATTATATATGTTATCGCAGTGATTGACTCTATGTTCTCTATCGTTTACTACATATTATGCATTGTTTCTGTTGGGGATGCAGATTAAGAATCTTAAGGCAGAAATAACACTAGAGGGGGGTGAATAGTGTTTTAAAGAATCTATGAACTATATGACTAAATTAAAATTTTCAACACAAATCTAAACAGAATTCTAACACAGAATGATCACAGAACATATAACACATGCAAATGGTAAAGTAAAGCAAGTAAAAGGAAAGAACACACCGGATTTTATACTGGTTCCAAATCCTCCTACATCCAGTCCTATACCAAGGCAATATCCTTGTACAGATTTTTATAAGCCAATATCCAAATTACAACCCTCAATTTCTAAGGCCTTGAGGAACCCTCCTATCTCTGAGTCTGGGGTAAACTCTCTTGATTTACGGGACACAAGATCACCCAAGTACTTTCTAATAACAATCCTTTTGAATGAATGGACTCTATGAACTTTTTGAATACAAATTGATCCTATAACTCTGAATAGCACTTTGATCTTTAGTAGAGTGATGGAGAATCAAATAGAGAGAGTATCTAAATGATTGCCTATTGAGAATTTGGAAGAATGATGACACGATCTTGAAAAAATGAAGTTTTATGGATATGGAATGGTGGAGAAGAAAGAGTGAAGAAAATAAGAAAGTAGTTGTTAAAAAAATTCGTTTTGGAAGCCTTTATATAGGTGCACAATAGTCATAACTGTTGGCGAAAGGTTTTTGAATGAATGGACGCTTCTTTTGAAAATTAAATTTTGAACCCAACTGTCACCATGTCGACATGGGGTATCACCATATGTCGACATCCCTTAGTTCAAAATTATAGAGATGTTGTTTTGTAAAGACAATTGAATTTAAAACAAGTTGAAACTTCTCTAAAGCATAGTAAAGTATTTAAACAATATTTTGAGATAGAGAATGAATATAAAACATTATTTTAAATATATATATATAATTGATATAGACCGTCAATTATATAAGTAATATTTAAAATCAGAATAAGTTTTGATGTTTTTAAAACCAGAAGTTTTTAAAATCAGAATAGAGGAATATTTCAAGGCTAAAACAAAGTTTGAAAACATTTTTGAAAACATGATTTTGAAAGCTAAAACATTTTGAAAACATATTTAAAAACATTTTGAAAAATCTATTCAAACTGAAATTGCAAGAACCTTCCTATAGAGCTCCTCCATAGGACTCGAGAACTTGTACAAAGTAGTTTAAATGATTTTGATTTTCGTGGGTTTGTAAGCCACTTGTCGTAGGTTTGTAAGCTACTTGTCGTGGGTTTGTAAGCCACTGGTTTCGATAGAAATTGGGTTCCATCCCAAAAGAAAATTGGAAGAAAGATGAGAGTGCTATTATAAAGTTTTAACAAAATACTAGACACTTATCTTGAGATCTTGAAATCTTGATTCTCTAGAGTCTTGAATCTTGAATCTTTAATCTTCATCTTGATGCTTGAGTCTTTATACTGTCAGTCTTCGATAATACCTGCATATACTTCCTATATACATATATATATATATATATGAAAATGTTAGTACATATTTTATGAAGTAAAGTATAATAACTATATAAGGTTGTTGTCATCAAAACATCATCAACTCAGTTCCTAACAGTTCCGTCCTAAAAGCACATGTCTTTATTAATTTGTGCCGATGCTGTGTAAATTTGGTAAGTTACTTATATGATGTCTTAATACGTAACAGTATTAGCCCAAGAGAATATTCTAGTATGTATCCTTTATAACCTCATTCTTTACATTATCTTACAGTCTTACTTTGTAATACTCTTGGATAATATGTGTATAGAGGTGGATTGTTACAAATAAGCTCGTTAATTATAGAAAACTTAACTTCTAAACCAGTTTTGCTACTATCTAGCTCAGAAATACTTAACAAATGAGACAAATTTTATTTATACTTACTAAAATTAGAAACATTGGATGAACATTTTTCTAGGTTAGTTTCCAAATTGGTTGTTTTTGATTTTGTAGCTTCAAAATTATTTATAATTTCACATACTTTTTTAGAAAACTTCGCATTCTCATCTCTATAAGTTTTTAATTCACTTTTAATAAAGAATTTATATGTTTAAAATTTTCAAAAGATTGTTGCGACGTTATAAACTCTTCCTCGAAACTAGTTTCCTTATCTTTAAGCATGATTATTTATAATTCAGCTCTATATTATTTTCCAATAGATCCTTATTAGATTTATTAAATGTTCTAAGTTTATCATCTAGTTCCATTGTTTTTTCTAGTAAAACATCATAAGAAAATTTGGATGACATCGCATAAGTGGTCATAAGCACACATTTCCTTGTCTCAAGTCATTATCGCTATCAAAAGAAGAAGACGAGTTTGAATCGTCCTAAGTTACTTGAAATGCTAATTTCTTCATTTTTTTTTTAATTTTTAATGCCTTTTTTCTTTCCTTTGTTTAGATTAGGGTAGTCTTTCTTCATATACTTGAATTTTTCATGCTTAAAACATTTGACGAAGGTTGAGTTGTTGTTGATATTTCCAAAAAATTTGTCTTTTCGATATTTGTCAAAATTTTCTAAATGTGTTATAATTTTTCACGATAAAAACTATTTATTCTTCCTCTAACCGTTAATTATCTTCTTCCTAGAATGGGGTACTTTCTTGAGCATATTCTTTCCTAATTGTATGTATTAGCTTCATACAACATGAGACTACTAAATAACTCTTCGTCCTTGAGTGTGGAAAGATCATTTACTTCTTCAATTGCAAGAAATTTTCTTTTTCACTCATTGGTTAAAGAGTGTAACAATTTTGATACTAAATCAAACTTACTAATATGACTCCTGGTGTCGTCGAATCATGTTGAATATTTAGAAGACGTGAATGCATGTCCATTATGCTTTTATTTATTTCACTTTGATGATTGCGTTTGATTTTTAGCAAGTTAATTTTAGATTGCTTTACCTTGTTAATACCTTTGTGAGGTGTAACATATGTGAAATATCATGAGCAGTTTTGCACATCGTAAGTCCTAGAAACTCACCTTTGTCAAGTGAACCGAATAACATATTCATTAACCTTAACATTGTTAGAAGCATTGGTTTTTTTAGCCTCTATCTTAGTACTCAGATCAATAGTATGGGATAATATTGAATTTGAGTAGTTTGCCACATCTCAAGTCCAATGGCTTCCATACTAATTTCATATATGTTGCTAAATAAGCATAGTTAGACCCTATGAAAATAGGAGGATGTGCAGGGGATTGTACGTGTTATACCTCATATTAAAAATATTTTTCAAAATATCTTTACGATTTAAAAAATCTTCCAACGATACCAAATGAAAGTGCAAGTTTGTATAGATCGACTAATATAGCTACTTAATAAATAGATAAACCATATAAAATACTAAGTATAAATAGACAACTGAATTTAAAGTAAATTGTAAATAAAAATAATCACATCAGAGTTTTTATCCTAGTGTGGACCTTCCATCCTACATCCAGTCCCTAAACTCATATTTGGTATTCCACTAAACAAAAAGCCCTCTCTTAGCCTGGAGGAATAGGAGGTATACAATTGTCTAGCTTCTCGAAACAGGACTTCTGTCAACTTATAGTAAAGATGACATCTATAATTGTTGTGTTTTGTATATCGAGTTTCCCAATAACTTTTGCTTATAAATTTAACCACTTGATATGGACTGAATTAAATGCTCAAGGTTTAGAAATTTGGGTTTTAAGAATGTTGAGTTGAATGCACAATTAAATTGAAAGAAGTATTAAGCAGTAATAATATGTGCATCATAAAGGAAGGGAGTAAAGTAGTGAAGTGTTTTGATTTGATGTAGGTTATTTATAGCCAGTACAAAGAGGAGTTGTAATGGTTCAGGAGATGGTGCAGTGAAGAGTTGCAGAGATTCACGAAGAGGAAGAACGAAGTGATGTAGAGAAAATCACTTTAGAGTTCAAGACATAAAGCAACAACGGCCTACCAACTGTATGTTGGTTGAACTACCACTAGTACATTGGTGGGACCGGTACATTGGTACTTAGTATACCAGTGGATGTTGTTGTTCTTAAATTTGAGTTATTTTTCTTCATTTCTTCACTGTAAAAAATCCTGAAAATTCTGGGAAATCAAGAGCAAGTATCAAGAGTATGTGGCGAAGTTAGGAAGAAATAGGAGATCATATGAGTGGTTTTTATTCCAAGACTCGGCTTATTGATCGAAATAAAAAATATGTCCCTTTTTGTACATTTTTGAATGTCGATTCCAACTCCACTCCGATTTAGTAACTTTAGTATATTTTCTTCAATGCTCTACTAACCCATTTTCTCATTGTCTATAAGTTGTTTTCTTTAATAATAATCTGCAAATGTTGTGTTAAATACATTTTGTTAAATCATCAAAATAGAAGGTATTAATAAAAGCTTATTAAACAAGGGTGAACATGAATTTAAGATTGACTTACCATATTCGATATCACTTATGATGTTCGAGTCCAAACATTTCTTAATAAGGGGTTCATTTCTTAAACAATTCTCTAGTATTCTGTAAATACTCAAGTATACTCTTAACCACCATTCAATGCCTTGTCCTCCAATTTTATATTCTCTAGATACACCAAGTGTACAATAGATATCTAGGATTCCACATAACATATATGATGATCCCTATTACTGATGCATAAGTAATCTATACCACATGTTCCATATTAAACATTTGTCTGTATATATGTCTCTGTGTGTGTATATACTCAACAACCTTACATCCTCTTAGTCCAAGTTTAAAAGATGTCTCTTTGAAATCCTTCATCGATATCAAGTAACTAAACTTTAATTGATTTTAACATGGTATATCGTTAACAATCAGTAGTAGAATCAATTGTTTTCTTTCATTTAGACATATGCTTTCTCTACATTTTGATTGAATTCAAACTTCTTGATTTTCTTGTCAAAATACTTGCTCAACCTCTAGATGCTTTTGGACTCCATTGTTGTATCAGCTGTTAGATTATATCAGAAACTCACAAAGTTTGTTATCGCTCCTACTAACTTCGAGACATTTTGGCCATTCTATATCAGTATCTACTAAATCATTATTTAGAATTTCTTTTTCAACATTAAGGTACTAGAATTCAAAGTCAAATTTTGTGATGATTACAAATAGAATCTAAAGAACTTAATCATGTTGACAGCGATTGATTTTCAATATTTGAAAACAATGAAGTCATTTACTATTAACGTTGCTTTTACCAACTACATTGATCTTCTTTTCGAAGACTCACTTGCGGTTGATGGATCTAATCTTTTCGAGTACGATTACCAAAATCAAAGTTTGTTAATGTACACGGATCCATTTTGGATTTAAAGCACCATGCGATGTAGTAGAGTCTATATTCTTCATTGCTTGTTGACAACTAAGGAGATTGTTAATACTAACAATTAATTTTCTTCACATTGATAAGAAAAACATAGTTTCTCTTCAGTGTTCGAGAATTATTATTAGGCAATCTAACAAGATATGTTCATTTTGGGCTTACGTTAGGTTTACTTCATCTACGCAATCAATTTCAATGTTAGAGTCTTGGATCATCACCAAGTCCATCACAACACTAGGAATTTCTCTAGATAGAAATTCTTTCAACATGAAGGTGATGTTTCTTGAAATAGATATTTGTTTCACTCTTTTTTAGCATATTTCATATAAGTTCATTTATGAATCATTTATAAAACTATTCCACTTAATCATGCTTAAGTTAAATTCATTTTATTTCCACTTAGATATCCTCCTTTTTTATACTAACATCATTTATAAACCATCTAAATTCATTATAAATAATTTATACAACACAATCACGTATATTATTGTTACTTCATATCTTAAGTTATTATTAACTCATCGATTCACTTCATTTATTCAAATTCATATTATTAATTACTAAAATAAATTTTATTTTATAACTCAATTCATATTAATAAATAAATATTTTTCTTCCACGCTCAATTTATTTATCCTCCCTTAAGTTAACTTCAATTTATAATTTATTCCAATAACTTATTCCATGTTATATTAGTTAACATTCAATTTTTATTTAAACTACTCCACTTGTAATTTATTTATTTATATCCAATTTAAGTTAAACTCAATTAACCATATTAATTTTACTTACACTCATTTCTATTTTATTCAATTTCTTACACACTTAAATCACATTTCATTTTTAAAAATTCAAATTCGTATTCATTTTATTAATTCATTCTATAGTTTAAGTGGAATTAATTCACTTTACTAATTTATCTAGTTTCACTTAATATCCAATTCAATTTATTTAACATTAAGTTAAACTACATTTCATTTGTAATCTATTACTCATCTTATTTAGTCATATTCAAGTTAAATTTTCTCATCACTCACATTCAAAAAAATTAAATTTGTTTTTGGCTTGCTAATTCTCAAATCTATAAGTTATATAATTTATTCATTCAATATTTCATTTTATTATTTTATCTACTTCATTTCAAATGCAATTCATTTTATTTAAGGTTTCATGAGTTAAACTATATTTTATTTACTTTATTACACTAACTCAATTTATACACATTTCTTAGGTTAATTCTTTTGTTACATATTTCAAATTTTAATTTTCTTTTATTTTCTTAATCAAAATGTCCAACAGTTTCAAATTTTAATTTTATTTTCCTATTCAAATCTATAAGTTATAAACTTATTTTTATCTATACTATTTTAAATTTATAAGTAATAAACTCGTTCCTTATATAAGTTCAAAAACATTTTCATATATTTATTAAATCATACATAGAATATTTTTCACAATCAAAACTTATTTTGATCGAAAATAAATTTCTTTTGGTAGGAATTCTCACTCAGAAACTCGAAAATGAATACTAGCGATACTGCAGCCATCTCCAAAATTATTTCTCAGCGACCAAGCGAGTTTAGTGCTTTTATTTCCTAACAAAAATCTTTCCAAACTATTTTTCTCGTCAAAACTCTTTCAAATAATATTAATATTAATTTTTAAGGTTTTAAAAATAATTCTTGAAAAATAAAAGGTTTCAAATTCTAAAATTCTTAATTTTTAAAATCACTTCTATTTATATGCTATATTATAAATATACTCGTACAATTTCACTACTTTATTATGAAAATATTTCATTAATTTACAAATTTGTTATTCCAAATAATTTTTATTTTAGTTAGATTTCAATTTAATTTAATTATCAAAGCTTCATAAAACAAATTCATTAAGTATTTGTTTTGTTTTTAAATCAACCAATAATTGATTATAATTAAATATTATCATCTTCTAACAACAATTTTGTTAAAAATTTATCATTTTAGGTAAAATTATTTCATTTATCCCATTTTTAAACAATATTATGTCGACTTGCCTCGTTTAAATGTTTAGAAACCTCTATCGATAACACAACATCCCGTGTATCGACCAGAATTCATAAACAACTCAACGGATAACTAAACACAATATAAAAAATATAGAACACTAAAAAGTATGCTCTTTCATATATATACACTCAAACAGACTCATTCTAGGGTATTTCTACCCTATTTCTAATGAGTCAAGCTCCACAAAGCCAAGGTTATCGCTAAAGCTCACTTTGATGCCAACTGTGATGATCCACATTTCGAAACGTTTAAATCGACAATAATCCATACATGTCCGACTTAAACAATCCGGAACGTAGATAATCAATGGGGTTAAATAAGAAAAATAAGAAGAGAAGAAGAAAACAAAACACAGGATCTCACAGCGGAAATGATAAAATATAATAATCAAATAAACAATTCATGAAGCTGTTTACTATACATATGATTATAATATATACTCATTTACAGAGTTATATATATACATCAGGGATAAATAATCAATACAGCAGAATAACATAATGCAGGGGATAATAATAATAGTAATATACCAAAACTTTACCTTCATCCTCCAAAGAATAGTCTCCAATACGTTGAAAACTTAGGACTGACCCGAGCGTAGTATAAAGACAAAACACTCGAGTCATGACTAAAATACTCCTATGTAAGTCAAATAAATATCACAAATATGAGTGCAATAACTTAATAGATGTTATGGGATTTTCCTTCTCCTAAGGATCCGTTAAACTATATATATATATATACATATATATATATATATATATATATATATATATATATATATATATAATTGTATACGCTATAGTAGATAATGTCTATCAGTAAAATAAATACCAAAATAGCATCAAGGCTTTACATTATTCCCCTTAACACATTTTTATAGGTTCAAAATCAAAGTCGTAATGGGCTTGTATAGGGATAAATATGATAAGGCACGTGAGGCAACGCCCAAGGTAGGATTCTACCAGTTTACCCTTTCTAATTGGTCGTAACACATCCATGGTTGACCACGATAATAATCCAACCGATAAAAGGTGCACCCATCGAATACGAAATCACAATAGTAATACGAGGGATCAACGTCGTTAGAGGTAGCAAACCTCAATGGCCAGACATAGGCTCCTGTTTTAGTCATTTTAATTATGACACGAGAGTCAAGGCTATCCATCATCGGTCTCTTACTTCATTCCAGTAAACATCGCTAATTCAATCACTACATTCTAGATATCATCCTCCGCGTATACAATTGTCAAAGTGGTTCCAATATTGATAGAGAGTATGCCAATAAGAGGCCTCAATCTCTTTAACAACCAAATGTCATTTTACACACCTGTTGGTTCTTTTACATTTCGAAAACAATTCGTACTTGATATCAAAATATCATATATGCTATAAAATCAAATTCATTTCGAAATTACCATATTCGCTTCAAAAATCATATTTCACTTCAAAATGTTAATTCAATTTAATATATCAATTTTACTTCAAAACTTG
Source organism: Allium cepa (assembly GCA_030765085.1). Lineage (NCBI taxonomy): Eukaryota > Viridiplantae > Streptophyta > Magnoliopsida > Asparagales > Amaryllidaceae > Allium > Allium cepa. The sequence continues at coordinate 110,960,496 of CM060945.1, read as the reverse complement.
ATTCGAATGGCAATTTTCGTTATAATTCACTTTAACCCAATTCGCATTTAAATCCAAGATTTAAATATAAACATTCCACCCTTTAACCAGTTTGAATTTTTTAGAAAATAGTTTAAATAGTTCTAAAATAGTTAAAATAGTTTGAGTATTAAAAATGGTTTATATAGTAAAATAGTTTGAGAAATCTAAACAATTTAAATATTTAAAGAATATAGATTTTAAACCGTTTATACTAAAATAATTCATTTGAAAATAGTTTTAAAGTCAAACTGGTTCACTTTTCAAATTTTCGAATTCAAATCAGTATCAAATTTCCATTTTGATTTAATCGATCCAAATCCGATTTCAACTTGAACTAAATTTCAATCCCAAATCCAAATTTCCAATACCAAAGTTATTTCAATTCCAGGTTCGATTTTCAAAATATCGATTCAAAATACTTAAATCAAATTTTCCTTTAATATCCAATTTAAAAAAATTCAAACCTTCAAATATTAATTCAATTCCAAGCTATATTTGAAATATCGTTTATATTACTTTACTTAACAACATTCAAAGTTCAAATAAAACTCCAACTTTTAAAACAAATTAATTTCTGAAATTCAAATCATCTTCCGATTATAACTTCAACATCTCACCTTCGATCATTTACACAATTTTCGTTATCAAACTTTAAATTTCAACATTTCGAGCTCCATTTCGAAAATAATTCAATTTCTATAAATTCGATTTTTTATTTTTTTTAATCAAACCATTTAAATAATTTCAAAACAAAAATTTTAAAATCATTTAATTTAATCAATTTGGTATCCGTATATAATTTTATATCCTATAGCCAAGTGAATCGATTGTTTCAATTTAATCAGGGATGGATTTATATCATTTCAATCCAAAATAAATGTCATAGGCATATATCATTTCAACCTATTTCTTAATTAATTCCAAATAATTCAACTTACAGTTTTATACACTGTAAACAACGTACATAATGATAACAGGATATATTAAACATAAATAAACATCCAAACTTCCAGAATATCAATCAAATTTCACTCATCACAATCCATCATCCAAACAGACAATAATCACAACAATCAACCAATTATCGATAAACTGAGGATTTTACTAGCAGTTAAATTATAATTCAATTTTACTATCAATTAAATTCTATCAATAAATTCATATGTCAATTAAATGTCAATTAAATTCATCCAAGAACCATCAATAAATTTAAATTACTTCACGATATAAATTTTACTAACACAAAATATATTAGTCAAACGTGATACGCTCACCTTTCTATGTGAAACATAAAATAAATTTCAACTTCAAATAAATTCCACTACCACTTCAAGCTGTAATCTCCGTCGATACAAATCCAATGCAATTTGTTTCATCCAAACGAGCTTCGTATGAACATAATACGATTATTAGAACACTCAAAATTTTTATTTAAATATAATTAAACAAAATTTAAATGTTAATTACTTACCCCTTAATCACGCTTACACGAAACCCTCCTCTCCAGATCAATGCTAATACCAGAACGATGAAACCGATCGTCGAACTCAACTTCCATCTTCTTCCTTTCTCGATCAACATCGCGCTGCCATTTCTCTCGCTATCTTCTTCTTTTCCTTTTTTCTGAATCGTGACCACTCAACCAAGCCACCCTAGATGTCACGAGCCTCCGCCGCCTTCACCAGATACGCACGCGTGCGTGTGGACCAAACTCGAAAACCCTAGCCCTAACTACCAGACACCATCGAGCTTGCCTCCAGGCCACGCCCAATTCTCCAGTCACACGCCGATGATCGATCGTGCTCCTCTTTTCTTCGAGCGATTTAGTTTTTTTTCCTTTCGATCGGCAGTCTCTCATTTTTTTTAGTTTGTTCGGTTTGTACTAATGTGATTCGAAAGAAAAGGGAAATGGAACGAGACATAGGGGTGCAGCTGATAGGGCACATGCGTTGATTTGAATAAATAGATATTATTATCAAAATTAGAAAATATCTCGCTTATAAACGTCCGAAATTCCAAACTCCAAATGAAGCATGCCGCCAGTCGTTTATAATATTTTATCCTCATTCTGAACACAATGGAACTAGTTTTGAAAGTCAATTCGATTTTATATAGAAGATAGCTTTTAAAATCGAATTATTTTAATTTAATTCTGAAATAAATTTCTACACGTTTCAAGCTCGCACGGCCAAACGACAAGTCCGATCACTACAAAACTTGAAATTCTATAATAATTTACCATAACGGATTCGATGAAACTAGTTTCGTCAAAATCCAAGACATTTGCCAAAATGACTATTTTTACACTTCAATTAAAACTAGTAATTTCCAGAAATTTATTTAATCACTTAAGTTTGATTTTTAAGTATTAACAATCTTCACTGTTGTTTAAATAAAATTTAAATCTACTTCCGATACCATTTTCATCCAATAATCACATTAAATTTATAAATTTAAAATAGCTAAAAATACAAGTCGTTACTATAGGCACGTTCGTGGTTATCATTAACGTCTTGGTAATCTTATGCAACAATTAGGTAATTATCAATTATTATTATTTATGAAATTTGTTTTTATGTTACGTTACTTTTAATTGTTTGAAGTTTTAAATTTTTTATGGATATGCATAACTATAAATTACAGTACTATTATTCATAATGGTTCCAATAAACTATTTTAAGTAGAATGGTCATATCATACATGATTACCCAGTTTTGAACTAAATTAATTGCTTTTAAATTCGATCAATTTGAATTCAAACTATAAACATTATTTCAAACTAATGTGAGAATTGATTACATATTCATTCTCTTTAATGCTAATCAATAATGGAATTAATATAATGCATTACTCTGCTATATTAGGGAACATGTAACATGAAGTGTTGTGTAGATTTAATGAATGGTTCGTCGATGTAATAAATATGTGTATCTAGCAAAAATATTAACTTTGGAACTCATTATTTATTCATAACAAATAGTTTCCTTTTTCTTAAGTTGGTAAAAAAAATAAAAGGATTGCGAATAAATATATTTATTAATAATTTACTTAACAAACTTACCCAGGTAATACTTATGCTTCTATAGGAACATGATATTTTTGATATATTTTTTATGCATGAAACAAAGCATTATATAGTAGTATATTTCAAAACACAATTTAATCTTAGACTTTACATGCATAACAATGGTATTAGGTTATAAATGATATATGATAGTGGTGTGAGATGTAAATTTTTTTTATAAGCATTCATAATGGCATATAATTGCGTGATATTCTAATAGATCGCTACATTGAGTGCATTTTCTTAAACCATTGATCTTATAGTCATCTTCAAGATTGTGTCAACTATATATTTTACGTGCACCTACATGTAATTTTCCTTATGATGATATATTATTCTTATTTGAATTGCTAAATTTTGTATTAGTCAATAGTGTACTCGCTTAAGGCTGAATGAAATTGTTCGATTTAACTATGTATTCAATAAAACAGCCTACTAGATGTTTATGGTTTACATATATTTATCATGTTATATGTAATAAAAATATAATTTTTATAGATACTTAAATAAATTGGTTAGTATTGGATAGTGTAAAATAGCGTACTGTTGCAAATTTTAGTTGTTTATACAAATTGACTTTGAAACATCATTTTTCTTTTAATATGATTTCTTTATATCATATATGGAGCACTATTATCTGTGCGCATATTTAGATTTAGACTTTATATATGATGAATCCATGTTGTGCAGATGCATCATTTAAAATAATAGGCATGCTCAATAATGCAATTTTCAACAGGTAAGAAATAATTAGTAGTCGATGTTAGTGTTTTTTTTAGTTCATAAACATGCGTTTTCATTTTCACATTACTACAAAAATAAAAAAGATTATGCTAAATAAATAATATTGTGAACACCGTGCACGTACGTAGCACGAGTTCAGACTAGTTGGTGGTTAATATTTCTTGGGAAATTGATAACCAATATTCAAAATAGGGATGGCCTTAGAAACTACATACCGTGCTCAAATTTTGAATTGAATTATTTTTTAGTTTTTGAAAAGTTAAAATGAATAGGTTTCACTTTGAAAAAGATGATATGGGGACTCTGCGTTCTTCCTTAACACCTCCGCACACACCCTACCAATTGCAACTAAATACGATCAATTTCGATAATTCCAACCAGTTCTGTATTTATATTAAGTCTGTTGCGGTTGAATCGCTTATCTGCTCAACCGTACCAACCATTCATGCGATACCGTCTATAATGGTTACAGTAACGGTTGAAGAATTTGAAATCCGCGGTTAACCATGTTATACGTCTAGTATATCAAAATAGAGACTAATCAATAATAGACTCGTCTCACAAGTTTACGAATCAGATTTCCACTACTTTGGAATTCTGTATTAGCTATTTTTAACAATAAGTATGTTGTAATTAATTACAACAACAAATTAAAAACTATAGTAATAATAATTATAGCGATAAATCAAACGTTATACTATTTAAAGAAATAGTACAATGTAGAAACGAAAACGATATATATATATATATATATATATATATATAAACATATAAATCAACTATAAATCTAACCGGTTGAAGAACGAAATTTCGTCTGAGGCTTCTCGTAACATTTCCTTAAGACTTTATTCAAAGTCTCCTAAGATACAACAGACGTAAGCTTCTCGAGATCGTGATGTGTATGACCTTCTGTGTGATAGGACTGATTATGATTTTAAGAAATGAAGATAAAAAAGAGATAACTCGGTTTTTAAAATTAAGTGTATAAAGTGATCAGGTTTCCTCCTTATTTATAGTTGAATTCCCAATGACTACACCTGTTGAGAAGAGTAGCATCCCTTCATTTGCAACGTCAAAAAGTGTTACTGTTCGCAACAGCCGCGTCCATTCGTTTGCAACGGTTCAGAACCGTTGTTTTTCGTTGTAACGGTTATCTGAAAAAATCCCCTTTCTTCATTAGTTTGCAACGGTCACAACCGTTGGAAAATCCGTATCTTTTTAAACACACTTCTATTTTAAAATCAGTCCATTTTTTATGTAGCAAAAATATATGACACAGCCCAATCTCATTGGACCCGCACATGGCCCGACCAGGCTCGGTTCGGTCGGACGGGCGGGCGGGCGGCGCGCGTATGTATTAGTCCATGACCATATAGATCCTCCCCCTCGCACAAAATTACCTGACCCTAAGGGCCAATATTGGGATTGAGAGTACACTATATAAACAAGAAAATGGACTTATTTTTGGCGATGTGGGATATATCTCATTCACTATTTTTGAGAATTCTAACAACCCCCCATATGAATGACGATATATGTCTCCCCCGTAAAAAGTGTAATATCACACAGTTCAAATGAAAATAATGCTATATCGATGATAAGTAGATATTTCACTTTGAACTTTCCCTAGTTAAAACTTATCGGATATACTTGGCTAATCGGTGAATTATTTCATCTTGAACTGTCTACCGTTATCGTATATCCAAACAGCAAGCTTTACAAAGTATTATTTTCCTTCACATCCAATCTCTTGGTTGTGTTCATTTTGGTCCTGAAATTTTTTCGGTTATGCGAGTGTTTTTAGAGAATAAAAGCCTTTAATATTCTCATAGAGCCGATCCAGCTCACACTAACATAGGTGATCACAACCATTAAGAGTATCATACATATACCCCACTTGTTATTTTCAACATATGGTCATCATTAAAAAACATAGTTTTATCATTTTAATACTTCTGTAGGCATGCATTTATATCTTGCACCATACGAATGGAGTAGGACTAAGTTTAAACAAATGCATTACGTCTTGAGTTATTCAGAACTGGTTTGCCTATTGATCCTAGTCCGTGGGTTCTCCAGTCGCTAGGATAGGTTTTCGTATAAGATAACTCTTGTTGATTTAAGCTTTTAAACCCATTTCTCTCGATGTGTAGTTAATTTTCTCTCTTGATAAACCTTTAGTAAATGGATCCACTAGGTTACCATTTGTTCGTACATAATCTATGGAAATAGTTCCATTTGAGAGTACCTGCCTAACTGTCTTATGGCGTCGACGAATGTGTCGTGACTTTCGATTATAAACAAAGTTTTGCGCTCTGCTTAATGCTGCTTGGTTATCACAGTGTATGTGTATGGCCGGTACAGGTTTAAGCCAAAACGGAATATCTTCTAAAAAGTGACGAAGCCATTCTGCTTCTTCGCATGCTTTATCTAAAGAGATGAACTCCGATTCCATAGTGGATTGAGCTATGTATGTTTGTTTAGTAGATTTCCATGACACTGCTGCCCCTGCTAAGGTAAATACATAACCACTCATTGATTTTGATTCCTCTGAATCAGCAATCCCGTTTGCATCACTATATCCTTCTAAGACGGCGGGATATTTTCCATAATGTAAGGAATAGTTTGTGTTATTTTTTAAATATCCAAGAACTCTCATTAGTGCTTTCCAGTGTTCCTTCCTTGAGTTGCTTGTATACCTGCTTAATCGACTTGCTGCATAAGCTATATCTGGTCTTGTGCAATTCATGAGATACATGAGACATCCTATTACACGAGAGTATTCTGGTTGCATTACACTCTCATTAGTGTTTTTATGCAGTACTTCCGACGGATTATACGGCGTTCGTACTCCTTTAATTCCAAAATTTTGAAATTTTTCAATAACTTTTTCTACATAATGTAACTGGGATAATTCAATTCCATTAGATGTTCTTATTATTTTGATTCCCAAAATAACATCTGCAACTCCTAAGTCTTTCATATCAAAATTGTTGATTAACATCTGCTTAGTGGTCTCTATTACCTTAGTATTTGGACCTAAGATTAGCATATCATCTACGCATAGACAAATCATCACATATGATTGTCCAATTTGTTTGTAATAAACATATTTATCACATTCATTTATTCGAGAACCATTTTCATCATGACACTATCAAATTTTACATGCCATTGTTTTGGAGCATGTTTTAGTCTGTATAATGATTTGACTAATCTACATACTTTGTTTTCATTCCCTTTGGATATAAAACCCTCAGGTTGCTCTATGTAAATCTCCTCATCGAGATTTCCATTTAAGAATGCCATCTTTACATCCATTTGATAAATTTGTAGATTATAGATGGATGCAATTGCTATTAACATTCTTATAGAGGTTATTCGTGTTACTGGTGAATAGGTATCGAAGAAGTCTACACCTTCTTTTTGACGATATCCTTTGGCTACCAATCTTGCTTTGTATTTGTCGATGGAGCCATCTGGTTTCATCTTTTTTTTGAAGATCCATTTACAAACAATTGGTTTTATTCCAGGCAGAAGACCAACTATTTTCCAAGTTTTATTACTCAGAACTGAATCAATTTCACTTTGGATTGCTTGTTTCCAACACGAGGATTCAAAAGATGATATTGCTTTTTTGTACATTTGACGTTCGTGTTTCAATATATATGTTAAAAATTCTGAACCAAATGTCTTGGAAGTTCTTGCCCTTACGCTTCTTCTTGGTTCAACTTTCTCAGTTTCACGATGAGTTTCATCTTCATGTGATTTACTCAATTCTTCTCTTGTCCTTTTGGGGACATTATTTCCTTCATTTCTTTTGTGCGGAAACACATCTTCAAATAATAAGGCATCTCTTGATTTCATGATTGTATTTACATGAATATCAGCTATATCAGACTTGAACACCAAAAATCTACAGGCACTACTATTTTGGGCTGGCCCTAAATAACAACAATCTACCGTTTTTGGTCCAAGTTTGACTTTCTTGGGAGGCGGAACCAGAACTTTTGCCAAGCACCCCGCACTTTAAGGTACTTAAAACTTGGTATGTGTCCTTTCCATAACTCATATGGAATTGTTCCTGTTTTATTGTGAGGAACCTTGTTTAATATGTGATTAGACATATTTAAGGCTTCCCTCCACAAGTTCGTTGGTAGGCTAGAATTTAAGAGCATCGCATTAATTATATCTTTTAATGTTTCATTCTTTCTTTCGGTTATACCATTTTGTTGTGGTGAATATGGTGTTGTTGTTTGATGAATTATACCATTGTCGGCATATTGTTCAAATAATGATTCATATTCTCCACCTCGATCAGATCTCAATATCTTGATCTTTTTATTTAATTAATTTTCTACCTCAGCTTTGTACTTCATAAACGATATAATTGCTTCATCCTTGCTATTTAAAAGATATACATAGCAATATCGTGTATAATCGTCGATGAAGGTAATAAAGTACCTTTTCCCACCTCCTATAGGTAATGATTTATTCCTTATAAACAATTATTATAACCACTCTCATTACACTAAATTTATTTCATTCCTTATAATCCAACAAATTGTCCAATATGAATAACCTTAACATCATTTCCTTAAATTAAATCATCAATTGATTCATACTCCATTAGAAATACATTATTACCCATTACTACCCTAATTATACTAATATAACCTTTAATTAGATAAATTTCTATTGATTTGCATTAACTCCATTCCATAAATCTACATCCAATTACCACCTTAAAATAAGTTTACGTTTCTATTAATTTCCATTCACACTTCCGTTATTTTATATTATAATCATTAAAGTAACGTTTATCAACAACACAAACATTATGAATACTTGTCACATAATTTTATTGCTGACAACGGCTACATTTGCCTTAAATAGGCCATCACATAAATATCTCATTCCTACATACATTCCAACTTTGGACAGAATCATCTTGTTTGACTCGAAGACCATATTGAATTCTTTCTTTGATAGCACTGGACCAGAGATGAGATTCTTGCGTATGTTTGGAACATGGAGCACGTCATTCAACTTGACAGTTTTTTCAGAGGTAAACTTGAGGTTACTGTGCCACTGTCTTCGATCATGGAAATTGCAGAATTACCCATATAGAGTTTTTCTTCCTGATCGAATTTCTGATATGTAGAAAACATGGAATTGTCAAAGCAAACATGACATTCTGCGTTTTGTATTTATGTGCAAGTGCAGTCCATAAGGATTTTTCTATCTAGTGTGGCTGATATACTTTATATAGTACTTTATCCAGACAATTCAGAATATAGTTTTGGCACAGAAAGTCTGAATGCTTCCATGAGTCAATTTTGAGAAAAACAGCTGCATCTTTTTATCTAGTTTGTCCGTCTTTATGCTTTGGTTCATCCTACTCGATGCACTTTTGCAGCCCTAGCGTGGTGAGATAAAACAACATTTGATTTTGCCATGTTATGAAGTCATCACCATCTCCTTTGAACGGATCAGGCCTGTTTTGAGTAGTAGCCTTTGTTGATAGTTCAACAGTTGCCATCTCTTTTTTAGTGAAAACAGGAAAGTCTTAAGATGTTATACGTCTAGTATACCAAAACAGAGACTAATTAATAATAAACTCGTCTCACAAGTTTACAAATCAGATTTCCACTGCTTTGAAATCCTGTATTAGCTATTTTTAACAATAAGTATGTTGTAATTAATTACAATAAATTAACAACTATAGTAATAATAACTATAGCGATAAATCAAACGTTATACTATTTAAAGAAATAGTACAACGTAGAAACGAAAACGATATATATATAAAAATATATAAATCAACGAAAAATCTAAACGGTTGAAGAAGAAAATTTCGTCCAAGGCTTGTCGTAACAATTTGCTTAAGATTTTATTCAAAGTCTCCCAAGATACAACAAGCGTAAGTTCTCGAGATCGTGATGTGTACGATCTTCTGTGTGATATGACTGATTATGATTTTAAGAAATGAAGATAAAGAAGAGATAACTCAGTTTTTAAAATTAATTGTATAAAGTGATCAGGTTTTCTCCTTATTTATAGCCGAATTCCTAATGGCTACACCCGTTGAGAAGAGTAGCATCCATTTATTTGCAACGCCAAAAAGTGTTATTGTTCGCAACAGCCGCGTCCGTTCGTTTGCAACGGCTCAGAACCGTTTTAAGGTCATTTGAAAAAATCACGTCTCTTCATCAGTTTGCAACGGTCACAACCCTTGAAAAATCCATATCTTTTTAAACTCACTCCTGTTTTAAAATCAGTTCATTTTTTAGGTAGCAAAAATATACGACACAACCCAATCTCATTGGACCCGACCCGGTTCGGTCGTTCGGGCGGTGACGCACGCGTGTTAGTCCATGGCCACATAGATCCTCCCCCTCGCACAAAATTATCTGACCCTAAGTGTCAATATAGAGATTGAGAGTACACTATATAAACAAGAAAATGGACTTATTTTTGGCGATGTGTGATATATCTCATTCACTATTTTTGAGAATTCTAACAAACCATACCAACCATACATAATTGCATTATTTAATATTTAATATTAAAGTATAAAAATTAGTAATTTAAGTTAAAGAAATAGCTTGTACATCAATAATATGTGGCTTAATGAACTAATAACACGTGCATGTATACTGGTCGGTTTATAAACAAATAAATAAATTTGCAAAAATCAGTTAGAGTTATATCAATTTATAATCAATAATGCATATAATTAATATGTGTACGACATGCTTCAAAATTGAAAATACAACGGTTAACCATCATAGACGGTTACGGTAATAGTTATAAAAATTTATAATGTCAACAACAGTTACGGTTACGGTTGGTGGTAATGATAATGGTTACCGCAACCGTAATACAAATAATTTATATTCCAGAAAACGGATGCTGTATTAAAATTCCAGAAAACTTAATATTGCCACGAAGCTATAACGGCTATGTGCTGGAGGGTGAAAGGAATTAGAGCCCAAAAGAGATTTTGAATTTTTATGCAGAATAGTTGAGGAGTCAAAGGCATTAAATTGGACTACGACAACACAATAGCAATTCGCCTTCGAACAAACGACGACTAACATGTTGGAATTCGTGAATTTTTTTCTTCCAAATCTTATGTGCTGCGAGGTAAAATCTTTGAGACGCTACCGGTTGACATTGCTAACTTCTGAACTAAGATGCTACATTTGCATATTTAATTACTATTTATTTTGTTTATATTCGTCATTATAGTTCGTCTTGGTTATCCTATTACTTTCAAGTTGACTTTATTCTAGGACACAGATGATCACTTTTTTCATAATGCACTGATGTATAACACCTAATTTTTATTAACAGTCACAAACCTGTTTGTGTATGTGCGTGTGAGAGAGATAATTTTAGGAATGAACTCAAATGAAACAAAAATGTTAGGTTAGTTGCATAAAATGTTCGTATTTCTTGACTGTGGAGCAAACTTTTACTTTGACAGACTTGTGCAAAATTTTAGTTTGGCTTTTTTGTCCTAAGTTTCTCTGATGCTAGAACTTGTAGGGAACGCATGCTTTGCAAATTGGTTGAAAAATTCATGGAGTTGTATTGAAAGTAACACTTGTGACTACACATGTATACATCGTGCCCATCCTTCTGCATATTTAAAGATCAGGAGCCAATGGTTCAAATTTATTGTTAGGGCATCTTCAGTGGTGCAATTCAACGCTGAGCGAAAATAAAATCTTCAGTTGTTCGATTAAGACAAATTATTAAGTTGAATGTTCAGTATTCAATTCAGAATCTTGAACTGGGTTAATGGGCGCCCAAGCCCTGGCGTCCGTTAAATAGACGTCCGTGCCCTCCTAATTTTGGAGGTCATCAGGCTCCCATTTTATGGAAGTCTGGCATCAGGCGTCCATTAAATGGACGTCTGACCACTGAGTGCTCAACCCCGGTTAAGGGTTCTGAATATTCAGCCCCTTAACCCACTGGAGATGCCATTGCAATGAATAAGTTGAATTATAAGCGATCCTTTCAGATATGATCATTTGACATGAAACTATCATGTGCTCCTCCTAGTCATGCTTTTTGGACTTGCTTTGCTTTATTTATCTTAAAAAGACCAGAAATATACACGTAAGCGCAGTTTTTAAGGATCCACATAGCGTATAATTGCAAATGTATATACAAAAATTCATTAAAGTGCAAATATATAAATTAGCAGAACAAAGTGTATTATGTTCTGATGTGCAATATAATTTGTTGTTCCAAAGTAATATTTTTGATCAAAGTTGCCTTTGTTTTTTTAGTGTCAGTTAACTTTTGTTAACTACATGTTTTGATCTGCAATATAATTGTCGTTATAAAGTACTATTTTTGATCAAAGTTACCTTTGTTTTAGTGTTGGTTAACTTTATTAACTACATGTTTTGAACTACAGTATAATTGTTCGTTCCAAAATAGTATTTTCAATCAAAGTTACTTTTGTTTTGTTATAGTTCACTTTATCCTGCTTCCGTTTTTCCACATTAAACCTTTGTATGATGTAGCTTGTTAGTTCAATTCCTCTCTGTCTCTTTCTTTCTTGTCTGTCCCAAACACATACATTTCAATCATTCATTTTATATCATCAATTCCTGTATCATCTATTTACGAACGACTCTCATCATTTTGCAAATTTAATGTGACGAGCACAAGCTTTTTTGATTTGAATTTTCTAAGTTCTGATTTTGTTTTTAATTTAGAACAAGGTTTCAGATTCCGTCCGGCACACCGAAACTCCGGTCATCTCGGCCCGGTTCCGGTGGTGACCGAAATGGAATCCGCCTAATAATCCGTTCCGTTGCTAGGTTAAAAAACAATAAACGGATATAAAAAAAACTTGAAACGAAAATAAATAACTTCAATTCAGAAGGATAGAATCTCAGAGCACCTACTCTAAATACAAATTAGCATTTTGCAAAGAAAACCAAACAAGAAAATCATGCTTTGAACTTTCTGTCATTTTAATTATATGCAAAAGAATCAATTTTCGACTATAAAAACCACAACAATCTTGTAACAATACATAATACAAAACTCACAAATTCAAAGCTTTTAAGGAATTTTGAATCTAAACCGCGGCTTAATCCAGCAATCGTCGCTTATTCCGTGCGATCAAATAAACGCGTGCAAGCTATCTTCAAGCAAGTATTTGGTTTTTTTCTTTCTTTTTTCCCCCCTCTTTTAATCTACGAATTTGAAACAAAAGTGAATTTCTTGAGATGTAATGAAATTGATGAGCGGTAATAATCTAGGGCACGGTTGGCAGAGACAGTGAATAAAACGTAATTGGATTAGGGTACCAAACTGGGCTGGACGTCTTAGTAATATGTCCGCTGGTTTAATATGTGATTTGGTTTGTAACTTTTATCAGTAATTGGATTAGGCCAAATTTGAAGTGAATTGTTTAGTATGTCAGTTGGTTTATAACTTTTATTAGTAATTGTTTGCAGTAATTGGATTATGCATAATTGTTTATTAGTAATTGGATTAGTAGCTGTTTAATTATTTAGTTAATGGTTAACAGTTATCGGTTACAAGTTAACTATTAAATGTTTTATTTAGTTAAACTGAAGTTGATATTAATAAATTTTTGTTATATAATTTGTATACTTTTTTATTATTTATTTATAATTTTAAGTGCTTGGATATGTAAAATCGTAATAGCGTTTGGAATTATTGCACGACAGTCGGTTTCAACAAAAAAAGAAGAAGCAATTATTGCAATAATGAAATTTCTGGTGGAGATGTAACATGTATAAAAAAACATTTGACAGCAATGGCAGACGACGTTGCACCATGTCCAAGCATTTTTAAAGAAGTCAAAAAACTTATATGAAAACATCTAATCAAAAGAAGAAACGAACACAGTCAAAGGAAGTTTGAAAAATAATGCGTGCGTGGTTCGTATGATGTTCAAAGAAACGGTTTTTTTAATTAAATTTTTGTTGTATGTGTTATATTTTCTTCATAATTTGAATGAATTACTATAATTTAGTACTGGCATCATATTTTTATTGGCATATTTACAAAAAGTACCGGAATTAAAGCAGAATTTTTAGAACTTTCAAAACAGAACCGTATGACCGAAACAAAAACGAAAAATGAAATCTTGAACCTTGATTTAGAATCGAGAAGATTTTTTTCCACAAGTCAAGATCCCCAGTCTGTAATTGACGACTGATCAAGTCAAACAGCCATTGTGTTCAATGATGAAGATTTGAACTTTGAATGAATTCCATTTACAAAATGCCTATGCATTCTCTCCTATTTCTCATCCTATATTTCCATCTAGTCCCTTCTAACTCAGCCTTCAATGAAGACTACTTCAGCTTCTTCGGATTCAACAATTCAAACTTAATCCTTGATGGGGTTGCAACCGTGACATCTAACGGCCTTCTGGATCTAACAAACAACTCAACGCATGCTAAAGGCCACACTTTCTATCCTTGCAATTCTGTCTAGATATCAAGAGATAAGTGTACATGGCCTTGCTTTAGTACTAACTCCAACCACCGACTTCTCTTCCTCTTTAGCAGCCCAATACTTACACTACTAGAAAAGTGTCTAAAAGCGACAGGATGGGGCAACGGCTTCAGACGGCCAATTTCCGATGGCTTTCGAGGGGCCGTCGGCGGCCGTCGGAAGCCGTCAGAAAATTGCGATTTACATGGCTCAGCTGAGCCACATTCTTCCTCATTTTCATACGAAATTTTTTAACCCAAAATCCCCAAATCTCTTCCCCAAGCTTCCAATCATCAATTTCGAGTTTTCGGATCCTCCCCGGCTGCGTAATCAACGTCTATTACTCTCTAGCTCTGGTATAATCTTTTATTTTCGTCAAAAAACTAATTTTTACCCTAAATTCAGATTTGCATAAGTTGTTAAATTAGGGCTAATTAGTGATTGAAATTGTTTCCAGTAGTGTTATAATAGTTTCTAGCATTACATGGTATTCCTATTTCATTTTTTATCGTGAAATTGTGAAAAACGTGTATAATTTGTGCTTGTTCGTGCATATGTAAATCGTTGTGTATGCCTTGATTCTATGATTGTATATGTGTATAGCGCTGCTATCATTGTACTGTGGAATAAGATAAAATGAATGCACGAGCTAGGAATATTATATTGTGCACGTATTGACATATGCAACAAAAAAAATACTCGAGCCTTAAGTTGATGTAATACGTCGAATAAATGTGTTAAATCAAAATACATTTTTGTAAATGTGAACAGTTAGTACAACTGTATTTTTTCGTAAAATGCGCACATCTTGAAAATGGGGCTATGCTGTAGGATCGTGTAATATGGAATAACGGAATAGTCTAGGTATATAAAGTAGGTAAATGCAAGGAGACACCAGGATTTTATACTGGTTCGGACCTTTCGTCCTACGTCCAGTCCCCAAGCTTCACTTATGAATTTCACTAACTAACACCCTCACTTCACCCGGAGGAATAGGTTTACAACTTACCCGAACAACCGAACGGGATTTCTTGCCTCAACTACCGAAAAGGACTTCAACTTCAATTACTAAAATACAATATTCGACTTGTTGTGTTCTTGTCAACACTAATGAGTTTAATGTAGTACAATATTCCTATAATCTTATCCTCGAGAGTATGCAATGTGTTTGTCAAGATTTAGGAAATGTGAATTGCTACGAATCAAAAGAGTGTTATAAACAAAAACAGTAATTCAAGCAATAGATTGGTGATTGCTTTGAGAATATCTAGAGAATATGAACAAGAGAATAGTAAGATTAAAGCAAGAGAATTCAGTAAATTAAACGATGTTAAAATCATGTATATATACTTGTAGAAGAGGTGCATTTGTTGTTAAAGGTTGCAAACAAGAGATGCTTCCATTTCCATTGATGAATGGTTGCAACTCTTGGGAGGAAGAAGGTGTCTTTTCAGAGAAAATTCGCAGGTTCAAATTCAGTCGACTGAGCAGGGAATTCAGTCAACTGAAAATATGAAGTAAAATTTTCGGGAGGAAATTCAGTCGACTGTGCAGGAAATTCAGTCGACTGAAACTGTGCATGTGTATAAATTTGTTCCAGTTTCAGTCGACTGGCTGTTCCTGTTCAGTCGACTGAACTTATAAAATATGCACAGTGAAAACTTAATTGAAAACTTAATTGAAAATGAAGTTTATAAATGTTTTCTAGTGTTCGTGCAAGTCTCTTAAGGATAGATTTTAACAATAAATCTAGACTAAGACATATATATAAAAAAACATACTTTATGTTTGTTTGGTCTTCATCGATCTTCCTATTGCATATATTTCTTCCTTGTTTGTTAAAGCACATTGTCATTGATCAAAAACTTCGAGTATCAACACATCTAATTTACAAATGTCCCTTACAGAGTTTTTGGCCCCGTCTAACGAGTGTTGTACATGATCGTTGTATAAATAGTCGTTTTTTTGGAAAAACGACCATTTTTATTCATCTGGTACAATGTTTGTTGGATTTGTCCCTGTATTTGACAAGTTATGAACACGGTAAGCATTTACATTTTGTATACTACTTCGTCTCAAACGGTTTATAAAATTTCGGCCTAACTTTTCTTCTTTGTTTCTTGCATACATGCATTGTGTACAATGCAGGGAACAAAAGGGAAATGCTGCCGAAATTTTATTGAATTGTTTGAGACGAAATAATATACAAAATGTAAATGCTTACTGTGTTTGTAATGGGAAGTAGGATGCCTGACCATGGAAAAAAAATTATACTATTTTTTGTATCGATACGTTAAAAAATAAAATGTGCCCTATTTGAAAATATTTTTAAATTTGTTAAGTAGTTCTTTAAATTCATATATTATACGACCATGAAAATAATCTTTTTCGAGGGGCCGTCGGCGGCCGTCGGAAGCCGTCAGAAAATTGCGATTTACATGGCTCAGCTGAGCCACATTCTTCCTCATTTTCATACGAAATTTTTTAACCCAAAATCCCCAAATCTCTTCCCCAAGCTTCCAATCATCAATTTCGAGTTTTCGGATCCTCCCCGGCTGCGTAATCAACGTCTATTGCTCTCTAGCTCTGGTATAATCTTTTATTTTCGCCAAAAAACTAATTTTTACCCTAAATTCAGATTTGCATAAGTTGTTAAATTATGGCTAATTAGTGATTGAAATTGTTTCCAGTAGTGTTATAATAGTTTCTAGCATTACATGGTATTCCTATTTCATCTTTTATCGTGAAATTGTGAAAAACATGTATAATTTGTGGTTGTTCGTGTATATGTAAATCGTTGTATATGCCTTGATTCTATGATTGTATATGTGTATAGCGCTGCTATCATTGTACTGTGGAATAAGATAAAATGAATGCACGAGCTAGGAATATTATATTGTGCACATATTGGCTTATGCAACAAAAAAAATACTCGAGCCTTAAGTTGATGTAATACGTCGAATAAATGTGTTAAATCAAAATACATTTTTGTAAATGTGAACAGTTAGTACAACTGTATTTTTTCGTAAAATGCGCACATCTTGAAAATGGGGCTATGTTATAGGATCGTGTAATATGGAATAATGGAATAGTCTAGGTAGATAAAGTAGGTAAATGCAAGGAGACACCGGGATTTTATACTGGCTCGGACCTCTCGTCCTACGTCCAGTCTCTAAGCTTCACTTAGGAATTTCACTAACTAACACCCTCACTTCACCCGGAGGAATAGATTTACAACTTACCCGAACAACCGAACGGGATTTCTTGCCTCAACTACCGAAGAGGATTTCAACTTCAATTACTAAAATACAATATTCGACTTGTTGTGTTCTTGTCAACACTAATGAGTCTAATGTAGTACAATATTCCTATAATCTTATCCTCGAGAGTATGCAATGTGTTTGTGAAGATTTAGGAAATGTGAATTGCTATGAATCAAAAGAGTGTTATAAACAAAAACAGTGATTCAAGCAATAGATTGGTGATTGCTTTGAGAATATCTAGAGAATATGAACAAGAGAATAGTAAGATTAAAGCAAGAGAATTCGATAAATTAAATGATGTTAGAATCATGTATATATACTTGTAGAAGAGGTGCATTTGTTGTCAAAGGTTGCAAATAAGAGATGCTTCCATTTCCATTGATGAATGGTTGCAACTCTTGGGAGGAAGAAGGTGTCTTTTTAGAGAAAATTCGCAGGTTCAAATTCAGTCGACTGAGCAGGGAATTCAGTCGACTGAAAATATGAAGTAAAATTTTCGGGAGCAAATTCAGTCGACTGAAACTGTGCATGTGTATAAATTTGTTCCAGTTTCAGTCGACTGGCTGTTCCTGTTCAGTCGACTGAACTTATAAAATATGCACAGTGAAAACTTAATTGAAAATGAAGTTTATAAAATATTTTCTAGTGTTCGTGCAAGCCTCTTGAGGATAGATTTTAACAATAAATCTAGACTAAGACATATATAAAAAACATACTATATGTTTGTTTGGTCTTCATCGATCTTCCTATTGCATATATTTCTTTCTTGTTTGTTAAAGCACATTGTCATTGATCAAAATCTTCGAGTATCAACATTCTCCCCATTTTTGATTGATGACAATACTAATTTATTCTAGAGATGTTTTTACTTATTTTCTCCCCTTGAATGTATGCACTATCTTTCCTACAAAACAAAGTTAGTACCATAGATTTTCTCCCCCTTTGTCATCGACAAAAAGGAAGAACTAACAGTAGTAATAATTTATCAAAACAATCACTAAATCATAGAGAATATTTGCATAATCATGGCTTAAGAAAAGTAAAAAATGTTTTGACAAACAAGCATAAAATGGCTATTTATACAAGCCACTAGAAAGTTAAAAATACACATCAAACCAAAAAATTACTCATCTCTATCCCAGTCATATGAACCTTCTCTTCCTGTTGGTTCACGTATGACGGGTCCTCCTATTGGTGGTCTGTGCATTCTTCCTCCTTGGCCACAACTAGCTCCGCTTGCGCTGCTACTTGTATGCTCTTCGGATGTCGTCCATGTAAACGTAGGTGCCGAACGTTTGCCGCGAGATGTTGAAGCAGTAGTGGTGCTTGAGCACGGGATTGCATCCCATAGCTTGTTGAAGAATCCTTTGATTTTGTCAAGCTTATGATCTACCTTTTTAAGACGAGTGTCAAGAATTTGTTGATTTCTTGACAATATCCCTAAGGATTGGTTGGTAGTGAAGCTTGGGTCAACAAGACGAATTTCATCATCTTGCTCGAGATGTTCTTCGTGATGAGGTTGAGGAGGTTGTTGTTGTTGTTGTTCTTGATGCCTTGCTTCCCATTCGACGAGTGATATTATGCGAGGAGGTCGAGATGGGAGTTGCATTAGGCTTATGGTCCGGTGGTTAATTTGATGGACCATTGTATTCTCCGACTCAGGTAATGGCGTATCGACATTGAGGAGAAGTCGTATGATGTACTCTCCAAAGTAGATAGTACACATTTTGCCATTATTAAAAGTGAGAAACTCGTCAAGAATAAGTTGTACCCAATTGACTTGTATATTGCCAAAAATAGCATATAGAGCTCGATAGTTATTTGGGTAGACAATTTCGTACGAGCCCTTGCGAGGAGTAATTGTTCTCATTAGGGCTTTATGGAGGATTCTTGCCATAGGTCGAAGAGAGGTGGACTTAAAATCTCTATAGTTGATATTATCATCCATAAATCGATGGTTTATGTTGTCGCGAATATGTGGATTGAATTCTATCTCCTCTAGCTTTCTCCCGACATTTGGTGATTCTAAAATGTGTGCTATTCTATCCAAGAAAAACCAAACTTTCTTTCCACATACCATACTCCAAACGCTATTGTTTGGATTTCTTGGAGTTTGGTGTCCAAGATTAAGATTAGCTTAAAATAATTTAACCATTACATGATTTATGGCATGGTCATTTCTTTTCAAATCTAAAAGAGAAGTTAAACCTGCTGGATCTGTTAACGCTTGGATGTTGTAGGTTTGAAAGCTTTAGAAATCAACGAAAGAATGCTCGAAAATTCGGGAATTCTTCATCTTATTTCATCTAGTGACAACGGTTTCATCGTAAGCCATTGTGCTATTTGAGCATCAATTGACTCGGAGGATGAAGAAGATGAAGCTCTTAATCTTTTTGGTGCCATTTGGGTGAGATTTGAGTGGATTTTGAGGAATTGGGGGCTAGGGTTTCGAAATTAATTTGGAGAAGAAAGTTTGTAAGAGGTAAAAAGTGAATTGGTAGGGTAAAAATTGGTGGTTAAAAGGGGAAGTTTGCTTGGGAATTGGTGTTCAGTCGACTGAATACTCTATTCAGTCGACTGAATTGAAGGCCGAAAATTTTCTGGGCTGAATTCAGTTGACTGAACAGGGTTTTTAGTTGACTGAATGTTTGCCTGAAAGTTTCTGTTATTATTTTAGTCGACTGAGCAGAAGATTCAGTCGACTGAATTGTTAAACATTTTGCATTCTATCATAAGTTCAGTCGACTGAACAGGGGGTTTTAGTCGACTGACGTATGTATTTTGTTGTTCTTTGTTAATTTTGAAGTCAAACTCTTTATTCAAGAAAATAATTATAATTATATAGATGTAATATCATGAATAGATTTCAACACTAACTATTTCTGTCTCTATTTCCTTCAAAAACAAGATTTTGGTTTTGATCAAAAATACTACATTTATTATTCGAGAAAGTTATTTTAAAATCTTTGTCACATAGTTGAATTATGCTAAGTAGATTATGTTTTAAATTTTCAACTAATGAAACATTTGTTATAAAAGGTAAATTTGATGTACCGTAATTGTTCACATCTCCTTTGCCAATGATATAGCCTTTTGAATTGTCTCCGAAGGTAACCGAGCCACCATTAAAGTATGTGATGTTTGTAAGCATATCTTTGTCTCCGGTCATGTGTTTTGAACAACCACTGTCTAATATCCATTTCTTCCTTTTGAGTGGGACCTGAAAATAAATATGAAATTATTGGTACCCACCTTTTAATAGGGTCCTAAAAAGTTAGAATTTAGGAAACCAAATCCAGTTTGGTTTAGTATCCTTTTTATAAATATAGTTTTCATTATGATGAACATTATCCATAAATGTTTCAATATATTTGTTTCTTATTAATACATTGTTAGTCTTTGGTACCCAAAATTTAACTACCTTGTTTTCTACTTTTGTTTTAATAGGTTTCTTTAGCAATATTTGTTGTTTTGAATCCATATTCCTCTTAAAATTTGTATTTTTCTTTTTAGGAATTTTTGACTCCTTTTTATATCCTAATCCATGTTTACTTGAAGAGGATTGAGAATTTTCTAAAATCTTAGATAAATTTTCTCTTCGTTTGTTAAAGTTAGAAACATTTTTAGTGATGTTATCTAATCTAGCTTGTGACTATTATTTTCTAACTCAACTTGTCTAATCTTAGTTTTTAACTCATGATTTTCAAAAACAATTATGTCATTCTTTATTTTTTGAGTTTCAATTTCTTGACTTAAAAGTGATAATCGAGTTTCCGAATTTGAATGAGATTCTTGAACTTTTTCAAGTTCTTCTTCTAAGATTTTCTTTTCATCTTTTAGCATATCCCTTTCAAATTCAGCTTTGTTTTGATTTTCACGAGTTTCTTTGAGTTTCTTTTTAAGAGTTTTTATTGTGCTTAAAAGTACAGTGTTTACTTCAATTAAATCGTCGAAAGTTAAATTATTTACCTCAGATTCTTGAGCCATGAAGCATACATTTGCCTGTTCATTGTCGCTATCACTATCATTTTCGGATGAAGATGAATCTGAATCGTCCCATGTTACAGAAAATGTCTTCTTTTTGAATTTATCCTTCTTGTTTTTGTTGTTGAAGCTTTTCTGATTTTCCTTCATTTGTTCTTGACAATCTTTTTGCATGTGTCCTTTCTTGTGACAATTGAAGCATTCTATATTTGAGGATGAAGGTTTGTTCAAGAAATTCTTTTTGAATCCGTTTTTGTTTCATTTTCTATACTTTAAGAATTTCTTGAAGTTTTTGGCTATAAATGCTGGATCCTCATCTTCAAACTCTGATTCTTCCTTTTCCGCATGAAAAGCAACATTCTTTCTTTCTTGAGCTTGATCTTTCTTAGCTTGCATATTTACTTCATACGACATAAGATTTCCAATCATTCTTCTGGTTTCATTGTAGATAGATCATTTGCTTCCTCGATTGCTAGTACTTTTCTCTCCCATTCATCAATGAGTGGATTTAGAACTTTAGACACAATGTCAAAGTCCGTGTATCTTTCTCCTAGTCCGATTAGAGCATGATGAATGTCTTGAAATCTTGAGTACATGTCATTGATGGATTCATTTTGTCGCATTCTAAAGTTTTGGAATTGATTCTTTAGCATGGATATCTTTGTTTGTTTAACCTTGTTTGTGCCTTCATGTATGACTTTAAGTGTTTCACATATCTGATATGCAGTAGTACATATGCTAACACGGTTGAATTCATTTCTATCCAGGGCGCAAAATAGCATATTCATAGCTTTGGCATTTGCACTAGCTTCATTCTTTTGAATTTGTGTCCGTGTAGGATAATCGGTTGTGGGTACAACGAACTCTGCTTGAGTAGCATTCCAGGCTTCGAAACTTGTTGCTTGCATATAAATCCTCATCCTAGTAGCCCAGTAGTTGTAGTTTAGTCCATTGAATAGGGGGGTCTTTGGGTAGATTGTCCTTCCGCACGTATTGACTTATGCAACAAAAAAAATACTCGAGCCTTAAGTTGATGTAATACGTCGAATAAATGTGTTAAATCAAAATACATTTTTGTAAATGTGAACAGTTAATACAACTGTATTTTTTCGTAAAATGCGCACATCTTGAAAATGGGGCTATGCTGTAGGATCGTGTAATATGGAATAACGGAATAGTCTAGGTAGATAAAGTAGGTAAATGCAAGGAGACACTAGGATTTTATACTGGTTCGGACCTCTCGTCCTACGTCCAGTCGCTAAGCTTCACTTAGGAATTTCACTAACTAACACCCTCACTTCACCCGGAGGAATAGGTTTACAACCTACCCGAACAACCGAACGGGATTTCTTGCCTCAACTACCGAAAAGGACTTCAACTTCAATTACTAAAATACAATATTCGACTTGTTGTGTTCTTGTCAATACTAATGAGTCTAATGTAGTACAATATTCCTATAATCTTATCCTCGAGAGTATGCAATGTGTTTGTGAAGATTTAGGAAATGTGAATTGCTATGAATCAAAAGAGTGTTATAAACAAAAACAGTGATTCAAGCAATAGATTGGTGATTGCTTTGAGAATATCTAGAGAATATGAACAAGAGAATAGTAAGATTAAAGCAAGAGAATTCAGTAAATTAAACGATGTTAGAATCATGTATATATACTTGTAGAAGAGGTGCATTTGTTGTCAAAGGTTGCAAACAAGAGATGCTTCCATTTCCATTGATGAATGGTTGCAACTCTTGGGAGGAAGAAGGTGTCTTTTCAGAGAAAATTCGCAGGTTCAAATTCAGTCGACTGAGCAGGGAATTCAGTCAACTGAAAATATGAAGTAAAATTTTCGGGAGGAAATTCAGTCGACTGTACAGGAAATTCAGTCGACTGAAACTGTGCATGTGTATAAATTTGTTCCAGTTTCAGTCGACTGGCTGTTCCTGTTCAGTCGACTGAACTTATAAAATATGCACAGTGAAAACCTAACTGAAAACTTAATTGAAAATGAAGTTTATAAAATATTTTCTAGTGTTCGTGCAAGCCTCTTGAGGATAGATTTTAACAATAAATCTAGACTAAGACATATATATAAAAAAACATACTTTATGTTTGTTTGGTCTTCATCGATCTTCCTATTGCATATATTTCTTCCTTGTTTGTTAAAGCACATTGTCATTGATCAAAATCTTCGAGTATCAACACATCTAATTTACAAATGTCCCTTACAGAGTTTTTGCCCCCGTCTAACGAGTGTTGTACATGATCGTTGTATAAATAGTCATTTTTTGGAAAAACGACCATTTTTATTCATCTGGTACAATGTTTGTTGGATTTGTCCCTGTATTTGACAAGTTATGAACATAGTAAGCATTTACATTTTGTATACTACTTCGTCTCAAACGGTTTATAAAATTTCGGCCTAACTTTTCTTCTTTGTTTCTTGCATACATGCATTGTGTACAATGCAGAGAACAAAAGGGAAATGCTGCCGAAATTTTATTGAATTGTTTGAGACGAAGTAATATACAAAATGTAAATGCTTACTGTGTTTGTAATGGGAAGTAGGATGCTTGACCATGGAAAAAAAATTATACTATTTTTTGTATCGATACGTTAAAAAATAAAATGTGCCCTATTTGAAAATATTTTTAAATTTGTTAAGTAGTTCTTTAAATTCATATATTATACGACCATGAAAATAATCTTTTTCGAATTTGTATTCTTGAGAATAAATATTAAATTTTGAACTTCTCATTTTCTCAAATTGGAAAATTGATTGATTATTTTTTTGATCGGAGGAGATGGATGTACCAAAGAAAAGGACTGAGAGGCTCAATAAAAGAATATTTTTATAATGGTATAAACGTATTTGTTGAATTCGCTTTAAGTAATAACGGAAACGATCCAGAAATTCATTGTCCGTGTAGTAGGTGTAGACATTTAAAGTATTTGTTATCAGATATTGTGAAAGTTCATTTGTGCCAAAAACGGTTTCGTACCCGAGTATTATGTTTGGGATCGGCATGGAGAAGTTGTAACAAATACTTGTGTACAGTTTGAAAGTGTCGTTAACGAAATAGTTACGATGACCCATATAGAAAATATGGTCGAAGATGCAGTACGATCAATGTTTCATATGGTTGAAATTGACGACGATGATGGAAATGTTGAAGAACCAAATATTGAAGCAATTTTTTTTATGATCTACTAGATGCTGCTAAGAAACCTATTTGGGGTGGTTGTAAAAGCGGCACTCAGGTGTCAGTAATCGCAGAATACATTGCGATGAAGTCAAAATACAACATCAATGAAGCTGGGTTTACGGCTGTTGTACAAGCTGCAAAAAGACATATGCCGTCCGATAATCTAATGTGTGAAAATCACTATGAAGTTAAAAAACTTATGTCGGCTTTTGGTTTACCTTATCAGAAAATAGATACATGTTTAAAAGGCTGCATGTTGTTTTGGAAAGAATACGCAAATCATAGAAATTATAAAATTTGTAACCAGGAGAGATACAAACCAAGAAAAAAGAAGGGGAAGGAAATTCCGTACATGCATATGCATTACTTACCCATAACTCTAAGGCTTCAAAGATCATATGCATCTTCTGTAACTGCATCTAATATGAGATGGCATAGTGTGAGAATGGAAGAAGAGGGTACGTTGACACATCCGGCCAATGGAGAAGCATGAAAGCATTTCGATAAAACGTATCCAAATTTTGCAGCGGAGAGTCGAAATGTTAGATTAGGATTATGTACGGACGGTTTTTCACCATTTTCTCAATTTGGTTCTAAATATTCATCCTGGCCCATTATCGTCACACGTATAATTTACCTCCATGGATGTGTATGAAAATGCAATATATGTTTCTTACTGTTGTCGTTCCTGGCCCCCACGATCCAACACAAAGAATCGATGTATATTTACAACCGTTGATTGAGAAGTTAAAAATACCGTGGAACGAAAGAGTAGAACCATACGATGTGTCCAAGAAGAAATTTTTTCGTATGTTTGCTTTTTTATTGTGGACTATAAGTGATTTTCCTGCCTATGCAATGCTTTCAGGATGGAGTACTGCTGGTCGTCTGGCATGTCCATATTGCATGGATGAAACTCGAGCGTTTTCTTTACCTCATGGTAAGAAAATTTCATGGTTTTACGGTCATCGATATTTACTCCATGTAAATCATTCCTTCAGAGGAGACAAGAAAAACTTTTTAGCTAATAGAGTAAAAAACAGACAACCACCGACGATATGGTCAAGCGAAGACATATATGAACTTGTTAGGAACTATCCAAAAATATATGAAACTGGAGAGCAAACAGAAATTGAAGGCAAATCAGTTTTTCATAACTGGTGCAAACAAACTATTTTTTGGGAGTTGCCGTATTGAAAACATCTTCTGCTTCGTCATAATATAGATGTGATGCAAAATGAGAAAAATGTATTTGATAATGTTTTTAACACAATTTTGAATGTGAAAGGGAAGACGAATGATGATTTGAAATCAAGATGTGATATAGAAGAATTATGCAAACGTCCTGAACTTCATATGAAATCAAATGACAGTAAAAAACTCAAGGCATGTTACGAATTAGATAATAATCAAGTTAAAGCTGTGTTAAAATGGGTGGAAGGGTTAAGATTTCCTGATGGGATATCATCAAATCTTCGTAGATGTGTTGACTTTAAAATTGTAGATTGAGCGGAATGAAAAGTCACGACTGTCACATAATGATGAAAAATTTATTTCCCATTATGTTCAAAGAACTACTGTCGTTAAAAGTTTGGAAGGTAGTAACGGAGCTTAGTATGTTTGACAAAGAGCTTTGTTCGACCACTTTAAAAGTGCAACGTTTACGTAAACTTGAAGTGGATATTCCTATATTGGTTTGCAAATTAGAGAAAATATTTCTGCCAGGTTTTTTTAATTTAATGGAATATTTACTTGTCCATCTCCCATCTGAAGCATAACTTCGAGGTCATGTTCAATATGGATGGATGTATCCATTTGAGAGGTATGTAA
The DNA here is from genome assembly GCA_030765085.1 of Allium cepa. Lineage (NCBI taxonomy): Eukaryota > Viridiplantae > Streptophyta > Magnoliopsida > Asparagales > Amaryllidaceae > Allium > Allium cepa. Next base: position 110,933,888 of record CM060945.1, on the reverse strand, counting down.
TATGTTTTCACGTAATTTAATTGCATTTGAAAGATGAAGTTAATATAAATTAATTTTGCATAGATATTTGAATCATCTGAAGAAAAAAGTGAGGTAAAAAGCACGAGTTGAAGATTCGATATGTAAATCTTACATCGAAGAATCGTTCTTTCTCTCTCGCTATTTCAGTGACCATGTGAATATTTCATTTGAAAGTGTTCCTCGTAATGACGAAGGCGGCGAACAAGAGTCCTCTCAAGTAATGTTATCTATTTTTGGACAATATGGTCGGCCTTTTGGAAAATGTGTAGAAATATGGTTAGATGGTAGAGATCTTCATGTAGCACACACTTATATTCTTCTAAATTGTGCCGAGATTGCACTGTTTCTTAGGTAATCTGAAATAATAATTTGTGTTTTATTCTTTTCTATAATGCATGCGCGTGTATAAACTAATGTAATAATTTGTTTATATAAATAGTGTTTATGAATGTGAACATCCGAACGGATTTCTCAGTAAAGAATTTTCCGGTTGGTTTTCAAATTACGTTTATGAGCCGAGAAATTATGTTGTTGGCGAAGGGTTGAAACATCTTGCGATGGGACCAAAAAGAGTGGTCAAGACATATCCAATATATTTCGTCAATGGATATAAATTTAACACCAAAGAATACGGTGCAGAAAAATTAACAAATAATACCGGTGTATTTGTTAAAGGTAGTGACGATCCAGAAAATCATTAGATTTTTATGGTATTCTAACACAAATTTTGCAACTGACATATTTCTTACGACCCACGGAGGAGGTGTTTCTATTTAGATGCATTTGGTTTAGCAATGTTCCATGTTTTGGAATTAATGTGCACAAGGATTATAATCTTATCGAAATAAAGCATACATCGCACTATCACAAGTATGATCCTTTTGTACTAGCCAAACAAGCATTGCAAGTTTATTACGCTCCTTATCTGTCTCTAAAAAGAGAAAGCAGATTGGTCTATAGTTTTTAAAACAAAGGCCAGATTCACATTCGATGGGAAGAATATTTCGGACGAACAAGCATATCAGGCAGATCTTGAGCAAAATAGCGAAATAATAATTACAGACGATCATACAGATTTTGGTCCTTTAATCGATGAATCAAATGTTTTGGTAGAAGCATTTGACAGTGCAGAGGAAAATATTGTAGAAAATGAGACCGAATCTGAATCAGAAGACGATGATGACTGATATAAATCTGAATCTGATTTTTTTGCAATTGGTGTAACTATGTTGAATTCTTGATGTATTATGAAATTGATGTGACTATGAAATTAATTGTGTTTACCATTGTTTACATGTTTTATGTCATTTTCATTTGTCATTTATTTAGCAATTTTTAATAAAAATGAAATAAAATCTGCTTATCGTCGGAACAGTACACCCATTATGAATCAGGTATAACACACTTCCATTTCTATTTCCATTTCAGTCATTAATTAAGCAATTTATACCGTTGATGTCATTTACATATGAAATATATTTCATTATCATGTTATTATTCTCTTATATAACGATGTGTATATATGTCATAGGTTTATCATTATGTCATATAGAGGTAGGAGCTCTTCCTGGTCATCAATAGGCGATGGCAGTGGCCCATTGAAAGAGTCATAGCGTCCAGTAGTTTCGTTAGTCCCTAGAGCAGAGGGGTAAGAATTAAATTTTATTCAGCATCTTATTTTTTTATGATATACGTACGTACTTATCTGTATCGTATTTAAAAATAGGGGGTTCGACCTACTTCCCTCGAAGGTTGTGTTGGATGGTCTCTAGAGCTTCTTATCGCAGTAGGATGAGTGCTTGCTGGCCGAAGTGGGATAACATCCATTCTCACATCATAGAGTGTATATGGCAGGATGTCCTAGTATGTATATTTTTCTGTTTTCCATTTTTAATTCACTTTTGTCGTTTTTCTACCGTTCATCGTTTATAATGTAATCTTTTTTTTGCTTTTTATCGTGAAACACAGACTGAGATAGACATCCAGACAGACGATATGCTGCTGGCACGAGGATATTGGATGAAGAAGATGCGCAAGAACTATAGGGACTCGATATTTGAAATTAAGAAATATGGTAAGAAACCACGGTGGATAGGGGAGAGCGTATGGCAAGCATGGTTAGGGTACTGGGAAACTGACGAGGCGAAGGCAAGTGTACTAAATTTTTTTGAATTATTAATTTGACGTGATCGAAAAATAATGTATCAAATTTTGAATGTACATGCAGAGTCGGATAGAAACTCTGCAAACGGAAATAAAAATCTCATCACTCATCGCGGAGGGTCGAAGTCATTTCAGCAGTATCGACAGGAGTTGGTAAATTTACCGAATGATAATTTTAAATAGATTATGCTATATAATTTTAAATGTATAATAATTGTATGTAAAAATGAACTTCAGGAAGCTGATGCGCATGGTCCCGTGGGATATATGGACGTGTTCGCTCGTACGCATGCTGTCGAGCATGTAAATCCGGACGGGACTGTTTCGTATACATGGAACGACGATAAATCCGGCAGGAGCCATGTAAGCATATTTCATTTTATGCAGTATTAGTAGTTGTTCTGCTTGTTAAACTATAATGAAATAAGATATGATGTTATTAATTTGCTAATGCAGGAAAAATTTATGGAGCAGCGCCAGAAACTCCTTGCTGATACGGGTCGAGATCAGCTGACGACTAATGAGGAGGATGCTAATTTTTAGTCCGTTATGGATCCAGCAGAGCATGGCAGACGATACGGATTTGGCAATCAAATGGTAAATAATTTATTTTACTGCTAATTTGATATTTAAGTCATAATTCTATGTTGAAATATGCTATTTGGACCTTTTCAAAACAATAAACTTGAATTTTATTCATTTTTCCATTATTTAAAAATATTTGAACCTTAAAAAATCCTTCATATTGAATTTGAATTCAAACCAACCAAATGACTTTATCACACCAGTAAAGCACAAGAAGACAGAAGATATGAACGTTATGTTACTTACTAGCTTATAGAGATATGCACATACACTTACAGAGATCACACAGCTAAATTAAATCTTTATTGCAGGTCAGCAGTCGGAGACGGGGTCGGCGGAATAGAGCTCAGAGCGATCTAGCAGATATCGAAGATTTGTGGGCTGGAGTGTCCCAACTGGAGGAGCACAACCGCCAACAGGCCATACTGACCACACAGTTGTTAGAGTACATGCAGCAGTATGGTGGCCGCTTCCCTTCCTCGGTTGGCTCTGGATCTGGAGGAGATTGATTGCTTGCTTTTTCAGATATGTTTTTTTAGTTTTGTATGATTTGGTAGATGGTGGAGGTAGTTGTTGATTTTTGTATGATTATGTTTGATACACTTGTTTATGTGGTTGTACGATGATGTGGATGTTGATGATTTTGTGTTATTTTGTGTATGTATGACATGGTAGAACATTTGTTGTTGGGGTTGTTGTGAATGTTGGAATGGTTATGTATATTATGCATTTTATTTTAATGTAATTTAATGTATTTGTGTAGTTTGATGGATTTTGTGTAGTTTGGGTTTTGATATTTGGTTGGAATATTGTATACTGAATTATGCAGTATTGGTGTAATAGTGTTTGGATGAGAAATGTGGACGGAAGGCTATATTGCAGCAAGGAAAAAAATACAGTAGATTTCCGACGCTTCCGACAGATTTCAAGTAACACTTCTCCGACGGCTTCCGACAGCCTATAGGCCATTTTTTTCAACGGTTTTCGACGGCTTCTGACAAGTGTCGGAATCCGTCGAAGGCCGTCGGAGGCTGTGGGAAAAATGTTCCGCGCCCTGTGTCGGAAACCGTCGGAAACACTACTCCCCGACGCCTTATTTTCCGACGGCTTCCGACGGCCGCCGACGGTTTTCAACCGTATGACCGAAAAACTGTTTTCCTTGTGGTGTTAGGTCTCTCTAATCCTCAAAATAATGGAAAAAAAGACAATAGTTTTCTTGCCATTGAACTCGACGCAGTTCTTCCTGCCGAATTCTAAGATTACGATGATGATCATGTGGGGATTGATAGTAGTAACTTGATCTCTGACAAAACTAAGAAAGCTGGTTTCTTTGATGATACTACTGGTTCTTTGAAGGAATTGAATCTTAAAAGTGGATTGTTAATACAAGTGCGGGTAGATTTTGACGGCCAAGCCATGGAGCTAAATGTCGCTATATCTTCAACGCTAGATCATAAACCAACTAAACCACTTATATCCTCGATTGTTGATCTTTCAAGCCTCGTGGTTGACTCCATGTATGTTGGTTTCTCTTCATCGACTGGCTCTCTTCCTACTTCACATTACACACTTGGCTGGAGTTTCAAGTTGAATGGGACAACTAAGGCACTTGGCCTATTTTAGTTCCTTCCATTGCAAACACCAAAAACCAAAAATGTTTCAACTTTTTTGTTTATATGGTTGCCTATAGTTTCTTGATCTATTCTGTTGTCAATCATTACTTATATTGCCGTGTTTCTCATCAAGAGGAGGATGAAATATAGTAAGAAACTCGAAGATTGGGAACTCGAAATGGTCCACATCGATTTGAATACCAAGATTTATACCATGCAACAAAAGAATTTAAAGAAAAGGAGCTACTCAGTGCCGGAGGCTTCGGTGGAGTCTACAAAGGTACGCTCCCACCTAACACAAAGGTTAAAATCAAAAGAATTCCTATAATTCAAAGCAAGGGATCAAAGAGTTTGTAGCGGAAATCTTTAGCGTAGGCAAGCTCTGCCATAGAAACCTTGTTTAACTACTAGGCTATTGCCTCCACAAAAAAGAACTCCTACTAGTCTACTACCACATGCCCAATGGTAGTCTGGATAAGCTCATACACAATGGTGAAACATCAACTTTGAAATGGGCTTAAAGGTTTAAAGTCATAAAAGGAGTAGCCTCAGGTCTACAGTACTTGCATGATGATTGAGAGCAAGTGGTGATAGATCGAGATATAAAAGCAAGCAACGTATTGTTGGACCATGAGTTGAATGGAAGACTTGGAGATTTTGGGCTTTCGAAGTTGTACGACCATGGATCCAACCCGTGCACAATGTGGGAGGTGGGAGTGGGATATTTAGCACCGAAACTGGCACGTACAGGGAAATCGAGCACTGCAATCGATGTGTTTGCATTTGTGGTGTTTGTTTTGGAAGTTGTGTGTGGGAGATGGCCCATAGATTGTCACCGTGTGGAAGAAGAGATGATTTTGGTTGATTGGGTGTTAGCAAAATGGAAAACATGTGAAATTTTTATGACCGTGGATAGGAGACTAGGGAAGGAGTATGATGTCGATGAAGTAGAGATGGTTTTGAAGATTAGGTTGCTATGTTCGAATCCGGTGCATAATGCGAGGTCGAGTATGTGGCAAGTGGTTCAGTTTGTTGAAGGAGATAGGGTATTGTCTGAGTTGCCAGCCATTGGTTCATAGTGATGACGGATCTTATACATATCTTTTTCGTCTTCAATAATCATGTTACATAGAATTATACAGGCAAACATGTTTGTGGACATCTTGGATCGAGATCATAATATGTAAGGATTGCTTATCATTACAAGTCTAGATGAAGGACGCCAAATGCTCTTTCTACTTCTTTTCTATGTTTCGCTTGATTCTCAATAAACTTTGCCTGCTATGGTGTTATTGGATTCAGACATGTCTTCATAATGGTGCTCAATTTTGGATAAAACCATCTCTAAGACAATATCAGCCTTCGTAATTGTTTTGGCCAAGTGTAAATTACATGGGAGTTACTTTGCTAAGTATCATAGGCGCATTAGAGCATGCCGTAGATGCTCACATCATCTTATGCAAGGAAAGTATGTCTTTGTCATTTGGCCAGCTGCCCAATAATGTTGTGATTCATGTTTGTCGTGCACTCGTAGTACAAGCACGATAAATTAACACAAACATCTACTTAACCCCCTTAAGGCGTAAAGGTTGAGAGACGTGCACTATCATTAAAGTACAAACATCCTCCAGTCTATAATACGGAGGTGAACAGAATTGATTATCACTACAAGATAAACTAATCTAATGGTCCTCTTTTGGTTTGAAAAGAATGTCTAACCAAATAAATATAGCAAGAATGACCTAATAACCGCATCACTCATAACATCATTGTCTTATGATGTGTAACGTACTTCTGATGGCATGTCAAGTAAACAATGCCAGAAGTAATAGCTCCATCATCAAATGGGGTACATATATGTTGTACAAAGCAAGAGCTTCGTACTCGCCATCAAAAGGAAATGTAATTAATATGGGACTCCTTTCTCAGTGTTAGTCATTGTATAAAAATCTATTGGAGTAATGCCTAGCACAATAATCAAGAAAATGGAACGTGTGTAGTGGACCATCACCTCTTAACTAGGGTGGAAATAGAATGACGATCAAAAGATTGGGATGTCTAATCTGTCAAAACTAGGCAAATGGGCTGGTCTGCAGCCTATCTACTAAAGCCAGAGGGAGTGTACCATAGAACTGTTCAATACATTTGGACCAACTGCACCGATAACTAATGTACTAGGTCTATATAATATACAATTTTTCATAATAAATATACAATTAACTGAACATTGATATACTTGAACTATACAATAAACAATAATGATATTTGAACTATATAATTAACAATAGTAAATACCACTAATTAACTGTTATACATCATACTATTGATGTACAAATAATTATTTTATATATATAATTGTACTTATCCAAAGCAGTACAGATGCAATGTGTGTATCCATCTAGAAGCTCCTATGAGATCCGTAAGTCGAAAATCGTTGTATCAAGACCAGAGAGAATGTGAAGCGGACCAGCTTATTCTGTCGTCTGTCTTCAAATGGTACATTTTGAAATTTGGTAGCGCAAGGCGGCTTCTCAATGAGAAAAGAGAGTAAAATGAGGAGGGAATAGACTGGACGCTCCTCTTACAGACGCCCAATCGTGGATGCATATTTAATAGGCGCTCAAGCACTTTAGGCACTTGCTGGTCAGACGCTTATTAAATAAGCAACTGAATATAAAGTGCTTATTTAATAAACGCCTACACTTAAATCTATTAAATGAACATCTGACTGTTGGCTATTTCCCTTCATTTTAAGGGCTGAATATTTGAAGCTGAATATCGAACCACTAAAGCGTTGGAGATGTTGTTAGGTATCATTCGGCGCTCAAAATTTCTCCATTCCGTTCCTTATGCATCCGATGCATTCGATGTAGTGGGCAAATAGCCCATTGTGGGAACTGAGGAAAATGGTGGGTTGGGTTGCGAAGGGGGTTGTTTAATTAATTAATAGTGTTAAATAATTGAAGTTTAAATTTTTATAAATTTCTAAAATTATTAAATTGCGCAAATTAGGTTAGTCTGATATGTGGTTTTTGCATTGCGGTTGGATCAAAGTGCTCTAGGTTACAAAGTTTGTTTGAACTGAATAAACAATTTAGAATTTTAGAATTTAATTAATTAATTAATTAATTTTCACAAATTATTGATATATATTATGCATCAGAAAACAAATAATTAATCAAATCTACCATTAGATAAATTTATCTACCGTCAATGGAAATCAATTTTGTCCGAAGCCAACAAAAGCACACCTCCTTTCTCTCCGCTGTTTCGCGCTCCATTTCTCTCCCAAGAAACGAGTTACAGGTCCCTATTTTTGATGTTGTTATAAGAAAAATCCCTGTATATATAAGTATGTAAATTTAGTCCCTATTTTTTGAAAAATAGAAAACGTAAGGTTCTTTGCACTTTTCTGACGGAAAATGCAAGCCAACTTGCAACTTTTATCAGAAAAGCGCAAGCTAGTTTGCGCTTTTTTCTTTTGAATTTTTTTTAAAAAATTTGAAATTTTCAAAAAAAAAATAATTTTTTGAAAAGCGCAAGTTAACTTGCACTTTTATAAAAAAAAGCGCAAGATAGTTTGTGCTTTCTGATTTACAAAAAACAGGGACTTAATTTACATACTTATTATCATAAGGACTTTTCTTAGAACAACATCGAAAATAGGGACCTTCGGTGCAAAGCCCCTTTCTCTCCATCACTATGTCAAATCTCGGTTCTTTTCTTCTGTCCTCGTTGATTTCAACTTGTTTTCCTTACAAAATTCATTTTCTAAATTTTAGCGCTCATCCGCCAATCAGCTACCCTTGGTAAATCGCCGTCGCCGCACCGTTTCCTACATATCATAACGTAACCCTTGAATCGAAAATAAATTTTCCCCAAATATAAAAAAACTAAATCCGCCTTTCAGTCGATGCTGTTTAACTGTCCCCAATCCATCGCCTCCACCAAATTCAACACCAGATCTCTTATAGCTCGCCGTCTACATCCGCCTCCGACTGTCTTCCCCGTTCTTCCAAGGTATTGTTCTCGTTTTTTACATCTGCCAGATCTAATGTTTAGATTGCATTTTTTTCATCTGTTTGTTTCAATTGTACTATAATTATTAAGTTGTCAATTTAAATTTGATGTTTATATGTGGCATTGCTTCGTCATGCTTTAAAGCATGTATATATTAGCAAGGGGTTTTTTTGTGGCTGAGAAATTTTGCACTATGTCATGAAAGTGAAATTGCATTTCTTATTTATTCTAATAGATTACCCATTAGCAATGCCAAGACTCAAGTTTCTTTTTTGAATGGTTTTTCACAGTCGGGTTGTACTATGTCTTTCTCTTTTTGTAAAATGGTGAACCTTTTTATTGAATATCATCGATTACTACATCAAATCACTTCTTTTGGTTATATTGTTCTATTTTTGATGGGTTTGGCTTTTGATTGGTTTTGGTTTTCCAGTGAGTTGTTGCTAAGTGCTATTTTATCACTTCTTGTGATTTAAGCACATATTAGGTACCTTATTTTCACTGTACTTGATGTGAATATGTTGTCTTTTACTTCTACTTGGTTTCAATCCAATCATACTCTCATATAGGTTTGCTACTACATACAGATTGCATTTTTGCAAGTATAGGCTTGGGAAAATTGTCATATGCTTCTTGTTAGGTATAGCTTAGATGTTGCGTGTAGTGATTATAGAATTTTGTTCTAGTTCACTAATGCTATTGGCTTATTTATCCCACGATAGATCTGACATTGTATAAGCTTTTTTTTAAACATTACTTCTCAATTATAGTTTTTTTCTTGGTCAAAGTAACCAATCAAGCAAATAAAAAACGTAGTTTAGCTGCTAGCCTTATAGACTATGACGGAGGGCTTCTGTTAACATGCTCTACCGATTCATTTGAAGTGGAAGTGTTTGCCTCTCCCTTGCACTTTACAACGTACACTACAATCATTATGACTTGAAAATCTTATCGTCCGATGAGTCGAAACCAATGGAGTTTATGTGTTAATTTCATGAATGACTGCAAACTCATCCCATCTATTTAAGACTTCATAATTTTACTCACAAACTTACACACTTCACACACACACATTTGTAAGTATATATATGTGTGTGTGTGTATAAATATAATATAATTTTATTCAACTTTTTCTTTGTTTAATTTGAGACATTCACAAAATTATGTAATCTTCTTACAATTTTATATACATGAATATATGTAAAAATAATATAAATGCTTAGAAATAGATAACAATTGACTCAAAAGTTGGATAAACCGTGTGCTATTGTAGTTATATTTGTCTTATCAAGTTAGAATATAATTATTTGCACTATTATCAGTATTTCTTTGGTGTACATAATGATACTTCAAAAGTAAAAGATGGAAGCTGGATTCGAATAAAAAGTGCTTTAGTTGATTGAACCGATGAAGTTGAGAAGATACCGCGTGTTACCTTTGCTTCACAAACAAGCTTCTTATGAGTTCCAAAACACTTGCTGTTTCAATATAATTGTGATATGTGAGAAGGTATATAGCAATTTATTGTTATTATTACTGGTAATTCCTATACTTGATCTTTATAGGCATTAGACATCTTTCACGCAAACAAGTGGCAACATTGCATAACAAATTGGCAATAGAAGTTGTTTATGATGCATTAACATCGTTTTGGTTTGCATGCTTGTGGAAGAATTACTATTTTTAGTCGCTTGTGTTTGAACTCTTATTATGAAATTTTAGTGTCTTTTGGTTATGTTTGATGTAACATGTTGAATATTCATAATATTTGCAACATAATGCGTTAATTGTTGAATGTATTACAAATGTACTAAATATAAAATTTTGAATAGTTATAATAGATATCTGGTGCTGAAATACACGTCAAGACATTTAATTTTGTTTTTACAGATATTTTAATAGCGTTTGGATATTTAAACTGTTAAAAAATATTATTAAAAGTTTTAATAGCATTTTTATGAATGTTAATATAACTTTGATGCATTTGTAGAAACTTTCATAACATGTCTTACATCTTAGGAAATGACATAGCAACATGTTTATTGTTGTATTGATGTATATTTCTTTGGTATATTCATTTTCTAACACCCACATTTTTAGATATAAATAATCAAATATTTATAAACAGTGAAAATGAGCGTTTTTCAAATTGTCAGAATTTGGCCTCGAAACTTATACCATTGTGTTCGTTGCGATTTTTGATTAATTTACATATATAATATGCCTCGAACGGACTTCGTATGAAAAAGTTATTGACGTTCGAAGTTTCGTATCGAAAAATAATTATAGGTGTAAATGCGTAAATATATTTGCTTATAAATATATGCGTGTATAAATTCCAAAAATAATGCACGTTTGAATTTTAAAATAGATGCATGTCATAAAGGATATTAATTGACATCAGCAATTAGAGGTAATTAATTAACATTAGTAGGCAATGTTAATCAAATCAGCAATTAAAGAAAATTAATTTACATTAATTAGCAACGTTTGAATTTCAAAATAAACATGTGTTATAAAGAGAATTAAATTTGCAATTGATGAAAATTAATTAGAATGAATAAACAACTGTTAAAAGTTTAAGTTTAATAATTTGATTTTTGCGTCTCGAGCGTTGTTTTCTGGATCCAACGATTCGCAGCAAGCCCATGACGTGGTTGCACCAAACTCAATCCTAAAATCCGACGGTCTAAGATTCCTAAGATTTACTATAAATAGAACTCTAGGCCTAACAATTTTCTCACAATCAAATTTTCTTCCAATTGGGTTCATTAGCTAAGGCTGAACTCTAAATAGAAAATATTTCTAGGGAGAATATCTTTTTAATAAAAATATTAGACGCCTTAAAACGGGATCCAGGAAGGCCATGGAGTAAAGATAAGGACGACATGTGAGTGGATTTAAATTATATCTCTTTTATTTTTATGATATATAATACCGTTAGATTCCCGTTAAATATTCAATTCAACATTTATTTTAGTAATTAGTTCTACTAGTTAGTTATGTTGAAACTGTAAATTTTGTAAGAAAAGTGTACTTATATTTAAATGTTATTTATATGAAAAAAGAAAGGAATCCAATTAAATATAGGTAACATTAGGCTTAAAAGTTGTAGAGAAAGGCATAAGCATAAAGTGAGAAATTTACAGTAAATTATACTAAAACGACATAAATGAATTAAGAAGGGGAAAATCTAATAACTTGACTTGGAAGTTAGTAATAGATTAGTTGGTTAGTTTAGAAAAAGGGAATAAATTTCCATAGTTTAATATTGTAAGAATAACGATAAACGTAATTGTAAGAATAAAAGCAAGAAAAGTGGATATAGTGCAAAATAGAGACATTATTGTATTTTGCATTACCCCACTATTAAAGAAACAGTAAAAGAAATATCTTACAGTCACGAGTTATTGTTTATAGTATTATTTAGTATTAAAATATGGAAATGGATTTTTGGCACAGTTTTTTTAATCAACCAAATATAATAGAACTACTTTCTAGAATAAAAGAGAATAACGCGAAGCGTTAAAGAAATTAAAGAAGAAGAAATGATCAAGTTAATTATTTGACAATAGTAGAAATAATAAACAGAAAATATGACTAAATCTGCATTTACTGCGCAGATAGTAGAGTAAAAAGTAAAGCAATTAATTATGATAAGTAACTTATGACAGTTGGATGTAGTCCCAAGTTACGATTGTTATATGATATAAGAGAACTTAAGAGAATTTAGTATCATAATAAAAGAAGACAAACTAGAATAGAAAAAAACACTTGCAATTACATTTATAACACATAGGTTATAAAAGAAAGAAAAGAATATAAAAGTGATAATTGCAAGTATAATTGTAACACGCTGGTTATAATTTAAAAAAAAGAAATAGAAGAGGCTTATTTTATCAAACTTAGATCTTGGATTAAGTTAATAAGCAAAATAGTAGAAGTGGCTCGTACTGGCAGCATTTCCTTTCAGGTCTAGAACGATTGAAATAAATATTCAATGGATTAAGCCAAAATATAGATAATTGACAAAGGTAATGCTTAATACTAATATTAAACAATCCACAATCGAAATTAATAAAATTTTCATTTAACTAAATCTACTTATATTTTAATCCAAATTTACTTAAAATTTAAGAAATTATAAAACAATTTATTTTTGGTCAACTCAACTTTACCAATCCAGCTAAAAACAAACTTTATTAATTATCATAAGTTTTAAACAATTTAGGGTCTAATTTCTTATTAATTTACATATGATTTAAATCAAATATGTTTTATTTCAAAACTCACTTTAGTTATTCAAATTTATTAAGTTCCATACTAATTAACAAATTTAGTTTAGATTGTAAGAAGAGACGAGGAGGTCACAACACAAAGACTTCCATATCCATTGGAATTTTTTTTTAAGGAGAAAGCAACTGCTCAAAGATTGAAAGGTTATTAACATTAGACGTCGCTAAATCACCCTTTTTTTTTCTTAAACAACTAACCCAAAATAAAGTCGACCCGGCCTTAATGGCAAAAAAGAACCACGACCCAACTTTAAACTTCCCTCTCTCCTCCTGTTCTTTCTTCCAGTTCCTCTCCCTCTCTTCTTTTCTTCTCATCCATCTCGTGCATATCACCGTGCACCTTCACGAGCAGTCAAACACCGAAGCCTTGCCACCGATCATCCCCTCACGTAACACACGTCTTTCCCATCATTACCACGCAGACAGCACCCTCGAACACGTCCTGTTCGACACATCGACCTTCTGACCGTGGCTATAAGAAAACCTACCACCACCTATCCATCTCGAATCGCCACTACCCATCACCAATTATCATCCAACCATGCCATAACGACCACCACACATCCCCCTACCTTCTCCCCCTACACGCACGGCTCTACCTTCACTGTCACGTCGTCCTGAGCTCGAGATCGAAACATGGAAACAACAGCCTTAGACCCTACTTCGCGTTCGCCTAGCCACTGTGATCATTAGGAAAATTCCGCGTTATTTTTCCTCGACTCCCCATTGCCCCAGCCTCCTCTAGGCCGAAACTCCGCCACAACATTGATCCTATCACCGCAATTTGACCACATGCCCAATTCCGATCAACCTCTCATATCCTCACTCATAAGAAGCTAAAAATCACGAAACTTCCTTTAAAATTCCTCATTTTGAGTGACGGTCGTGTTCATATAATCAAATAAGTAAATTATGATTTTTAAACTTTCTTCTATTTTGAGTTCCTTTACTGTAAAAACACCCTTCATCCTCTATGCTTCATAATATTCAATGGGATCATTTTTAAAACAAAGTGTACTTGAAAATAAATAGTTTTTCTTTTCAAATTGTAGTCTAAATTTAACTAGGTTCTGAGATAGGGATTTAAGGGGCTGAGCATAACACATTTTTTCAACCTATGGAGCAGGGCGGAGAAGTGATAAGCAGGTTTATGGGTTTTTAAATCATACATCAGGTTATACAAGTACACATACATAACACGTGCACTTCTTACAAATGAACAACTTAGAAAAACGGAAGCCTTTTTCATTTACAACTATAAGTATATAGCTAACTCGATTTTTGCAAGTAGAAGGCAGGAATCGTTTTACTCACTTGTTAAAATGATGACAATTATTGCTTTGTTTTTTATTAGCTCCTGCTTTAAGCCTTGTCTATCTTTGAGCATTCTTCTCGTTATTATACATACATACATACATACATACATACATACATACATACATACATACATACATACATACATACATACATACATACATACATACATACATACATACATACATACATATATATAAATGAGTGATCAAGGCATGACTAGGCTATGCATATATAGAAGAGGGGAAATATATAGAAGAGGGGAAAGTGTATAGGGAAAGCAAGGGTGGCTGCAGATTTGTACAGGCTATGTTTTTATTTTATTTTTATTTTCTTTTGTTTTATTTTGATTTGAAATATGTAGACTTGATTTGATAAAAGATGATTTGATTTATTATGTGGATTAGATTTCAAATGACTTGATTTTGATATTTGTTATGATGATGTTCCTTTAGGCATTTATACACACACACACATATGTATATGTATATATCTTCATACATATATTCTTCCTACAGCTTAGAACATATGCAAAGTTTTTGTTTATTAACACATATATGTAACGTGCTAAAGTTTTGAACATAAGCACCATATTACATACAACATAATTAACCACTTATATGTACCTATTTTTTATTTATATGTTTGTTTATTCTTACATACTTTTATATACCTTTAAATACACACATGTTTATATACATTTACATTTTTACTACTTAATACAAGCATATATACATATCCATAAGTTTGAGTTTTTCATTACGAGGTTTTATATGATCATATATATATATATATATTCATTTTCACATACTATATTTCTATAAATATGTGTATATACCTACTTATTCACTATTTTATATAACATATATACATATACATTTACTTATGTATATTTTGTCATTATATATACATACTTATGTACTTATATATATATATATATCATAAAACTTGTGTATGTTTCATATATATAAACACAAATATATGGGAATTCCATACACTATATATATCATATCAAGAATTTATAGTTTTTAACCAATTTTTTTTAGATATTTTTCTAAACATTAGAAATTTATTTATTCGTTTAATAAAAGTTAATATTCCAACAATTAAAATCAGTTAGTTATCCCAATAACAGACGTCAGAAAATCCAGATCATCATATCCTGTATGCGTGGTAGTAAGCATGCAGGATGGATATTAAATTAGGAAGTGTGCAGTAGTAGCGAAACAACGCTATTGTACACAACAATGACAACATGGGGGAAAAAAATACCAGTACAGTTGTAGCAATTATTTAGTACAGACACGACGGTAATGCATAATATTAATCAAGGTACGTTATAAATCATACTCTAACATGCTATGCGCGGGTATAAAAAAACAGTAGCTAGCATGCAGTTTGTACACAGTAAACTATAAAGGTACATACTTTATTCAGTTTATTGGTAATGAATGGTGGAATTGGTAAGCAAAATCATGTGAGATCCTGTGAAATAACTGATTGAATGGAAAAGGAAAGTTATTTTAATAGGAGAAAATATAAACATCCATACTATGTAGAACAACGATGCCAAGTTAAGCCAAATTAATTTGAGAAGAACAATTTGTTTTATAGAAACAAAGCTATTGCACAATATGTTTGCAAATGCGTTAAAAAAAGTGATCGGATAACAATTGCTATTATTGACCGAGCATGATTTGTCGATAGTTGTTTTGAGCCTTCTGCTGCCATCGAGCTAACCCAAATGGACAGAAAGTTCAGCTGTTTATCATGTAAGAAAATTAATTAGACGACGAGGCCACATTAGTCGCTATTTCGTAAACCAAAAAAGCATCCCTTATTTGGTTTTCAAACCCTTTATATATGTATATATATAATATAAGATATAACCTATCTTATTTGTTTTTCAAATTCCATGATTGCTATCACTGACAGCGATATACCATTTCGTAGATGTATATGACAATTCACTCTTTATATAATAAGATATAAGATACCTTATTTGGTTTTCAAACCCTTGCAAGAACGATCCCGTGATTACTACCACTAAAAGTGATCAGGCAATATTAATTGCTGTGCCGTAAATAAATAAATAAAATCCCTCTATTTTCAAGAGGTGAAATATATGAATTGCAATTTCAGGAAACAAATGGGAAGCATTTGGAGAATAAATAGAAACTGCAAATCCATATGAACAAAGCATCATGCAAAGTTAACAGTATGTCATTTAACAGTGTACTGGTGATTACATGTTGTATCCATTCTAAAACAATAATTTCACAAAAATAAAATGATTAATATCCAATCTAAGATGCAATTTAATCTAAAGTTAATAAATGAAAAAAAAATAACTTGATATTATAGTGAAAAATATTATCGTTTCAAACCTGATATCATATTAAAGCAAAAAATATTATTTGCATTTGAATTGACTACAACATAAAATCATTTGAAACCCATTAAACAATAGTTAACAAAACCAAACACTAACTTGATATTATAGTAAAGCAAGAAATGATAGATGTTAATCACGATCTCGTCATAAGGAAAGAACCACTCAAAGAACATTGCATGATGCTTTGTTCATGTGCATTTGCAGTTTCTATTTATTCTCCAAATGCTTCCCATTTGTTTCTTAAATTGCAATTCATTTAGTTCACCTCTTGAAAATAGAGGGATTTTATTTATTTACGGCATAACAATTAATACGGCCTTATCACTGTTAGTGGTAGTAATCACGGGATCGTTCTTGCAAGGGTTTGAAAACCAAATAAGGTATCTTATATCTTATTATATAAAGAGTGAATTGTCATATACATCTACAAAATGGTATATCACTGTCAGTGATAGCAATCATGGGATTTGAAAGCCAAATAAGATAGGTTATATCTTATATTATATATATAAAGGGTTTGAAAACCAAATAAGGGATACTTTTTTGGTTTGCGAAGTAGCGATTAATGTGGCCTCGTCATCTAATTGGTTTTCTTACATGATAAACAGCTGAACTTTCTGTCCATTTGGGTTAGCTCGATAGCACCAGAAGGCTCAAAACAACTATCGAAAAATCATGCTTAGTCAATAATAGCAATTGTTATCCGATCACTTTTTTAACGCATTTGCAAACATACAATGCAATAGCTTTGGTTCTATAAAAAAATTGTTCTTCTCAAATTAATTCGGCTTAACTTGGCATCTTGTTCTACATAGTATGGATGCCTATATTTGCTCATATTAAAATAACTTTCTTTTTCCATTCAATCAGTTATTTCCTAGGATTCACATGATTTTTCTTACCAATTCCACCATTCATTACCAATAAACTGAACAAAGTATGTATCTTTATAGTTTACTGTGCACAAACTGCATGCTAACTAGCGTTTTTTTATACCGGCGCATAACATGTTAGAGTATGATTTATAACGTACCTTGATTAGTATTATGCATTACCACTGTGTCTGTACTAAAGGATTGCTACACCTGTACTGTATTTTTTCCCCATGTTTTCATTATTGTATACAATAACGTTGTTTCGCTACTACTGAACACGTACTAATTTAATATTCATCCTGCATGCTTACTACCACACATACAGGGTGTGACGATCCTGGATTTTCTGACGTCTGTTATTGGGATAAGTAACTGATTTTAATTGTTGGAATATTAACTTTTATTAAACAAATAAATGAATTTCTAATATTTAAAAAATATCTAAAAGAATAAAATTGGTTAAAAACTATAAATTCTTGATATGATATATATAGTGTGTATGGAATTCCCATATATTTGTGTATATATATAATAAACATATACAAATTTTATGTTGTTAAATATAGATATATATAAGTACATAAGTATGTATGTATATAACGAAAAAATATACATAAGTAAATGTCTATATATATATGTTATATAAAATAGTGAATAAGTAACACTACAAGGGGAAAAACGATTTTCGACGGCCGAAAACCATAGGCGGCCGTCGGAAGCCGTCGGCCGCCGTTGGAAAAAGCAGTCGGAATATACTGCGTCGGGGAGCAGTATTTTCGACGGCTTCCGACGGAGGCTGCCGTAAAAGATTCCGACAGCTTCCGACGGTTTCCGACGGATCCCGACAAATGTCGAAGTCCGTCGGAAGCCGTCGGAAGCCGTCGGAAATAATGTGCTATAGGCCGCCGGAAGCCGTCGGAAATTTTGACCTGTAAGCCGTCGGTAACCGTCGGAAGCCGTCGAAAATCTGCTGTTTTTTTTAAAATTCGCTGCAAATATATCCTTCCAACCACATTTCTCTTTCAAACACTATTATATCAATACTGCACAATCCAATATACAATATTCCAACCAAATATCAAAACCCAAACTACATAATATTCAATAAACACACAAATAAATAAAATTACATCAAAATAGAATACATAATATACATAACCGTTCCAACATTAACACTAATCCTAACAATAAGTGTTCTACCATGTTATTAATACACAAATTCATCAACATCCTCATCCACATCCTCAAACAGCCACGGAACCAGGTGTATCAAACATAATTATACATAAATCAACAATTACCTACGCCGTCCACTAAATCATTCTAAACTAAAACAAAACTTACCTGAACGAACGAACAAGCAAGCAAGCAATGAATCAATCTCCTCCAGATCCAGAGCCAGCCGAGGAAGGGAAGCGGCCACCAAACTGCTGCATGTACTCTAACATCTGTGCAGTCTGCATGGCCTGTTGGCGGTTCTGCTCCTCCAACTGGGACACTCTAGTCCGCAATTCTTCTATATCTGCTAGATCGCTCTGAGCTCTACTCCGCCGTCCCCTACTCTGACTACTGGCCTGCAATAATTGAAAAATGAATAAAATCCAAGTTTATTGTTTTGAAAAGGTCAAAATATCATATTTGAAGTATTTTAAGAAAAAGTAAATTATTTACCGCTAGATTGCCAAATCCGTATCGTCGACCATGCTCTGCTGGATCCATAACGGACTCAAAAATAGCGTCCTCCTCAGCGGTCGTCAGCTGATCTCGACCCGTATCAGCAAGGAGTTTCTGCCGCTGCTCCATAAACTTCTCCTGCATTAACAAATTAATAATATCATATCTTATTTCATTATAGTTTAACAAGCAAAACAATTACTAATACTGAATAACATGAAATATGCTTACATAGTTTTGCTGGATTTATCGTCCTGCCATGTATACGAAACAATCCCGTCTGGATTAACATGCTCGACAGCATGCGTACGGGTGAACACGTCCATATAGCTGACAGGACCATGTGCCTCGGCTTCCTGAAGTTGATTGTTACATACAATTATTATACATTTAAAATCATATAGCATAAACTATTTACATTTATTATTTAGTTAATTTACCAACTCCTGCCGATACTGCTGAAACGACTTCGATCCTCCGCGATGAGTGACGGGATTCTTATTTCTATTTGTAGAGTTTCTATCCGACTCTGCCTGTACATTCAAAATTTGATACATTATTTTTCGATCGCGTCAAGTTAATAATTCAAAAAAATTTAGTATACTTGCCTTCGCCTCGTCCGTCTCCCAGTATCTCAACCAAGCTTGCCATACGCTCTCTCCCATCCACCGTGGTTTCTTACCAGATTTCTTAATCTCAGATATCGTGTCCCTGTAGTTCTTGCGCATCTTCTTTATTCAGTATCATCGTGCCAGCATCATATCGTCTGTTTGGATGTCTATCTCAGCCTGTGTTTCACGATAAAAAGTAAAAAAAAATTACACTTTAAACGATAAACAGTAGAAAAATGACAAAAACGAATTAAAAATGAAAAACAGAAAAATATACATACTAGAACATCCTGCCATATACACTCTATGATGTGAGGAGGGATGCTATCCCACTTCGGCCAGCGAGCACACATCCTACTGCGATAAGAAGCTCTAAAGACATCCAACACAACCTTCGAGGGAAGTAGGTTGAACCCCTTGTTTTTAAATACGATATAGATAAGTAAGTACGTATATCATAAAAAAATAAGATGCGGAATAAAATTTAATTCTTACCCTTCTGCTCTAGGGACTAACGAAACTACTGGACGTTGTGGCTCTTGCGATGGGCCACTGCCATCGCCTCCTGACGATCGGGAAGAGCTCATGCCTCTAAATGACATAATGATAAACTGTGACATATACACATCATTATATAAGAGAATAATAACATGATAATGAAATATATTTCATTTGAAAATGACATCAACGGTATAAATTGCTTAATTAATGACTGAAATGGAAATAGAAATGGAAGTGTGTTATACCTGATTCATAATGGGTGTACTCTTCCGACGATAAGCATATTTCACACATTTATTCGACGTATTATATCAACTTAAGGCTGGTTTAACATTTCTGTCATTTTTCAATACATACAATTATAATTTAGAGTAATGCATTTTTTTCCGTAAGTCAATACGTGCACAATATAATACTCCTAGTTCATTCATTCATTTTATCTTATTCCAACTAACGTATACAATCGTAGAATCAAGGCATACACAATAATTTACATATACAAGAACAACCACACATTATACATGTTTTTCACAATTTCACGATAAAAGATGAAATAGGTATACCATGTGATGCTATAAACCGTTATCACGCTATTGGAAACAATTGCAATCACTAATTCGCCCTAATTTATCAATTTATGCAAATTTAGAATTAGGGTAAAAACTGAATTTTTCATAAAAATAAGAGATTATGTCTGAGATTAAGAGTAATGGAGTTTGATTAGGCAGCCGTGGAGGATCCGGAAGCTCGAAATTAGGGATTGGAAGCTTGGAGTAGGGATTTGGGGTTTTTGGGTTTAATTTTGGTATGAAATAATGAAGAAGAAGAGGTCTCGGCTGAGGCCTATAATCGCAGTTTTCCGACGACTTCCGACGGCCGCCGACGGCCCGTCGAAAGCCGTCGGCCCTAGCTATCGGTATTAAAGCCTTTTCTAGTAGTGTAAGTATATACACATATTTATAGAAATATAATATATGAATATACATACATACATATACATATATATGTATATATATATATATATATATATATATATATATATATATATATATATAAAACCTCGTAATGAAAAACTCAAACGTATGGATATGTATATATGCTTGTATTAAGTAGTAAAAATATAAATGTATATAAACATGTGTGTATTTAAAGGTATATAAAAGCGTGTAAGAATAAAATACATATATATAAATAAATAATAGGTACTTGTAAGTGGTTAATTATGTTGTATGTAATATGATGCTTATGTTCAAAACTTTAGCATGTTACATATATATGTATTAATAAACAAAAACTTTACATATGGTCTAAGTTGTAGGAAGAATATATGTATGAAAATATATACACATATATATGTATATATATTTGTAAATGCTTAAGAAAACATCATTGTAACAAATATCAAAATCAAGTCATGTGAAATCTAGTCCACATAATAAATCAAATCATCTTTTATCAAATCAAGTCTACATATTTCAAATCAAAATATAACAAAAGAAAAAGAAAATAAAAACATAGCATGTATAAATCTGCAGCCACCATTGCTTTCCCTATACACTTTCCCCTCTTCTATATATTCATAGCCTAGTCGTGCCTTAATCACTCATTTATATATATATAAAATATAATAATAACGAGAAGAATGCTCAAAGATAGATAAGGCTTGAAGCAGGAGCTAATAAAAAACAAAGCAATAATTATTATCATTTTAACAAGTGAGTAAAACAGTCCTGCCTTGTACTTGCAAAAATCAAGTTAGCTATATGCTTATAGTTCTAAATGAAAAGGCTTCTATTTTTCTAAGTTAAATTTAGGCTTCTCACAACCTAGTTAAATTTAGGCTACAGTTTAAAAGAAAAACTATTTATTTTCAAGTGTACTTTGTTTTAAAAATGATCCCATTGAATATTATAAAGCATAGAGAGGATGAAGGGTGTTTTTACAGTAAATGATCTAAAAATGGAAGAAAGTTTAAAAATCATAATTTACTTATTTGATTATATGAATACGACCGTTACTCAAATTGAAGAATTTTGAAAGAAGTTTCGTGATTTGTAGTTGCTAGTAGACCTAAAATTCACTTTAGCGTTTTCATAGGAGGCACCAAAATATCCATATCATGCGTATATTTTTGGTGCTTGCTAGTAGACCTAAAATTCACCTTCCATGGAACCAATACCAAAAAATAGAAAAGATTTGTAACCGTTGAAGGAAATTATATGATGAATTCTACCAATTTATATACATGATTAGCCCCATTTAATGATGGATCCAAAAAATAGTTTATTGTGAGTCAAGATATAAATATATGCTAATTTTTTTAAAGGTTGTTAATTAAAGTGCTGATTACGGATTATGTACAGAGAAATATTAAATTTCAATCAATGGTAAATGAGGCCTGACAACCATGTTAAACATATAGTTATGTTGTTGTCCTCTCAAACGAAACTTAATGCGAGTGTGATTTAATTTCTATATATAATCCTCCTCATGAAATTATTGTCAAGGACAAAATTTCACAGCTTTTTTGTCTCAATGACAGACCTTCAATATTTTATCCTGAAGGACAACTTTCTGTAGGTATCAGTTTTTAGTTATTGATAGCAGTTTTTAGGTATCAGTTTGTAGTTATCGGTAACAGTTTTTAGGTATCAGTTTTAGCTCAGTAGCAGTTTTGTTGTCCTTATAAATAATTTTGGAAAATGTTTGTCCTTATGAATAATTTTTAGAAGAATGTTTGTCCTTGTGGTAAAAATATTGAGGTCGTATCCTTGAGGCAAAAAATATACAAATCTTTGTCCTTTAAATTAATTCTCCCTCCTCCTCCTACCGGTAGTATTAAATAACATTTAACTCCTTTATGTCAGTTATTGTAAAATTAGTGTGGCATGTTATACAAATTTAATGAAAAACCCAAAAATGTAATGCTAGTAATACAATTTGAATACAAACAGAGAATGTCAAACCCAAGTCTTCTTTTCTGAGCATAAATGGTATGATACAGTAAACACATAGATTACAGGAGAAATGTACATTTATGGTGAATCGCTATTGGAATAACCAAAAGATGACTAAACTAGCAAGAGAGGAAGATAGAATAACAATTCATAGGGATGCAACGCAGGCATCAGAGAGTTGAAATATGGTGATTTAATTTTAAAGCCACTAAGACAATGCACATCATTCTATTTTCAGTTGCATGTATCATATTCATATAACCTTTAATTTTAACCTTTATTACTACAGTAACGCATGCCATGTAATTCTTTTGAGAAGATTAAGAAATCTAATTGCTGCAAGCTATAGGCATCTACAAAACAATATGATGTTACCAAAAAAATCAGACAATATAAACAAATTCAATATGTGAAAAAACTAAAGCTACTATTTTGCGGAAGAAGTCAATCCAATCTATTAAATAATAGTAAAGCAGAAGAATTTTAAGCTCTATGATTAATTCTAGGAATTATCTTCATTCCCCTTAATTCTCTCCAACTATAGATATTTTATTTTTAATATCTTATAATTTATCACTTTACATTTATTATGCTAAGCTTCTCATAGTATTTTATATTCAAATACCTACTCTTTTAATAAGTCTAAAGTTATTTATAAATCTTTCTCGATTCTCTTTCAATATTTTACATCAAAGCCTACGTATTTAAATTAATTACATAATCCAAAATTTAAATTACTGGACAACCTTAGTCAAATAATATTTATTAATAAATTCTAAAACTAAAGTTTCAATATATATGTTACAGGCGTATCAACAAATTGGTATAAAAACAAATCTTTTTTTATTTAGATGTGTGTGTGTTTGTGTGCGTATATAAATCACATAACATAATTTATATACATTAGCGGTAATGACAAATTTATTTTATAATTTATTTACTGAACGAATTTATCATACAATACATTATATAATTCTATTAACTTCAAACACCAAAATTTTATTTTTTTTACAATTACTTAAAAACCATTCTCAATTCTTTTCTAATATTTTGCACTCAAGTTCACCTATTTAATTAATTGTGCAAACTTATATTTAAGCTATTTAAATAAATTTGATTATCTGATATTCATTAATTAGTCCAATAAATACTAAAACTATAAGAATTTCATTATATACAATATTCATTTATATGTGGAAAAAATGATAAAGTTATTTCTTTATTCGGACATAAGGATATATAAATCGCATAACATAAAAAGTGTACATGAATAACAATAACTCTTTTAATTTCTAATTTAGTTATCTTTAAATTTTTATTGTACATTATGTTACATTACATAAAATAATTTTATTTTAACCTTTAAAAGATAAATTTATATTTTACAACATTATCATGTAAACGCACAAATTACATCGATAAAACTTAGATTATATAAACATTTACTTTCAACATGTTATCAAACCATGTCAAGCTCATAACTCAACTAAATGCTACATAACATTATTTGCGATTATCAAAGTTGTAAGTGTGACTCTCCTATAATAACATAAAATCTGTAGTTAACTATGAAATTGTTTAAAAATGAAAACTAAATAATGGATCTGTTTGTGTCAAAATTGGGCATAACACTCTTCGGGAGTCGTTGAAGAGATAATAATGAAGAATGTAAATTCAAAACAGATATTATCTAACAAAAACTCCAATCAGTAGTAAGGTAAAAGAGTAGACAAGCGATTTATAGTGGTTCGGCATGTTGCCTACGTCCACTGTGAAGTATTTTGATGTTTATTGATTCTCTTTCAATGATTACAAGTTGTTTCAGCGATCAACAACAAGTTACAACTGGAAATTCGAAATCAACAGTAAAATTATGATGTAGGATGATGGAGATCTCGATCTGGCAGAGTCTGAGCGCTTGAAAGTCGAAAGATCCCTTTTCTGTTGGCTCTGGAGCTCTATTTATAGGCGTAGGCTGCCGATATTTCGCTGAAAACTCGGAAGACCACTTCTGACACGTGAGGGGGACCACACGCCTAGCCTAAGGAAATTTGGGCCCACTTTGTCATCGGTTCGAACTCCATTCGAATCGATCAAGAATTCATCCAATCGAGGTGAAATTTGGCGTGGACACTCTTCGACATGAATGCAAGCTTCTGTCAAAATTTCGTGGCATTTGGATCAGTGGATTGAGAGATATGATGGATTCGAGATGGGGTTCCCTGAGTGGCTGTTTGGTTTGAAACCATCTATTCGAACCGATGGTTTCGAACCGATGGCGGCGTGCGCCTTCGTGGTGACGTGGAGCGCAAACTTCGAATCGATCCGGTCTTCACTCCGAGTTGACCGCTTCGACTCCATATATCTCGGCGCATTCGAACCGATGAAAGACACGTCATCATGGTTGGTTGACCCAGTGGGTTCGAATGAAGCTTCACAGGTGGGTTCGAACAAGGCTTCTGTGATGGGTTCGAACAAGGCTTCTGTGATGGGTTCGAACAACCGAAGCTTAGTGGATTCGAACAAGGATCTTTGGATGGATACGAGACTCGCAAACTCTCCATGGACATGAGGTCCACTGGCGCAAACCAGATGGATTCGAAGTTGATGGAGTCGAGACGAGGCATTCCGATGGGTTCGAAGTCCATCTGTTCGAAGGTGATCGGTTCGAATGGTGCATGATGATGGGTTCGAAGACACCCACCATGATGGGTTCGAAACCAATGTGTTCCCTTCAAGTTGAACCGATCATAACTTGAGCGTATGAACTCGGATTGACTCGAAATTTGAGATGGCGGCTTCTAAGGTCTTTCTTGTCTTGTCCTATCAGTTGTAGCACAATTCGGACTCGGACAAAATCCAGTGATATCCATAGTGAAACGAAGTATGACCGGTCTCTTAGACGAACCGTTCTCCGTTTCTGATCGATCTTTTGGTATCGCGGCTTTGCCAAAAAGCGGGATAACATTTTGCCCCCAAAAGTACGTCTTGTGGGAACATGACGTGCTTTAAATAGCTGCAGTTTCTCTCTGAACAATTATTGCTCTCTTTTTTGTTGAGACTCGTACTCCGTATTGCTATAACCTTGCGTTGATATGATTGATTGCTGTATAATAGCGCTTAGCCGTTGGCTGTTACACTTGTAACAAGATGAGTACTCGATCCCTGTAAATGTTTAAAATCGAATGTTAGTTTGGCATATATGCACATATGTTAGTTTGACCCTTGTTAACGTCGCACGTCCACGAGTCGTTGCCAGCTTGGTTGGCTATTGAATTTCTTATCGATTCTCTCCTGAATCGATTTGGAAATTTAAGTTGAGACAGTGCATGATGGTTGTTTTGAAAAATCCCTTCGCATCGATCCTCTCCTGAACCGATATAGAAGCTCGAAGGAAACGACTTTGGGTTGTGTGAATATGATACTTCGAACCGATGCGTTGGAGCATTGATGGATTCGAAATCTACATTCGAACCGATGGAGTACACTCGTGTTATGATGGGCTCGAAACTGACATTCGAACCGATGTGAAAGGATGGATTCGAACTAGTAGTTCGTTTTGATAGGTTACGGATGGATACGAAGTTGTCGTTCGTATCGATAGGAAATGATGGAAACGAAGTCGTTGATGTGAACAAGGGCTTCGAATAGTTGTGCCTACTATTTATTTCGCATCGATGCATCTCGTTGCCCTGCTGTGTGTTTCGTACCGATGAAGTGTGATGTTAACTTCGAATCGATAGGGCCTTAGGCAGATGGATTCGAAAGCTGACTTCGAATCGATCTGGTAATTGACCGGTTGTGGCCGGTTGGGTTAACTGGGATACGAAACGGCCCGGTCACATCCTAGGCTTCATATAAATAGCAGAGGGTTTTACCTTTTTCATTTTTTACTCTCGCCTTGCTTTTACTGTGCATTGCAGCGTTTCGAAACTTCAGAGAAGAAGGCACTGTGTTTTCGTATTCGAAACATTCGAGATCCAAGCCTTTAATTCCTTGAACCCATCACTCAAATTAGGTAATTGGCCTCGAATCCAAATGGAAAATGGCAAAGTTACTTCGAACCTATCTCTTCTTCATCGATTTTTCACTCTGGTGATTGGCAAAACCAGATCTGGTTTGGGTGGGCTTCGGATCGATGCGTGGATTCGAGTCCGAATCGATGGTGGCGGCGTCATTCTTCGTTGGATTTCGTATCGATCCCTTGGATGACCTTATGGGGGTGACACGGTTCGCACCGATTGATGGATTCGATGGGTCCGTTCAAATCGATGGATTCGAGTCCATCGGCTATCGGTTCGAAGTCGATCGATACGAAGAGGATCGATTCGAACGCGATCGATGTTAAGTTGGGGGTTTCTGATCAGTATGAACTAGCCAAGCAAGGATCGATTCGAAGTCATCCATTTTTGATCGATTCGAACTCGGCACCTGATCATCGATTCAAAGCGCGCCTTTCAGTCATCGATTCGAAGTGATGCTAGGTTGGGTTCGAACGAGGTCCCTGTGATCGGTTCGAACCCTCTATAATGGATTCCAAAGTTTGACATTTTCTAAGCATAACTCCGACGAGCTTCATTCCTGCATATTTGGACATATTAAACTGCATACTTGACCACCTTTCGAAGCTCGTCGATGGAACGATAACAACTTCTATTCGAATCAATTTCCATCATATAAACGGTTTTGTGATGACGGTCAGCGATGACGGTCAGCGATGACGGTCATTATAACTGGACTCCGTAGCTTTGTCGTTTGCGTATTTCCTTTAACCCTGCGATATTCATTCAAGTAATGCATGGCACTATACAACATACATTCATACACTTTACACTGGGGAACGCACGGTTCCTTTGTCGTCTAACGATGGTTTCTCATGAGTTAGCTAGTTATGGAACCTTCAAGTTCACAGCAGCAGGAGATTCAGGGTACAGTCTCTCCGAGATTAGAGGTTCCGGACATTGAACCTGAGATCATTGGTCCAGCCTCGGACGAATTCCCCAATGCGTCGTTCATTGCCAATCCATCGGATTCCGTCCAGTCCAATATTTCTGAAGATATGTTGGGGAGAATATTCTTGAGGCATGGCCTGTCACTGGATGATGTCTTATTGCCGGGGCCGAATGATAGACCACACAACCCGCCGGAGGGATATACAGCATTTAATCGCCACACGTGCGCGGCTGGGACGCTTCCTCCGTTCAACGAGTACATAAGGGAGGTGTTGTCTTTTTTGAGAATCGCTCCATCTCAACTACACCCGAACGGGTATGCCTCCGTGAATAGTTTATTCATCGTCTTCATGGAGTACCTTCATAGACCACCGAACCCGACCGAGATCAGATATCTATTTAATTTCAAAACTCGAGGTGATTATCCTTCCTTCACATTTCCGGAAGCGGTGAGGAACTGCCAAGTGGTCACTGGGTCCTGGACCAGGTTGAGTTACTATAGGACGGAATGGTTCTATGTCAGGTGCCCTCCGGGGTTTGCCTGGTGATGGTTATTCAGGCGTGAGTGTAGCTGAGTTATCAAGTAATTACTAAGGCAATTGCGTTCAAAGCGACATTTATGTTTTTTCTCTTTTTTACAGCGACGATTCAGCGACCTGAGGGCGAGCACTTTAAGGAGATGGTACGAGTACTTCGAGAAGTCCCGAGTGAAGATAGGGATATCGAGTCGCTCTTGACGGATAGGAATCTTCGGACTTACGGGTTGATTAAATGAGGGCAGAGCATACTGTTTGACGGGGCACTAAGGATTGTCTCTAAAAAACGAGTCAAACACAAGAAGCCCAAAGTTATCATAGCCGAGGAGGCTGATTCTGAAAGAACTCATACTGACGATGAGCCGTTGTTGGAGCCTACAGACATGGTTCAGGATGTTGAAGAGCAAAGAAAAGGCAAGGCAGCCGTCGTCACGCTAACTAAGAAGGGAAGATGGAAATCGGTTGTCACGGCCCGATCCTCTCCCGGAGTTAGAATTTCTGAGATGTCTCCTCCGCGAACTGAAAGTCTTTACGAAGGGCTTACCGATCTTCCAATCCCGGATGATGTGTCTTTTCAACATGATGCCGGGTTGGAGGAGTTCCATCGTACTCTAGAATTGAGCGAGCCTTTTATTACTAGCTCAGCCGACACTTCTGGTTGGTCGGGGGGAATATATATTCACACACATTTCACGACACTACATAGCCCTGAGTCCTAGGTCATCAGTTTTGAGAAACCACTAACTTTATTCTCGTTTCGCTTTGCAGATATTATGACTGGACGCGGCTCGATGTTAGGGAGCCTACGACATGCTCGCAAATCTTCCTCATATTACGAGTCACAACGGAGAGAAAAAGATAGGGATTACGATCGCAGGTACTCCGGGTATTCTAGCCAAGAACGGAGAGATAGGGATTACAGACATCGGTCTCGATCGCGCACTCCTCCTCCCAGAGTTCCTATACAACCTCCTGTCCATGTTTCTCGTCCTTTCGATTCCTCGTACTACTAGTCGGCCTCTCAATCTTCTAAGCATGAATCTCGCCATCCCAGATCTGAGGCAATGCCTCCAATAGTCGCGGAACAAACTCCTACTGAAATTTCGGGGGAAGGAGCAATCAGGCTTGCTCAATTGAAGAAGGACTTTCCAAATATTTGCTTTGATAACTACATTTTTTCTCTTCACTTGAAAAGAATCCCGCCGGAGGCCGAGCAGACGGCGCACGGTTATGTGCACGACTTTTATGCCCAATACAGGGCGTGGTACAAGGCAGCCGAGAAAGCGTCGTCATTGGCCTTTGAGCATGGGGCCACCATCGAGAAATTGCAGGCTGAGTTAGCTCAAAAGAGCCGTATTATTGATGTGCTAAACACTGAAGCTGAATCTTCTCGAAAGTCTGAAATGGAGGCTATCAAAAAAGCCGACGAAGCCCAGGCAACAATGGATAGGATGAAACGTGAGCACTATGCCACGGTAGAGGACATGGGCCATCGAAACACCATGGTTACTGCCGAGAGGGACGCAGTCCTAAAGGAGTTGAACGAGCTTAAGTCTAAATTTGCCGAAATTGCCAAGGATAGGGATGATGCGAATAACGCGGCCTAGGAGGCGTGTGAACAAGCCGTGATCCTCCGGACTGAACGGGATGCAGCAGTAGCCAAGGTCCAGGAGGTTGAGACGGAGTTTGAGGAGAAATTTCATCAAGCGGAGGCCAGGCTGGAGGCCGATATTAAAGATTTGCTTATCACTTACGATGCCACTGAAATTTGGCCTGGCTCCAAGATTACCCGATACACCTCCGCAGCGCTTGGGGTCGATTGGTTGAGGAAGAAGAGAAAGCACGTCCGGGTGAATTGGTCGACCGATTCGAACTTGAAAACCGGCTGCTGACAGACAATGAGAAGAAGGTCCTTCATGACGCTATTATCGCTCATGAGAAAGAGATGGTTGGCGGCCGATCTCTGGAGGTTGGAGAGGGATCAGGTGTTGAGCATCACGCCAGTGTTACTGAAATCACCGCTCCACCTTCGTTAGAGCCTGCATCTGTGGTTGGTTCGCAATCCGTCCCTGCTTACGACCCAGAACAGCCGCGGTTATGTCCTATTCAGGAGCATACTTCCGAGGCCGCTCAGTCGTCCGCAAGCCAAACTGGGGAAGGTATTCCGAACTTATCTCAAGTGTTTTCCAAATAGAGAGTTTGTTCTAAAGCAGTTATTAATAACTTCTTCTTATCTTTGCTTAGTGACTGGAGTTGCTCCGATTATCGCGTCCCAAGAATCAAGCAAAGGGGATAAGGCCATTACCACCGAGACTACTGTCGTAACAGCAGTATCAACTGAGGCGGCGCAGGGGAGCGGATTATCTCTTGATGAACAAATGGTGAGCGAGCTGCTCGGTGAGCAGGGTGGCTTCTCCACAGACCTGCCGTTCATCATTAGTGACCTCCCGCCAACCTCTAGCTCTTTAACGCAGACTGCGGATGCCCCCAGCCATACCCAAGCGACTCGTGATGAAGAAATCCTGGCCGAGATCAATGCTGAAATAGAGGCTACGGGGCAAAGTGGTAGTGTTGGTGGCAGCACGGCGGCGCAGAGTTCAGCACCTGTGAGGGTAGTATCATCAGGTGGTACTATCCCTCCTTCCATTGCGGGTCCAGTCCCTTCAACTCCTCCGGCAGGAAGCCTTCATTTAAGTTCGAGTTCTGAGGAGGACGTGGACATTATGCCCCTGACCGAGGAGCGGCTACCGGAGAGGAGACCCTCCAAACGAAGGATTTTTGTTCCTAGTGATTCCGACGACGAACCACTGATAAGAAGGTCGAAAAAGAACAAATAGATCGGCCTCTTCAAGCAGATGTTTTGGTAGATAGGAACTTGTTTTCGTTTTTTTGTTAGTAGGCCGTGTATAGATGCAGGTTCAGCCCCTGCAAGTAGGAATTCTTTTTGGAAGAACTTATTTGCATGTAAGTCCTTGTCTTCAGTTAGTTGAAATAAAATTTAGTTTCTTTGTTTCAACTCTCGTTTCTTTTTGTGCTTAAGTGTTTGTAGTGTTTTGTTTTCGGACGGTGCACTCGTGGTGTTTTTACCGTCAAGTAGAGTTCGTTTTAAGTGCTAAGTCTGAAAATCTTGGTCATGTGCTGTGATTAATGAATAATCGAACTTCGAACATTGTATCACTTTGGTTAGCGATTAACACTTAGCTTTTCTGCCCCCTAGTCTTGGGGAATAACATTTGTGTTTTGGTGGTTGACTGTGTTTATTGAAAACCTTAAGCACATGTCCACATTCTGGGGACTTAAGATAATTTGAGATCGATAATCCGGTTCGCACTCCGAGAATTCAAAAATTATCGATGTTTGTAACATGGTTCGCGCTCCAGGAACTTTGACTTGGTATTTGTGCTCCAATTCACACTCCGGAAACTTGGAGAGAACATGTATGTTTGGGTTCGCACTTCGGGAACCTGGAGTTGATGTTTGTACTCCAACTCGCGCTTCGGGAATCTGGAGTTAGCCGCTGGATGGTCGGTTACATCTATTTGGGCTTTTTAGGAATTCGTTCACACTTTGGGAACGATGGATTTGATGTTTATACTCCAATTCGCACTTTGGGAAGTTGGAGTCCGTTCGCATTCTGGGAATGATTTATTGGATGTTTATACTCCAATTCACACTCTGGGAAGTTGGAGTCCGTTCGCACTCTGGGAACGAGTTATTGAATGTTTATACTCCAATTCACGCTCCGGGAAGTTGGAGTCCGTTCGCGCTCTGGGAACGAATTGTTGAATGTTTATACTCCAATTCACACTCTGGGAAGTTGGAGTCCGTTCGCACTCTGGGAACGAATTATTGAATGTTTATACTCCAATTCACACTCTGGGAAGTTGGAGTCCGTTCGCACTCTGCGAACGAATTATTGAATGTTTATACTCCAATTCATACTCTGGGAAGTTGGAGTCGGTTCGCACTCTGGGAACGAATTATTAAATGTTTATACTCCAATTCACACTCTAGGAAGTTGGAGTCCGTTCGCACTCTGGGAACGAATTATTGAATGTTTATACTCCAATTCACACTCTGGGAAGTTGGAGTCCGTTCGCACTCCGGGAACGAATTATTGAATGGACTGTCGTGTGTTGGTCCAGTTCAGCCTTTGATGTGTTGGCTTGCCACCGAGCTGGGGTTTCACTTAGTGAGTGGCCGGTCGTATCACAGTCACTCGCTATTTGGATAAATTCCATTGTTTGATGGAACTTATCTCTTCGTGTGTCGTGATTGTTGAACGTTTTATTCGATGAATCACAGCTCTAGCTTGAAGAGATGGTATTTTATTGCTGAAATAAGAAAACATGGCAAAGTCAGTGCCTTATTACAAATTCAAATCTCATAATGTAAAGGAAATTGTAAAGTCATGGATTGAATGAGCCTGTCATGTATGACAGTGACGAAGATCTTCGTCGTTCCAGGCTCCTGAGAAAGTTGGTCCGCCACTGATGGCGTTTATCACCAATCTCCCACGGGGACAAGTCGAGTCCTCCCGTCTCGGTCGATTGGGTTCATTATTTGGATTGGATGGTCCCGCTTCTCTGGGTTGCGGTGTCCGCACAAACTGTTCGAGCTTCCTTTCTCTGATCAGTTTTTCAACGAGATCTTGTAAGTGACGACACTCGTTCGTATCGTGCCCGTAGCTTTCGTGGAACCTGCAAAACTTTCCCGTCTGAATTTGTCTCTCCGACGACGGTCTTGGTGCAGGTTTTTGATACTGAATTGTATCACAGGTTTGTAAGTACAAGTCCTCCAGTGATGTATTCAGAGGAGTGTAACTGTCAAACATTGGATTCTTGCGCTGCGGGCCAGGATTTTGATCTCGTTTCCTGGTTTGATTCACGCTCTCTCTTCGTCGAGCTTGTTTGTTTCTAACGTTCAACTGAATTTTTCCGGAGCTCCCACCGGACTGTTTGATTGCAACATTGCTTTGGATCCCTTCCGTACTTGGACCGGTATCGGTTTGCTTCCTAGACTGTTTCGCATCTTCTCGTCTCAGGAATTGAGCCGCTTTGGCATGGAAGCGGTCCAACGATGCGGGTGGTTTTCCAGCTAGCCAGTTGCCAAACTCAGAATCGGGGTTGATCCCTTTAGTCAATGCCATAAGGATGGAGTTATCGTTTGGATTACTAATCTCCGCACATGCAGTATGGAATCTCTCTAAGTAGTATCTGAGTGTCTCTCCAGGAGCTTGCGTGACACTAGATAGAGTGTTGACATCTTTTGGCCTTGCGACGTGCATGCGGAATTGCTCGACAAATTTTGTGGCTAACTGGTCGAAGGAAGAGATGGATCGAGGTGGCAACCGAGTGAACCACATGGTAGCGATGCCCCCTAAGGATATGGGGAAACTATGACATTTCACTGCATCGTCAGCCCTGGCAGCAGTCATCGACCATTCATATTTCAGAATATGTTGGTTAGGGTCGGATTTTCCCTCGTACATAGGTAGAGTGGGCATTCGGAATCGCCGCGGGGGTTCAGCAATAAGAATATCGTCCGTAAAGGGAGTGTGACTTCAAAAAACTCCCCAATCGTTGTTTGTGAATCCCTGACTCTCACGGATCATCTGACGTATCATAGTTGAAAGATCCGGCATTTGCGCCGGAGTATGATCATGCTCCATACTTTGAGTTTGAACCGGATATTGTCGACAGTCCAAATCTCGCCTTCTCGGCTCATAGTCCTCTGGGACGTACGGTTCAGGAGTACACCCGCTATGACGACGGTCCAGGTCCGACTGATCTTGGGCGTCAACCCCTGGTTCAGCCGCAACGTTAGTGGTGCGGTATTCTGCGGTGTGGTGAGGAACGACACCTCCTCGGGAGGAGGGTCCGGTTTGGAAACTGGCTGACGGATCAACTCTAAGTTGTCCAACGGTCAATGTCGGTTGATTTGCAACGGGTGGCATACGACTCCAATCTAGCCGGGGTTGTGGAGGCCGGTTATGATAAACAGAGGATGAAGAACTTTCGCTGGATGAGCGAGAAGCATGGTCTCTCATGGATCTCTTTCGCTGCTGGCGATCCAGCTTGTTGATTAACTCAGCATTAGTGCGTAGCTGTTCTTCTAGCTGTTGCCGACTCTGGGTCAGCTCTTGAAGTAACAACTGCAACTCTTGTCGAGTAATCGGACCGGACGGTTCAGAGTGCCCAGTAGCATCTTGATTAGATGGAGGTGGGGGCATAGGATTTTTTCTATCCTGTTCTTCTTGATTGACAGCGTTTGAGGTGGTTCTTGTGCTAACCATCTTGATAGTTGAATTCCTTTCCTAGACTTTATGCAAATCTGAATAGAAGGGAAGGAAGTTGGATTCAATGATCTGGATCTCTCTCTTAGATTTATTCAATCCGGTATCGATGACAGATCCAACGAGCAGGAGAAAATCTGGGTTTTCTCAGTGAAAGCACCAAAGTGTTTGTGTCAAAATTGGGCACAACACTCTTCGGGAGTCGTTGAAGAGATAATAACGAAGAATGTAAATTTAAAACAGATATTATCTAACAAAAACTCCAATCAGTACTAAGGTAAAAGAGTAAACAAGCGATTTGTAGTGGTTTGGCGTGTTGCCTACGTCCACTGTGAAGTATTTTGATGTTTTATTGATTCTCTTTCAATGATTACAAGTTGTTTCAGCGATCAACAGCAAGTTACAACTGGAAATTCGAAATCAACAGTAAAATTATGATGTAGGATGATGGAGATCTCGATCTGGCAGAGTCTGGGCGCTTGAAAGTCGAAAGATCCCTTTTCTGTTGGCTCTGGAGCTCTATTTATAGGCGTAGGCTGCCGATATTTCGCTGAAAACTCGGGATACCACTTCTGGCACGTGAGGGGGCCCACAGGCCTAGCCTCAGGAAATTTGGGCTCACTTTGTCATCGGTTCGAACTCCATTCGAATCGATCAAGAATTCATCCAATCGAGGTGAAATTTGGCGTGGACACTCTTCGACATGAATGCAAGCTTCTGTCAAAATTTCGTGGCATTTGGATCAGTGGATTGAGAGATATGATGGATTCAAGATGGGGTTCCCTGTATGGCTGTTTGGTTCGAAACCATCTATTCGAACCGATGGTTTCGAACCGATGGCGGCGTGCGCCTTCGTGGTGACGTGGAGCGCAAACTTCGAATCTATCCAGTCTTCACTCCGAGTTGACCGCTTCGACTCCATATATCTCGGCGCATTCGAACCGATGAAAGACACGTCATCATGGTTGGTTGACCCAGTGGGTTCGAATGAAGCTTCACAAGTGGGTTCGAACAAGGCTTCTGTGATGGGTTCGAACAACCGAAGCTTAGTGGATTCGAACAAGGATCTTTGGATGGATACGAGCCTCGCAAACTCTCCATGGACATGAGGTCCACTGGCACAAACCATATGGATTCGAAGTTGATGGAGTCGAGACGAGGCATTCCGATGGGTTCGAAGTCCATTTGTTCATGTAAACGCACAAATTACATCGATAAAACTTAGATTATATAAACATTTACTTTCAACATGTTATCAAACCATGTCAAGCTCATAACTCAAC
This sequence comes from Allium cepa, assembly GCA_030765085.1. Taxonomy (NCBI): domain Eukaryota; kingdom Viridiplantae; phylum Streptophyta; class Magnoliopsida; order Asparagales; family Amaryllidaceae; genus Allium; species Allium cepa. The sequence continues at coordinate 110,897,798 of CM060945.1, read as the reverse complement.
TAAATGCTACATAACATTATTTGCGATTATCAAAGTTGTTAGTGTGACTCTCCTATAACAACATAAAATCTATAGTTAACTATGAAATTGTTTAAAAATGAAAACTAAATAATGGATCTGTTTGTGTCAAAATTGGGCACAACACTCTTCGGGAGTCGTTGAAGAGATAATAACGAAGAATGTAAATTCAAAACAGATATTATCTAACAAAAACTCCAATCAGTAGTAAGGTAAAAGAGTAGACAAGCGATTTATAGTGGTTCGGCGTGTTGCCTACGTCCACTGTGAAGTATTTTGATGTTTTATTGATTCTCTTTCAATGATTACAAGTTGTTTCAGCGATCAACAACAAGTTACAACTGGAAATTCGAAATCAACAGTAAAATTATGATGTAGGATGATGGAGATCTCGATCTGGCAGAGTCTGGGCGCTTAAAAGTCGAAAGATCCCTTTTCTGTTGGCTCTGGAGCTCTATTTATAGGCGTAGGCTGCCGATATTTCGCAGAAAACTCGGAAGACCACTTCTGACACGTGAGGGGGACCACACGCCTAGCCTAAGGAAATTTGGGCCCACTTTGTCATCGGTTCGAACTCCATTCGAATCGATCAAGAATTCATCCAATCGAGGTGAAATTTGGCGTGGACACTCTTCGACATGAATGCAAGCTTCTGTCAAAATTTCGTGGCATTTGGATCAGTGGATTGAGAGATATGATGGATTCGAGATGGGGTTCCCTGAGTGGCTGTTTGGTTTGAAACCATCTATTCGAACCGATGGTTTCGAACCGATGGCGGCGTGCGCCTTCGTGGTGACGTGGAGCGCAAACTTCGAATCGATCCGGTCTTCACTCCGAGTTGACCGCTTCGACTCCATATATCTCGGCGCATTCGAACCGATGAAAGACACGTCATCATGGTTGGTTGACCCAGTGGGTTCGAATGAAGCTTCACAGGTGGGTTCGAACAAGGCTTCTGTGATGGGTTCGAACAAGGCTTCTGTGATGGGTTCGAACAACCGAAGCTTAGTGGATTCGAACAAGGATCTTTGGATGGATACGAGACTCGCAAACTCTCCATGGACATGAGGTCCACTGGCGCAAACCAGATGGATTCGAAGTTGATGGAGTCGAGACGAGGCATTCCGATGGGTTCGAAGTCCATCTGTTCGAAGGTGATCGGTTCGAATGGTGCATGATGATGGGTTCGAAGACACCCACCATGATGGGTTCGAAACCAGTGTGTTCCCTTCAAGTTGAACCGATCATAACTTGAGCGTATGAACTCGGATTGACTCGAAATTTGAGATGGCGGCTTCTAAGGTCTTTCTTGTCTTGTCCTATCAATTGTAGCACAATTCGGACTCGGACAAAATCCAGTGATATCCATAGTGAAACGAAGTATGACCGGTCTCTTAGACGAACCGTTCTCCGTTTCTGATCGATCTTTTGGTATCGCGGCTTTGCCAAAAAGCGGGATAACAGGATCAAAGTTCACATGTAAATATATGGGCATAAGATGCTCTTCTCAAGTACAAATACGTATAAAGCTCTTTGTAATTTTCTGTAACTTTTCACATTCAACTTCTTATATTTGATAGTTATGTTGATTATTAATTCAAATTATTTAAATATATTAAATTAAATTAACATTCGTAAATCTATTTATAAATCCTTGAAAAATAACAATTCAATATATACACAACAATTAAAACAAAAATGGTAAAGTTATTTATTCACTCATACATATAAAAAAAAATATCACATGACATAAATTATTTACATATCTATAGTATTAAAAAATTTAATTTTTTTAGCAGGACATTAATTGGTACAAATATATATAGTTAGCGAGGATTGATACTTCAATCTTACATCTGAGCAACACATGTCATTTTTATTTATGATTAATATATCACAACAAAATTATCATAAATTACATAATAAATTTCTAACTTTATCAATAATTAAAATATAAATCTATTTTTTATTAACATCGTCGTGTGCAACGCACGGGTTACACACTAGTACCTAGGAAAGAAGAACCGCCTTAAACTAGTAACAATTTAAATCAACAATTCTAAAACTCATAACCAAATTTTTATATACTATATCACAACCAAACATTAATGCAAACCAACATAATGATTTTTCTTCAGTAGGAACAAAATAACACTGTTTAATTGAACTACTGAAACCGCAGTGGAATAAAAATGAGGTAGAGCCACAAACAGAGAGAACTACAACCAAACAATTTTACAAAGGATGAAAAATTAAAAGAGTACCTGAAAAGGTGAGAAGAAGGCAGCAATCAAAAAGAGAGGACTGCAATAACGCACCAGAAACACAACAGATCAAAAGCTATGTATTTTTATGTACATCGAAATCAGCAGATGAAAAATGGGTAATGTAATTTCGTAGTAGGGATTGAGGCTTACCTTAAGCAGAAGTGGACAAAAGGAAAACGGAAACGGGAAAGAATAGGTGAACAACTCCTATACAAGGGGAGGATTTTTTATCTATGCAACACTCCATCTCCGCAAGCGCCATTAATTTTGGACATTAGGGTTTAGGCAGAAGGAAAGAGTATTTAACGTCAAATATACAATTGCACATTTACGTTCAATTAGTGCAAAGGGTATAGTTTGCAAAAGTGAAATTCTTTAGGATGGATAAACAGGAAAAAGTACTTCAAATGGCTGAAAGTTAAGTATTTGAGCTAAGAATGAGTATGTTGGAAGGAAAGAGTCAGCACCATATTGTCTTATATATATATAATAAAACAGATTAGAACTCCTATCTAAGGTACCAACCTATTCGATTAATTCGAATTGTTTTTATTCTTTTGCATGTCATTATTTTCTACTCCCGTTATATATTCCATGAACTTTTCATGGATATCTAACTCAGGTAAATAGGCACAAGGAAGAAGTTGCAAAAAAAATTAGTCTCAAGGACAACAAGTTTGCTTTTTAGTCTGAAGGACACTTTTTAGTGTAAACTGAAAATGATAGTTACAACTATCATTCTGTAATTTACACTAAAAGTGTCCTTCAGCCTAAAAAACAAACTTCTTGTCCCTGAGACTAAATTTTTTTGCAACTTTTTCCTTGTGCCTAAAAATCCCTATCTAACTTGTATTCAAATTTGCATGCCTGTATCTTTGGTAATTCATCGATCGGACGAAGTAAGTGGATCCATTATTGGTATCATTGAACTTTGGACTACATATCTTTATATGTATTAATCCGAAGAGTTCATTAACTTTTTTGTCACTTACACTGAATGATTGCTTTCACCAATACCATATGATTCATAATCTCATGATCAAAGAATTAGTTCTCAAGTAAACAACTTAGTCCATAGTTCTAAACTTAATTGTTAAATCTTCTAGATGCTTTTGTATTTTCTATAGCTAATACATCACTATTGATATGAAAATAAATACCATCATCAAAATGTTAAAAACACAATTATTTTATCATGACCATTCATGGTATTTATATTTAATCAAAATTGCATCTCTTTTCATTCAAATCGAATAGAATTATTATCTCATAAATAATATTCAACATTTATGAAAGTAATCTTTTAAAACACGATGCATCCACTAGCAAGTGTTATATGGTATGCTCTCACTATTTCCATTGACTATTAAAATATGAAGTTCCATTCAATTACTTATTGTAGGCATTCAATTTTTTACTATCGCTAACTTACAGTTAAGAGAATTAGTTCAAATATCTCAAACTCCATAAATGGTTTTATGTATAAAAAAGTTTGCAATAAAATCATATTTCTTGTTCCATATTAAGCATTCACAAATATTTTAAACAATTGTGATTCTAATGCCTCTTCATGAAGCAGAAGCGACCATTTACTTCCTCATCCCAACTACACCAACATTATTACATCAAACTTTCGCTTTCTCTTTTAAAAGATCGAACCATTCAAAGAGAAACTCTTATTACAAACCGCATCGGATTTATTTTACAAAAATGCATTTAGTCATCCTTAATATTTAAGGCCATCGAATAGGTTACACTTAAGTAAAATACCATAACTGACAATTCAGTGATCAAATTCCTAAGTCTGTCTGTAGTCCTTGGTCCAATGTTATTTCTATCACATAAGATCCTTATTTTATTCAATCATGTTGAATATATAACCTCACATTATGGTTTACTTACTCATTTCCAAAGAAACATTTTCATTTGAGATATCATACATTACGAATGCAACGGTTCACCATATACCTTTTGTATCTAATCAAATATGAATCAAATATGCATATTTTTGTACCGCTTTAGAATTCAAAACTCAAAGAAGACAATACACAGCCTTGGAAAAATCAACATTTGAGTGACCAAGACACCGGTGTTTTTTATGTTGTATAATTTGGTTCTTGCATGTAGGGTAAGTATTCGGTCGGTTTGGTTGGTTTTGAGGTAAAAGATGTCAACCCGAATTAAAACCAAAAAAATACAATCAAACCGAATTAGTTTCGATCAATTCGATCGGTTACCAATTTAATCGAAGTAAAAAAGCAAGAAAGTGAAGTTATCATATGTCATTATTCAAATTATTGATTTAGTTAATAGAAAACATAAATTTATGTTTACATAAACTGTTTTGAGTATTTATTTTAAGTTTATAAGAACTATTAACTTATTTTAATATATAAGGTTGTTTTTTATTACTAAACCGATTGTTAATACTAATGCAATGCCATGTATTTAGATAACATAATAAAAATTCGGTTAATTCAGTTAAATCATTTATCAAAATAATCATATTTTATAAGTCGAATCACTATAAGAAAAGGGCCCATTTTGTATCGGATTGTTGCAACGGCTGGCAACGGCTAAAAAAGGCGGCCGTTGCTAGCCATTGCAAATCGCAAATATAACCTGCAACCCACGAACAGATTATCATTTCCCACCACAATGAGTTCTTCCCCAAAACCCTCCTCCCCGTCACAATCCGCCGCCTCTCCAACTCCAGCCGTTGCTAGTTGCCTCCACGTCGCTCAAACACCTCCAAAACTCGCTGGTATGTCTTCTAAATTTGATTTGGGTTTGATTTAGGTTTAATTTAGGATTAATTGGAAAACCCTAATTTCGAAAATAGTTGTATTAGTTGATCATAGTGATATTGGGTGATGATTATAGTGATATTGGGTGATGATTATAGTGCTTTAAGTTAGGTGGAAGGTAAATTAGTTTATGATTATGTTGAAAATGATGATTAATGCGTATTAGTTATGGTAATATTTGTATTAGTTGATTTTGATTGGTGGTTTGATTTTAAAATTAGTATATATTATTGATTAACATGCTTGTTGATATTTAAGTTTATGACAATATTTGTTTTTATTTAAAATAATGTGTATAGTTTACGCCAAAGTTCATTGTATAGTAATTAATACATATCTTGTTAGATTGGTACAGTTAACGATAATTTAGTTCAGAAGTGCTAATTATAAGTGTTATCGTAGTTTAAAATAAATATAATTCGTTGAATGAATTATAAAATTTTGAAATGAGCGTAATAACAATGAGCTAATTATTCAGTGAAAGTTATAACACGTTTTAAAATTTAGTTAATAAATATAATGAATTAATTAATTATAAAATATTTTGTAGTTGTTAGAAGAATAATTAGAAAATATGTTTTATTTATGTAAATCCCATAGAGATATTTTGGCCCCGTCTGACAAGTGTTGTATATGATCGTTATATGGATATCCCTTTTTTCCAATAACGGACATTTATATTCATCTGATACAATATTTGTTGGATTTGTCCTAGTATTTGGACAAGTTACAAACACAATAAAGTAATCACATTTTGTAAATCATTTCAGTTTAAACGGTTTACAAAATTTTGGTGGCACTTCCTTTTTGTTCCCTGTGTACATGTATTTTGTGTACGATACAGGGAATAAAGGGAAGTGCTGCCGAAATTTTTTTGAATCCTTTAACCTGAAATGATTTATAAAATGTAATTACGATATTGTGTTTGTAATGGGAAGTAGGATGGCCGGCCGTCAATGAATTATAAAATGTTTTTCAATTGTTAAATAGTTGATTTAATGACAAATTATAAATCAATCGTAAAATACTGTAATATGAAGTGAAGTGTTTACTTGAATCTTCTAACGTATGTTATCAAATCAGGAAAAATGTTCGATTATTTTCTCGATCGTAGTTGGATGTATGAAGTCCGAACTGGTATGAAAGGATCAATAAATGAACATTTCTGTAACGGTGTACATGAATTTATTAGATTCGCTAAATCTAATAATCGGAATAATGATGAAATTCGTTGTCCGTGTAGTAAGTGCAAACATTTAAAGCATTGGAAATCAGATGTAATAGAAGTACATCTGTATAAATTTGGTTTTGTGCCTAATTATTACTTATGGGATCGTCATGGAGAACTTGTTGAACGTACACCTAATCCTGTAGTGTTAGAGGACGATAATATTATGACGAATCCAATAGAAAATATGGTGTAAGATGCAGCACGGTCGATGTTTCCTACCATTGATCAGGGCGATGATGACAATGATAACGTTGAAGAAGAACCGACCGCGCAAGCTAATTTTTTTTATGATTTATTGGATTCTGCTAAGAGGCCCTTGTGGGATGGTTGTAAAAGCGGAACCGAATTATCCGTAACCGCCGAATACATCACTATGAAATCAAAATTCAACCTTACAGAAGATGGATTTACAGTAGTTGTACAAGCTGCAAAACGACACATGCCGCCCAATAATTTGATGTGCGATAGTCATTATAAAGTGAAAAAACTTATGTCTGCTTTTGGATTGCCATACCAAAAGATAGATACATGTATAAAAGGTTGTATGTTGTATTGGAAAGATGACATTGACCTTAGAAAATGCAGAATATGTAACGAGGAAAGATTCAAACCGAGAAAAAAAAAGGAAAAGAAGTTCCATACAAGAGAATGCATTATTTACCTATCACTCCTAGACTTCAAAGGTTATATGCATCTTCTGCTACGACATGTCATATGCGATGGCACAGTGTTAGAACACCAGAAGAAGGAACTTTGATACATCCATCTGATGGAGAAGCATGGAAACATTTCGATAAGACTTATCCTGCATTTGCTGCAGAGAGCCGTAATGTCAGACTCGGTTTATGTACAGATGGATTTTCACTATTCTCTCAGTTTGCTAGTAAGTACTCATCATGGCCTATTATTGTTACTCCTTATAATTTACCTCCATGGATGTGTATGAAAACTCCGTATATGTTTCTAACGATTGTCATCCCCGGTGCCGATGATCCGACACAAGGAATTGATGTTTATCTACAACCATTGATCGAAGAATTGAAAACACTGTGGCATGAAGGAGTTAAAACATACGACATTTCAAGAAAAAAGAATTTTCGTATGTTCGCTTCTTTATTATGGACTATTAGTGATTTTCTTGCGTATGGGATGCTTTCTGGTTGGAGCACAGCTGGACGTCTAGCTTGTCCTCATTGCATGGATGAAACACGAGAATTTTCATTAAAGTATGGAAAGAAAATTTCTTGGTTTGATTGTCATCGATGTTTTCTACATGTTAATCATAAATTTAGAACGGATAAAAGGAACTTTAAAGCAAATAGAGAAGAGAGTATGCTACCACTGAAGGTTTGGTCATTTGAAGAGATATATGAAATCGTAAAAGACTATCCAAAGATACATGAAACTGGGGTACAAGTTGAAATTCCAGGTAAATCAGACATTCATAACTGGTGCAAACAAAGTATATTTTGGAAGTTACCTTATCGAAAAGATCTGCTACTCCGGCATAATATTGACGTTATGCACAATGAAAAAAAGTGTTCGATAACGTGTTTAATACAGTTTTGAATGTAAAGGGGAAAACTAAGGACGATGTGAATTCGAGACGTGATATATTACACTTTCGTAAGCGGCACGAACTTCATTTGTACGACGGTACAAAAAAACCCAAAGCATGCTATGAGCTAGATAACAAACAAGTAAAACTCGTGCTAAAGTGGGTGGAAGGAGTAAGATGTCCTAATGGGATTTCTTCTAACCTCCGTAGATGTGTTGACTTTAAAAACAGTAAATTGAGTGGGATGAAAAGTCATGATTGCCATATAATGATGGAATATTTTTTCCCTGTGCTTTTCAAAGAACTGTTGCCTGGCAAAGTATGGAGTGTTATAACAGAATTAAGTATGTTTTAAAAACAACTTTGTTCGACGACGTTAAAGGTAGATCGCATAAGTAAACTTGAAGTAGAAATCCCTATACTGCTCTGCAAACTGGAAAAAATATTTCCGCCAGGTTTCTTTAATGTAATGGAGCATTTACCTGTTCATCTACCATCCGAAGCACTTCTTCGAGGTCCTGTGCAGTATGGATGGATGTATCCATTTGAGAGGTAATTTTGATTATCCGCAATATGAAGTTTGCTTAAAATTTAGATTTATATACCAAAACAGAAATTAAATTAATTTTGTTATAGGTACTTGAATCATTTGAAGAAGAAAATTAGACAAAAAGCACGAGTAGAAGGTTCAATTTGCAAAGCGTATCTGGAAGAAGAATCTTCATTTTTTTTTCTCACATTACTTTAATAACGATGTGAACTTATAGTTTGTCAATATTCCCCGTAATGATGAAGCTGTTGAACATGATTCTTCTCAAACAATGTTATCTATTTTTAGACAACAAGGCCGACCTGCTGGGAAATGTGTGAAAATATGGTTAGACGATAAAGATTTCCATATAGCACACACAAATGTTCTTTTAAATTGTGTTGAAGTTGCACCATTTGTCAGGTAGTACTAAATTCATATACAATTTAATTATACGTGTATATATATATATATATATATTAATTTTGATGGAAATAATACATTTTTGCAGTATATACGAATCACAACATCCATCTGGCGACTCAGTAAAGATTTTTCTAAATGGTTTTCAAAATACGTATATGATCCAAAAAACTCTGTTGTTGACGAAGGATTACGACATATTGCTATCGGACCAAAAAGAAATGTGAAGACTTATCCAATATTCTTCGTCAATGGATTTAAATTCCACACCAAAGATTACGAGGCTGAAAAATTAACATATAACAGTGGTGTATTTGTTAAAGGCAGTGATGATCCAGAGGAGCATATAAAAGATTTTTACGGCGTCTTAACACAGGTTTTAAAGTTGACATATTATATACAACCTGCAGAGAAAGTTTTTTATTCAAATGCAATTGGTTTAGCAATATTCCTGGTTCTGGAATTAACGTGCACAAAGATTACAAGCTCATTGAAATAAAGCATACCTCGCATTACTATAAGTATGATCCTTTCATATTAGCCAAGCAAGCATTACAAGTTTATTTTGCTCCGTATCCGTCCTTAAAAAAAGATAAAGCAGATTGGTGGGATGTTATTAAAACAAAGGCAAGATTTACATTTGATGGAAATAATATTCCAGATGAAGCAGCGTATCAAGCAGATCTGGAGCCAACTGAAATAATAATAACCGACGATGTTGACGTAGGATCGTTGAATGATGAAGCGAATGTTTTAATAGATGCATTTGAAAGTACCGAAGAAAACGATATAGAGTACGAGACCGAGTCTGAATCAGAAAACGACGAAGACTAATACATTACACTGTTTTTTTAATGTATGCATGTATGATGTTTTATTATGAGTAATGTATTAAGAATGATGAATGCGTTCTGTATTATTCTGACCTATGTAAAAATAATGATTTTGTTATGTATTATCATTCTGTTTTATTTTGACCTATGCGTTATCCAGAGCTGTGTAATAATAATAATGATTATGTTCTGCATTATTCTTTGCTATGTAATTACAAAGAATGATTATGATGATTAATGGAACATGTGTTGTAACAATAATTTGTTTTCTTTTCATTATACGATATGATTATATTTGTGGCAGATATGTCTCAGAGAAGGCGCAGTACATCTCAGCCTTCTCCTTCGCCTTCTCATGGCGCAGGTCCCAGCGGTACGGCTCCGGACTTACGCCGTGAGATAGAGATAGTTCTGCAAAGCGAAATAGCGCGAATAGAAATAAAAATCTCTCGTTACACCGTGGTGGGTCCAAGTCATTCCAACAATGGCGGAGGGAATTGGTAAATTTGTAATTTGAGTTTATAAACTGTAATATTATTTAATCATATTAGTAACGTTTTTTATTCATGTATAATTTCAGCATTCAAGAACCGGACAGGAGCCTACAATGGCCGAGGTTTTTAGAGTCACTCATGCGGTGGAGCAGACCGATGATGATGGGAATGTCACCTATCAGTGGACAGATGCGAAGGCTGAATCTGTTACGGTAAATATGTTTATTCGCAATGACAACGTTTCACATTCCTTTAGTAGTGTATAAGTAAATTGTATAGCTATATATTGAGTCAAATTTGTATTCGTAATTGCAGGGTAGATATGAAGCGGAGCGGGCAGCGATGGCGCAAAGAACTGGACGGGAGGATATTACGCTTCAAGAGTCCAATCGAATATGGGATAGAATTATTGATCCGCCTTCTCGCAATAGGCGTTATGGATACGACAATTAGGAGGTAAACTGTTTTAATAACTTATATTTGAATTTATATAGCCGTTGCGAGCGTGAATTAGAACTAGTTTGTTTGATCGTTTTACAGGCTCTTAACTTCCAGAGGGCTTACAAGAAATCTATGGCCGAGGAGGAGATAGCCCAGATCAACGACAGCTGGACGAGATAAATGATTGGCGACAGAGCTTCTTGTCTCAGCAGATAGATGAGCGCATTGCCGCATTCGTTTCAGAGCATGGGACCATGCCAGGGTCTTGTGGTGGTGGTGGTGGTGATGATGATGCTGATGATGATGAGTAGGTATGTTTTGTTGATGGTTTTTTTTGGGCAAGATTGTGGTTTTAATGAGTATTTGTTGGACTTGTGTACTTATGTTGGTGTGTACATATGTTGGTTGATGGACTTGGTAGTTTGTTTGGTGTTGGTTGATGTTGGTTTGGTGTTGGTTGATGGACTTGGCCTTGGTAGTTTGTTTGGTGTTTGGGCAAGATGGTAGTATGTTGGTTGATGTACTTATTGTGGTTTTAATGGATATTTGTTGGTGATGGATATTATGTGTGATGGATTTGAGATGTATGGATTTGTGTTAGTTGATTATATAGTTGTGTGATTATTGATGTGTTTTTTTTTGATTATTTGCGATGTATTTGGTTATATGATGGTTGGAATGGAATGTATACGATGGATTGGAAGTGATTATTGTGATGTGCAATGGTTTGCGACGACAGAGATTTGAATAGTGAAAGATGGCTGCTGGAAAACTTAAAAAGTTTCAGGTTTGCAACGGCTCGCAACGGCTAGCAACGGCTATCTGGTTCAGGTTTGCAACGGCTCGCAACGGCTAGCAAAGGCTATCTGGTTCCAGGCTTGCAACGGTTCGCGACGCCACGTGACGACCAGGATTGTAACTAACTGTTGCCACGTGGACAACTGGTTGTCGCCACCCGTTGCTAAATTGGTAATGGAGCCGTTGCTATTGCCGTTGCTGGAACAAGTTGCAACGTGCTCAATAGCAACGGCTTTTAGCAATGGCTGGCAATGGCTCGCAACGGCCGCCAACGGCAATGGCTCGCAACGGCCGCCAACGGCTACTTGCTGTTGCTATGCCTTCCGTTTCTTGTAGTGAATTCAAACCAATATAATTTCATAACCGAACCGAACCGACGAAAATGAACCTGTTTGGTTGGTTAATTCGGTTCTAACTGAATATTGCTCACCCCTACTTCACCCCTACTTGCCTGTGTGTTGAAGGGACAACATGTCAAATGATTTATTTGTAAGTATATTTTACATTTCTTTTTCATTCTTTAATTTAGTTCATTTTGTATATTTTAATCATACTATAGTAAAAATGGTTTTTGACAAACGTTTTAATGGAAATCCCGTTTCTGATATAATATTAGTTTCATAAAATCAGAAATTAATAAACAAAACGCTGCGTAATGATAAAAGAGGTATCATTTGGCAATCAACGCACAAATATTGCTTGCTAAAAGCTAGAACATGAGACAAAACTTCTGCTCAATAATTGGCAATTAAAAGAGACTGCTTCTGAACGGGTCCTAAAATAAAAGGTCTTATACATGAAAGTATGAAGCATTTTGTGCTATCAGTCACAGAACTGTTTAATGGGCATGGTCAAACCAAGATTACATCATATATAGCCCCCAGACAAATACAGTAATGACCATATACCAGTATTTTTCTTTTTAGAACATAGAAAATAAGCCACAGCGGAAACATAAACAACTGAAGAAGATTAGTGTAGATATAGATATGCCAAAGCCATTAAAATAACCTCAAAGAACACCGTAGATAACCTGAGCAAGGTTTCAGCATTAGAAGAATGTATGTTGGAAAGTGGATGGAGCTAATACATCAAATGCTCCATTGGATATCCACTTATGTTGAACTGTGCTTGCTGAAGCAAGATTATAATCCACATTTTGCGTTTAAGAGGAGCAACCACCTTTATCTTCATGCTGAGTAGAAGCCAAGCGATTTTATAACATGGATATTTTAGTAAAATCAAAAGCTTTCCATGTTTTCCCGTTACATTTTTTACGTGTGTGTAGAGAGAAAGAGAGAATAAGAAGAAGACCTTCTCAGTTATGAAGCAAACAAATAGAGATATATGAAGATAAAATATATATTTATCATTGATAGTTTACACCATAAAAAGAAGAATTGAATTGAACAAAAGAGTTTGTCAATATCGGCATCGTGTGAATAAAAGTCTTCCTCTGTTTGTTGAGTTGAGCAAAAAAGTTTAACAGAACGACCACTCACTTATGTTTGTGGATAACCATAATTTTTACACTTGCAGTAAAACACTAAAGTCGTGAGCTGGCCGAAACAGCATCATGTATTCAGTCAGTAAATGTGTGACTATACGTCGAAGAAATTTTTTCCAACCGCTACTTTTGATCCGAATTTACAACCATACAAATTATTTATATATGTAATCATCCAAGTTCAATTCGATAAAATACAAGTATTCATCAAAAAATTTAGCAATAACTTTTAAACAAATCCACAACCATAAAAATTAACATGAATACGAAATTTCCCTAGTTTAAAGTATTTACTGATAAAATAATCAAATTTTTGAAGTAGATTGTACTATATCATAATACTCTAAAATTTATAAAATATGATAGGTCACAATCAATTAATATCTACTATTCAAGTGCACGGCTTATGATAATATAAGGGGATTATGTATCAAATTATTACTTAATAATGCATATTCCCTAACCAAGTCTTACTAAAATGATTTTCAAATGTATATCTAACGAAACGTAGAGGATTAGGTAATCAAGTTATTACTTGATCAGGGATATTACTTAACAGTCATAGTTCATATTAATCTGTAAAATATCAATGCAATGAAGGGAAAGAGAAAACTCCAAAATAATATTGAATTAAATAGCATCATGGTGAGAGAGTATGAATAACCATACCATGTCTCTCCACCTAGTTTCGAAAAATAAATCAAAACATAGTAGGTTTAGTCATTGACGATGATGCTCAAAGTCCTGTTATTTATATCCGACGCAGTCATAAACTGTACCCCTAGATGTGAACGAAGCTTATCCCCGTACGTTAAGCAGTTATACGTTTAACCATAACATAGAAATTCAATATCAAATTTATTAATAACTATTTGTCTAATCTTTCCAAGATTTTTCAATGATGTTGCATATGTAGCTGCAGCTTAGGACGCTATATGTGATGAGATGTAACTATTTATTCAATAACAGTGCATAGATAGCCAAATATAACAGCAGTCTGAACGAAAAAAATGTTCTACCTAGTACAATCAATGTTACGCTGCATTGTGTATACTTAAAAAAAAAATAAAGTGGGATCCTTTGGGAGACGGAGATGAAACAATTACCTGTAGCTGAGGAAAAAAGCTTAGGTATAAAAATTTGGTGCTTATAAAACATGATTTTAAGTACCTCCTATCTTTCCTATCCATAGGTAGCAGTAAACCAAATTCATACTGTAGATTTAAAAAAAAAGGTAGATGTACTTCCAACTAGGTTTCATGGTGTATAAAATATCTTTAGAGATAAACTTATATGCAAACAAATATAATTCGTAATAAATTGATGCGCAATGAAACCTTGCAAAATAATTATTATGTCAGTGTGCTGTTGACCTCCCACTATTAACAGCTGTCCCAAAGAAGAATTAAAAAAGGTTGATGCATGGCATAAAGAGTATTCATAAGACTTGAGACTGATCTTCCAAGTTTTCATTATGCAAGCGTAGTCGTCTTGATTATATCACCTCTATCCATGCTTTGTAAGAGTATGACTAGGAACATTCGTAAAAAAGAAAACTAAAATGCTAAGAATTAGTAGAAATACAATTTTGTTTAGAGCCTGTAAAATTACTTGTAACAAAAGACAAACTGATGAAAAATGCATGGAATACATAATTTTATCATTTGGCCACCAGAACAAAATTTTATTTTTGGACTGTACCTCAAAAGCAATTTGCATATTTAAACGTCCGGAAAGCAATCGTACTGAAGCTTTGGACCAACATTTAATATATAATTCGTAGGAGATCCTGTGGATTTCATAAGCTTTGGGTTTAATGAGAGTGAAACTCTTTGTTTTGGTCATTTTTTCCTTTTTCTTTCGGAAAAAAAGAATATAGTCTATAGTATTATACGCAGGATGTTGGTTAAACTTATTATATCACTACGAGGAAAAAAGCATTTTCGACGGCCGAAAACCGTCAGCGGCCGTCGGAGGCCATCGGAAGTCGTCGGAAAATGCCGTAGGAAAATAAGGCGTCGCCGTGCAGTGTTTCCGACGGCTTCCGACACATCCCGCCATTCATATTTCCGATGGCTTCCGACGGATTCCGACACTTGTCAGAAGCGGTCGGAAACCATTGGAAAAATTGATCTGAAAGCGGTCGGAAGCCGTTGGAAAAATATAACCTGAAAGCTGTCGGAAGCCGTCGGAAATCTGCTGCAATTTTTTTTATTTCTGCTGTAATATAACCTTCCATCCATATCTTCTATACAAACACTATGCCACCAATACTGAAGAGTCCAATATATAATATTCCAACTAAATATCAAAAACCAAGCTATACGCAATTCACCAAACAAAAAAATACGTAAAATTTAGTCAAAACACATAATTTTGCAGCAAAACAGCTAAGTGTGTCATAACATAGCACATAAATCAACAACTATCTCCACCATCTACCAAATCATACAAAACAGAAAAAAACATAACGAGCAAAGAAATCAATCAATCTCCTCCAGAAGCAGAGCCAGTAGAGAAAGGGAAGCGGACACCATACTGCCGCATGTACTCGGCAATACGCTGGTCTAGCAACTGTGTGGTCTCTATGGCCTGTCGACGGTTCTGGTCCTCCAGCTGCGCCACTCTAACCCGCAAATCTCTGATCTCTGTTAGATCGATCTGAGCTCTAGTCTGCCTACCCCATCTCTGACTGCTGGCCTGTAATAAACATTTAATTTAGCCGTGTGATCTCTGTAAGTGTATGTGCAAGTATGTGAATAATTAGCAGTGTGATAATGTTATTTAATTTAGTTTATGCATGTTTATGTAAGTGTATGTGCATGTTGATAACATCTTAGATTGTGCTAACACCAAATAACTATAGTGACAAGATTGTTGATTTATTTTTTAAAATACTATAACTTTGAAAATTTTTAGCAGAGGTAAAGTAACTATAGGGAAGGATGAGAACAATAAATTTGAAATTACTCTGGTTTCTATCTCTCAAATGAGAGGGAGGTTGGCCAATTTATAGATACGAACGGTTGTGTCACCCAGCAAAGGGATAACTATTTTGAAAGGAAATGACTAATTTCAAAAAATGGTCTGTAAATTGATTAAGGAGGGTCATGCGACTAAACCATGAAACTGTAGACTGAATGAGGCTGACAATGTATTTGACAAATATCAATCGTTACAAAACATTGTTTTGTATTTTAACAAACTACTCAAAATTTGAACTTAGAATTTACACTATTAGATGATGGGAAAAAAACATTAATTGATGTAGTTCCCACAGCATAAATCACCATTTTGATACCTAAAACACTAAAGGCCTTTATTTACAAATTATTGCAGTCATATGTAATCTACTCTAGTAAAGTATTTGTACTTCACATTTATATGTTCATTTATACTTGTTAATCAAGATACTAGTCCTAAAATGAAGAAAAAATTAGCAATAAAATAATTTATGTCGATGCAAAATAATTTTATCCTTGTATTATTTCATTTCAAAACAAATGTATAAGTGCTTGTTCAGTTTATATATTTCCATTCAAAAATCCTATGTTACCTGAGTATTTTCAAAAATGAATCCGCATGTTACATTAGTCGCTAATAAATAAGTATAAATATGTCGTTAGAAGCACCCAAGGCTTTTATGGTAAAGTCACTCTATTTCAAAATTCTGTCTATTACCATTTTGCCGCATTGAATTTCTTTCTGTTATTTAATGCAATAAAATCAAAGCGACAATAATTTACTCGTTAATGAAGTTCTAACCATTACTTATGTATAATGTATACATTTGAAAATATGTTCTTTTGGCCATTTTTAAACTGCGATTCAACCATTTATTAACAAAAATAATTGTACGTTACATTATGAGATATCACTGTTTTTGATCTATTTAATAGTAAATGTGAAAAATTTATGCATGTGTACCGCATATATCAGGCAAACTAAAATAAATAACATGTCTTTTTCGTTATTTTTTTGAAATTACATTCAAGTAACGGATTAATATATTTTGGTAATGCATAGAGCTTTCATAACGAAGTGACTCAAAACCAATGTACTGAATTTGGAAACGTATATGATACCCAATATATGTAACAGCCCGAAAACCCGTACCCCTTGAGTCGACACTATCCTTCATTAATCAACTCAGGATGAACGGAAATACGAATCATTTGGGTTAAGAAGAAGAGGTAGAAGAAGAAAATAGAAACAACATCAGAATCTAACCATCGTAGAGGAATAAAATATAATAGATAATAACAGATCTTTACACAAAGAAAACTATCTGTTTTATACATACATCACCAGAATACACCATCAGAGTTCAACAACATCGATAACATACAATCTGGACAGTCATATAAACTTATCCTCAAAACCGAATACACATCAGAATAATAACCAAGTACGGAAGTAGGTACCGCCATCCAGCTCATCTCCTGAGCTCCACAGCAACATATCCTGTATTCTATAATACTCGGTCTGACCCAAGCATTATAGTTAAATAACACCCGACTCAATCTGGAAAACCAGCGTGAGAAATCACACTCAGATTGATTATTAAAGTTTCAAAATTCTTTGAAAATCAAAAGCATCTCGTAAGACCACGCCACAAATAAACATGTCGGGTTTTTACCTTACGATAGCCAAAACACATTTTATTAAAATCCTCTGATATTATGATAGTGTCTATATACAAATACTTATTCAAATAGCCTAAATTGTTACATTTATTAAATTCTAACTACTAGCCACAGTCGTGGGTAATACAAACAAAACCGTAAAAGGCACGTAGGGAGAATGGATTTCCAACTAATGACTAGGCATTGGAGTACCACCTGTCATAGTATGTGGCCTAGATCACCGTCCTGAGGATTACTCCCAATCCCCTGCAACACAAGACCGGGACTACCCATTACTAGATAATCCCGAGTAAGATCACCCCGCGGTTGGGATCAACAACTACACCACTAAGCCGAATAAAAAAGGACATCTAGACATGGATGGCCTCACCATAATGGGTGCTACCCACATAGCCTTGCTGCATAACCCCTGATTTTCAGTAATTCCCGGTTGATGAGGCTCGAGGCTAAGCGTTACCTTTTTAGAACATATCCCTTAGAGTGCTCACCGTCCACCTGACGATGTTCTTAAAGCATTCATCCATACAAGTCCGTACCGGTTTCGAACGAAACCGAAGGCACTATTCCTACTACATCCCTTTTGGAATCATCCTCAGGATTAGTAGCGACTAGCTCTTGCACTTCACTGCTCCATCTTCGACTTCGAACTCGTCTTCCTCATGAAAACGTACAAACCGGATCGAAGTGTTTTTCGTGAAATAAATCCCGATCCCGATCTCTTCGAAACGATCAATGCATTGGCCAATATTGATAGTCGATTATTTAACTATCGATTAACATTCACAAACATCCATCAAACATAAATAATTTCTCCTGAATTATTTACTAACCTCAAAATATCTTCGCAAGATACATTTCCATTTTCAAACCTTTTGAAAACAGTTTCCAAACCACACCTTTCTCACGAAATCAATTTCCAAATATTTATTTCCATTGAAAACACCAAGCATAATACTTTAGATTTTTAAAATAATTTAAAACTCTTTATTATAAAATATCCTTGAAAACATTTAAATTAAAAATTACTTTAATACTTATTCAAACTATATACTTTAAGAATATTTAAAATAAAACCACTTTGTACAATATAAAACTAAATTTCTAACTTTTAAACATAATATCAAGCCACCTTTAAATAATTACTGCTATAATAGATTAAAAGAAAATACTTACTTTAGAATTTAAACATTTAGAAACAATAAATTTTCTAAAAGATGCTTTTTAAAACAGCATTAAAGCCTATAACTTATTTTTAAAAATTTACTTTGAAAACGTACTTGGCTATCCAGGGAAATATACTTCTCTTCGCATCCTTTAAAAATAAATCACTATTTATTTTTAAACAAAATTTTCCATTCCTTAAATAAATTCCCACCCTGAATTTATTCTTCCAAATATCCATTGATATATTACTTCACTTTTATAACCTAGTTTATAAATTCCATAGTCTCACTTCCCTTTTAAAAATTCCAAATTAAACACTTAAATCAATTTTCAAATTGATTTCCAATTTACTCCACTTTGAAATAAATTTTGTTACTTACTCATTTACTTCAAAATCCATTAACTTTGGATTTTTAATTCTTAATTATGATATAAAGTCTTTTTAACTGAAAATACCAATTTCGGATTTCCCAAATTCCTTCTTTGCCCTTTTAAATAAATTTAACCCTTTAAATTTAAAAATAAATTCTTTATTCCTTTAAAATAATATCACTTAAGTTTTTAAAATTCATTATTACTCTATTTATTCAAAATCTCCTTTTTCCATACTCGGAATTTATTTATTAGAATTTTAAAATCACTTTCATTCTTTTCTAATTCATTCTTAAATTTATTTAAATTTTCTATAATTATTTTACTTAAAAATTCACTCTTTTATTTTCTTTCAAAAATCCAATTCTATATATTTTGATAACTCAGTGTACTGAAATATATCTAAACGAACCATAGCATTCAATATTCCAATTATCAATATAACTCATCACAGAATATCAAATATTCATAACACAGAATATCAAATATTCATAACACAGAATATTAAACAATAAAATAATTTTGAGAAATCCAGTTGGATCCCTTCGACCTGTTTCCCTACATCCACAGATGTTAGTACAATATCAATTCCACTTCGAGGTGGAATATCGCGGTATATGGGTTTATATAATATCATCCGCTATTATGCGGCGCATAGCGTCTCATCCGCTATACAATGCGGGAAATCAATCACTCTAATATATACTATATATATACACTACTATATATATAATATAGCACATCAAATCAGTTCAATCATTTAACCAATTATTTAAATTTAACCATTTAAATTTAAATAGCAACCACATAAGTGAGATTAACTCACCTTTGATTTTTGTTTGGCAATCCATTTCCATCTCGACCATTCCTCCAAATTTTAGACCGTGTATAAACATTAGATGGTTTTTATTAATATTCGAATCAAATGAACAATTAAAATTCCCATTTATAGATTTAGTTAACCAAAGATTTTATTTTAAACTTAATAATTAAATTTTTACAGATTTTTCTTTTAATAAAAATACCTTTAGTAATTAAAAATAATTGAATAAGTTAATAAACAAATATATCTCCATAATTTATTTATTTATTCCTTTGAAGCTACATATAATCTAATTCTTCATAAATCCTATATTCTCCAAGATCTTAAATATATACTTATTTCTTGGTTATTTAAATATATTTAAATTTACAGCGATATGTGTGCATACATATAAGTATAAATCTAAAAATTTATGAAGTAGACAGTAAAGGTTCTTTATTGTAAATTTACATCCCTTTTTTTCCTTCTATCTCCTAACCTATATATTTATAAATTAATTTTAATGAAAACTAAAAATGTTTATCTTACTAGAAAGAAGAAACCTTGGGCTCCCTTCCTGTCGTGCTCGCGCTCCCGTCGAGGCACGACGACGAGGCCAAATTCAAATACACATCCACCGAAGCCAATCTCATGACCCTGACGCGCAACCCCTCATGCTACAGTGTTCGAACCCAGAGGCAACGCGTCCCCACATCGAAACCCTACCCAAAACGCGACCAGTCGCCTGCTCCCTCGCCGAATTCATCGACGACCGACGCTAACTCCTAGCCACCCACCACGCTCAAGTTCCAAATGTCACCAAGCTTCACGCGGACATCATCGGCCTACTTAGCCCCACCAGACCCTCGAATTCGATCGACGATGCTGCTTGTAAAAGTGAGGCCGAGCGATTCGATAAAATTGACTGAACTCGATTTGATTTAAGAGGAACAGCCATTGCTTGTTTCTTAGAACAAAATCAATTACGTTTGAAACTTAAATAAAATGGAAAGGCTGGGCTACTTTTAAAAGGAAAAGGGAATTGCGTGATAGAGAAGATACAGACAGAATTGGTCGGCTAACGTGATAACCCAGGCTTGCTACAATAAAGGTCGGCTATAGTGTTTTGAATGGAGAGTAAAAAAAGTTCTGATTTGAAAGAAAGGCAGCTGATGGGAATCATTTGACCAGTTAAACAATATATTTAAATTTAAACCGTCTTGAATCCGTAGCTTAAAAACTTGACGTCCTATCAAGGCGTGCCGCTAGGTGTTTATAATATTATACCACGACTCCGAATGCAATGGAAATGGTTTCGAGTCCTAATTCGATCGTATGGAGAAGATAGCTTTTTGGACCGAATTATTTAATATTAGATTTCAATATGAATTTCAGTGAGTTTACATATCGTACGCTCACACAACAACTCCAAACATTACGAAAATTGAAATCTGATAATAATACAATATTACGGATCCATTGGAACTAGTTTCGTCGAAATCCGAGACTGTGCCTCAGAAGGCTATTTTTAATATATCAATTTAAACGATATAATTTCAAAACTGAACAAATCACTGTTAAATTCAATTTTAAAACTTCTATTATCCTCAGCACTATCAATATAAATTTTACATGCCTTCAAATTATTTTTAACAGGCTTAAAACTCCAGATTCAACATTTGACCCAATTTCCAGTAATTAAATCCAATAACTAAATTTCCAAATAATAGTGATATTTGAAATTTAAGTTACAAACTAACTTTAAATATTAAAATCAATTGAATATCCCAATTTAAATTGTCTAAAATTCTGGGTCGTTACATTCCTCCCCCCTTAAAAGAATTTCGTCCCCGAAATTACTGGTTAGGAAGAATGGTCCAATACTCGTTTACTATTTTTCCAAAACCAAACAGTTTTTAACAACAACCAAACAATCTTTATTAAAGACACACTATCCATCTTACTAACTTTCCAAGCTCTCTCATAGTTTTCAAATAATACTATTTTCTCAATCATTTAAATTTCAATTTAAAACCAAAGTTTTGATTTATCAATATTTTTTTAACTCCCTAAATTTCTGAAAAATTTCGCCAGCGTCTCCTTTGCGCGGCTAGCTCGGTACAACTACAAAATACTTCTACGGGCTCCCAAATTCCAAAAGAAAACCAAAAAGCCAAGTGGTAGATCAAAAACCCAATCGAATTTCATAAAGAAATTTAAACACATACCTTTTTGTCGAGCAATTCAAATTTATCTTCTGAAATCAAATCCAATTTTCCTTTTCCTTTATAATACTTGTATATCCTATATAGTAATAATATCGAATCACAACATTCAAAATCATTTTATTGACTTCCTTACAAAATTTTCAATATTCATTCCATTTAAGCCCGTACGATGTACCTATATCATTCATACGCAATACCGAATCCGATCGCTTACTCGATCACACAATTTCATTTCCGAACTAGTATCGTCCATCCGACTTCCTAGTGTGGACTCAGATCTGATTTCCTGATCAGAAACCGTTATTCTCCTTGCATAGTCATAACTATGATAGAGAATTTTCAGAATCAATCAAAATCCATATTCAGGGTTCGCCGTCGAAAATCGAGTGAAAAATCCTAACTCGGATCGATATAACTATCTCGAAATTCTATGCTCGAATCTGGATCAAATTGTTAAGCGAATAAAAATAATATACGTACATTTACGTATTTATCTCAATTGATTATCAGCTATATCAATTATCTTTTATTCACATTCATTTTTTTTAAGTTCAATATAGTATTTTATACGCTTCTTATATTTATTTTCACTTCACCACTTTAGTTAATATCTACTTCTATTCAAATTGGTTCTTCCATTTCCATATGAATTCAATTTATCTTCAATTCTGAATATTGAATTTTATCTTCCATTTATAACTGATTCATATCATTATTTTAAATTAGTTTCATCCACTAATTTATTTCAATTTTCAATTTGAAATAGTTTTGTCGCTAACAAAAATTTTCCCAAAAATTTTCAAAAATTTATCTAACTCTCAAATTTTCGGAAAATTTTGGAAGAGTCTCATTTTTATGGAGGATATTTTGCAATTTGACAAGAGATATAAATATATATACATCGACCCACCCGGTCGGAAAAACAAAAAACAGTTCATATTTCCTATTTTTATTGCGTAGGCGTACCTTTATTTAGCATTTTTAAGCAAGTGGCTTATTAATTAGCAATTACGCGACCAAAATCCTGCCAAACGGCCTTCAAGTACCTGTACTTACTCAATTTAAACATATAAGCACTATATATAAGAAGTTTATAGCATTTCACTTATATTAGCTAACACAAGGAATAAGCAATGCATACTAAACAATTCTTATAAATAATTTTAAGATTTCGACACTAATTCGAATAGCTTCCAACCAAATTTTTATTTAGTTAGAATGGTTTATTATTCAATCGCTTATATTCAATTCCTTTTTAATCCAAACGAACCCAATTCATTTCAATTGATTCCATAATCAATTTTTTTTAAAGTCTCTTTACATATTAACTTATTTACAAGCCATTCACTTGCATTTCATTCATTCCCGCGTTGGTTTCATTTAAACCTATTCCATTAAGCTTGACAACATTCTATGCTAATATTAATAACCATTTTCCAAATTAATTTGACCCAAACTTTTATTTAATGGGCCTCCACCCTTACTCGAAGCAAGCTTCTATTATTTTTAAACTTAAGTTAATTTACTTTCTTCAAACTTTTTCAACTTCATAATTTAAGTTCACTTCTATTTAATTTGATTTTTACCTTCCAAAAATCACTTCTCTTAATTTCTAGAGTTTAACCTATTTTATAATTCAAGTTTTTGGATTTTTATTTTATTTCCAAAATACAGAACAATTTTATTTTGGCTTACTATTTTACTTCACCATTTTTTTCTTATAAGGCTCACACTTACATTTTTCATACTTCTACCCATTTTAAGCTTGACTATATTCATATTTCATTTTTACTCGATATTATACACTTATTAACCTTTTTACAAGTTAACTTAATTCCAGGAAATTTTCAAACTTTATAAATTTCCAAATCTTTTTATAATCCATAAACATTTTTAGTTAAACCTCTAGAGCTTAAGCCACTACTTAGACACTCTAAACATTTTAAACCAATTCCAGAGCCTTAAATGATTACTTAAGCATTACAAAAATCATTTGAAATCAACTATTTCCAAAATCCTTCGGTAAATTCAATTACCTCTTTAAATTTCAAAACCAAACCCAGTTTTGCAGAAAATTCCAACTTAAAACAATTTGGTAGCAATTTCTCTCTGGAAAACTCGAAAATGAACATCGATGATGCTGCAGTCATTACCGAAGTTATTCCCAGCGACCGAAGAGAGTTCAATGCTTTTATTCTTTTAAAACATTTCCAAATATTTTCAATTCCAAATCTCATCAGATTTCCTATCCAATTTAAAAATATTTCCAAAATAATATCTCCATTTTTTTTTTCAAAACCTTGAAAACTATTTTCAAACACGAAGGAATTTAACTTTTCCCAAAATTCCAATTTCTTTCAATTCATATTCAAATACTACTATGAAATGTTATTTGAAATTATAAATTACATTTATAATTCTCACTTACAATTTAATTATGCAAATATGAATTTACTTTCTTAGTTTTAGTTATGATTTTCAATTTCTTATTTAATTTCTAGAAAATAATGATAATAGTTTAATATTATCATTCTCTAACAACCAAGCAACCATATATAACTATAATAATTTACAAAAATTATTTCTGTTATATACAAAAATAATATGGGTAAAATTATTTCATTTACCCTATTTAAAACAATACTATGTCGGTTTATCTTGTTTAAGAGTTTAGAAACCCCTATCGATGACGTGGCATCCTACACATCAACCAGAATCCATAAACACTTAAGCGATAAATCACAAAAATATAAAAAAAACAATTTTATATTCACTAAAAAATACACGCTCATAACTATTAATACACTCAAACTCATTCTAGAGTATTACGGACTCTATTTTCAATGAGTAATCCCTACCAGAGCCAAGGTTATCACCAACCTAAGCTCTGATACCACTGTAACAGCACGCAAACCCGTACCCCTTGAGTCGACACTATTCTCCATTAATCAACTCAGGATGAACGGAAATACGAACCATTTGGGTTAAGAAGAAGAGGTAGAAGAAGAAAATAGAAACAACATCAGAATCTAACCATCACAGCGGAATAAAATATAATAGATAATAACATATCTTTACACAAAGAAAACTGTATCTGTTTTATACATACATCAGCAGAATACACCATCAGAGTTCAACAACATCAATAACATACAATCTGGACAATCAATAAACTTATGCCCAAAACTGAATACATAGCAGAATAATAATCAAGTACGTAACGCCATCCAGCTTGTCTCCTGAGCTCCACAGCAACATATCCTGTATTCTATAATACTCGGTCTGACCCGAGCATTATAGTTAAATAACACCCGAGTTAGTCTGGAAAACCAGCGTGAGAAATCACACTCGGATTGATTATTAAAGTTTCAAAATCCTTTGAAAGCATCTCGTAAAACCACGCCACAAATAAACATGTCGGGTTTTTACCTTATGATAGACAAAAAACTTTTTATTAAAATCCTCTGATATTATAATAGTGTCTATATACAAATACTTATTCAAATAGCCTAAATTGTTACATTTATTAAATTCCAGCTACTAGCCACAGTCGTGGGTAATACAAACAAAACCGTAAAAGGCACGTAGGGAGAATGAATTTCCAACTAATGACTAGGCACTGGGGTATCACCTGTCGCAGTACGTGGCCTAGATCACCGCACCGAGGATTACTCCCAATCCCCTACTACACAAGACCGAGACTACCCCTTACTGGATAATCCCGAGTAAGATCACTCTGCGGTTGGGATCAACAACCACACCACTAAGCCGAATAAAAAGGAACATCTAGACAGGGATGACCTCACCCTAATGGGCGCTACCTACCTAGCCTTGCTGCATAACCCCTGATTTTCAGTCATTCCCGATTGATGAGGCTCGAGGCTAAGCGTTATATTTTTAGAACATATCCCTTAGAATGCTCACCGTCCACCTGACGATGTTCTAAAAGCATTCACCCATACAAGTCCGTCCCGAGTTCGAACGGAACTGAAGGCACTATTCCTACTACATCCATTTTGGAATCATCCTCAGGATTAGTAGCGACTAGCCCTTGCACTTCATTGCTCCATCTTCGACTCCGAACTCGTCTTCCTCACGAAAACGTACAAACCGGATCGAAGTGGTTTTCAAGAAATAAATCTCGATCCCGGTCTCTTCGAAACGATCAACGCATTGGCCAATATTGATAGTCGGTTATTTAACTATCAATTAACATTCATAAACATCCATCAAACATAAATAATTTCTCTTGAATTATTTATTACCCTCAAAATATCTTCGCAAGATATATTTCCATTTTCAAACCTTTTGAAAACAGTTTCCAAACCACACCTTTCTCATGAAATCAATTTCCAAATATTTATATCCACTGAAAACACCAAGCACAATACTTTAGATTTTTAAAATAATTTAAACTCTTTATTATAAAATATCCTTTAAAACATTTAAATTAAAAATTACTTTAATACTTATTCAAACTATATACTTTAAGAATATTTAAAATAAAACCACTCTGTACAATATAAAACTAAATTTCTGACTTTTAAACATAATACCAAGCCACCTTTACATAATTACTGCTATAATAGATTAAAAGAAAATACTTACTTTATAATTTAAACATTTAGAAACAATAATTTGTCTAAAACATGCTTTTTAAACCAACATTAAAGCCTTTAACTTATATTTAAAAATTTACTTTGAAAACGTACTTGGCTATCCAGGGAAATATACTTCTCTTCGCATCCTTTAAAAATAAATCACTATTTATTTTTAAACAAATTTTCCCATTCCTTAAATAAATTCCCACCCTGAATTTATTCTTTCAAATATCCACTGATATATTACTTCACCATTATAAACCTAGTTTACAAATTCCATAGTCTCAATTCCTTTTTAAAATTCCAAATTAAACACTTAAATCAATTTTCAAATTGATTTTCAATTTACTCCACTTTGAAATAAATTTCGTTACTTACTCATTTACTTCAAAATCCATTAACTTTGGATTTTTAATTTTTAATTATGATTTAAAGTCTTTTTAACTGAAAATACCAATTTCAGATTTCCCAAATTCCTTCTATAACCTTTAAATAAATTTAACCCTTAAAATTTAAAAATAAATTCTTTATTCCTTTAAAATAATATCACTTAAGTTTTTAAAATTCATTATTACTCTGTTTATTCAAAATCCCCTTTTTCCATACTCGGAATTTATTTATTAGAATTTTAAAATCACTTTCATTCTTTTCCAATTCATTCTTAAATTTATTCAAATTTTCTATAATTATTTTACTTAAAAATTCACTCTTTTATTTTCTTTCAAAAATCTAATTGTATGTATTAAGATAACTCAGTGTACCGAAAATATATCCAAACGAACCATAGCATTCAATATTCCAATTATCAATATAACTCATTACAGAATATCAAATATTCATAACACAGAATATTAAATAATCAAATAATTTTGAGGAATCCAGTTGGATCCCTTCGACCTGTTTGCCTGCATCCACAGATGTTAGCACAATACCAATTCCACTTCGAGGTGAAATATCGCGGTATAGGGGTTTATATAATATCATCCGCTATTATGCGGCGCATATGTGTTGAGTCACAAGTTTTATGAAAGTTTTGATTTCTGACAAATAACTAAAAGGAGATCGACAAAACAAGGTCATTAGAGCTACATATGTTACTCTAGATTATAGATTGATTATTTGATATTATATTAGTGATAAACTTGTTAAAATCTATCCTCAAATAGTCATGCATTTTCAAGAAAAATTAATATATATACGATTAAAATGCAGTTACACATTCACTGTGCAAATTTACAGGGACCGGTCGACCGGTCACAATATAGGCGGTCGACCGTTCCTGCATAATTTGCACACTGAACGTGCACACATGCACATAACGTATATATATTTAAATTCCTGTCTACTGGTCACTTTTTAACCCGTCGACCGTTTTTAAACAGAAAGCATTTTTTCCAAAAGACACTTCTCTTCTCCAAAGGTTGCATCTCTTACCTTTCACCAAAGATCATATCTCTTAATGACAAAGAGTTACAACCATTCTTATCTATATAAACTCATCCAATTCGTTGATTAAAAACACATAACTTCATATATTCTTTTTAATCTAATCTCTGATCTTACTTTATATACTCCTGCATTCTAAAAAGCTCTCGATTATTTATTGAATCATTGAAACTATTTCATATCTTTTGATTCAATAAGTAATATACTTTCCTTAATCTTTTCAAAACATCATTCGCATACTTTGAGGATAAGATTATAGGAAGGGTGTACTGCTAGTGACAAATCCGTGTTTTCAAGAACACAAGTTGTCAACAACAATTGTATTTGTTCTTTTGTTGAAGTCCTCTGTGTTGTAAGAGGCAAGTGTTGAAGTCCTCAGTGTATTAGAGGCGTGAAATCCCGTTCGGCTGTTCGGGTGTTGTAAACCTGTTCCTCCGGGTGAAGCGAGGAAGTTAATAGTGAAAATCCAGATAGAAGTCTGGGACTGGACGTAGGACGGTGCTCCGAACCAGTATAAAAATCTCTTGTGTGATTTTTCTATTTTTTATTTACTATACTATTATCATCTATTTCCGCATTTGTATTGTAATCCATATTACACGATCCGTGTATACTATATTAGCACATATAATTGTATACACACCGCACTTTCATTTGGTATCAGAGCTCGGTCATTATATAACCGTAACACAGTTATTTCATATATTATAGTAATATGGCAAATAACGTAAGTACTAACACTCAAAACACCACTTACACGGAGGGTCAATCGACACAAAGACCTCCATTTTTCAATGGTCTTAACTATAGTTATTGGGCAACACGTATGTCATTCTTTATGCAATCAAATAGCTATGATGCTTGGAATGCCACTCAAAGAGAAATAGTGAATCCAACAACTGATTATTCAGAATGGACTGCAGCTGAGAAAACGGCAGCAGCCGTAAATGCAAGAGCAATAAATATGTTGTTCTGTGCATTAGACCAAAATGAATATAATCGTGTTAGTATCTGCACTACTGCATATCAAATTTGGCAAACACTAAAAATCACTCATCAAGGTACTAACAAGATTAAACAAGCCAAAATAGCCATGCTGAAAAGTCAATTTCAAAATTTCAAAATGAAACCAAACGAGACAATAAATGACATGTATTCACGGTTTCAAACTATTCACCATGCACTTATTGGCTTAGGACAAAAGTATTCTGATTTCGATGTTGTTTCAACAGTCCTACACTCTCTGACTAGTGAATGGGAAGGAAAAGTATTAGCAATTGAAGAAGCTAATGACCTTTCCGTCATGAAGCCAGATGAATTGATAGGAAATTTAATGTCCTATGAAACAAATTTGCAGGCTAGAAAAGAACAGAAAGAAGAAAAGAAAAATGTAGCATTTCATGTTGAGAAAGATGAAAATGAATCAGATTCTGAAGACGAAGATTTGGCATTCATTGCAAAAGGATTCAAAAAATTCTTAAAATATCGAAAAGCCAGTCGTTACAATAAAAGGAAACCTGGATCAAATAAACCATCTTCATCTGCTATAGTATGTTTCAACTGCCACAAAAAGGGACACATGCAGAAAGATTGTCCAGAACAAAAGAAGAAGTCAGAAAATGACAAATTCAAATATAAAAAGGACAAATCTAAGAAACGAGCCTTCTCAGTAACATGGGATGATTCAGAGTCATCTTCATCAAAAAGTGAAAGTGATTCAGAGAATGAACAAGCTAATGTTTGTTTTATGGCAACAGAAGATGAGGTACAAATTCCTACATTTGATGAATTACTTGATATTAATGCTGAATTAATAGTCAAATATAAAGACATAAAACGTCAATTAAAATTAGTCAAAGCAGATTTAAGTAGAGCAGAGTTTGAACGAGATATGTTAAAAGATGAGAAGAAAATATTAGAAGAGGAACTTGAAAATATTCAAGAATCATCATCTAATGTTGACTCTCAAATATCTCTTTTGAGTCAAGAAATAGAAACTCAAAAAGAGAAAAATAATGCTCTCACTACTGAAAATCATGAGCTTAAAGCAAAAGTCAAAATTCTAGACCTAGAAAAAGCTAGCTTACAAACAAAGTTTGATGACATTACTCAAAATGTTTCTAATTTTAACAAAGGTCGAGAAAATTTGACAAAATCATTGAAAGTTCACAATCTATTTCAGACAAACAAGGATTGGGATATAACAAACAAGAAACCAAGAAACATCTTGGAAACAAAAGGAAAAAGAAAGTACAAAAAACTGAAGCTAAGAAAAATCTTAGTCTATTATATTCCAAACCAAAACCAGTTGTGAAATTTCAAAAGAAAAATGTCAAGACTATCAAAATATGGGTTCCTAAAACAAATAACAATTTGATTAGGAACAAATACATTCAGCAATTCTTGAATACTGTGCATTTTAATAATAATTATATATATAAAGGTGATACCGGACCCAAATGGGTTTGGACTCCTATGACCTAACTCTTAGGACCCTATAAAAAGTGGGTACCATGGACTTAATTCTATTTTTTGCAGGTCCCACTTAAGAAAAGAGGAAAGTGGATATTGGACAGTGGTTGCTCAAAGCACATGACGGGAGACAAGAGTTTATTAACAAATATTATATATTCAGATGGTGGCTCCGTCACTTTTGGAGACAATTCAAAAGGCTATATCATCGGCAAAGGCAATGTGAGCAATTGCGGTACATCTAACTTACCTCTTATTACTAATGTCATGCTAGTTAGAAATTTAAAACACAATTTGCTTAGTATTAGTCAGTTATGTGACAAGGGTTTTATAATTTCATTTTCAAATAATAAGTGTAGTATTTTAGATAAAGACCATAATTTGGTTTTCGAAGGTTATAGAGACAGAAATATATATATTTTGAATATGAATATTAATCATAATTCAGATATGTGTCTTGTGGCTAATGACAATGATCCATGGCTATGGCACAAACGCTTCTGTCATATAAACTTCAGAACTATTGACAAGCTAGCCAAAAACAATCTAGTTAGAGGACTACCCAAAATGAGTTTTAAAGTTAACAACATTTGTGATGCATGTCAATTAGGAAAATTGACCAAATCATCTTTTAAATCCAAGAAAGTCATATCAACATTACAACCACTTGAGTTACTACACATGGATTTATTTGGACCTACTAGAGTTCAATCAATAAATCACAGTCAATATGTGCTTGTAATTGTTGATGATTTCACTCGTTATACATGGACAGTTTTCTTAAAAAATAAAAGTGACACTTTCGATCATTTCAAATCTTTCGTCAAAAGAATTCAAAAATCAAAAGGGATTAAAGTTAAAAATATAAGAAGTGATCATGGCGGAGAATTTGAAAATAATGAATTTGAACATTTTTGTACAAAGAAAGGTATATATCATAATTTTTCGTTTCCCAGAACTCCACAACAGAACGGAGTTGTAGAACGGAAAAACCGAACTTTACAAGAATGTGCAAGAATATTATTGAATGGAACCACCTTACCAAAACATTTTTGGGCAGAAGCTGTGGCAACTGCCTGTTATGTTTTGAATCGTGTGTCCATAAGACCTCTTACCAAGAATACTCCTTATGAATTATTTAACAAAAGGAAGCCTAAAATTTCATACTTCAAAGTTTTTGGTTCCAAGTGCTTTATTTTAAATACGAAAGACCAGCTTGGCAAATTTGATCCAAATGCCGATGAAGGAATATTTGTCGGTTATTCGGAAAGAAGTAAGGCCTATAGGATATTTAATAAACGAACCAAAACTATTGAAGAATCACTTCATGTCTCTTTTGATAAAATCTATCAGCACCCTCACACTATATCAGATGATGATGAATCAATAGTCACTGACAATCAAATCATCACAAATATTGATTCTGACTTGGAAATAATTATTGAGAATATTCCTCAAATATGTGAGTTACAATCACCACCAAGAATATTAAGAGACCATCCGCCTCAAAATATAATCGGTGAAATAACATCACATGTCAGAACAAGGAGTCAACTCAATCAAATGGGTCATGTCGCTTTTCTCTCAAATATCGAACCTAAGAATCCAAAAGAAGCTGCTACAGATGATTACTGGATCATTGCCATGCAGGAAGAACTAAATCAGTTTGAGCGCAATGACGTTTGGGAACTTGTTCCACGACCAACTGATCAGTCAGTAATTGGTACTAAATGGGTCTATAAAAATAAGGCCGACGAACAAGGAAATATCACCAAAAATAAAGCAAGATTAGTAGCACAAGGATATAATCAGGAAGAAGGTATCGATTATGAAGAAACTTTTGCACCAGTTTCTCGACTAGAAGCTATTAGAATCCTATTATCTTTTG
This sequence comes from Allium cepa, assembly GCA_030765085.1. NCBI lineage: Eukaryota > Viridiplantae > Streptophyta > Magnoliopsida > Asparagales > Amaryllidaceae > Allium > Allium cepa. Next base: position 110,865,273 of record CM060945.1, on the reverse strand, counting down.
CTTGTCACCATAATTTCAAACTTTATCAGATGGATGTCAAAAGTGCTTTTCTCAATGGATTTATCAAAGCGAATGTCTATGTCGAACAACCTCCTTTGTTCGTACATGAAAAATATCCTGACCATGTGTTCAAACTTAAGAAAGCTCTGTATGGTTTAAAACAAGCACCTCGTGCTTGGTATGAACGACTACGTAGCTATCTTATTAGCTCAGGATTTCAAATAAGCAAAGTCGATCAAACTTTGTTTATTAAACATTCTCGAAAAGATATTCTAGTTATCCAGATATATGTAGACGATATCATCTTTGGTTCAACAAACGATAAACTTTGCAAAGAATTTGCAAGTATTATGACCAAAGAATTCGAAATGTCTCATATGGGAGAACTATCTTATTTTCTTGGACTTCAAATAAAGCAACTTTCAAACGGCATTTTTATCAATCAAGAAAAATACTGTGAAAACCTTATCAAACGCTTCGGATTAGAAAATACATCTGGTAAACCAACTCCTATGAGTACAACTACACATCTTGACAAAGATGAAAGTGGTAAGAATGTTGACCAGAAATTGTATCGAAGCATGATTGGTTCTCTTCTTTATCTTACAGCTAGTCGTCCAGATATAATAATGAGTGTTTGTTTATGTGCTCGTTTTCAAGCCGATCCAAAGGAATCACATCTACGAGCAGTGAAACGTATAATTCGTTATCTTAATAATACCAAAGATTTCGGTCTTTTTTATCCAAAAGAATGTCCATTTGAATTAGTATCATATAGTGATGCTGATTTCGGTGGCTCAAGAACGGATAGAAAAAGTACAAGTGGTACGTGCCATTTTATTGGAAAATCACTTGTCTCTTGGTTCAGTAAGAAACAGAATTGTGTTTCACTATCAACATGCGAAGCTGAATATATATCAGCAGCTCTCGCTTGTACTCAAGTACTATATATGCAACAAACACTTCAAGATTTTGATATTCATTTATCAAATTCTATTATATACTGTGATAACACTAGTGCTATAAATCTCTCTAAAAATCCAGTAAATCACTCTAGAACCAAACACATTGATATCCGTCATCATTTCCTTCGAGATAATATTGACAAAGGAAATATATGTCTTGAATATGTTCATACTGACAATCAATTAGCAGACATTTTTACTAAGCCTCTGCTCGAATCTAATTTTATTAGATTACGAAGAGAGCTTGGTTTAATTTCAAGAAAAAATCTTGACTAAGTAATTTCTAAAGAACGTCTTCTTGTTAGTTATCCTTTAGTTATTCTTTTTAGTTATCCTTTAACCATAACTTTTGCATAAACTATTTTTTTTTACATTAAATATAAGCCACTGCTTTATTTAATGGTTAAATTCTCTTTACTCATTTTTTTTGTGATCGTCCTTTCCTTTCTTATTTTATAAATTCAGTTTTATAAGGAAAGCTATTTTTAGAGTTACAATAAAATTTCTGCTTATGTTTTCTTGGTTAAAATGTTTCATTAACTCACATCCATAAGTTTATACATAAGAAACTTGTATATAAGCTTGCAAAAATTTTATATTTTGTTCATCTTTTTTTTTTTATCTAACCATAATATTCTATACAACATACTCTATGGCTCACATTTGTGATAAATGTGCTCAAGAATCATACATTTCAATTACGAGTTCTGAGTCGGAGGAATTTTATTCTCCTACAACTCCAAAACAAAAATCAAGCTGTCATCATCAATGCTCTTGTATGTCTGATAAAACTCCAAATTCAAAACGAGTGAAAAAGATATTATTCTATTCTCCTCGTACCAAAGCTCAAATCGATGAAATACACCACTACCAGAAACATCAGATAGACCTTCAGAGACAGCTCCATTACGGGCAAAGTCAACTTTATCACGAGCAACAACGGACATCGGCACGATTATCCGTTTTAGAAAAGTTGGCAACATTTTCTGCGGTTCCAACAAGCATGACGTGCATGAACCAATGCCGTCTAGGCCATCAACATCTAAAAGTGCTAACTCGTGGGATCGGAACTATGAGAAGAATGAAGGAGCTCAGAAACAATGGAGTCCATGGTCAAAACGTATTGAAGGAAACAACGATAATTCTAATGACGAACTTTCTCATTAGATTTATATATAGTTATTATATCTTTATATATCTCTTGTGTAATGAAGGTTATATTTTGTATTACAAATGAAATATAATATATTTAGGATGATATATGATAAAAACTTGAAAAATAAACTTATTATTCACAGCAGACCAGAACCGGTCGACCGCCCCATATATAGCCGGTCGACCGTTTGCTCTCTGGTTGAAAACGGTCGACCGGCCATATTTCGTAGGTCGACCGGTTGACGTATTTTCAGTTTTTATATAAACCTATGCGTCATTTTTTCCTCTACCCTCTCTCACTTTTTACTCAAGCTGTTCTTTTACCCAAAATCACAAACCCTAGTTTCCTATTTTCAATCCCCAAATCTCAAATCCTCCAACAATGGCTCCTCCTCAAAAGAAATCCAAGAAAGGAGCAACCTCTGAAACTTCATCTCCTACCATCTCCATCAAAAAATGGCTTCAAAGTCCAATTGCTGTAACAAGATGGAATCAGATGACAAATTACAAGTTTCATCCAGGCTCTTTCATCAAATTTGATGATTTCACGGCTTATGGAGTTCGGAGGTTAGCCAATAATTCCAACATTACTCCATTAATTGATTTTTCAGAAAATAGTGTGGAGATAAATCATTTGATGATCAAATTGTTTTATGCCAACATGAATCTTGATAAGTATCAACCTGATAATCCAAACGGCGTCATCTGGTCTGTGGTCTGTGGCAAGCAAATTTTTCTTACTCATGCTAGAATTGCCTCTATACTTGGTATACCAAATCGAGGCGAAGAGTTTTCATCTAACTTCTGCGAAGTTTTCACTCGAAATAGTACTAGTCATCAATTCATAGAAGACAATAGTGATGGCAATAAGTCTATTGGACTTCGACCGACAGCCAGACTACTTCATCGTGTTTTGATGCATTCTCTTTTTCCTAGACTTGGAAATTATGATGCAGTATATAAAGAAAACTTCAAAGCACTCTATGCTATTTATGGTGAAATCCAAATCAATTGGGTTCACATGCTTTTTGATGAAATTCTCAAGGTAAATAACTCAACACGGCCTCATTTCTTCTACAATGAATATATCATGCGACTTTTGTTAGCTTGTGGGGTCAATCCTCCTGATTCTGCAACCTCAAAACCAAAATGCATTGATTCCATAACCATCAAACGAATGAAGCTTCCTCCACCTTATCTTGAGATTATGCCTTTTGAAGAATGGCAACAAAGAGGACCAAGGACACAACGAGCAACTTCCTCTCGTCCTCGTTCCGATGAAGTAAAACTATTAAAATCAAAGTCATCTACAAAAGAATCACTTGAAACAATTGCGCGTAACCAATTTTTGCTTGAATCACGTCTCAAGCGCATGGACTCTAAAATCGATAAGCGCTTCAATAAGGTCAAGTCATTCTTTGGTATGCTATGGGATGCTATATCATGTTCCACATCCACCTCTGTTCAAGCACAAGACCCAGGAAAACGTCCTGCTGCTCCAGTTTTCACCTGGACATCATCTGACGAGTCTACAGGTATGAGTGGATGAGTGGTCATGGACATGGAGAATCATCTAGAGGGAACAATGATGATGAAGAAGAAGAAGATGATGACGATGACGACGATGACGATGATGAAGAGGAGATACGATCTGCTTCATCCTAGATTTTATTATGGTTTAGCACTTTAAAAACATTCATCGACACTTGTACTAAATAGTGTCGTTATTCTTGTTTTTTTCATTTGACATTATGATCTGTAGTATACTCTGTTATGTTTTGGATGTGTAAATGATTTCTTTTGCTATGCATATCATATTCATTCTGCTATTCTAGTATCTGTTACTCCTTTTTGTCGATGACAAAGGGGGAGAAAGGGCTAACAATTACTTGCAGGAACATACATATAAGAATTCAAAGAGAAAGATCACATACTCAGGGGGAGATTCAGATTTGCAGATATATTGTCATCAATCAAAAGGGAGAGAATGTTGAGTCATAAGTTTTATGAAAGTTTTGATTTCTGACAAATAACTAAAAGGAGATCGACAAAACAAGGTCATTAGAGCTACATATGTTACTCTAGATTATAGATTGATTATTTGATATTATATTAGTGATAAACTTGTTAAAATCTATCCTCAAATAGTCATGCATTTTCAAGAAAAATTAATATATATACGATTAAAATGCAGTTACACATTCACTGTGCAAATTTACAGGGACCGGTCGACTGGTCACAATATAGGCGGTCGACCGTTCCTGCATAATTTGCACACTGAACGTGCACACATGCACATAACGTATATATATTTAAATTCCTGTCTACTGGTCACTTTTTAACCTGTCGACCGTTTTTAAACAGAAAGCATTTTTTCCAAAAGACACTTCTCTTCTCCAAAGGTTGCATCTCTTACCTTTCACCAAAGATCATATCTCTTAATGACAAAGAGTTACAACCATTCTTATCTATATAAACTCATCCAATTCGTTGATTAAAAACACATAACTTCATATATTCTTTTTAATCTAATCTCTGATCTTACTTTATATACTCCTGCATTCTAAAAAGCTCTCGATTATTTATTGAATCATTGAAACTATTTCATATCTTTTGATTCAATAAGTAGTATACTTTCCTTAATCTTTTCAAAACATCATTCGCATACTTTGAGGATAAGATTATAGGAAGGGTGTACTGCTAGTGACAAATCCGTGTTTTCAAGAACACAAGTTGTCAACAACAATTGTATTTGTTCTTTTGTTGAAGTCCTCTGTGTTGTAAGAGGCAAGTGTTGAAGTCCTCAGTGTATTAGAGGCGTGAAATCCCGTTCGGCTGTTCGGGTGTTGTAAACCTGTTCCTCCGGGTGAAGCGAGGAAGTTAATAGTGAAAATCCAGATAGAAGTCTGGGACTGGACGTAGGACGGTGCTCCGAACCAGTATAAAAATCTCTGGTGTGATTTTTCTATTTTTTATTTACTATACTATTATCATCTATTTCCGCATTTGTATTGTAATCCATATTACACGATCCGTGTATACTATATTAGCACATATAATTGTATACACACCGCACTTTCAATAGGGTCTTATCCGCAGTATAATGCGGGAAATCAATCACTCCAATATATACTATATATACTATACTATATATAATATAGCACATCAAATCAATTCAATCATTCAACCAATTATTTAAATTTAACCATTTAAATTTAAATAGCAACCAGATGAGTGAGATTAACCCACCTTTGATTTTTGTTTGGCAATCTATTTCCATCTCGACCATTCCTCCAAATTTTAGACCATGTAAAAACATTAGATGGTTTTTATTAATATTCGAATCAAATGAACAATTAAAATTCCCATTAATAAATTTAATTAACCAAAGATTTTATTTTAAACTTAATAATTTAATTTTTACAGATTTTTCTTTTAATAAAAATATCCTTAGTAATTAAAAATAATTGAATAAGTTAATAAACAAATCTATCTCCATAATTTATTTATTTATTTCCTTTGAAGCTACATATAATCTAATTCTTCATAAATCCTATATTTTCCAAGATCTTAAATATATATATTTATTTCTTAGTTATTTAAATATATTTAAATTTAGAGCAATATGTGTGCATACATATAAATACAAATCTAAAATTTTGTAAAGTAGACAGTAAAGGTTCTTTACTGTAAATTTATATCCCTTTTTTTCTTCTATCTCCTAACCTATATATTTATAAATTAATTTTAATGAAAACTAAAAATGTTTGTCTTACTGGAAAGAAGAAACCTTGGGCTCCCTTCCTGTCGTGCTCGCACTCCCATCGAGGTGCGACAACGAGGCCAAATTTGAATACAAAGCTACCGAAGCCAATCTCGTGACCCTAATGCGCAACCCCCCATGCTACAGTGTTCGAACACAGAGGCAACGCGTCCCCACATCGTGGAAACCCTACCCAAAACGCGACCAGTCGCCTGCTCCCTCACCGAGTTCATCGACGACCGGCGCTAACTCCTAGCCGCCCACCACGCTCAAGTTCCAAATGTCACCAAGCTTCACGCGAACATCATCGGCCTACTCAGCCCCACCAGACCCTCGAATTTGATCGACGATGCTGCTTTTAAAAGTGAGGCCGAGCGATTCAATAAAATTGATTGAACTCGATTTGATTTAAGAGGAACGACCATTGCTTGTTTCTTGGAATGAAATCAATTGCGTTTGAAACTGAAATAAAATGGAAAGGCTGGGCTATTTTTAAAAGAAGGGAAAAGGGAATTGCGTGATAGAGAGGATACAGACAGAATTGGTTGGCTAACGTGATAGCCCAGGCTTGCTATAGAGAAGGTCGGCTATAGTGTTTTGAATGGAGAGTCAAAAAAGTTCTGATTTGAAAGAAAGGCAGCTGATGGGAATCTTTTGACCAGTCAAACAATATATTTAAATTTAAATCGTCTTGAATCCGTAGCTTAAAAACTAGACGTCCTATCGAGACGTGCCGCTAGGCGTTTACAATGTTATACCCCTACTCCGAATGCAATGGAAATGGTTTCGAGTCCTAATTCAATCGTATGGAGAAGATAGCTTTTTGGACCCAATTATTTAATATTGGATTTCGATATAAATTTCAGCGCGTTTACATATCGTACGCTCACACAACAACTTCAAACATTACGAAAATTAAAATCCGATATTAATACAATATTACAGATCCAATGGAACTAGTTTCGTCGAAATCCGAGACTTTGCCTCAGAAGACTATTTTTAAATATTAATTTAAACGATATAATTTTAAAACTGAACAAATCACTGTTAAATTCAATTTTCAAACTTCTATTATCCTCAGCACTATCAATATATATTTAACATGCCTTCAAATTATTTTTAACAGGCTTAAAACTCCAGATTCAACATTTGACCCAATTTTCATTAATTAAATCCAATAATTAAATTTCCAAATAATAGTGATATTTGAAATTTAAGTTACAAACTAACTTTTAAATATTAAAATCAATTAAATATCCCAATTTAAATTGTACAAAATTCGGGGTCGTCACATTATTTACTTACTACTTGATTGCCAAATCCATATCATCTGCCATGCTCCGATGGATCCATAACTGACTCAAAAATAGCATCCTCCTCATCCGTCGTCAGCTGATCTCGAGCCGTATCAGCAAGGAGTTTCTGGCACTGCTTTCTAAACTTTTCCTACATTAACAAATTAATATCATCATATCTTATTTCATTATATTTTAACACGTAGAACAATTACTAATATTGCATAAAATGAAATATGCTTACATGGCTCTAGTTGGATTTAACATCGTGCCATGTATACGAAACTGTCCCATCCGAATTTACATGCTCGACAACATGCGTACGAGTAAACACATCCCTATAGCCCATGGACCATGCGCCTCAGCTTCCTGAAATTGAATTTTACGTCCAATTATTGTGCATTTAAAATTATATAGCACAAACTATTTACAATTTGCATTCAGTAAATTTACCAACTCCTGCTGTTATTGCTGAAATGACTACGACCCTCCGCGATGAGTGACGGGATTGTTATTTCAGTTTGCAGAGTTTCTTTCCGTCTCTGCCTGTACATTCAAAATTTGATACATTATTTATCGATCATGTATTTTTTGATATTTACTACCAGTCAAATAACTTAAAAAAATTAGTATACTTGCTTTCACCTCGTCAGTTTTCCAGTATCCCAACCATGCTTGCTATATACGCTCTCCCCCATCCAACGTGGTTTCTTACCTGATTTCTTGATTTCGAATATCGAGTCTCTATAGTTTTTACGCATCTTCTTCATCCAATATTATCGTGCCTATTGTATATCGTCTATTTGAATGTCTATCTCAGCCTGTGTTTCACAATAAAAAGCAAAAAGAATATTAAACTGTAAATGATAAACAGTAAAAAAACGACGAAAACAAATTGAAAATGGAAAACAAAAAATATACTTACTAGGACATCCTGTCAAATACACTCTACTATGTTGGGAGGGATGTTATCCCACTTCGGCCAACACGCATTCATCCTACTCTGGTAAGAAGCTCTAAAAACATACAACACAACCTTCGAGGGAAGTAGGTCGAACCCTCTATTTCTAAATATGATACAGATAAGTACATATGTATATAAAAGAATAAGATGCTGAATAAAATTTAATTCTTATCCCTCTGCTCTAGGTACTAAAGAAACTACAGGTCGTTGTGATGCTTGTGATGGACCACTGCCATCGCCTCTTGAAGATCGAAAAGAGCTCCTACCTCTAGATGACATTATGATAAACCTGTGACATATATACACATCATTTCAAAAGAGAATAATAACATGATGATGAAATATATCTCATACTTAAATGACATCAACGGTATAAATTCCTAAATTAATAACTGAAATGGAAATAGAAATGGAAGTGTGTTATACCTGATTCATAATGGGTCTCATGTTCCGACGATAAGCAGATTACATTGCATTTTTAATAAAAATTGATAAATAAATGACCAATGGAAATGACATAAAACATGTAAACAATGGTAAACGTACAGATTTGGTTTCATAGTTACATCAATTTCATAATACATCAAGAATTCAACATAGGTACATCAATTGCAAAAAAACCAGATTCGGATTTTTATCAATCATCATCGTCTTCTGATTCATATTCAGTCTCGTTTTCTATGATATTTTCCTCTGCACTGTCAAACGCTTCTAACAAAACATGTAAACAGTGACCAATGTGTTAATGTATCATTTTCCTCCGTTCTCACACTATGTCATCTCATATTAGATGCAGTTACAGAAGATACATATAATCTTTAAAGCCTTGGAGTGATGGGTTAGTAATGCATACGCTTGTACGGAACTTCCTTCCCATTCTTTTTTTTTGGTTTGTATCTCTACTGATTACAAATTTTACAATTTCTAAGGTTTGCGTCTTCTTTCCAAAACAACATGCAGCCTTTTAAACATGTAACTATTTCTGATAAGGTAAACCAAAAGCCGACATAATTAAGTTTTTTAACTTCAAATTGATTTTCACACATTAGATTAACGGACGGCATATGTATTTTTGCAGCTTGTACAACAACCGTAAACCCAGCTTCAGTGATGTTGTATTTTGACTTAATCGCAATGTATTCTGCGATTACTGACAGTGGAGTGCCGCTTTTACAACCATCCCAAATAGGTTTCTTGGCAGCATCTAGTAAATCATAAAAAAAAAGCTTCAATATTTGGTTCTTCAACATTTCCATAGTCGTCGTCAACTTCAACCATAGTAAACATTGATTGTGCTGTACTTTTGACCATATTTTCTATACGGGTCGTCGTAACTACTTCGTTAACGACACTTTCAGACTCTACAAAAGTATTTACAACAACTTCTCCATGCCGATCCCAAACATAATACTCGGGTACGAAACCATTTTGGCACAAATGAACTTTCACAATATCTGATAACAAATACTTCAAATGTCTATACCTACTACACGGACAACGAATTTCTGGATCGTTTCCGTTATTACTTAAAGCGAATTCAACAAATACGTTTATACCATTATAAAAATTATCTTTTATTGAGCCTCTCAGTCCTTTTCTTTGGTATATCCATCTCCTCCAATCAATAAAATAATCAATCATTTTTTTCTATTTGAGAAAATGAGTCACAAGTTCAAATTTTAATATTTATTCTCAAGAATGCAAATTTGAAAAAGATTATTTTCATGGTCGTATAATATTTGAATTTAAAGAACTATTTTACAAATTAAAAAATGTTTTCAAATATGACACATTTTGTTGTTTAACATATCGATGCAAAATTTTGTACAAAAAGATATTTTTTTTCCCATGGTCAGACATCATACTTTTCATTACAAACACAGTAAGTATTTACATTTCTTATATTACTTCATCTCAAACGATTCAACAAAATTTCGACAGCATTTCCCTTTTGTTCCCTACATTGTACACAAATGCATGTACGCAGAAACAAAAAAGAAAAGTTAGGCCGAAATTTTATGAACCGTTTGAGACGAAGTAGTATACAAAATGTAAATGCTTACTGTGTTCATAACTTGTCTAATACAAGGACAAATCCAATAAGCATTATATTAGATGTATATAAATGACTGTTTTTAAAAAAAACCGATTACTTATACAACACTTGTCAGACAGGGCCAAAAACTCTCTAAGGTACATTAGTTAATTAAATGTGCGCATTTTACGAAAAAATACAGTTTTACTAACTATATACACATGCAATCACAAATTATACATACTCTTTAAAATTTCACGATAACATATGAAATAGGTATATCATGGGATGCTATAAACCATTATTACGCAATTGGAAACAATTGCAATCGCTAATTAGCTCTAATTTATCATCCAAATTAATATATTATACCTGAGATTGAGAACAATAGAGTTTGCTTAGGCAGCCGCGGAGGATCCGGAAGCTCAAAATTGAAGACTGAAAGCTTGTATGAGGGAATTGGGGGTTTTTAATAAAAAAATTCGTGCTCCAAAATGAGGAAGAAGAAGGCTCGACTGGATCTGTAATTCACGAATTTCCGACGGCTTCCGACGACTGTCGACGGTCCATCGGAAACCGTTGAAAGCCGTCTCTACGTGCTGCCGTGCTGCCGGAATATTAGCCTTTTTTTTAGAAGTGTATTAATTTGCCAGCATGAATGAAAAACAAACCCTCCAACTTAAAGCATGAAAAATAAGCAAAACCATTGGAAGTATACAATTCCCTTCCTTTGATGGTTGCAAATTTCTCAGTCAATACCCTTTGACTGCAAATCCCTCAATCAGTTCACTTCAACCGCAAACCCTCTTTCTTGTAGGTCGTCTCGTTGCTACGCTCTCACCAGCGTGTCGCTACTACAGTCGTCTCTGACCATCGTCTCACGTTAGGGTTCCTCGACGTAGTTGCTGCTCTCTATTGCTGCCGTCTCTTTTGCTGCTATCTTGCTACTATCGTTCGCTCATTGTCTATCCCTTTATAAGGTAAACCTAATTTGCAATTTTGATTTACCATAATTTGTTATACGATCGACATAAGCATAAGAATATTCGACAAAGTTAAGAGTTAATTTGTTTGATTTTGTTTCTTGGAGGTCCATGTATATTGTAGCCTTGCAGGTTCAACCAAACGTATGAACGTGGAAATTAGCAGAAAGTTGATTAATGAAGGCATGGATGACTTGATAAGCAGACAATGTTCAAGGCTGTGCCTAAGGGCAGATTTTGGAGCAGAATTTGTGTGTCGTGTATTTTATCCATAAAGTCAAATTCTAATTAATTGGAATTAAGCATAAAATAATGAAACCTGAATCATAATTATGTCTCTATACAAATGATATGTGTTGCAGCTTGAATAAAACAATGACAATTGCATAGTTGTAGTTGTAATGTAGGACTATGGAGATAGTGCAAACATGTAAAAACTAAAGAATGAAATGCATAGTCCTATGACTGTGCATGATGTCAATACTTGAAAGGTTTGTAAGCTATTGGTATGTTTATTTGTTTCAATATTCTGGTTGGTTAGCTTTAGTTAATTAGCAGAGTGTAGAGTCCAAATTTTTTAGTGTACAATACTTTGGTAGGAAGGTTGCGTAATGCAGGAAAAACATCCGAAGCGAATAAAATAATTGGTTACATGGTACAGAAGGGAAAAGTTCTTATCGGTCTAAATATTTAATCACACTTGTTATTCGGGTGGAGCTCATGTGTTACAGGCCCTTTGGGCTTCATTTATACTCTAGATAAGAAGGGGGTCTTTGTCTTCATATATTTATGTATGTATATTCATATGTGTGTGTCTCACACACATGCATTATCGATGTGAATCTTTCCTTATTATATGATGATTCCTCAACAGCAGCTGACAACCAAACCTAAGTTGGGGTACGAGCGCTACAAGGAAAGTGTGAAATGGCTTCACACAACAAACTCCTCGGAGAATTCCGTGCTAGTAAGAATCCAGCCAGCACCAAGAGGCATGCCCCAAATTGAGGTCACATTCGACATAGATGCAAATGGCATAGTAATCGTGTCCGCGAAGGACAAATCGAACAGTAAAGAGCAGTAGATCACCATCAAATCCTTAGGCGGTCTGTCCGACGATGAAGTAGGCAAAATGGTGAAGGCGGCAGAGCTTCACACTCAGAAGGATTTGAAGAGGAAGACCCTCATCGACATCAGGGACACAGGAGATACCACCATATACAACATAGAGAAGAGCTTGGCAGATTATATGGATAAAATCCCAGCTGAGGTGGCTAAGGAGATATCGACCGCAGTTGCCGATTTAAGGAGTGAGAAGGCAGGAGACATCGCGGAGAAGATAAAAAGAGAAGCTTGAGATTGCTAATAAGGCTGTTTTGAAGGCTGGTCAGCATATAAGCCAAAGAGCCAAACTTGAAACCTGTAGACTTCACTGTTCACTGGCAATGAAGATCCCAAGGACCGGTTTAATTAATTTTAATTTTAATCTAAAGTTCCGTTAGTTATAATTTGATTTTAATTTAAGTTAGTATTTTAAAAGTAATAATTTAAGTTACGTTGGATTCAAACTTTTAAATTAAGTCAAATTTAAATTAGTGATTAAAAGTAATTATTTTAATTTTAACTTTAATTTTAAATCTAATTTAAAGTTTAGTGAATTGTAGTTTAAACATTAGTTAATGTAGCTTTGATTTTGATTTTAATTTTAGTTAGTTATAATTTTCGTTTGAAGTTTAGTTAATTTTAGTTTTAACTTAAAGTTTAGTTAATTATAAATTAAATTTAGTCTTAACCTAAAGTTTAATTAGTTATAACTTGAATTTTGTTTAAAGTTCAGTTAATGTTACTTTAATTTTAATTTTAGTTTTGAGTTTAGTGGATTTGAATTTGAATTTGAATTTAAGGATCGGTTAATTTTAATTTAAAGTTCCATAGATTTTAAGTTGATTTTAATTTAAGTTAGTATTTTAAAAGTAACTAGTGTTTAAAAATTAAATTTAAGTTAAATGTAAGTTAGGTAAAAGTTGAGTCTAATTTAAACTTTATATTAAACTGACTTTTAGTTAGTGATTAAATGTAATTATATTAATTTTAACTTTAATTTTGAACTTGGTTCGAAGTTGTGATCTCATGGTTGATGGCTAGAGTGTAGGAACTGTTAGGATAATCATAGTTGTTTGAATTACCAAGGGATGATCAGTATACAATTTCATCATTTTGTTTTTTCTTTTCAGTGATCTTGGGTGCAATGAACCCTTATAGTAAAATTCTTTAAGCATGAACAAAAAGGTGAATCAATAGACCTTCCGAGATATGCGATATTAATTCAATTTCCTGTCTGACAATAAACACGGATAGGGTGGATTTGGTCCTGTATACAAGGTAAACAATTTTTTTTTTTTAAATGGTACTTTGTATACAACAAATCATTGGGACAACATATCCCATGTGAATAAACGTTCGAAAGCAAGTTTCGAACTTGTGACCTCTTGCACCAAAGCCGAATCAATTAACCACTTGGAAAATGGTGTTGTCGGTAAACAATTTTTTTTCCCTTAAGCATTATTATCATATTCTGAGTTACAAACTACATATATTTTTATATCAGAAATTTCTGTTATTGTATTAAATTTGAACCATTTTTTAGTATTAACTCAGTAGTTTTATACATATATATCTATTGCAGTTTTAGTTATTGCACTAGATCTTAATAGCAAATGGATCCAGCTCTTTGTTATTTATTTTCTAATTATTGTTTTTGTTTTTGACCCACATACATCTGTTTCTACTGAGCTACAGGTTTAATATTCAAGAAACGAGTTACATGTCTCAATTTTTGATGTTGTTATAAGAAAAGTCCATGTATATATAAGTATGTAAATTTAGTCTCTATTTTTTGAAAAATAGAAAACGCAAGATGCTTTGCACTTTTCTGACAGAAAATGCAAGCTAACTTGCAACTTTTATCAGAAAAACGCAAACTAGTTTGCGTTTTTTTATTTTAAATTTTTTTTCTTAAATTTTGAAATTTTCAAAAAAAAAAATAAATTTTTGAAAAGCGCAAGTTAACTTGCATTTTTATAAGAAAAGCGCAAGATAGTTTGCGCTTTCTGATTTATAAAAAAAACAGGGACTTAATTTACATACTTATTATCATAGAGGCTTTTCTTACAACAACATCGAAATAGAGACCTTCGGTGCAAAGCCCCTTTAATATTAGCGATCATACTATGGCACAGTGCATTGATTAATCTCATTAATTTGATTCTCTTTACACTTATAATTTAATGTAACAACAATTTTGGATTGAAATTGAATACAACAAAGCAAGTTCTCGTTCCCAGCCATGAACAGGTTGATATTGGGAAATACGCTGCGATAAATAAGGAAAACGCTTTGGTAAATATATGACAACGTTCTGAAAATGTCGGGGGAACAAAAATAAACGCTGCAAAAATATTAACATAGCGGCATTGGGCATCGGAAATGTTGCATAAATTATTACACCGCATCAACTAAAAAACTGTAAAAGGTTCATTTTCTGCGGCGTCTGTTAAATTGGTTGTATCTTAAGGTCCAATTACACCTTGTCGTTAGACATCGTTTTTCAAACCCTTCGATATGATTTACGTTACTTTTGAAAGGCTGAGAAGAGTCTTTTTTTTAGTGCCAGTTAACAATTTTATCATTTATATTAGGTGCCTAATTTTTACTATGGTAGATTTTATAATATCACATATTTTTTTGTACGTGTTAGATTAGTGTATTATATTTATTTAATAAGGCTACCACTAAATTTTGCATCTCTCAAAAACATTAAAACGGGAATTTCATAAATTCATTCCGTGGGGGTTGGATTCGTTTACCATGTAAATACAACATGGAGGCCGCTTAACAAATTGCAGTTCTCATAAATGGTAAGTAACTCGTTATTAATTATAATGCGTATATACAACTCCAAACCATATTTTTATTATACTGCTAATCATTTTTATCTTTATGATCTTGAGGGTGCTCAATAAATCATGAAGTACACTAGATACCTTAAAGATCCATCATTTCACGATTGTCTAAACGTAATTATATAACCCTTGAGGGTACTTAACAAATTTACATAATATTCTTACCAACCTTGGGATAATATAAACATCGGTTTAGATATTCTATGGCTTGAGGGTGCTCAATAATCATAAGTATGTAAAGTACTCTATTTATATTGTAAACAATGAAGAGCAATTTTATTTTAAATTAATAATTCAAAGTAATTTTTATAGAGTATTGTCGACTATGTAAGAGAGATGAGTACAACTCATGACATCATATGTCTATACAGATTAATGTATACGCCCTTCAATCTCTATAGGTTTTATTTAACTTAAACATTTCATTTACTTTATACACATATCATTAAGTTATATATATATATATATATATATATATACACACACACACACACACACACACACATATGTACCCTTTCATTAATTAAACATTTTAATTGATTATAAATATAACAATTATATTTGTATGTATAAAGTTAAAGCAATTAAAATTTACTTATTTATAACCTTTACGAATGTAAGTTACAAACAATTTTAAATTATATTCACAGCCCTTGTAAATTTTAATTTTTTTAAATTTATTTATTTATAACCTTTATAAATTTAAATTGTAACGATCCCCATTTTTGAGTCAAATTGAATTGGTAATTGATTTAAATTTTAGAATTAAATTGTGAATTAATTGAGAATTTATTTGGATTTGGATTTTTCAAATTTAAATATCTTAGAAAATAAAATTGTATTTGAATTTTTCAAAATTAAATAAGATATATTTATTTATACAAATGGATTTTAATTTGGAATTTGATTTAAAATAATTCAAGGATAAGTATCTTATAAATAATATTAGATTTATTAAACTTTATGTTTCAAGGAACTAATATATATAATTTTTATGAGCAATGAATAATTTGATTTCAAATCATTTGTTATAAAATTGTATAAGTACAAAACAAAAGGTGATTTTGAAATTAAATAAATATATCGAAAATAAAATTAGATTTAATAAAATTAGATTTAATAAAATTAGATTTAAAAAGCTTTATAAATCAAGAATTATATATGTATGATTATTTATTAGTTGTTTTCAATTCACTTTCTTTATAAATTGTATAAGTAATTGGGAAATGTATGTAAAAATGTATATATATCTTTTAAAATAAATATAGATGTAAATATAAAAGAATAAAACATTAATCATAAATATATTAACATGAAGATTTAAAAACAAAATGTATAAATAAATTTAAGAGGAAGGACTTAAACATAAAAGTTTGGGTTTTGACAAGTGTTTAACAAATAATCATATAGATTAACAAATGTAATGGGATTAATTCATGCAAATAAACAAGTGGCGGGTCATATTTTATTTGAAATGAAAATTTTATAGACCTTATGTTGGAAAAAATGAACCAGGCTTCAATTTCCTTCATTTGAGAAATCTGAATACAAAAAGAAAAAAAACACATCCCCACAAAGTAATCACAAACCAGATCAAAGTTTCAACTTGTTTCAAACCGAAATCAAGAAATCTCCAACCTGATTCAAAAGCAAGTTTAAAAAAAATATAAAGCTTCAGTTTTCAATTCTGGAAATCCAAAAGAAATCAAGCAGAGAAGTTCAAGAACAATTCAAACAACAAAATCAAGTAAGAACAAAGTCTAAAAAAAAAACAAGAGCAACGGTTTGGAATCAAACCTGAATCAAGGTGAGCAATCTGGCCCTGAATTTGTTACATGTCTTGGTAAATGCTTGAATGAATTGTCTTCTCTGATATGTGATGATTCTGGAATGTAAATCTGTCTTCATATGTATGTAAATATGTGATGCATGTCTGGAAAACAGACAAGGCTTGCTTTTGTTCATACATTCCAGGTTTCAAAACCTGTTTGAAATTAAAAATCATCCCACCCCAAACAATTTTAGATTATAATTACTAATTAAAAGATGTTCATATGAGTATAGCATCATTTTTAAAAATAAATACAAGTGGAAATATTGGTTTAATATCTCAAAATTTGTATATTATAGTGAAATTCAAATTAAGTCAGGAAAGTTATTTTCTGGGATTCATGTCTTGATTTTATATATGGATTCGCAATTCAAATCGATGAATTTTGATAAGAATTTCAAGATTTTTAGTTCATTAATTTGTGATAAAAAGCGATATGAACGGAAACTTTATTTGGGTCAATTTCCAGCGATCCACGTCGAACTGGGTGATGAAATCCATGGTGAAGAAAGCTGACGCATAGGAGAGCATGGGAAAAATGTTCGCAAATTTTTTAGTTGATCGTGGGAGATGAATGAGGTTAAATTAGGGTTTAATAACCCAGATTGGTCGACAACGTTCATGGGGGTAATTCGTCATCGTCGAAGCAATTTGGCCGATCGCACCCATAGGAAAAAAATTCGTGGGTGAGTGGCGAGATGGTGGGCACGGCGGCATGGTCGCATATGATCGGTGATGATCAGACGAGGGGGTTTTGTTGTTCAAGTTGGGTTCTAGCATCCATCGACTGGCTCGATTTTGATTCCGATCGAGATGGGCGAAGCTGGGTGGTCGTGAAGCTTGGAAAGGTTACCGTTGACTTAGCGACGTTGTCGGGGTTGATCGGAGGAGCTCCGATCGGCCATGCACGTGAATGCATATCACCGTGTATCAGTGGTGATTTTGATTTGGGGAATAAGCAAATGTCTCTGGTGGATACTCGAGAAAGTTGCGCGTTGTCTCGGGTTTTTGTGGGTAATGTGGGACTCGGGTGTGTTCTCGAGATTTTAATCAAGTTGCTCGGGTTATCTGATGCAATGCAAAAACAGCTTTAAAATTTTAAAGAAAAATCAAGTTATTTAAAACAATTTTGTTTAAACCAATTACTTTTTATTAGATGTTATCTAAATTTTTAAATTGGTTAAGAAGTTTTTTAAATAAAATTGTTTTAAATTGACCAAGCTTTAAAATGGTTTAAAATATACGTAACCTTTATTTTTAAAGTTTATTTTAAATAAACTTAATAATATAAAGAAGTTAATTGGTATAAAGAATGTTTTAATTGTTAATTAACTTTTAAAGTTTAAGTTAATTTATTTGTTAAAGGAAATTAATTACTTGAAGTCAATTACTTAATAAAAATAATTAAGGTAAGGTAATTAATAATTTAAGTTTGATTTATCAAGTAATTAAAGAATAATTAATTAAAGATAATTAATTACTTAAAATCAATTATTTAATGAAAGTAATTAAGGTAAATTAATTAATGATTTAAAGATTTATTAATCAAATGTTTAAAGGTTATTTAATTTAAGGATAATTAATTAATGTAATTAAGGTAGTTAATTTAAGAATAATTGGTTAATTAAAGTTTAGTTAATTAATAAAAGTAATTAAGAAATGATTATTAATTAAGGATTAATTAATTAATTATTGTAATTAATTAATTATTGTAATTAATTAATTATTGTAATTAATTAAGGATAATTTATCGAAGAATTAATTAATAATTAAAGGTTAATGTTATCCCGCCTTTTGGCAAAGCTGAGATACCCGACAATTAACTGAAAACCAATGATTACTAGTCATGAATGTCGATAATGCATTGCAGGTTCGCTATGGATATCGATGAATTTTGTCCGAATCCGGATCAGGCTAAACTGACAAGACACGACAAGCGAAGCTATGAAAACCAGCATTCCAAATTTCAGAAGCTTACCAACAAGCCAAGGAATGTTCCTGCCAAGTTTTAGATCGATTGGACCATTCCTTGATCGATACGAAATCGGTTCGTATCGATCACAGATCGAGTCGAAACTTGGTGGGATCAATCGCGTGGGCCCACTCACGTGCCAGAAGGAGTCTCCCGAAGTTTGAGCGCGATATCAGCCTCCTACACCTATAAATAGCCCCCTGAAGCCTACAGAAAAAGGATCTTTTGGCTATCCAATGTCCAGACTCTGCCAGATTCAATTCTAGATCTCACCATTACTGTTGTACTTGAAATCTTTGTTGTAATCCGTTGTAATCAACTGTAACCAGCGAAGAACATCAATAAAAGATAATTAATTGAAGTGGATGTAGGCCGGAGATAGCCGAACCACTATAAACCTTGTGTTCCTGTTCGCTATTTCTGGATTGTTGTTTGCTATTTTCTCAGATCTGTGGTTTGTGCTTGAATATTGTTGATTTCTATTCATATACTGGTGCTTTCACATGACTTGGGGTTTGTGACCAATTTTGGCGCAAACACTTTGGTGCTTTCACTGAGAAGAACTAGCACCCGCTACACCAGACTTGAAGTTCAGATTTAAAAGCTTGAAGAATTCAGATTTAGAGACAATGACTCGACAAACAAGTAGAAGACAAAGGGCTGAGAGAAGCCAATAAAGAGGAAACCAGGAGGAATCCTCTGGAGCTGGAGAAGGACATGCTTCTATTTACATTACTAGGGACGAGATGGAAGCTATAGCGAATTCAATGCATGAAAGGATAATGAAGAGTCAGCAGGAGATGCTGTAGAATTTCTTCGAACAGATGAGAGCAGCGAATGTGCAGAACCTTGGACCAACTACAGCAACTGCGAATGCTGAACAAGGAGTTAGGATTGCAGAAACCAACGGTGGTCAAGCTCAAGGTCAGAATGCAGAACCAGAAGGCAATCAGTAAGGACTTGGAGGCAGACCCTCAGGATCCGATACTGGAAGACCAATGGATAGAGCTCAACAGGCTAGAGTCAATGCTAATGTTAATGAGCCACACGAAGAGTATGTACCAGAATTCCCTTCGAGACTTGGGGGGTAGGGTAGAAACATGACAAGGGGGCAGCCCCGGATGGAGATGAAAGAATGATTGGTCTAGTGCGACGAATCATGAGAGGAGGATTGTCGAGTGGAGGATTGGAAGAAGTCAATCGGAGTCCGTTCATGACGAATATCAGAAATGCAAGGAACCCTCCAAAGTTCAAGTTACCAATGCTGGACCCTTATGACGGGAAGTCAGACCCGATCACGCACATTACCATATACATCAGACATATGGAAGTGCTGGAAGCATCCAAGGAAGTGATGGGTTTTCCTTTATTTTTGTCAAACTTGGCTGCGGTTTGGTTCAGACAACTAGAGACTGGATCGATCAGAACATGGGGTGAGCTCGTAGATCACTTCATGGGACAGTTTAGGGTCCACGTGGCGTGACCCAAGAGTGTGATGACTTTGGCTTCGATAAAGCAAAGGACCGGAGAGTCCATAAAAGATTTTCTACTATGATTCAATGCAACGGTGGCTTCTGTAGATCGTCCGGATCCATCGATGATTTTGATGGCGGCGGTGGCAGAAGTTGGGGAAGGCACCGAATTTAAAGATTATTTGGCAAGAGATCCACCACAAGATCTTGGAGAATTCTATCATGAAGCTGAAAGATTCATTCGGCTGGAAGAATCACGAGCCGAGAGGTGAGAAACAAACACTGTGCAGGGCGAAGGAACCGCCAGGGAACAGTCTGCAGCAGACAAAGGAAAGAGAAAGCAGGATGACAGATGTGACGGTCCTGATAAACGAAAGAAATTCCGAGAGCCCAGATTCAGGCAATACACAGATCTGACGGCAAGCCTGGAACGGATTTACACGGAAACTCGGGGGCAACTCCCCTATCGAAAACCACCCAGGAGAGATCCATAGAGTGGGAGCGCAGAAGCAGAAAATATTGCCTATTCCATGAGCTGGATGGGCACACTACCGATGAATACCGCCACCTGAAAGATGAGGTGGAGTGGTAAATTGCCACAATATACTAGAGAACGGGCAGCGGCCGTGAGACCTGAACAACTACCGCATCCACCTAACAGAACTGATCCTGGATCGGTATCGCGACTCGTCATCAACTGATTATGGTGGCATGGACCAAGTTCAGGATTTGGACTTTGGTCGATTAGGTCTTTTAGATTTGATTTTAAAATAAACGGCTATTCCGCTTACTCATGTACGGGAAGAGGAGAGATCCCCAGGCATGCTCTGAGATGGTAATAGACCGCTCCGCCCGGAGAGGCAATGTCTAGTTTTTCCTGATGTTTGAGATTGAACATCTAGGACTTGAATTTAATAAATGAACTTGAATTTCTTGAAATAAACCTTTGACCAGAAAGTTAAAAGATGAATATTAAATACCAATATAAAAATGATCGCTTTATGACCCTACCCAGTGAGGCGGGGTCCGGAGTGCAAGAAGTGAGTTGCTTCGCTAGAGAGCAACATGATCGACTCACTTAACGTCGTTTTCCATTCACCGGAGAGTGATTGGATCAGGATTCGATAAGAGCCCGGAGAGGCTGTGATCGACCCACGATTTAGACCATGACATCACTTAATGTTCAGATACACTGAACCGGAGTGCAAGAAGTGAGTTGCTTCGCCGGAGAGCGACAGGATCGACTCACTTAACGCTGTTTCCCCTTCACCGAAGAGTGACAGGATGGGATCCGACAAGAACCAGGAAAGGCTATGATCAGTCTAGAATGACCAAGACATCGCTATGCGTGCTAGCTGGGGCCGGAGTGCAAGGGATAGGAGGCAACGCCGAAGTACAACAGATCTTTCTATTCGATCGATAAGTCTGGAATGGACTTGGTAAGGGTCCGGAGTGACCACTGATAGTCCAGAGAGACTGTAGGATTTCATTCTTAAACTTCCACAGGAAGAAATGGATAATGGTTTGGCTTCGAACAGCCGCAAACTTGATTGAAAACGCTATTAGCTTTGAACAAAACATGGACTCACTACATTCGATTTGAAGCTATTCAAAACACACCTTTTACCAAAAGGCATGTTTTAGGGGGCAAAGTGTTATCCCGCCTTTTGGCAAAGCCGAGATACCCAACAATTAACTGAAAACCAATGATTACTAGTCATGAATGTCGATTATGCATTGCAGCTTCGCTATGGATATCGATGAACTTTGTCCGAGTCCGGATCAGGCTACAACTGACAAGACACGACAAGCGAAGCCATAGAAACCAGCATTCCAAATTTCAGAAGCTTACACACAAGCCAAGGAATGTTCCTGCTAAGTTTCAGACCGATTGGACCATTCCTTGATCGATACGAATCGGTTCGTATCGATCACAGATCGAGTCGAAACTTGGTGGGATCGATTACGTAGGCCCACTCACGTGTCAGAAGGAGTTTCCTGAAGTTTGAGCGCGATATCTGCCTCCTACACCTATAAATGGCCTCCTGAAGCCTATAGAAAAGGGATCCTTTTGCTATCCAACGTCCAGACTCTGCCAGATTCAATTCTAGATCTCACCATCACTGTTGTACTTGAAATCTTCGTTATAATCCGTTGTAATCAACTATAACCAGTGAAGAACATCAATAAAAGATAATTAATTGAAGTGGATGTAGGCCGGAGATAGCCGAAACACTATAAACCTTGTGTTCCTGTTCGTTATTTCTAGATTGTTGTTTCCTATTTACTCAGATCTGTGATTTGTGCTTGAATATTGTTGATTTATATTCATGTACTGGTGTTTTCACATGACTTGGGGTTTGTGACCAATTTTGGCACAAACAGTTAATTTTTTTTATAATTAAAGGTTGATTTATTTATTAATCAAGGTTGATTAATTAATAATTAAAGATTAATTAATTAGTGAAGGTGATTAAGGAATGATAATTAATTAAAGGCTAAAATTAATTGATGTGCTTAATTAAGGATGTGTGATGCTTTGTGTATGAATCATTTTTGATTTGAGCTATGATGTATGTAATTTATTTATCTGTGATGAATGAAGTTTATTTATCTGTTATGAATTTATTTCTGTGAATCTGTGAATAGAGATAAGCCTTATAGATTATACCGCTAATCGATATTGATATGATTGAATCTGTGACGATTGATGTTGTTGCACTATTATGTTAAACCCCTGGAGTACACCATACAAACACAAATATGGATTTCACGGGGAAATTGGTTAGGTCATAGATTTTTGAAATGGTTTTAAAATTGAATTTTTGAATCCGAATGGTTTTGGAAATAGATTTGGGTGAAATGTAAAAGCTTTTGGAAAAGCACTTGTGAAGATAAAAGTTATTTTGAATAACTTTAAGTTTTTGAAATTTAAATAATTTGATTTTGAATTTGAATTCAAAAAAAAATTGAAATCGAATTCCATGTTTGGAAATTATGTTTACAAGTTATAGATGTGTTTATATGGGTTTTAAACCATTTATTGTTTTGGGAATTCGAATTTGACCCAAGTTTTATACTTGAAAGGCTTTAACTTATGTAAATGTAATCGGAATTTCCCGAAATGAAAACTATTTGTTTTCATATAATAATAGCTTTCATACAAAGAAAGGATTTCCAATTTATGTTGAAAAGATTTCAAAATTGAAATAGAATTGTTTTGGAAGCTATGAATTAATTTTATGAAAGATGGTTGAACCTTGTTTTGGGATTAAAAAGGATTTTAAATGGTGTATCTTTTATATAAAAGATTTGAATTGGAAATGGTTTTGAAAACTATGAATTGAGTCTTTGATTTAAAGATTGGATGAGTTAATCCAATTTGAAAAGGGGAATTGTTTTGAAAGAATGTGAATGGATCTTTGTGAAAGATGGGTGAACTTTGTTAAGTGAATCTTTTGTTTAAAAGATTAAAATGGTAATTTGTTTAACCATTTGAAAGAAAAGCTTTGAGTAATAAGTTGTGACTTAACTTAAATCCCAATATCCGTATGTTTTTAAATATTGCGCTCATTATTCGGTTTAGCCGGGAGAGGACCTTGTGTCATATAACCCATTCCGAATAATGATACATCGTTATGGATAACATTTGAAGACTGGTGGTGAAGACCAGGTATTTTCGAGAACGAAAGGATAACCCGTCGATTGTCTCTGCACTGAGTCGCGCTGGTATAGAGATCTCCATATATGATGGGGAGTTCGACCGGGATTGTGAATACCCGGATTGCAAGGGCTTCTTTGGAAGTGCCTTCGGTTCTGTTCTAACCCGGAACAGACTTGCATGGATGTGTGCCTGACATTACACTTTGAGATGTAAAGCTGGTTTCTATCAAATACATTTCTGTTTAGTGGCGGAGATTTATTCTCTTAGCTTAACATCCTTCTCTAGGACGTACGAGCTCAGAGGTTATGTAGTTGATGGTTACTAGTGATACATTCCCAATTTGGTAATGTGGCATACGAAGTGCTGCTGATCATTTGTTGATCAAAGCATGGCTTTGTGAAAAGCGTAGCTTTGTGGACGTGACTTAGTCGAGCCTCACAACCCGGAAATGGTCGAAACAGTAATGTTGCGGCAAGGTTTTTAGGGGTCACTCCCTTAGGGTATGTCCATTCCCTTCTGGATAAAAAAGTAGTATCATGGTATGAAGCCCATATATTTACTTATGTTGATTTTGAAGTGGTATCATGGTATGGAGCCCAGATACTTTACTGTGTGGTTATTGGTGTCGAGGCCTCGGATAAAGGTCGGTAACGACCGAGGTTGGCTTACTTGAGGGTTACTTCCGGGAAGGGGTAACCCGGCCTTGTGTTGGTAGGGAATCGTTTGGTTCTTGGGGGCGTCCCTCCAGAGGCGTTCCATTTTTAAGGAAGTTCCTTAGCCTGACCATTTGTTGGAAATCCAATCATCCAATACGCGCCTTGTACGGTTTTAGTTGTAGAACCTGCCATCTAATATGGTAGCTATAGTAGGTATACTATAATGGTACGTATGTTGGCTAAGATTAATATTATACTTTCGAAATGTTTTTCACTATGCACTAGTAATAATTTCAAAAGGTTTTTCGCCTATCAAGCATTTTTGACTGTCATAAGGAGAAATCTCCTCCAAGTGTGTGTTTGCATTGTGTGTGTGGCGGGAGGCCTTATGGCAGTTTCATTTTCCAAAAAGCATTGCGAATTTCAAAATTTTAAAATCTTTTGTTATTTGTTTTAAAGATAAAACTGTTTTGTTTGCTCATACCAGTCCCATGACTGACCTGAAGTTTATTGTTCCCTTCCTAAACTCTGGATGCCCTCAATTTTCCCAGGGCAGTCTAGAGTTGGGTTTTCAGATAATCAAATAATATGTGTAGATTCGATAGCCTTCGAAGTCTTTGGTTTGGTAGCTTTCAGTCTTTGGGAATCTTCTTCAGTCTTTAGATGACTGACCTTGCTTAGTGCGACTTGATGGGGGTTAGAGCTAGCTTTGGATTGGAGATGGAGTTTTTGAAGTTTGGCGTTGAAGACATTGTCTTTCCGCTGCTGTTGTCTCTGTTATTGTCTTGTATCTATCTTTGATATATTCATAGTCAGTTGTATCAAATGTGTTGCATCAAAAACTGTTGTATATCAATGATACTATTCATTTTCTTCCACTGTGTTGTTGTACCTAATGTGTTATACGCTCCGGAAAACCAGATTCGGCGTTTGAATCTGCGGCATTTGAATATGGGTGAAGTATTCGGTGCCGATTTTGAAGGTCGAGTCAGGGTTGTTATAATTGGTATCAGAGCTGAAGGTTGAAACTTTAGCTCAGGAGTATAACACGTTAGGTAAATCATTAGAGATGGGGTGAAGTATACCCTAGAATGAGTATATCCCTAAGATATCCGTCTGTATGCCTCAGTAAATTGTCTTACTATCCATTGATAGTGAGTATGGGTGCAAGAAGAGGACAAGATAGGGGATAGGGGAGTACAAGTACAAATGGTCAATACCCTACGAAACGGAAGCACCTTTCTCTATCAATCTCCTTTGTTAATTATCCAATTTCAAAATTCTTTGATATCTTCGTGGCAGCTGCAAAAAGAAGCTTCGGTGTGGT
Organism: Allium cepa; assembly: GCA_030765085.1. Taxonomy (NCBI): domain Eukaryota; kingdom Viridiplantae; phylum Streptophyta; class Magnoliopsida; order Asparagales; family Amaryllidaceae; genus Allium; species Allium cepa. The sequence continues at coordinate 110,839,229 of CM060945.1, read as the reverse complement.
GATGGTCTTGTGAATCATTGTAGAAAAGATTCTAGTTCCTATCTCGTATTCTTTCCATCAAATTTATATCGTTTTAACTTTAATTAATTTGAAATTTTTTTGGAATAAATTGGTAAATTAAACATGAAGTTAAATTAATTTGTATCGATAAAACGATTTCGATTAAAACCAAATTTGAAATTCTATTGTGATTTCTTGTGAAAATCGAAGTCCAGAAAGGACAAGTTAATATATACTTTAGGGTATTTCGCTCTGAGTTTGGAATCCATACTCAGTGTTTGAGAATTGTGGTAGATTGAATCAATTTGTCTATTCTTTGGGGTCATGATATATTCTACGAATGGTTAGTTACCCTTCGAACTAACCAATGCCCCTGCATACTTCGTAAATTGGAATAACCCGAGTATCTTTTGAAGTATTAAATAGATTCATTCTTGTATCTATTATTAATATTCTGATTTGGTAAGCCAAATGTAGAATAGATATTCATCTTGATCTGGTGATTCATCTCTCTATCTTTCTACATTCTTTTCTTGTTTCCCAGTCTTGCAAATTTCGGGGACGAAATTTTTTTAAGGGAGGAATCTATAACAATCCCCTTTTTTGAGTCGGATTGAATTGGTAATTGATTTAAATTTTAGAATTAAATTGTGAATTAATTGAGAATTTATTTGGATTTGGATTTTTCAAATTTAAATATCTTAGAAAATAAAATTGTATTAGGATTTTTCAAAATTAAATAAGATATATTTATTTATACAAATGGATTTAATTTGGAATTTGATTTAAAATAATTCAAGGATAAATATCTTATAAATAATATTAGATTTATTAAACTTTATGTTTCAAGGAACTAATATATATTTTTTATGAGCAATGAATAATTTGATTACAAATCATTGTTATAAAATTGTATAAGTACAAAACAAAATGTGATTTTGAAATTAAATAAATATATTGGAAATAAAATTTGATTTAATAAAATTAGATTTAAAAAGCTTTATAAATCAAGAATTATATATGTATGATTATTTATTAATTGTTTTCAATTCACTTTCTTTATAAATTGTATAAGTATAAGTAGTTGGGAAATGTATGTAAAAATATATATATATATATATCTTTTGAAGTAAATATGGTTGTAAATATAAAAGAATAGAACATTAATCATAAATATATTAACATGAAGATTTAAAAACAAAATGTATAAATAAATTTAAGAGGAAGGACTTAAACATAAAAGTTTGGGTTTTGACAAGTGTTTAACAAATAATCATATAGATTAACAAATGTAAAGGGATTAAATCATGCAAATAAACAAGTGGCAGGTCATGTTTTTTTTGAAATGAAAATTTTATAGACCTTATATTGAAAAAAATAAACCAGGCTTCAATTTCCTTCATTTGAGAAATTTGAACACAAAAGAAAAGAAAAACACATCCTCGCAAAGAAATCACAAACCAGATCAAAGTTTCAACTTGTTTCAAACCGAAATCAAGAAATCTCCAACCTGATTCAAAAGTAAGTTTAAAAAAAATTAAAGCTTCAGTTTTCAAGTCTGGATTCAAAAGAAATCAAGCAGAGAAGTTCAAGAACAATTCAAATAACAAAATCAAGTAAGAACAAAGTTTTTTTTTTTTAAAAAAAGAGCAGCGGTTTGGAATCAAACCTGAATCAAGGCAAGAATTCAACTCAAACAATAAGCAAAGTTTCAGATTACAAAAACAAAAGCAATTCCAGGTTTTTAAAGCATAGTCTATCCTATGTTCTTCAAAACCCAAGGTGAGCAACCTGGCCCTGAATTTGTTACATGTCTTGGTAAATGCTTGAATGAATTGTCTTCTCTAATATGTGATGTTTCTGGAATGTAAATCTGTCTTCATGTGTATGTATATATGTGATGTATGTCTGGAAAACAGACAAGGCTTGCTTTTGTTCATACATTCTAGGTCTTAAAACCTGTTAGAAATTAAAAATCATCCCACCCCCAAACAATTTTAGATTATAATTACTGAATGAAAGATGTTCATATGAGTATAACATCATTTTTAAAAATAAATACAAGTGGAAATATTGATTTAATATCCTAAAATTTGTATATTACAGTGAAATTCAAATTAAATCAGGAAAGTTATTTTCTGGGATTCATGTCATGATTTTAGATATGGATTCACAATTCAAATCGATGAATTTTGACAAGAATTTCAAGATTTTTAGTTCATTAATTTGTGATGAAAAGCGAGATGAACAGAAACTGTATTTGGGTCAATTTCCAACGATCCACGCCGAACTGGATGATGAAATCCATGGTGAAGGAAGCTGATGCATAGGAGAGCATGGGAAAAATGTTCGCAAAATTTTTAATTGATCGTGGGAGATGAATGAGGTTAAATTAAGGTTTGTTAACCCAGATTGGTCGACAATGTTCATGGAGGAAATTCGTCATCGTCAAAGCAATTTGGTCGATCGCACCCATAGGAAAAAACTTCGTGGGTGAGCGGCGAGACGGTGGGCACGGCGGCATGGTCGCATATGATCGGTGTTGATCAGACGAGGGGGTTTTGTTGTTCGAGTTGGGTTCTAGTGTCCATCGAGTGGCTCGATTTTGATTTTGATCGAGATTGGCGAAGCTGGGTGGTCGTAAAGCTTGGAAGGGTTGTCGTTGATTTGGCGATGTGGTCAGGGTTGATTGGAGGAGCTCCGATTGGCCGTGCATGTGAATGCATATCACTGTGTATCAGTGGTGATTTTGTTTTGGGGAAGATGCAAATGTCTCGGGTGGATGCTCAAGAAAATTACGCGTTGTTTCGGGTTTTCGTGGGTAGTGTGGGACTCGGGTGTGTGCTCGAGATTTTGATCAATTGGCTCGGGTTATCTGATGCAATGCAAAAACAGATTTAAAATTTTAAAGAAAAATCAAGTTATTTAAAACAAATTTTGTTTAGACCAATTACTTTTTATTAGATGTTATCTAAAGTGTTAAATTGGTTAAGAAGGCTTTTAAATAAAATTATTTCACATTGATCAAGCTTTAAAATGGTTTAAAATATCCATAACCTTTATTTTTAAAGTTTATTTTAAATAAACTTAATAATATTAAAGAAGTTAATTGATATAAAGAATGTTTTAATTGTTAATTAACTTTTAAAGTGTATGTTAATTAATTTGTTAAAGGAAATTAATTAATTGAAGTTAATTACTTAATAAAAATAATTAAGGTAAGGTAATTAATAATTTAAGTTTGATTTACCAAGTAATTAAAGAATAATTAATTAAAAGATAATTAATTACTTAAAATCAATCATTTAATGATTTAAAGATTTATTAATCAACTGTTTAATGGTTAATTAATTTAAGGATAATTAATTAATGTAATTAAGATAGTTAATTTAAGAATAATTAATTAATTAAAGTTTAGTTAATTAATAAAACTAATTAAGGAATGATTATTAATTAAAGATTAATTAATTAATCATTGTAATTAATTAAGGATAATTTATCGAAGAATTAATTAATAATTAAAGGATAATTTTTTTATAATTAAAGGTTTATTTATTTATTAATCAAGGTTGATTAATTGATAACTAAAGGTTAATTAATTAGTGAAGGTGATTAAGGAACGATAATTAATTAAAGGCTAATTAATTGATGTGATTAATTAAGGATAATTAATTAATTAAAGGTTAATTTATTTATTATTAATGGTTAATTAAAAAATGATTAAAGAATAATTAATCAAAATGATTTGTAATTAATCAATGATAATTAACTAGGATTAGTGATTTATTCGTAAGTAATTAATCCGATTAATCAGAAAATTATTTGACCTTACTTATGAATGTTTGGTTTACGTTGAATACCTTGAATTGTGTGATATCCCTGATGTGTGATGCTTTGTGTATGAATTAATTTTGATTTGAGCTATGATGTATGTAATTTATTTATCTGTGACGAATGAAGTTTATTTATCTGTTATGAATTTATTTCTGTGAATCTGTGAATGGAGACAAGCGTTATAGATTATACCGCTAATCGATATTGATATGATTGAATCTGTGACGATTGATGTTGTTGCACTATTGTGTAAAACCCCTGGAGTACACCATACACACACAAATATGGATTTTACGGGGAAATTGGTTAGGTCATAGATTTTTGAAATGGTTTTAAAATTGAATTTTTGAATCCAAATGATTTTGATAATGGATTTGGGTGAAATGTAAAAAGCTTTTGGTAAAGCAGTTTTGAAGTTAAGAGTTATTTTGAATAACTTAATTAAGTTTTGAAATTTAAATAATTTGATTTTGAATTTGAATTCAAAAAAAATTGAAATTGAATTCCATGTTTGGAAATTATGTTTACAAGTTATAGATGTGTTTACATGGGTTTTAAACCATTTTAAAAGTATTGTTTTGGGAATTTGAATTCAACCCAAGTTTTATACTTGAAAGGCTTTAACTTATGTAAATGTAATCGGATTTTTTCAAAACGAAAACTATTTGTTTTCAAATAATAATAGCTTTCATACAAAGAAAGGATTTCCAATTTATGTTGAAAAGATTTCAAATTTGAAATAGAATTATTTTAGAAGCTATGAATTAATCTTTGTGAAAGATGGTCGAACCTTGTTTTGGGATTAAAGAGGATTTTAAATGGTGTATCTTTTATATAAAAGATTTGAATTGGAAATGGTTTTGAAAACTATGAATTGAGTCTTTGATTTAAAGATTGGATGAGTTAATCCAATTTGAAAAGGGGAATTATTTTGAAAGAATGTGAACGGATCTTTGTGAAAAATGGGTGAACTTTGTGAAGTTAATCTTTTGTTTAAAAGATTAAAATGGTAATATGTTTAACCATTTGAAAGAAAAGTTTTGGGTAATAAGTTGTGACTTAACTGAAATCCCAATATCCGTATGTTTTTAAATATTGCTCATTATTCGGTTTAGCCGGGAGAGGACCTTGTGTCATATAACCCATTCCGAATAATGATTCGTCGTTATGGATAAAATTTGAAGACCGGTGGTGAATACCGGGTATTTTTGAGAATGAAAGGATAACCCGTTGATTGTCTCTGCACTGAGTCGCGCCGGTATAGAGATCTCCATATGTGATGGGGAATCCGATCGGAATTGTGAATACCCGGATTGCAAGGGCTTCTTTGGAAGTGCCTTCGGTTCTGTTCGAACCCGGAACAGAATTGTATGGATGTGTGTTTAACATTACACTTTGAGATATAAAGCTGGTTTCTATCAAATACATTTCTGTTTGGTGGCGGAGGTTTATTCTCTTAGCTTATTGCCCTTCTCTGAGACGTACGAGCTCAGAGGTTATGTAGTTGATGGTTACTAGTGATACGTTCCCAATTTTGTAATGTGGCATACGAAGTGCTACTGATCATTTTTTGATCAAAGCATGGCTTTGTGAAAAGCGTAGCTTTGTGGACGTGACTTCTTCGAGCCTCACAACCCGGAAATGGTTGAAACAGGAATGTTGCGTTAAGGTTTTTAAGGGTCGCTCCCCTAGAGTATGTCCATTTTGTTCTAGATAAAAAGTAGTATCGTGGTATGGAGCCCAAATATTTACTTATGTTGATTTTGAATGTGGTATCATGGTATGAAGCCCAGATACTTTACTGTGTGGTTGTTGGTGTCGAGGCCTCGGATAAAGGTCGGTAACGATCACGGATGGCTTACTTGAGGTTACTTCTGGGCAGGGGTAACCCGGTCTTGTGTTGGTCGGGAACCGTTTAGTTCTTGGGGGCGTCCCTCCAGAGGCATTCCATTTTTAAGGATGTTCATTCGCCTGACCATTTGTTGGAGATCCAATCATCCAATACGCACCTTGTACGGTTTTAGTTGTAGAACGTGCCATCTAATATGGTAGCTATAGTAGGCATACTATAATGATACGTATGCTGGCTAAGATTAATATTATACTTTCGAAATGTTTTTCACTATGCACTAGTAATAATATCAAAAGCATCTACGCGTATCAAGCATTTTTGACTATCATAAGGAGAAATATCCTCCAAGTGTGCGTTTGCATTGTGTGTGTGGCGGGAGGCCTTATGGCAGTTTCATTTTCCAAAAAGCATTGTGGATTTCAAAATTTTAAAATCTTTTGTTGTTTGTTTTAAAGATAAAACTGTATTGTTTGCTTATACCAGTCCCATGATCGACCTGGAGTTTATTTTTCTCTTCCTAAACTCTGGGTGCCTACAATTTTCCACATGGGCAGTCTAGAGTTGGGTTTTCAGATTATCAAATAATAGGTATAGATTCGATAGCCTTCGAAGTCTTTGGTTTAGTTGCTTTCAGTCTTTGGGAATCTTCTTCAGTCTTTGGATGACTGACCTTGCTTAGTACGACTTGATGGGGGTTCGAGCTAGCCTTGGATTGGAGATGGAGCTTTGGGAGTTTGGCATTGAAGACATTGTTTTTCCGCTGCTGTTGTCTCTGTTATTGTCTTGTATCTATATTTGATATATTGATAGTCGGTTTTATCAAATGTGTTGTATCAAATACTGTTGTATATCAATGATTTTATTCATTTTCTTCCGCTATATTGTTTACTTAATGTGTTATAAGCTCCGATGAACCAGATTCGGCGTTTGAATCTGCGTAATTTGAATACGGGTGAAGTATTCTGTGCCGATTTTCGAAGGTCGATTCAGGGTCGTTAAATATATCTAAAAAAAATTTGTAACTAAAAGTTTATTGTATTCAAATATCCTTATTTGAATCAATATAAGGCTTAAAACACTTATAATCCCATCCTCTAGGGTAGACCTTGAAACAAACTACTTTGACAAGCCAGGTAAAGGCCATGATATTGGAAGGTTTTCCGTGTATAACTACATTCCTTAATTAGAATAATCTTCTCCTTAATTTAATCACTTTTCCCTTAAACACCCATATAATTGGTTTCTCCAAGAGATTTCCCTACTTATTGGTAAATCATTCACTTGTACACACTTTGGCTCTGATACCATTTTTGGATCAGGTGCATTGGTACCAGGTTAAGATGGGAAATTTCAAAATGTACTTTTATTAATTTGCATAAGAATATATTTTGCATTTATTTGAATAAAAATTTAATACTAAATAAAATTTAATATTAAGTAATAAAAGAGTTTAGGTTATATCTTTTAGTTCAATTAATTTGTATATTATTTATTTATTATTATTGTTAAACCAAACGATGAGACAACACCCCAAAGTAGATTAGATCTAGATCTAGAAAGTAGGATAATGATAGAAATAATGGCAAACGTTCAATTTTTATACTGGTTCGACAAATACTCTGGCCTGCATCCACTTAGTCCTTATTATTGATAGTTTTCTCTTCGGAATACAATGATTACAACTGAAATCTGAGCTATCCTTATAAATCTCGGTTTGCCATTCAGGCTTGAATACATCTCAGTGTAAATATTTGAAAATCCATCATGAAGAACAGAACGTCTCCCATACAAATTGAGAAAACCAATCATGTTGGTACCGACATGATTTTGCACATCCACGTTCCATCCTTTCCTTATAACTCGAGCTTTTTTCCTTGAAGCTTTGCCAATCCAAGTCCTAAGGTCATATCGATTTTCACCAAATCACGTGGTAATGATATGATTTTTTTCTCAAAACTTCATTGCACTTCTAGTATTTCTTCATTTAACTACTCTTGACGCTCTCCAAGTTTTTGGATCCATTCCTTTATCATTCTAAAGTCCATTCTATATGTTTGAATCTATTCTGAGAATGCAGAAAATTTGCCGTAATATTTGCCCTTCAAACTACGCCATGTGAATATAAGGTGTGCTTACTCAATAATAAAGTATATAAGCTCACAAATTGTCATCATTTGCGCTCTTTGGCTATCTACTGGATCAATCATGGTGAATCATCTAGTTCATCAGATTTACCTGCAAACCAAATGTCGCTTTGGACCATCGTAGCTAAGGAATAAACTCCTTACTTAAGTGTTAGTCATAAATCAAAATCATTCCATGTTCCCACGTGATTATCATATCGTATATTATATATCATATATCAATATCATTCTATGTTCTCCCAAAATTTAACCATCTTCAATTAATCATATATAACGCATTTTTTATCAAATCATCACAAGGCGGTCCGATCCTAAGGTTTAGTTTAGATCTCTTCGGATCGTATCACTAATCTAGATTAAGCCCAATCCTCATGCTCTTCGACAAGGGGACCCAATATCCGAGCACATCCATCCGCTCACCCTCCGGTGAGGGGACTTGCTATTCTATACAAGTCCATCCACTCGCTCTCGGGTAAGAGAACTTGCACTTCATGGTTCATCACCCATCTCCTCAGTGGGGAACTAGGTCCTTTCATTTTATGTATTGGGTTTACGGATGGCTATTTCCGATAACATCCATTAGCAATATCAATATCAATTACCATGTTCGAATGATTCACAAATTCAAATATCCATCATTCACTTATTCATTAAATTTAAATCAAACACATTAAGCAAAGATAAAAAATAATCTAATCTAGTCAAGGATTACCCTTAAATCTTAACCTAGAGCATGACTTAGAATCGATCGAGATCCCATACATGTGTAACTAGCTCGACGGTAATCCTTCATAGTTTATTCAAAAGAAGAAAAAAAATCAAAACGCAAATATTAAACCTGATTCCAATCCATCCCGATCATGGGATAATTTTTCTCGATCCAGATCCGCGGTCGCGGTTCGGTACATCTACCACAGATGGTAGTCGCTCATGTTGCACCTTTGTGGTTCAGTTCCTTTTATATTATTGAAGCTAGTTACTCTGAACTTGCTCCTATATTAAGTCACACAGATGCCTATATTCATTGATCTCATGCCCATCTAGCTCATGAAATAGGCAGTACTTTCCAAATTTCTTCTTCTAGTCTGTGGGCTCTTTCTTCACGGATTTTCTATAGAGAATCTACTCCTTAATTTCGACATAGATCCTCTTTGGGGTTTCCATCAATTCAGTGTAAGAACAAAACTTCGGATCTCTCTTCAGTTGCTTTGTGTAACATCCCCCTACTTGGAGACCCAAATCTAACGGGTACGGATGTTGTAGTCATCCATAGTTATTAATCCTCGGTGACGAAGTACGACAATATTAGATTCATTAATACATAGAATATGGAAAAATTTAAAACATCAAACAAATCGTATTCCATTTGAAATCATTTCCAATTCATTACATAATCCCACAATTGTTAACCACGCTTAGAAAAGATACATTTATTACAAAATACACCAAGAGTGACATATAAAAATGCCCCCTTGGATGATCAGAGTGTATACAGGCAATATAACCACTTTGTCATTACAAACAACACAGTGGAATCAAAATATAGGAGAATTCTAAATAGCTATAATGCTTCCTGCAAGTCTCCGAAAGCTTATTCATCTAATGAGGTATCTGCAAAGCTCAACTTTCAAACTACTCAAAATCAATTGAGTACCCAAGAGTTTAAGGGGAAAACATAAACTTTGAGTCAGACATAAAGCCTGGTATGAATAATAATCTACCATCTCAAATCATATAGATATCTAGTGAGACGAGGCCACTTAGCGGAACGGGTTTTCCCCTCACTTGTATCTAAAAACCTTTATAAAACTATATACTGTGCCCCTGCATCCACAATGGTTAAAAACTTATTCATTTCAAAGTACCATGATGATATGCAAATAAACATACTGGATTTCACATCCTTTATTTAATGGACTGCCTGTCATATTTATAGTTTCTAAGGTCATAATTAGCCTATTAGTTTTCACGGGCTTACTAATAACCTTTATATAATATATATACAATCCATATCCTATTTCATAGTTTTCATAGGTGCATGACGAAACTATTGCCCTCGACCAATTAACTTTATTAATTCATAGGCTCCCTTGAACCTATTAGTGACTCCAATAACTTCTCACTTATTTTAGCTTTCATGGATTGACTAGGAACCCATTGGCCTTTGCCAATACCTGTTTTGCTTATCCTAGTTTCCAAGGGTTGACTAGGAACCTATTGACATTGGTTAATAACTTAATCCGGACATACTTTCCATGGGATCACTATGAACCAATTGGCCCCTGCCAACCACTCTTTATAACATAGTTTTCACGGGATCACTATGAAACTATTGGTAACCCCAATGACTTCCTAATCATAGTTTTCATGGGATCGTTATAAACTTGTCTCTCTAACAACTCCCATATTCAGGCATCCTATATTCTGGTTTATCTGACCACTTGGGTGCAATTCTACTCATCCATGAGTTTAATCAATTTATATTTACTGCTGGGTTAACCTAGCTAGTTCTTCTATCCTTTATCCCCAAAATACAGTTACCAGTCCACTATAATGTGAATATATTTATATTTGAAGAAGCATACATAATTAAAAAACATTACCACTCCTGTGGGTTTAAGTCCTTGTAACACTTTTCATATAAAACCTAGTTAGTCCCTTTAATCTATAATTTTATAAAGGAAAGCTTCTTCTAAAAATTATTTTTAAACTCCTTTGATTTAGCCATGGGTTTTCCTTTAAAAATTGAGTTTGGATTACAAACCTTTCGAAACCTTTCTTTCGACTACATAGGATGACCCCCTTCAAAAGCTGTAAAATCTATCCTTAAAACACTAGGCTCCTGCCTTTCTAATACTTTTAAATCTTCCTTTTGAAACCTTTTGATTGTATTAAAGTATTAACATTAATCATTTAGAAACATAGTTGTGAAACTAAAAGAAAGTACTTCTTTTGAAACCTTTGGAAGTAACCCTTTCTAAATCATTGAAAGTCCCCTTTTCGAAAACATTAGATTTACACTTAAAATATTATTTTGGATAAAGTGAATATATGCGAAAGTATCTCTTTCTAAACCATTATCATATAAAAATATTGGGAAAACATGATGGCGTCGGCACCATCTCTTTCGAAAGTTTTAAACCCTTTAAACAAACATTGAAGGACAACATCAAAACCCTTTTCGAAGCCATTCCCTTCGAAAGCTTGGATCCTTTTGAAAGATTTGGAAGAAGTTTAAAATATCTTTTAAAAACAAACACTACCTTTCAAAAGCATTGATGACTTCAACACCATCAAAAGGCTAAAGAATGGCAGCAGGGTTTCGACTGGGCCGGAACATTTTCTTTCAAAAGCTTTCATTCGAAAGCAAACTTATGTTTATTAAAACCCTTTAGAAACCTTTTTAAAACCTATTTCAAAACCATATACTTTGACTCCTTCGAAGGCTTAAACAAAACAAAGGAAGTCGTTTCACTTTTTAAAACCAAACCAAAGTGTCGACTCCTTCAAAAGCATTACTTTCGACACCTAACATTTCGCCTTTTTTCAATACTCTTCGTACCATCTTTGTGATACGTTGTGTATTGGTTTTGGCTTAATAGGTTTCGACTATGTTGAAGGCGAAAGCTCTTTGTTGGAAGTGCTTCTAAAGAAGGCAGAACCAAGTTTTCTGAGTGAATCTGGCATAATACTACATCAAGCAATTCTTTTTCTAACCAACTTGCCACGTATCAATACCAGATTGGTTGCCTTAACTTTTTCATATTCTTTACTAAGATAATTGCGGTAATTTCAGATCTAAACTATGGTTAAGTTAATCAAATAAACCCTTCCATTAGTAAAAACTAATATTGCAAAGAAGTCCTCTTCTAAAATAATTTAATTTGCAAAATAAATAATTTTGGAAAATTCCCAAACATTCCATAAATTCACTTTAATCATGTTATCTGACATATCAAAATTTTAGACTCAAATTCTTAATATATTTTTCGAAATAAATTTATAAACCCAAAAAACCATATTTCCTTTGAAAATTCATAACAATCTTTCCATAGCTTGGAAAATTATCAAAATTGAATCCCAACTCCAAATTCATGTTTTATATAACATAAAATTTTTCCATGGCATTTAAACATCACTATAAACCTGTTTTACTCTAAAACCGTGTATAAATTCTGTTTAAATTAAATAAATCAATATTCTAGCATATCATCATCCAGTTCACCATAAAAACGAATTTACCCTTAAATATGAAATCATAAGATTATATACAAAAATAGGGATGAAATTATTATTCACCTTGATTTAGATAAGGAGATTGGATTTGAGATTGATTTCCCCTAAGCTTAAATCTCTAGCTTTTAATTTGTATTGTTTTTCTCTTAATGGCCGGCCTTCCTTAAGTTTTTGATTTTGCATTTCAAAATGACGTGAATGGGTAGTGAAATGGTGGAATGAATATATATATAAGGGTAAGGGTTATGGATGGCAAATTTCCTGATATACCCTTATGTCATTTAATTAACCAAAAACCTATTAACTATTTTATTAGGCACGACCTTAATTAAATTTATTCAAATCTCAACCCCCTTATCATTTAACCTGAACATCATTCTACTTAATTTATCTAATTAAATCTTTTGAATAATGTTATTAAAAATTAGGGGTGTTACAGGCTCTCATCCTTAAAGAATTTTGTTGTGGAAATTTAGTAAGGACTAAGTACTGAATATAACAGTCGTCAGTAACGACTCCTAACAACCATACCAGTCTACCTAACTAGGGATTATCTGTATAAATCTAATAAAGACATACCCTCAAAGCAGATCAGGATAAGTATCTCGAATGTTGTCCTTTGTCACCCAAGTACATTCCTTCTCGTTGTCACTCTACTGAACTTCCACTAACTTGACTGTCTTATTCCTATATCTTGTCTCATCTCTCATCACAACCCGATCTGGTTTTCTAACAAAAGTCAAATTTGGCTCTATTACTAGATCTTCCATCCCTGTCGAAGGAATAGTCGCCTTTGGATCATGCACATACTTGCAAAGATGAAACACACGAAATACATTATGGACACCAGCCATATTGCTCGGCAAGTCTACTCTATATGTGAGCTTTCTAATCCTTTCTAAAATCTAGAATGTACCAACATATCTTGGCGCCAATTTCCCTGACTTTCCAAACCATACACACCCTTCATCAGTGATACCTTAATGAAATCCCTGTCTCCAACCATACGCCTCTTTTCTTCGTAACTCTTCTGTCTAGATTGATCTTCCTTCATCCATTTTCGGATCAACTCAATCTTCTCTGATTCCACCCTTACCAAATCTTGACCTAAGATCAATCTATCTCTAGTGTCCAACCAACATACTGGTACTGTATGGTCTTTAATACAAAGCTTCAAAAGGCGCCATTTCTATACTAATTTGATAACTGTTATTATAGAAGAACTCAACCAAGTGTAGGTGATCCTCCCATGATTCACCAAAGTCCAAAGCACAAGCTCATAACAAATCCTTGAGTACCTTATTGACTCTCTCTATCTGCCCATCTGTCTAAGGGTGATATGCGGTGCTCATCTGAGCTTAGTGCTTAACACTTCCTGTAGAGTCTTCCAGAATTCACTAGTGAATAAAGATCTCTATCGCTGACTGTGCTACTAGGAACTCTATGAAGTCAACTATGTTCTTCATGAACAGCCTTGCCAAAACAGGTGCTTTCCTGGTCGATTTTACTGGAATAAAATAGGCACTCTTGGTCAACCTGTCTACAATGACCCATATACTCTCATTTCCTCTTCTTGACCTTGGCAACCCATCTATAAAATCCATGGATATTGAATCCCATTTCCAAACTGGAATCTCTAGAGGCTGAAGTAACCCACTTGACTTTTGATGTTCGGCCTTCACTTGTTGATAGTTTACACACTGCCTAACCCACAAGCCAACATCACTCTTGATGCATTACCAATAGAAGCTCCTCTTTATATCTTGATACATCTTGGTTCCTCCGGGATGAATTGTAAACTTAGATCGATGACATTCCTTTACAACTTCTCTCCTCAAGTTCTCAACATCTAGATCAAATAATCGCCCCTTCTTTCTCAACCATCCTCTCTGGTCCAGACAACAATCTTTTAAGTCGTCGACCTTAGTTCCAACCTCAAGCCTTCTAATCTTCTCGACTAATAGTGAATCCTCCTTCTGCTTAGAAGCAATTCTATCGATCAATACCGGTCGAACTTCTAAATAGTACAACATGACAGTTCTCTGACTAGAACTACCAGTAGATCTTAACTACGCACCACAGCTGGCCAAAGCTTCTAAATCCTTCCATTCTGCCAACATAGCCAGCACCATATTCTGATGTCCTCTGCTAAGAGCACTCGCTACTTTGTTAAATTTTTCAGGAGTATACTCTATATCGAAATCATAAGTAGCCAAAAACTCCAGTCATCTCTGTTATCTCATATTCAACTCCTTCTGAGAGAATAAATATCTTAAAGACTTACAATCGGAATACAACTCAAATCTCTCCCCAAGAGATAATGCATTCAAATCTTCAAGGAAAAAATCACCGCAGCCAAATCCAAGTCATGAGTAGGATATCTCACTTCATGCGGTCTAAGCTGCCTAGATGCATAGGCAATAACTATACATCAAAAATGCTCCCAATCCAGTCTCACATGCATCAATATATATTACCAACCCTTGATTTTAATCTGGAACTACTAACAAAGGTGCGTTGGTCAACAAATGCTTTAACTTAAGAAACCCTTCCTCATATTTGTTGGGCTAAACAAACTTCACAACTTTCTCGGTTAACTTAGTCAAAGGTGTTGCTATCTATGAGAAGAGTCTCTGGTAATAGCCAGCAAGTCCAAGAAAACTCCTTATCTCGGTTACCATCTCTGGTCGTTTCCAATTATTGACAGCTTCGAACTTAACTGGATCGACTGAAAATCCCTCTTTTGAAACCATATGACCAAGAAACTTGACCTCTTTCTTCCAAAAATGGCACTTGGAAAGCTTTACCTTCAGCTGATTCTGCCTCTATGTCTCAAGCACAACTCTAAGATGATATTCATGCTCTCTCTCATCCTTAGAGTATACCAAAATGTCATCTATGAACACCAATACGAATCTATCCAAATACTATCGGAAGACTCGGTTCATAAAATCCACAAAGAAAGCAGGTGTATTCATCAAACCCGAATGACACTACTAACCATTTATACGAACTATATCTAGTTTGAAATGCTGTCAAAGGAATACTATCCTCCGCCACTCTCGATTCATGGAACCATGTCGTCAAATCCAATTGGGGAAAAACTTTGACTTTATTCAACTGATCAAACAGATCATCAATTCTCATTAAAGGATACTTATTCTTTATCGTCCTTTCGTTCAGCTTATGATAGCCGATACACATCCTCAACGACCCATTTGGTTTCTTCGCGAACACTACAGCCGCTCACCAAGGCAAACTGCTTGGTCTAATAAAATTCCTTCCCTCAAGATCCACTAGTTGCACCTTCAATTCGTTCATCTCTGTCGATGTCATCCTACTAGGTGGTCTACTCATAGGATCAGCTCCTGGTACAAGATTTATCCAAAACTTTATAGCTCATTTTGGTGGTAATCCCGTAACCGGCTCAAAGGCAAATTCCCTAGCTACCCGAACCTGACTAACCTCTTCTCAAACCACCATGGCACTCAATAAAGCATGAACACTCCTACTGGAATGCTCCACTAAGAATATAATTCGGTAATGACCGTTAGGATGTCTCAAAGATATCTCACCATCCTGGAAAAATATCCCGGCCTCATAATTTCTCAACCAATCTATACCCAAAATGATTCTGAAATCTACAAAATTGAAAACATACAAAATGCATGCAAACATATGACCTAACAAGTCAAGTTCTAACCGGTCACATCTCATCCCTAGAGCTACATATACTCGTATTGGATTCATAACCCTTAAGGAAGTAACAAGGTACGTGGGTTCTAAACATAACCTATTAACCAAACACTGTAATATAAATGAATGTGATGAATCAGTATCAATAATATCATAACTGGTATACTCTGAATCAAAAACGTACCTTTCATCACAATCTTTCCTTTATCAGCTGCAATAGGCTTAGCTGATGATCCAATAGCAAAAACCTTCCCTTTGTCTGCCCTGACTGGCTTTGGACACTAGTTCTTGTAATTCCCAACTAGATCACAGTTAAAGCACTTTACATTCTTTTTATCTACAGCTTTCTTCCCTTACCTGACCAACACTCATGACATGACCCTTCTTGTCACATTTGTAGCAAAATAAATCAGCCTTTTCCATCTTAGCAGCTTCCCCTTTCTGGGCTCCCTTCTTCTTAAAGAATTTCTCTTCCTTTTCCTGAGGACCCTAGGATTCAACTTGCTTCTCACTAGCACAACCAGCCATCATCTCTTCATGGTGAATGGCCATTTTCACTGCCATATTACAAGGTTATCAGATATGGGTCATGTTCCTTGTAGCAAGCTCAGATCTCAGTCCTTGAATGAACCTCTCATTCCTTCTGATATCAGTGTCAACCATAGCGTATCCATATCGAGACAGCTCAACAAATTTAGTAGCATACTCGATTATTGATATTTCTCCTTGAACAAGATCCATGAAATCTCTTATCAATGCTGCTTTGCCACTTAGATAAAAATCTCTGCTCAAACCTTCTTCTGAAATTAGCCTATGTCAGCTCTTCCTCTGGAACTCTGGCGATCACATAGTTCCACCAATGAAGTGTTGCCTCTTGTAACTGCCTGGAGGCCAGCTTCCTTTTTCCCCATCATCCAAGCCTAGATCAGTAAGATCCTCTCATAGCTCAATAGCCAATTCTCAACTTCAACAACATCCTTTGTTCCAATAAACGATTTTCCTCCCAGATTGGTGTAGTTTCTGCTTAGCTTTGCATAGTTATATCCAATTGGAGCTATATGATTAGTTCCTCCAACATTACCAACTTGCAAAAGATTGGCCAACTACTGATAGACCATCCCAGCATCTACTGGTGGATTTCCAACACCAACGTTGGCTTTAGCATTTGGGTTAGCATTAGCCTGTCGACCTTGGTTCCTCCTGGTATTAGGTCGAGCATTTTCTTTGGTTGTGCTGCTTCCTTCACCTAGATTTCCTCTTCCGTTTCCTGCTTTCATATCTGTTTTCTCATAAATCTGCATACGAGCCTTAGTATGATACAGAAGACCGGTCTAATAGAGAGGGGAACACGTACTTTTATGTATGTGTGTATATATATATTTGTATATATCAAATACCGTGTATATATATTTGTATATATCAAATACAAGTAAGTTACTATAGCATTAACCCAAACCCCGATCATAATTTCAAATTCATTGGATTATGTTTTAAAAAAATTGGTTTTACTTTCTTTAAAAGTTTCATAAACCTATGCTCTAATACCAACTTGTAACATCCATCTATTTAGAGGTCCAAAACTAATGACTACAGATGCTGCAGTTTTCCATAGTCATTAATCCTCGACGATCAAATACGGTAGTGTTAGATTCATTGATACATAGAAACACATGAATATGATTTTTTTTAAACATCAAATATATCACATTCTATTTCAAATCATTTCCAGTTCATTACATAATCCCACAATCGTTAACTACGTTCAGAGAAGATACATTTATTACAAATATGCCAAGAATGACATATGAAGATGCCCCCTTGGATGATCAGAGTGTATATAGGCCATTTTGCATTACAAACAACACAACGGAATCAAAATAAAGGTGAACTCTAATAGCTATAATTCTTCTTGTACGTCTCTGAAAGCTTATTCGTCTAATGACATGCATGAAAACTTCAATCCTCAAACTACTCAAAATCAATTGAGGACCCGAGAGTTTAAGGGAAAAACATAAACTTTGAGTCAGATATAAAGTCTGGTATAAATTATAATCTACCATATCAAATCATATAGATATCTAATGAGACCATACTGCTTAACGGAACGGGTTATCCTCTCACTAGCATCCCAAAACCTTTATAAAACCATATACCGTGCCCCTGCATACACAATGATTAAAAACATATTCATTTCAAAATACTATGATGATATGCAAACAAACATACTGGATTTCCCATCCTCTGTTTAATCAACTCCTTGTCATATTTATAGTTTATAGGGGTCGCTATTAACCTATTAGTTTTCATGGGCTTACTAATAACCTTTATATAATATGTGTGTGTGTATATATATATATATATATCCTATTTCATAGTTTTTATGGGTGCACTACGAACCTATTGGCCCCCGCCAATTAACTTAATTAATTCGTGGGTTCCCCTAAACCTATTGGTGACTCCAATAACTTCTCCCTTATCCTAATTTACATGGGTTGACTAGGAACCTATTGGCCCCAGCCAATACCTATTCTGCTTATCCTAGTTTTCATGGGTTGACCAGAAACCTATTGAACTTAGCCAATAACTTAATCCGAACATAGTTTTCATGGGATCACTATGAACCAATTGGCCCATGCCAACCACTCTTTATAACATAGTTTTCGTGGGATCACTATGAACCTATTTGTAACCCCAATAACTTCCTAATCATAGTTTTCATGGGATCACTATGAACCTGTCTCCATGATAACACCCATATTTAGGCATCCTATATTCTGGTCTCTTTGACCCCTTGGATGCAATTCTACTCATCCATAAGTTTAATCAATTTATATTTACTACTGGGTTAACTTAGCTATTCTTCTACCCTTTATCCCCAAATTTCAGTTATGGGACTACTATAATGTGAATATATTTATATTTGAAGAAGCATACATAATTACAAAACATTACCACTCCTGTGGGGTTAAGTCCTTGAAACACTTTTCATATAAAACTAGGTTAATCTCTTTAACCTATAATTTTATCAAGGAAAGCATCTTCTAAATTCATTTTTAAACTCCTTTGATTAAGCCATGGGTTTTTCCTTTAAAAATTGAGTTTGGGTTACAAACCTTTCGAAGCCTTCAAAACCTTGCTTTCGATTTCATAGGATGACTTCCTTCGAAAGCAGTAAAATCTGTCTTTAAAACATTAGGTTCCTACCTTTCTAATACTTCAAAATCTTTCTTTTGAAACCTTTTGATTGTATCAAAGTATGAACATATAACCATTTGGAAGCATAGCTTTGAAACCAAAAGAAAGTACCCTTTTCAAAACCTTTGGAAGTAACCCTTCCGAAATCATCGAAAGTTACTCTTTCGAAAACATTGGATTTACACTAAAATTTTATTTGGGTTAAAGTGAATATAGGCCAAAGTATCTACTTTGAAACCATCTTTTATCATATAAAAATATTGGGGAAACATGATGGCGTTGGCACTATCTCTTTCGAAAGCTTTAAACCCTTTAAACAAACATTGAAGGACAACATCGAAACCCTTTTCGAAGCCATTCCCTTAGAAACCCTTGAATCCTTTCGAAAGCATTTGGAAGATGCTTAAAACATCTTTTAAAAATAAACACTACCTTTTGAAAGCATTGATGACTTCAACACCATTAAAAGGCTAAATAACGACAGTAGGGTTTTGACTGGGTCGGAATCCCTTCTTTCAAAAGCATTCGTTCGAAAGAAAACTTATGTTAATGACAACCCTTTCGAAACCTTTTTAAAACTTCTTTTGAAACCATATGCTTCAACTCCTTCGAAGGCTTAAACAAAATAAAGGTAGAAGCTTCAATTTTTAAAACAAAACCAAGGTGCTGACTCCTTCGAAAGCATTACTTTCGACACTAACCTTTCGCTTCTTCCCAATCCACTTCATACCATCTTTGTGACACCTTATGTATTGGTTTCGTCTTAGTAGGTTTCGACCATGTTGAAGGTGAAAGCTCTATGTTGAAGGGTGCTTCTAAAGAAGGCGGAACCAACTTCTCTGTGTAAAGCTGATTTAATACTACTTAAAGCAATTCTTTTTCTAACTTACCTATCACGTGTCAATACCAGATTGGTTGCCTTGTCTTTTTCAAATTCTTTACTAAGATAATTGTCGCTAATTTCAAATATAAACCATGGTTAAGTTAATCAAATAAGCCCTTCCATTAGCAAAATCCAATATTGCAAAGAAGTCCTTCTAAAATAATTTAATTTGCAAAGCAAATCATTTTAGAAAAATCCCCAAAAATTCCAGAAATTCACTTTGATCATGTTATCTAACATATCAAAATTTTAGACCCAAATTCTTAATATATTTTCCGAAATAAATTTACAAATCCAAATAACCATATTTTTCTTTGAAAATTTGTAAAAGTCTTTCCATAGCTTGGAAAATTATCAAAATCGAAATCCAACTCCAAATTCATGTTTTATACAACACAAAATTTTTCCATGGCATTTAACCATCACTATAAATAGGATAACCCTAAAACCATGTATAAATCCATTTAAACAATTCTGTTTAAATTAAATAAATCAATATTCTAGCATATCATCATCTACTTCACCATAAAAACAAATTTTCCCTTAAATTCGAAATCATATGATTAAAAACAAAAATAGAGTTGGAATATTGACCTTGATTTAGATAAAGAGATTGGATTTAAGATTGATTTTCCGTAAGCTTTGTTCTCTAGCTTTTAATTTGTATTCTTCTTCTCTTAATGGCCATCCTTCCTTAAGCTTTTGATTTTGCATTTCAAAATGACCTGAATAGGTAGTGAAATGGTAGGAATGAAATATAAAAGGGTAAGGGTTATGGGTGGCATATTTCCTAATATACTCTTATGTCATTTAATTAACCAAAAACCTATTCTTAAGCCCATTAATTATTTTATTAGGCATGGCCTTAATTAAATTTATTCAAATCCAAACCCCTTTATCACTTAACCTTTACATTATTCTATTTAATTTATCTAATTAAATTTTTGAATGATGTTATCAAAAATTAGTTGTGTTACACTTTGATTCTCCAAAGCCATCATCGACTTTTCCTTTATCCTTTCCATATATCGCCTTATATGGACCTTCATCATCCACAACATTAACTTCAACATTCTCGACTTCAGTGTCTTTTAGACATAAATATCGTTCAAATTGATAGTAGACATTCACAAGATCCACTGGTGGATCTCTTTCTCAGGAGATCTTGAAATCAGTCTTATTTGTGTCTTTGAAAACCATTGCCATTAGGACTGTTGATGGATCCGGCTTATGCATTGCAGCGGCTGCTACACCGAATCTGGTTAAGTAACTTCGTAGGGTCTCATCGGCCCTTTGCATCACACTCGAAAATGTCATTACATTCTTTGGTCGAACAATATGAACCTTGAACTGGCTCATAAACTTTTCCAACAATCCGGTCCATGTCCTAATGGATCCATTTTTCAGCCGATGAAAACACACTGCTGCTAAATTTGTTAAGTAAAATAGAAAACACTATCCCATCACTTTCTCTGTAGCACCCAATACTCCTATATGTTGGATATATCTTCTCAAGTGAATGGTTGATCTATCCTTTCGTTATACATCTTAAGCGTCGGCAGCTTGACAAGCAGATTCCTTGCATATCAGATATTTCTGGTAGATAAGTTTCTATGTTTATCCTCCAAACTCCAATCCAGGGTCCACCTCTCCAAACTTGTTTTAATATGTCAGCGATATTTTTACTATCGTTCAACGGAAATCTCTAGGGCTCCGCACACCTTTTTCTTTGATTTTCATCCTGCCCAGTTCCTATGGGGAGTTTCTAGTCCTAATCCCTACTGTTGTACCTTTGCGTGTTGGTATCAATTCTTGGGCTCGAGACCATTCCTTGGTAATGCTCTATCATGCCCAAGATTCAAATTAACTGCGCCCCTTGACCAAACATGTTGGTTTGACATGATTCATCTTGGTACCGACATGATGGTGCAGTAGGAAATGGTTTTAACTTGGTGTACTCCATTCCCTTATGCATCTGCTCTGCTTTCTAGCCTTTGATTTTAATTCCAGCTTTTTCAGCTGTCCTTTGATATTATACTCTTTGGAAAAACCCGTTAAGCATCACTTTTTATCGTGTTATCAATCTAGTTTACATTTCTATCATCATCCCTTCTATCTCTTCGCTGGTAACATAAATTGAAGGTGGATTTGAAATTAAGGACACCTCTTGGCTACCGCTATGTCCTTATTGAATTTCTCCTGCAATAGCTCTTGTAATAGGCCTCTTTGTCTTCTTCGGATCTTAGATCCAAGTTGTTCTCAAGGAAAGCACTAAAATGTTGAACCAAAAGATGGCACATTATCCCAAAGTTGATTAGCTCTAAATATAGCAAGTATGAAAATGATAAAAGCAAGGACAGACATGTAATTTTTATTAGTGTTTTAGCAAACTCTACTGACCGAAGTCCATTTAATTATTGTCATTGATGCTTTTCTCTCCATAATACAATTATTGTAAACAAAGTTCATGCTACCCTCTTGAAGATCTCGGTTTTATATGAGTTTTATGGGTTAAGAGAGGAAAAAGATAGAGTTCTAGATACAGAGTGATCATCCCCCTTCTAATTGAAGTCACCTTGCTATTTATAGACAATTCCAAGCATAAATATCTCTATTCAGGCTTGAATACATCTCAGTCTACATATTCAAAAATCCAACATGAAGAACATGTCATCTCCCGCACAAATTGAGAAGACCAATCATGTTATTACGATCATGTTGGTATTGACATGATCATGTTGGTACCAATACGATTTTGCACATCAATATTCCATCCTTTCCTTATAGCTTGAGCTTCCTTCCTTCAAGCTTTCCCAATCCAAGTCCCAAGATCTAATCGATACCGACCAAATAATTTCGATACCGATATGATTTCGTTGCTCAAAACTTCACCAAATGTTTAGTGTCTCTTCACTTCCTTAATTTTTTTGGCAAAGCCAGCGGGGTTAACTGGGCCCCTACCAGTTTTATTGCTAACAATAAAAAAAAAGAACAATAGAAAAGAAAGATGAAACAAAAAGAAGAACAAGGTAACTAGCAAGGAAAAACAACAAAATCAAGCCCAAGCATCAATCAATAGTTGCGGGAAAATGCTTTTACTGTTCTTCAGTTGCCAATGAGTTCGAGACTTAACTTCATTCCAGAGCACATCATCATTCCTTCTTACATTTTCAAAGACTATGGCATTTCTCTCACTCCATATAACAGTCATGAAAACTTTCAAGCAGACAGCCAACACCTTACCTTGATCAGATCTCCATCTAGTTGCTTTAAATAAAATACTCCATAGAATGGTAGAAGTAGTACTAGTAAGCTTAGTTCCAGTAAGACAACTAATCTTGTCCAACAAAAAATGAAGAGCAGGACAGTCAAAAAATAAGTGCTCAGTTGTTTCATCTTGTAGCTCACAGAACAAACACTCAGTAGAACAAGCTAACCCATACTTATGTAATAAACTTCTAGTAAGTAAGGCTTGATTTATTACTTTCCACATCATTAAATTGTCTTTTGGAGCAGAATCAGCAGACCATATAACTTCAAACCATGTAGATGCAGGCAGTATGTCATATGCAGTAACAAATTCGTATACTTCTTTAACAGAATGTGCCTGCATCTGCCATAATACTGTGTCAGCATGATTAACACTGTAAGTTTTTCGTTGTATATCACACCACATTTGTCTAATAACCTGATTGCTACTGAAAGGTAACTGGATGTTGCCATCATGTAAAAATTCATTTGCTTTAGCATCAATATGAATTCCAGATTGTATAATCTGAGAGTATGTACACATATTTGATAATATTTGGCCCTTACTAAACCATGGATCATGCCAAAAACTAACAGTAGCTCTAGCATTGACAGGATATTGTATCATAGGGAGGAAGACTTCTCTATACTTCAACAAACTTCTCCAAATCCAACTACAGTGCTGTGGAGTAACCAAACTCCAAAAATATCTGTTCTTAATGTTATAATGCCATGTCCATTCAACCCATAAACTTCCTCTTTTCTTAATGAGGACATCAAAATGTTTACTTATAGCAGCAATATTCCACTTCCTGACATCAAGTACTCCAAGCCCTCCCATTCTCATTGGTGTCTCAAATTTAGAAAAGGAACATGGCACTAACTTCCTGTTGTGTATACTACCAGACCAAAAAAATCTATTCATGGCAGACCTAACAAGTTGCAATAATTTGACAGGTAGAATGAGAGTACGAGCCCAGTAGACTATAGTGGAAAAGACTATAGATTTTATAAGCACAAGCCTACCACTTTGTGTCAAAAACCTATTATCCCATGCAGTCATAACAGAAGTAATTTTATTGTAAAGAGGTAAACAGTCAGCCTTTGCTATTCTTTTTGATATTAGGGGGAGACCAAGGTACTTCATATCATTTACCATGTGAGAGAAACTAGATTGTTGATGAAGAGCAGCAGCTTGTATATCACTAACTCCAGCAATAAGCATAGATGATTTGTCCTGATTTATAGATAGGCCGGTCATACTGTTGAAAGCCTTCAGAGCATCCTTAATACCAATCAAAGAGGGTAACTCAGGCTTGGTAAACATCATAACATCATTAGCAAACATGATAGATGTTATATGTAGATGTGGGCACTTTGGGTGATACTTAATAATCTTATGGTTGTATGCAGACCTAAGAATTACCGTTAAAACTTCCATGACCATCAAAAATAAGTAAGATGATATCGGGTCTCCTTGTCGTATACCTTTACTACCTCTGAAACAACCAACAAGTCTACCATTTACTACTACAGAGTATGATGGTGTGGATATACATACATATATCCAAGACACAAAAGTTTTGGGGAAGCCCATAACAGCCATAATCCTAACTATTGAGACCCAATGTATTATATCATATGCCTTAGTAATATCTAATTTAAGACCTGCTGATGGGGGCACATTGCTTCTACCATAACCTTTGAGAAGTTCCTGAGCAAGTAGAACATTATCAATTATGTCCCTAGTTGGAATAAAGGCTGATTGATTGTTTAATACAACAGATGGCAGCACTGTAACTAACCGAGATGCTAGAATTTTAGAGATACACTTGTAAACAACATTGCAGCATGAAATGGGTCTGAAGGAGGTAACACAAGTAGGAGGAGTTACCTTAGGGATAAGTGCAATATTGGTGCAGTTGACTTCACCAAGCAACTTGCATTTATTGAAGAAGTTGTGTATTGCTTGACAAAATTCACTACCAAGAAGACTCCAGGTGGAGATGAAGAAAACAACATTTAAACCATCGGGGCCTCCAGATGAATGCTTGTTCATAGAAAATAGGGTAGCCTTGATTTCCTCATCTGTGACAGGCCTTATAAGAGAAGTTGCTTCCTAGGAAGTAATGCAAGGGAGAGCAAGAGTAGAAATTAAGTCTAGATCAGGAAGGAAGCCATCAGAATTACCAAACAATTTAGAGAAGTATTGAATAAAAGCATGATCAACAGTTTCAGCAGTAGTAAATAGGGCACCATGCTCATCAGTAATGCTAAAAATATTATCTCTTGCTTGCTTAACCTTTAGTGATTCATGATAAAACTTTGTGTTTTTGTCACCTTCATCAATCCATCTTTTATGCAATTGTTGCCTTTTCATGCTAGCTTCCAGTATAAGGGCATTGTTAACCTCATTGTATAATTTCCCCTCTTCAGCAGCAGCTTGAATATCAAGTGGATGCTCCATCATATAGTCTTGCTTTATCTTCAGCTGTTGTTTAAGGGTAGTTGATAGTAGGCAACCAGAACCAAAGGTTGAAGATGCCCATGATTTGATTGCTTGCTTGATACACTTTAACTTCCGGCAAAACTTATACATGGGGTTACCAAAGCATGTAAATTCAGAGTTAATGTGTGAAACTAATACTAGAAAGTGCTCATGCTTAACCCAAGCATTAAAAAATTTAAAACCACTCTTTTCCCTTCTTAAATGGTTCCCAAGAGATAAAATAAGAGGGGAGTGGTCGGATATAATTGGTTGAGGAAGGAAGACAGAGATAGAAGGCCACTGATTGATAGCTTGATAATTAATAAAAGCATGATCAATAGTAGTAAAGGTACGAACACCAGTTCTACTTCTGTTATTCCAAGAGTACTTTGCTCCTGATTTATTCACCAATATTAACTCAGAATCAAAGAAAGCAAGATTAAGAGGATCAAGATCTCTAGGCATAAGTGGAGTACCACCAAATTTGTCATTAAATCCATAGCAGAAGTTGAAATCACCCATGACAAGCCAGGGGTGAGAAGATTGTCTTAAGGGAGGCAATGTTTTGAGAAAAGCATTTCTTGAATTCATTGAGTTGTCTGCATAAACAAAAGTTAAGTAGAAGGAGGACTGGTTTTGGGAATCATGCACATGAAAATGTATGTACTGTCTAGATGTCAGAATAGGAGAAAGAGTCAGAACAGATGGGTCATAGATGACAAGAATTCAACCATATGCCGTAGAATCAAGATTATGATGGAGAGACCATTTGGGATTAATGTAGAAAGCTGCTTTAAGGGAAAAAGGAAGATTAAGCTTTGTTTCTAATAGACCAAAAAGACAGATATTATACTCATAGATATAACTTTTTACTTGATCAAGTTTCAAATTACTATGGGCTCCTCTTATATTCCAAGATGCTATTTTTTTAAACATAAGAAATTATTGAGATTGGGAGGAGTTATTTCTTCTCTGTGCAGACAGAGATCTTGTTTCAATTTTCCTTCTTGGTAAGCTCGGGGGGGATGTTGGATGAGTGTTAGATTAGGAGGTGGAAGGATCATGAGAAGGGGCAGATTGAGTTTGTTTGGAAGGAAAGCAAGATGGACATCCTGGCAGCTGAATAGAAAAGTTGTAGTGAGGAAGAATGGATGGTTGAGAGTGATCAGAGATTAAATGCATGGAGGATATTAATTGTGTGATTTGAGTTTCAAAAGAGTTGCACCATGTTTTATCAAAATCAAATGCAAAAGAGTTTGGATGTGCATTTTCTTCAGTTGTTACATTTCCATTTTCCTTGTTACTCATACTTGCAGTGGATAACTGCACATGATTTTCTTGCACACCAAGATTTGTAGACAATACTAGTGTATCAGAATCATTATGATCTTCTGTAGATGAAAAATTCTTGTTTGTATCTTTGTGTTGTTCTCTATAGATAACTTCAACATATATCTCTCCTTCTTCTTGTTCTAGCATTTCCATTATACCTTGATCATTTTCCACGGTTTGGAGCAAGTGGTACTTGTTACAAGTACTAACATTACAATCGTGATCAACACCTTGTGTTTTATTGACCTTTTCATGTGCCTATTGTTTTCTACAGTACCATCTTGGGGAATTTTTTCATTTGCACTTAGTGTCATCATAGCAGTTTCTTCAATTTCTTCACAATTATTCATTTTTTTCCTTTATTCTTATTGACTTTCTGCCATATCTGTTTCACTTTGCCTTGTTTTTCATTGTTTTGCACCTTCTTCAACTTTTCTCTTCCAACATCACCATTTATCTGCTGCTCATTATTAACAGTTGATTCAACATTCCTTTCACATACTACTTTCTTGCATTTGTTCACTAGATGCCCAAACTCCTTGCACAAAATACATATCTCTGGTTTCCACAAGTAATCAACATTAACAATCTGCTCAGTTCCATCTAGTAATTTAACTGAAAAATTATCAGGCAATTCTTGATTTGGATTTACTTCAACTAAACATTTCGCATAAGAAATCCTTAATTTTAATGCTTTCTAAGTCTTTGGATCAATTCCTTCTTCATTTTGAAGTCCATTCTATCCATTTGTGTGTATTTCGAATTTGCAAAAAATTTCCCATTGATAATTATTTAATAATAATATATTGTTCTTAATTTGATTTTAACTTAATTTATCAATTTAATTCTAATTCAATATATATTTTGATATTTGAATATATTCGTATTTACAATACATTATAACTATATTGAGTATGTAGATCAAACCTAAGCGTAACATGGGAACATATATAATAATTAACTGCTACGATTTATGATTAATATATAGGTTAAGGTCATAAGTCAATGAAGATGTCATAATCATACACAGACATACACACACACTCTTAGATATTTACATTATATCTACAATAACATAAATAAATTATATATGTTATAATTCAACATTAAACTATGAATTAATATTTATATATAAATGTGTGTATGTGTATATAATGTAATGTTAATTAAATATTAAATAATATAAAATAAACTTTATCTTATATATAATATATATTATCTAGGTTTAATGATGTGTGTGTGTGTATATGTTTTATTTATTTATGAATATATACGTATATATTAGATAATTTAAATTTTGAATTTAAAGTTATTTGATCATTATAAAATTAAGATATATACAAATACAATTTTTGGAAAAAGGTTGTGAGTCAAAATGATTTTATTTATTTAATTTAATCCATTCAAATATATATATATATATATATATATATATATTTGACCTCTTTAAATATATGAAATTTAAATTGTTTGACATTTCAAAATAAATAATTATTTTATCATCAGTAATAAAATAATTTTGTCTATAAATATGTTGCGAGCATAGTGTATGCATGTATGTATGTATGTATATTTAATTTTAAAAATCCAAAAATAATAAAATTTTCTATTTTAGAGACCGAGAACAATTTTTTAGTTTTAAACTATAATGACGTATTTTTAACTGTTTTAAATTATAGGATTTGATATAATTATTAAATAAAAATGGTTAGAGATAAAGTTAATGAAATTTTTCGTATAATCAAGTTGTTTAAATTTAATATTGGAATTATTTAAATAATTGAATCTTTAATTTATGTGAATGAAAATTATGTCTGAAGTTGATTCAAATTTTATTTAAACAACAATAAAAATGGTTACCATTTAAATATTTGATTTAGATGTGAATAATTAGAATTGGGAAACTTTATATATTAATCGACGAGTAAAAATAGTCATTTTAACCACTGTATCGGATTTTG
The DNA here is from genome assembly GCA_030765085.1 of Allium cepa. Classification (NCBI taxonomy): domain Eukaryota; kingdom Viridiplantae; phylum Streptophyta; class Magnoliopsida; order Asparagales; family Amaryllidaceae; genus Allium; species Allium cepa. The sequence goes on along the minus strand of CM060945.1, from coordinate 110,810,359 downwards.
ACAAAATAGTTACATCGGAACCATAATAGTGAATTATTCTAGGATTTCAAGTTTCGTAACGATTAGACTTGTCGTTTGGCCGTGCAATCTTGAAACGTGTAGAATTTAAATAAATAATTCGATTCGAAAAGCTTTCTTCTACATACGATCAAATTTGGCCTCGAAACTAGTTCCATTATGTTTGGAATGGAGGTATAACATTATAAACGCCAGGCGGCACACGTCATTTGGAGTTCATGATTTCGCGGGTCGATCGAATCAAAGATTTTCTTATTATAATATATATATATATACAAAATGTCTCAACATTCACACATTTTCAACCATACCTATCTCTCCCCTTTCTTTTCTAATCGAAATACCAGATCGACGTTTAAAAAAAGGAAGGAAACAAATGAAAAGGATGCCCAAAATAATAGAAACAAAATCGTGATTGAAATCGTGATCGTTTCTGGAGGTGGAGGGAGTGCGACATGCAAATGGTAGTGGACATGTTCGTTCGATTTAGGGTTTTGAGGGAGGAAGGTTTTGCAATCGCGGTGCTGTCGCATGGAGGCAACTAGAGCGGCGGCGATCGGAAGCTGGTTTGGATTGAGCTCTGCCGTGTGATGGCGTGCGTGCGTAGGTTGGTGAACTGGGAAGAAGGGCAGCCGTGTTTCAGGGTTTCTCGGCCAGTGGCATCGCGCGTGAGTCAATGAGGGGTAGAGGAGAGGTAACAACTTAAATTTAAAATTGGTTTTATTAATAGGTTAATAAAATTTTTTAACCGTTATATTAATTGGAACATATCTTTTACATACGAGGTCTTTGGAATCGTATCGATGTCATCTATACCTTGACATCAAAGTGACAATTATTTGAAGCTGAAATATTTTCAATTTCAAATAATGGTGAGTGCTTTACGCTCATGTTTGACTCCTTAGACAAATTCAGTAAATCTTTCAAATCAAAGGCATGTTTTCTAAATGAATAATGCAAGTTTAAGGTCTTAGTTGGGGGATTGGCAGGAACTGTTTTCCATGAATTCTAGTGCATTTCTCGTTCGAACTGATAGGATTTGACTCGCGAAAGCAAGGACTTAGATGGCCGAAGCGAGAGAGTCGTCCTTCGGTCGAAATATCTTGGAGAGGTCTCCTCCCTCATCATCATCCGGAGAAGGAGTCTTAGCAAGCACCTTGTTTGATACTCCTCTGCCGTCGCAAGCACCTTCGATTTCATCCGGGGGGATGTAGAACTAAATATGAAAAAGGGATGAAAAAAGAACCACGAGTTTATATTTTTATGCTGTAAAAATTTCTAAAGTGTAGTGATTTAAATTTATAAATGGTTGTTGATAAATTTGGTTGACATTTAATTGACATCTGGATCAATTAAATTAATTGGATATAAATTGATCGTTAAGTCGAATTAGGATTTAAACTGCTAGTAAAATCCTCGATTTATTGATAATTGGTTGACTATTGTGAATATTGACTGTTTGAATGATTGATTGAGATGGATGATATTGATTGATATTTTGAATATTTATATGTTTATTTATATATCGTGTTCTCGTCCTATATATTATTTACAGTATATGAAACTGTAAATTGAATTATTTTGAATAAATTAAGAATAGGTTGAAATGATATATACCAATGGCATTTGATTTGGATTGAAACTATATATATCCATCTTTGAATTTAAATTGAAATAATTGTTTCACTTGGCCATAGGATAAAGAATTATATACAGATACCAGATTGGTTAAATTAAATGATTTTTAAAAATTTATTTTTTAAATTGTTTAAATGATTTTATTTTAAGAAATAAAAATCGAATAGATGAAAATTGAATTATTTTCGGGCTTGAGCTTGAAATGTTGAAATTTAAATTTGGTAAACGAAATTATTCAAAAAATCGAAGTTAAGATTTTGAAATTAAAATTGAAATATGATTTGAGTTTCAGAAATTGATTTGTTTAAAATGATTGGATTTTTATTCGAACTTTGAATCTTACTAAGTAAAGTGATATAAAACGATATTTTGAAATTGAGCTCGAAATTGTATTTTATTTGAAGATTTGGATTTTAAATTGGATATTGAAGATTAATGAATTTAAGTGTTTTGAATCAATATTTGAAAAATCGAACTTGAAATCGATATAAATCGAAATGGAACTAATTTGGAATATGAATTGAAATTAATTAGGAATTGAAGTTGAAATTAATTTGGAATTGACATTGAAATTAATTTGAAATCGAAATGAATTCAATTTGAAATCGAAATGAATTCGATTTGAAATCAGAATTTAATCGATTAAATCAAAATGAAAATTGGAACTGATTTAAATTGCAAAATTTGAAAAGTGAACAGGTTTGACTTTGAAATATATTTTAAATGAATATTTTTAGTATAAACGGTTTAAAAATCTATATTCTTTAAATATTCAAATAATTTTGATTTTCCAAACTATTTAAAATATATAAACTATTTTTAATACTTGAACAATTTTCTGTTAGACTGCTTTAACTATTTAACTATTTAAAACTATTTTATAAAATTCAAATTGGTTAAATAAGTGGTATATTTATATTTAAATCTTGAATTTATATACGAATTGGGTTAAAGTGAAGTTGTAACCTAAATTGCGAATAAAATTTCGAAGCGAAATCGATATATCAAATTGAATTGACATTTTGAAGTAAAATATGATTTTTGAAGCGAATATGGTAAATTTCAAAATGGATTTGATTCTGAAGCAAATACGATATTTTGATATCAAGTACGAACTGTTTTCGAAATGTAAAAGAACCAACCGATGTGTAAAAGACGTTTGGTTAATAAAGAGACAGGGCCTCTTATTGGCATACTTTCTGCCAATATTGGAACCACTTTGACAACCGTGTACGCGATGGATGATATTCAGAATGTAGTTGTACAATCGGTGACGTTCGCTGGAATGAAGTAATAGAACGAGGATGGATAACCTTGACACTTATGTCATAATTTAAATGACTAAAACATGAGCTATGTCTGGCCAATGAGGTTAGCTACCTCTAATGACGTTGTGATTTCATATTCGATGAGTGCACCTTTTGTCGATTGGATTGATTATCGCGGTCGGTCACAGATGGGTTACGACCAGCCAGAAAGGGCAAACTAGTAGAATCCTACCTTGGGCATTGTCTCATGTGCCTTGTCGTATTTATCCCTATACGAACAATTACGGCTTTGGTTTAGAACCATACAAATGTTAAGGTGGATCGATGTAAAGCCTTAACGCTATTTTGATATTTATTTTATTGATAAACATTATCTATTATAGCATATATTATTATATATAAATAGTTTAATGAATCCTTAGGAGATGGAAAATCTCTTTACATCTCTTATTGCACTCATATTTGTAATATCGATTTGACTTACATAAGAGTATTTTAGTCCTTACCCGAGTGTTTGGTCTTTTCATTACTCTCGAGTTAGTCCTCGGTTTTTCAACGTATTGAAGATTATTCTCTAGAGGACGAAGATGGAGTTTTGGTATATTACTATTATTATTATCCCCCACATCATGCTATTCTGCTGTATTGATTATTTATCCCTGATGTATATATATATAACTCTGATAAATGTGTATAGCTTAAAATCAAATGTATTGTAAACAACTTCATGAATTGTTTATTTGATTATTATATTTTATCGTTTCCGCTGTGAGACATGTGTGGATTATTGTCGATTTAAAACTTTCGAAATATGGGTTGTCACAGTTGGTATCAGAGCGAAGGTTTAGCTATAACCTTGGCTTTATGAGGGTCTGACTCATTAGAGATAGAGTAATAATACCATAGAATGGGTCCGTTTGAGTGTATATATATGAGAGAGCGTACTTGTTAGTGTTATAAATTGTTTGATATTGTGTTTACTTATCAATTGAGTTGTTTATGATTTTTTTCGATGCGCGGGACACCGTATTATCAATAGGGGTGTCTAAACACTTAAGCGAGGCAAGTCGATATAATATCGTTCTAAAATCGCGTAAATGAAATAATGTTACCAAAGCATATTGTATATATAATGATAATTTTAAACGAAATTGTTGTTAGGCAATGATAATATTTAATTATCATCGATTATTGGTTGAATTAAAAATAAAACGAATACTTAATAAATTTTATTTTATGAAGTATTTGATAATTAAACTGAATTGAAATATAATTGCAATAAGAATCTGTTAAAATGACCAAGTTGTAAACCAATGAAATATTTTAGTAGATAAAGGAAATTTGTATAAGTATATTTATATTATAGCTTATATATAGAAATGATTTTTAAAATTGAGAATTTTAGAATTACCGCCCTTTTGTTTTCAAAATTGTTTTGGAAGATTTACAAATTAATAAAAAATATTATTTGAAAGAGTTTTGACGAGAAAAATATTTTAAAAATATTTTTGAATAAATAAAAGAATTAAACTTGCTTGGTCACTGGAAAATAATTCCAGGGATGACTGCAGCATTACCAGTATTCATTTTCGAGTTTGCCGAGGGAGAATTGCAACCAAAAAGAAATTTATTTTCGAATAAGACAAGTTTTGATTGTGAAAAATGTTCTAAGTATGATTTAAATAAATATACAAAAATAGTTTTGAACTTATAATTGGAAATAGTATATAAGGAATAAATTTATAGCTTATAAATTTAAAAAAGTGTAGAAAAAGAATAAGTTATAACTTGAAGATTTGAATAGGGAAGTAAAAATAAATTTTAAATGGTTAAACATTTTAATTAAGCAGATAAAAGAAATTTGAATTTGAGAAATGAAGTAAATAAAATACATTTAACTCAAGAAGCTTAAATAAAATTGAATTGCGTTTGAAATAAAGTAGATTAAATGAAATTTTATATGAATAAATTGTATAACTTATAAATTGAGAATTTGTAGGCTAAAATAAAATAAAATTTGTTGAATTTGAATGATAAGAAAATTAACTTGTATAAGATTAGATAAAATGAGTAATGGTTTAAAATGGATTGAAGTTTAAGTTAATATTAAATAAATTGAATTAGATATTAAGTGAAACCATGTAACATCCCGGAATTTTAAACAATATCAATTTAATAATCTGTAGTTAAAATTAAATTGATATTGATAATCTGTTAGTATTTATTCAGATAAATTTAATAATCTTCTTCAATAAATATTTGAATTGATTATTTTATCTTTCAAAATAATAAATTGATTTCTATTTACAATATGAATATATGGTTCATATTTTAAATAAATTGGTATTGTTTAAAATTTAGAATAAACTTAACAAATTGATTTTTATGGCTTAATAAAATGAATATTTTGTAAAATGATTTTTATTTAATAAAAGAAATTTATAAAAATAATATTAATATTGTATTAACTTTATAAATAAATTTTGAATAAGATTTATAATGTTTATTTCAAATTGAATTTATATTTATAACTTGATTTAAAAATATTTGGTTTTTGAGTTTAGTTTGAATTTAAATTCTAAAGTATAAAATCTAAATTGTTTTAATTTATAATATGTATAAGTTTCATTTACTAACATGATTGTTTTTATTTTCATTTGTAAATTTATACACATGTTTAAATATAAATTAACAACTTAATTTAAGCTAATATAACAAACATATGTAATTAGCACTAATCATTTTAAAGAAGATAACATGTGTTAAATTCATATGCATTCATATTGACAAGTGTTAAAAAAATAGACAAGTGTTAATTTTGTTTTTATTTTTCTTTTATTTCATAAATCTGAAAATACAATTAGTTTGCATCATTCATACATATTGCATATTTCATTTTCCTAAATCCAACAAAGATCAAACCCATCTTCAAATTCATTTTAAAGATCTGCACAATAAAAATCTACATATAACAATCCACAATCAAAATTCTGCATATACAAACTCCTCATCAAATTCACTTGCATATCTAAAAATCTGCATTCACAAATGCATATAAAATTCAACAACAAATCTGCATATTCCAAAACCTGCACAATCAAATCTGCATCCACAAATTATCAAAAATCAGAATATTGCATTTCCTCTTCAAATTCAAGATGAACCCTGCACATGCTTGTTTCTGCATGCATTTGGAGATTTACAACTGCATCATCTGCATGCAAGTAAATTGAGGATTATGAGCAACAGAGTCAAGCCTGCATGCAAGCATTTTATCAGTGAATACATAGGCAAACCTGTATATCATTGCAACTCAGATTAAATCAACAAAAGAGCATACCTGAACATCATATGTCTGCAAATTTCAAGTGACCAACTGGAGATCTGCATTAGTTTTCTGCATTCATCAATTAGGTGAGTAACAAATTATCTTTAAAACTAATTTAAATCAATATAGTTGTTGAATTGTTGCCTGATGAGTATGTTCAATATGTCTGTGTATACATGAGTTTGAATTTCTGTTTGTTATTGATTGATTCTTTTCTGTCCTGGATTCCAGGCTTAGATATAATTCAAAATTTCATAAACTCAAGATTTAATCCAAGTTTAGATGCAAAGTAAGTTGTATTATATTCATCAGTTCATGTTTTAAAAGTCAAGGAGTTAAAATTAGGAGTTAACTCTGGAAACAGGGAAAAGCATCATGCATACTTATTTTTAACAAAACTCAATCAAATGGATGTAGTAATTAGTAGTATAAATCAAATATTTAAACTGTAACTTGATTTTTTTTTTAAAATCAAGTAATAGGAATTTTAGAATATTGTTTCATTTACTGTCTGTTCTTAAGCAAAAATAGGATTTTGAGCAATCACTTGCATTCTGTAGTTTAAGAAAATTAATAACTCTTCTGAGTTATTAAATAAAGATTACAGATAAATAGAAAAATCTGAAAAGAAAATTTTATTGAGTAGAACAGAGGCAGTTTTTGGATTTCAGAGTATGAACCCTAGTTTTTATGTGGGTTTGTGCATTTGGTCAGGGAGAAGTGTAGGATGGTTCGAGTGTTCTGATATTTAGGGATTGGGTAGATGGTGTGTAGGGTAGTTCATGGCCGGAGAGGTGGATTAGCAAGTGATCGGGGTGGCGAACTTCGGCCGTTGACAGGTTTTAAGTTGGAACCTGTAATACCTTTTCAGGTTTAGGAATGGGGGAGCTAAAATTTGAATTATTGATTGTTGGATCGATTTGATGGTTGCTATAGGCATGTTTGTGTTTATGGAGGTTGTTGGATCATCACTGATGATCACCAGAGGTGGTGCGACATGTTTTCTGGCAAAACTGATGGGTTTGGGAATGTTCAGGGGGATGTGGGGTTTTACTCGAAGCAGGTGGGTAAGTGACTCGGAGTAATGAAGCTTAAAACCCGAAGTAAATTTTGGTTTTTCTCGGGTCAACCTGTAGTTTACAGGTTTTACAGTAAATCGTGTTTTGTTTTAAAAATATGGGTTTTAAACTTTTTAAAAATCTGGGTTTTAGATTTTAAATCAGTAGTTATAGATTTTAAATAAGGTTTAGGTTTAAAATTTTAATTTAAGTTGACCTACTACTTTGAATTTAAATTCCAGGTTTGAGTTGAAACCTGTTTATTTTCTGTTTTCTGCAAATCAGGATTTAAATCTTTTTAAATCTGCAGTTATGGTTTTGAGTAAAATTTAAGTTCAATTTAAATGTAAGTTTAAAATTCTCATTTGAATTTAAAATTCCAGTTTTTAAAACAGAAACTTAAGTTTAAAAATTTAGCTTTATTAACTATATCATGTTGATAAGATAGTTTAAACATTTTAATAATAAGATTTTTAAAATGTGAGTAGATTTAAAGTTATTTAAATCTAGAAATTCAAAATTTAAAATTTGAAGTGCAGTTTTAAATTTTAAAGAAGATTTGAAATTTGAAGTTTCAAATTATAATGGAAATTTAAATTATTGAAGTTTTGAAATGACTTTAACTTTAAAATTTCCATAGCATTAGTTTGATTTGCAATTTAAAAAGTTTTAAATTTATTTAAAACTTTGATAAGTTTAAAATTATACTGTTTTAAACTTGAATTTAAATTGAGATTTAAAGGTAATCTCAAAAGTACTTAGTTATGAATTAAATTGTTTTAAACATAATTAAGTTATGTTTTTGAAATTTGAATTTGGATTTATGTTTTAGAATTTAATTAACAAAGTAATTAAGATTAATTTATTTAATTAATTAATTAAAATTGGGATTAATAATTGATTAATGATTAATCAATTTAGAATTAAGATCATTAATTAAGTTATTAATTAGTGATAAATGAATAATAGTTATGTAATTAAGTTTTTATTTAAGGTTAATTAATTTTATAATTAACTTTAATTTATAAATGAATAAAGATAATTTTAAATGGTAATTAATTTAGGTTAATTACTTTATAAAATAATTTGAGAATGGTTAATGGAGGTCATTAACCAAGATTATTTAACAAATAATTAATGTAGTTAATTTTTATAATTAATTAGATTAATTAATTCATTAATAATCAATTATGAATGGTTTGAGTATAATTACTTGATAAAGTAATTAAGAAATTAATTACTTAATGTAATTAATTTAGTTTAATATGATTGTTAATTTTTAATTAATTAAGTTTAATTAATTATAAACACTTGAGTTTTATAGATAATTACTTTATGTAATTAATGATTTGGAAATTACTTAGTTAAGTAATTGTTTAATAATTACAGGTTGTAATTAAATGGAGATGTTTAAGAATGAGTAATTTGGATTTAAATTACTTAATGATTAATTAAGGGAATAATTAAGTAATTAATAAAAGGATAATTAATTTGTTTAATAAAGTAATTAAGTTAGTTAATTACTTAAGGTAATTAATAATTAAGGATCATTAATTATTTTAATTAACGATGTAATTAAGGATGATTAATTATGATTAATTAATCAACAATAGGTAATTAATTAATGTAATTAATTAGGGATTAGGATAATTAATTATGATTAATTAAGTGAAGTAATTAAAGGTTAATTACTGTTTTGTTTGAGGTTAATTAATTTGTAGAATTAATTAAGGATAATTACATGAATGTAATTAAGGATAATTAATCAAGAGTGATTAATTAAGGTGATTAATAGTGAATGATTAATTGATTGTAACCAATTAAATGATTGAGTAAGCAAGATTTATATAGCTGAAGTAATTAATTTAATTTATTTTAAATTAATTAAAGATGGGTAATTAATTTAATTCATTTTAAATTATTAGAATTAGAGATAGTTAATTTAATTCATTTTAAATTAATTATACGGGATGAGTAAATCTTTGCTTTTGCATGAATGGATATCATTGATTGATTTGGAATGCTTTGTGACCTCAGTAATGAGATAAATGATATTGTGTGGTATGGATGCTTGGCTGTATTGTGATGATAACTTAGGTTATCTATTGTGATGGTGATATATGGAATATCTATTTGATATTGATAATGTAGATTACCTGTTATGTGATAATGTTGATTATCAGTTATGATTTATAAGTTATCATCTGTGTGTATATAGATACTGTAATTAAATTGTTTTAAACATTTAAAACAACTTGGACCTTAAAAGACACGCTTTGGTTTTCAATGAGACCGGGATCGGGTTTCCATATTTGGATATCCGAAAACCACATCGATTCCAAATAACGTTAGGTCATGAATTCAAAGTGGAGCTTTGTGAAGACTCGAGGTGTAAGGACTATGAGTCAGTATAACTCTGTGGGTGATTCCGTAATGAGTTGACGGAATTAGTCCTTATAGATTCGAGATGGTGGTTTAGAGTGCAAGGGTTATTGTCGTTTAACTCTGAGGGTGATTCCAAAATGAGTGTAACGAGATAATGCCTTCGGTTTCGTTTGAACCCAGAACGAACTTGTATGGATTGAATGCTTTCAGCACATCGTCAGGTGGACGATGAGCATTCTAAGTAATATGTCTTATAAAGGTAATCGTAGCCTCAAGCCTCATCAACCGGGAATGGCTAAAACAGGGGAGGTGCAGCAAAGCTTCGTGGGTCGCGCCCACTGGAGAGCAAGATTGATCCCTGTCTAGAAGTCACTTTATATTCGGCTATGTGGGTGGTTGCTAGCTACAACCACGGGGTTGTCTTATTCGGAACTATTCAGTAAGGAATGGGTCCGGCTTTGTGTTGCAGGGGATGAAGGGAGTAATCCTCGGTACGTTGATCTAGGCCACGTACTGTGACGGGCGGTACCCCAGTAGCCCTGCCATTGATGGAATCCATAATCCAATAAGTGCCGGACGTATTAGTTGTGCCCAACTATGTTGGAATGTGAGATGTAAGCATTTCAGCTATTTCTGTATTTTACTTGAAAACCCTAGACACTATTATAATATCATCGGATTTCCTATCAAATGTTTTGGTTAGCGTAAGGTAAAAACTTTTCCATGTTTATGTGTGGGAAGTCTTACGTGATACCTTTTTCTTTTCAAAGGTTTTTAAAAGTTAAGCAACATTAACCTGTTACTCACACCAGACCCATGTCTGACCCGGAGTTTATTTTTGTTTTTCATAAACTCTTGGGTACTCAAATTTTTATGATTAGTCAAGGGATTCAGGTTAGGATTCAGGTTTGCTTTGACAAATGATGGAGGAGCAAATGGAGCAGGAGGCTTCCGCGTGTAGATAGATATTAGTTTCCGCTGTGTAGATTTCTCTGAGTTGTATTGAGTTGTATAACTAGACAGGTGTTTATAACTGTCTAGTATGTGTTGTATATCTGTGTACTCTGATATTTGTTGTAAACTATGTAATATTTATGTTAATATTATAAATTATTCGTTCCGCTGTTAGATTCTGATGTGTTGTTTCTTTCTTCTCTTCTTTCTATTCTATTTTCTATCCCTTTCTTTCTCAAAGATGATGCGATTTTCCGGGAATGGAAAGTCGGGTCGTCTCAAACCAGGTAAAATAGTAAAGTGAATAATTACATTTAAGCTATAAAATGAATTAATCGAATGAATACGAACTTAAAATTTTGAAAATGAAATGTAATTTAAGTGTGAAGAAAAAGAATTTATATGAGAAATTGAATAAAATAAACGAGTGTAAGAAAAATTAATGTGAGTAATTGGGTTTAATTTAAAATTTAATGGAAATAAGTTAAATACAAATGAAATGAGTTTGTAATAAATTGCATGTTAGCTAACTACGTATAGAATAAGTTAATGAAACAAATTAAAAGATGGAAGTAACTTAAGAAAATTGAAAGAAAATAAATAAGAATTTATTAATATGAATTGAGATATAAAATAAAATTTTACTTTAGTAAATTAATAATATGAATTTGAATAAATGAAGCTAATCAATGAATTAATAATAACTTAAGATATCAAGTAATAATAATAAACGTGATTGTGTTGTATAAATTATTTATAATGAATTTAGATGGTTTATAAATGTATTAGTGTAAAAAAAGGGAGAGAATATACTAAGTAGAAGTAAATTTAACTTAAACATGGTTAAGTGGAATAATTTTATAAATGATTCACCAATGAATTTATATGAAATAAGTTAAACAAAAAGTGAAACAAATTGAAATTCACAAATTGAATTGAATAAAATTGGATATAATGAATTTGTAACGAATGTTAGTGAATTGAAAGAACACAATGGAATGTAAACTAATTTAATGTGGATGAAACAAACGTAAATAATTGAAACAAATGATTGAATGTAAATAGGTAGAATTGTAAACAATCAAATGTGAATAATATTGGTTGATTGAATAAAAATGGATTGAAACCAAGTTAGTAAAATGTAAATAAATTAAAAGCAAATGAATTTAATATAAATCCATTGCATGATTAACGAAATAAATATTAATCAGTGAATGTAAATCAGTCTAAAATATATGGAATATGGTATGGAATTAAATTACTAAAGTGAAATTAATTATATGAATTACTGAAATGAAATAATGGAAGTGAAAAAATGAATGTAACTATAAACGAGTGTAAGTTAATAGAGTGAAAATTCATTAATGTTGATAAGTGCATGCAAATCAATTGGAAGTAAATCAATTGAACGTGAATCTAATTTAATAAAAGTGGTTGGGTGCAAGTAAATTGAAATGAATCAATTAAAATGTTAATGAAATGAATGCTAATAAGAAATAAAGGGTATAAATTAAAAATTGACATTTGATAACGTAAATTCGCACGGTTATGAATTAATTCGACGAATATTGATGGTTGGATGGTTTCTTTTATTGGAAACCATTGTCATTATTGTTTTGATTGCATATGGTTGTTGCATGTTGCGTAATTATGCTTGTATTTATTGTTTGAATTCAAAATCTGCGTTATATGATTATATTAGTCATATACATGCTTCTATATCGCCATATTTTTAACTAATATTGTAATTTGAGTTGAAATAAGTACATATGAATACCGTTTAGATGTACACGTGGGTTTTATATGCTTTTGCTTGCTTAATACGAGCAAACTCGCTTGTATTATTAATAAGAAGGTGCGTACCTCGAATTACATACTGCAATTATATATTTTTGCCCTTTGGAATGCCTTATCATTGAGATGAGATGTATACTTGATATCTTTATGGCACTATTTGTGTTATACATTATATCGTAAAAAAAATTCGATCGAGCCATGCAGAGAAGACTCTACCGAAAATTTCCGTAAATCCGGGAGTTAGAAAAACTTTTAAAGTTTTAAAAAATTTATAATTTGTTTTGGTAGCTAACTTGTAAATTCTGTAGGCCGATCAAAGCGGCGTAATAGAAGCGTAATAATAACGCCTTTTCGAGGACAAAAGGTTTTTGCGGGGGAGTATGTAATGACCCGTATTTTTAACCGTTTTAAATTATAGGATTTTATATAATTATTGAATAAAAATGTTTAGAGATAAAGCTAAAGACTTATTATTGAAATTTATTGTATAATTATGTTGTTTAAATTTAATATTGGAATTACTTAAATAATTGAACCTTGAATTTATGTAAATGAAAATGATGTCGGAAGTAGATTTAAATTTTATTTAAACAACAATGAAGATGGTCAACATTTAAAAATTTGATTTAAACTGAAGAATTAGAATTGGGAACTTTTATTTATTAATCGAAGAGTAAAAAATAGCCATTTTGACTACTTTCTTGGATTTCGACAAAACCAGTTTCATTGGATCCGTAATAGTGAATTATTGTAGTATATCAAATTTCATAGCGATAAGACTTGTCGTTTGGCCGTGCGAGCTTGAAACACATGGAATTTAAATAAATAATTTGATTTGAAAAGCTATCTTCTGCATTCGATCAAATTTGGCCTCGAATATAGTTCCATTGTGTTCGGAATAGGGATAACATTATAAACGCTAGGCGACACACGTCATTTGGAGTTCATGATTTTGCGGGCCAATCTAATCAGATATTTTCTTCTTCTTATTATTATTATGATAATACATACATACATACATAGATATATATATATATTTAAAATATCTCAACATTCACACGGTTTCGGCCATATCTATCTCTCCCCTTCCTTTACCCCCTCGACCTTTAAAAACAAAAGAATGAAACGAATGAAAAGGAGGCCGAAAAAAATAGAAACAAATCGGAAATAAACCGCGATCGATTTTGGACGTGGATGGAGTGCAGCACGCAAATGGTAGTGGTTGTGTTCGTTCGATTTAGGATTTCGAGGAAGGAAGGTTTCGCGATCGTGGTGCTATTGCGTGGAAGCAACTAGAGTGACTGCGAATAGATGGTGGTTCGGATCGAGCTCTGTCGTGTGATGGCGTGCACGCGTTAGTTCATGAACTGGGAAGAAGGGCGGCCGCGTTTTGGGGTTTCTCGACCAGTAGCATCGCGCGTGAGTGAACGAGGGGGCGAGGAGAGGTAACAGCTCGATTTTGAAATTGGTTTTATTAATAGATTAATAATTTTTTTATCTTTCTATTAAATGGAACATATCTTTTATGTATGAGGTCCGATTTAAGCAAAACAAGTTGCATTGGTACCATATCGACGTCATCTACAGCTTGGCATCAAAGTGAGATTTATTTTGAACCTGAAATATTTTTAGTTTCAAATAAAGGTGAGTGTTTTACGCTCACATTTGACTATTATATTTTTATGTTGTAAAAATTTCTATAGAGTAGGGATTTAAATTTATAATGGTTGTTGTTAAATTTAGTTGACATCTGGATTAATTTAATTAACAGGATGTAAATTGATCGTTAAATTGAATTAGGATTTAAACTACTAGTAAAATCCCCGATTTATCGATAATTGGTTGACTGTTGTGAATATTGACTGTTTGGATGATTAATTGAGATGGATGCTACTGATTGATATTTTGGATGTTTGGATGTTTATTTATATATCATTTTTATCGTCCTCTATATTATTTACAGTATATAAAACTATAAGTTGGATTATTTTGAATAAATTAAGAAATAAGTTGATGTGATATATACCTATGGCATTTGATTTGGATTGAAATGATATATACCAATCCCTGGATTTAAATTGAAATAATTGTTTCACTTGGCCATAAGGTAGAGAATTATATACGGACACCGAACTGGTTAAATTTAATGATTTTGAAAATTTTATTTTTTAAAGAATTTAAATGATTTGATTTTAAGAAATAAAAATCGAATAGACGGAAATCGAATTATTTTTGGACTTAAGCTCGAAATGAAATTTAAATTTGGTAAACAAAATTAGTTAAATAATCGAATTTGAGATTTTGAATTTATAATTGATATATGATTTGAGTTTTATAAACTGGTTTGTTTAAAAAGATTGGATTTTTATTCAAACTTTGAATATTGCTAAGTAAAAGTGATATAAAACGATATTTCGAAATTGAACTTTGAACTGTATTTTATTTGAAGATTTGGATTTTAAATTGAATATTAAAGGTTAATTGAATTGAAGTGTTTTGAATTGATATTCGGAAAATCGAACTAAAAATTGATATAAATAGAAATGAAATTAATTTGGAATTTGAATTGAAATTAATTAGGAATTGGAGTTGAAATTAATTTGGAATTGACAATGAAATTATTTTGAAACCGAAATAGAATTCGATTTGAAATCAGAATTTAATCGATTAAATCAAAATGAAAATTGGAACTGATTTGAATTGGAAAATTTGGAAAGTGGACTGGTTTGACTTTGAAATATATTTTAAATGAATATTTCTAGTATAAACGGTTTAAAAATTTATATTCTTTAAGTATTCAAATTATTTTGATTTTTCAAACTATTTAAGCTATATAAACTATTTTTAATACTCGTTTAATTTTCTATTAAACTGTTTTAACTATTTCACTATTTTCGAAAATTCAAATTGGTTAAAAAGGTGGTATGTTTATATTTATATCTTGGATTTAAATACGAAATGGGTTAAAGTGAAGTTGTAACCCAAATTGTAGTTCAAATCAAATTTCGAAGTGAAACCGATATATCAAATTGAATTGACATTTTGAAGTAAAATATGATTTTTGAAGCGAAAATGGTAAATTTCAAAATGAATTTGATTTTGAAGTGAATACGATACTTTGATATCGAGTACGAACTATTTTCGAAATGTAAAAGAACCAACTAGTGGTACATTACTATCATTATTATCCCCTGCATTATGCTATTATGCTATATTGATTATTTATTCCTGATGTGTATATATAACTCTAATAAATGCGTATAGATTAAAATCAAATATACAATAAACAGCTTCATGAATTGTTTATTTGATTATTATATTTTATCGTTTCCATCGTGAGATTCTATGTTTTGTTTTCTTCTTTTCTTCTTATTTTTCTTATTTAACCCCATTGATTATCTACGTTCCGGATTGTTTAAGTTGGACATGTGTAGATTATTGTTGATTTAAATCTTCCGAAATGTGGGTCATCACAAAAGCCAAACTTAATCAACTGATAATTTTGAAACATTAAACACGCACACACACACATACACACACACATATGTGTGTGTGTGTGTGCGTAGATCCAAAAATGTTATTAATAGTTATTTTTTATTTTAAAAGCCATGGGTGATGTGTGTTTACGTGTATACGTATATTAGTTATAAAATTAATTATTAAACTATACATATATAAATGTATTTGCTTTTGAATTATTTCAATTTATTGTCGAATATATATTGAGAATCATGCATCAATATGTTTGTGTATTAAAAAGGAAGTTACCTTATCCAATTCTAGCCAATTTTGAACACCTTGGTCGCTAATTGTTCCATTTGTCGAACAAATCGTTATATCTCCTTGGCTATGAAATTCAACTCTGTCCCCTTGGCTTTACAAACGTTAGTAGTGGGGCCTTGGTTTAAGGTTTGGTAGAGTCTCTGGAGAAAATGTATGGAACGACTATTTATAGCCAAATAGATCACAAATATCTAGTCCATAATATGAGAAATGCGGATTACGGATCTTAAGGCTAGAATAACACTAAAGGGAAGAGGGGTGAACTGTGTTTTATGGATTTTCTAAATCTTTTTGAAACTTATGTAATTTAATCACCAACAAATGCAATTCACAGACACAGATATAATCACAGAATCAAACACAGATGCAAATACTAAGTAAAAGCAGCAAAGAAAGAGCATACCAGGATTTTATACTGGTTCGGAGTTACCCTACATCCAGTACTGCACCATTGTATGGATTTCTTTTCAAAATAATCTCCCAGATTACACCCTCAGTTTCTAGGCTACGAGGTACACCCTTCTGTATTCGAGTCCGGGGCAAACTCTCTTGATTTAACCAGGCTACAAGATCACCTAATTGATTTCCGGGACTACAATCACACCCAATTGATCTCAAGGCTCAAATGCACCTTTTACTCAACAGTTTGATTAACAAAAGATCCTGTAACTCTGATTAGCACTGAGATCTTATGAAGAGAGGGGCAGAGAATTAAACAAGAGATGGTCAAGTTTGATTCATTTGTTATTTTGGCAAAATATAGTTTTGGATTCTTTAGAATAAAAGAGGAAGATGAAGAGGAGAGAAAACAAGTGAAATCTGATTAAAAATTCGTTTAGAACTACTGGTATTTATAGAAGATCAACAGCCATATCTATTCATGAAAGGATACAACGAATAGACACTTCTTTTGAAATTTTGAATTTTAACGGGTACCATGTCGACATGGGGGGTTGAAGGATGTCGACATGTTCTAGGCAAAATTGGTGGTATTGATTTTCTTATTAAAATTAGTTTCTATAATTTGTTAAAACAATTTCTGAACTTTGTAAATATATTTGAATATAGTTTGAACATATAAAAATAATTTTTAATATATAATCTTAATTTATAAAGTGATTTAAAATTTGAGTATATAAATATTTTAAAGCTAAATATTTAAAACAAGAGATAGTTTAAAATCAAGGACAATTTTGAAATCTAAGTATTAAAAACGATAAAGATAATTTTGAGGCTAAATTATTTCAAACAAGAGAGATGTCTTTTTGAAAAGAAGGTTTTGAAAACATTTAAAATAAGAGTTATATTTTTGAAAAGCATTTTCATAAAATTAGTGGATATCAAAATAGGACCACTACATGTTCCACTAGATATTGTCGTGGGTTCCATCCCACTAGGGTTCCATCCCTTTAATAGGCTTGAAGTGGATTCCATTTCATGAATAAATTTCAAATAAAGATGTAAGTGCTTTCAAGAAGTTTTAATAATTCTAGACTCAATATTTATCTTGTACTTTGAAATCTTGAACTCTCGATACTCATGAGTCTTCAATCTTGATATCTTAGAACCTATATACTGTACAGTCTTCAATCTTGATACTGTTCGTCTTTCTGCATTTCAGAAACTTCCGAAAGTTCCTTGTCATGAAAGTTATTCCTTCATCATCATCACTTCCCGAGTCTGATCCATTTGTTAATGCATTGAACGCAATTGACTTCTTTTCGAATGCCCTGCTATCTCTTCTCCCTTGCATTTGTACTTCAAACGACATTAGATTTCCAATCAATTCTTGAATCTTTAAAGTACTGATATCATTTGCTTCTTCGATTGCAAAAGTTCTCTGATCCCATTCCGGAGTAATAGAATTTAGTATTTTTCTGACTTGATCTTCTTCAAAAAAAACTTTTACCCAATGATATTAGAGAATGCACAATATCTTGAAATCTACAATACATATCTGAATGGACTCATTAGAATTCATTTTGAATAATTGAAACTGATTTGTGAGTATGGATATTTTGGTCTGTTTGACTTTGATTGTTCCTTCATGAGTAACTTGCAAAGTTTTCCAAATATCAAATGCAGACTTACAAACAAATACTCTATTAAATTCATTCCTATCAAGAGGACAAAATAAAATATTCATGGCTTTGGAATTATTTTGTGCAATAGTGTTTTGCTCAACAGTTCACTGTGCAAAACTAGTTGTGGGTTCAGAATATTCAGTTTGTGTGATATTCTAAGCGTCAAATCCTATGGACTGTAAATATATTTTCGTTCTACATGCCCAATATGCATAGTTACTGCCATTAAAAAGTGGTGGTCTGGCAGTAGATTGACCCTCTACAAATAAACTAGTGATAGTGTTAATAGAACCAGTGTTGGTAGCCATTTTATTAAAACTTTTCAAAATTCATATTATGAAAACTTTGAAAACCTTGCTCTAATACCAAATGTGAGAAATACGGATTATGGATCTTAAGGCTGGAATAACACTAGAGGGGGTGAATAATGTTTTATGGATTTTCTTAATCTTTTTAAAACTTATATAATTTAACCACCAACAAATGCAATTCACAGATACAGATATAGTCATAGAATTAGGCACAGATGCAAATATTAAGTAAAACCAGCAAAGGAAAGTACACACTAGGATTTTATACTGGTTCAGAGTTACCCTACATCCAGTCCCGTACAATTGTACATATTTCTTTTCAAAATAATCTCCCAGATTACACTCTCAGTTTTAAGGCTACGAGGTACACCCTTCTGTATTCGAGTCTGGGGCAAACTCTCTTCATTTAACCAGGCTACAAGATCACCTAATTGATTTCTAGGGCTACAATCACACCCAATTGATTTCAAGGCTCAACCGCACCTTTTACTCAATAATTTGATTTATAAAATATCCTATAACTCTGAATAGCACTAAGATCTTATGAAGAAAGAGGCAGAGAATCAAACAAGAGATAGTCAAGTTTGGTTCAATTGGTATTTTGGTAGAATATAGTTTTGGATTCTTTAGAATAAAAGAGGAAGATGAAGAGGAGAGAAAAAAAAGTGAAATCTGATTAAAAATTCGTTTAGAACTACTGGTATTTATAGGAGATCAACAACCATATCTATTTGTGAAAGGATATGACGAATAGACACTTCCTTTGAAAATTTGAATTTTGAATTTTAACGGACACCATGTCGACATGGGGGTTGAAGGATGTCGACATGCTCTAGGCAAAATTGGTGATTTTGATTTTCTTATTAAAATTAGTTTCTATAATTTGTTAAAACAATTTCTAAACTTTGTAAATATATTTGAATATAGTTCGAACATATAAAAGTAATTTTTAATATATAATCTTAATTTATAAAGTGATTTAAAATCTGAGTATATAAATATTTTAAAGCTAAATATTTAAAACAAGAGATAGTTTAAAATCAAGGACAATTTTGAAATCAAAATATTAAAAATGATAAAGATAATTTTGAGGCTAAAATATTTCAAACAAGAGAGACGTCTTTTTAAAAAGAAGGTTTAGAAAACATTTAAAATAAGAGATATAATTTTGAAAAGCATTTTCATAAAATTAGTGGATATCAAAATAGGACCACTATATGTTCCACTAGATATTATTGTGGGTTCCATTCCACTAGGGTTCCATCCCTTTAACAGGCTTGAAGTGGATTCCATTAATGAATAAATTTCAAATAAAGATGTATGTGCTTTCGAGAAGTTTTAACATAATTCTAGACTTAATACTTATCTTGTACTTTAAAATCTTAAACTCTTGATATCTTGATACTCATGAGTCTTCAATCTTGATATCTTCAATCTTGAATCTCTATACTGTACAGTCTTCATTCTTGGTACCTGCATGGTTAAATCCTGCATATATATATATATATATATATCTAAACTATAATGTTTGTATTTATATTTTATAACAATTCCTAAGGTCGTTGTCATCAAAACCATCATCTCAAGGACTAACACATAATTCTCTTTCCTTGAAGACTAGGTCTCTATACTCCCTTGCCAATGCTTGTTCGCATCTCTTATCCGGGCATAAAGATTTGAGATATAATGACTTGATTATTTAATTAATTAATTTAAGCTCATTCATTAGTCAAATAAATGTACATACATCATTTTAAATAATTTTCAGACTTTAAATAAATAACTAAAATGCTATAAAAATTTAATACAACATTTCTATTTAATGTTACTATTAATTTTATGTCGGTCGAACTCAAAAATTAACCAACAACATGGCTGTGTTGACTCTTTGGTGTGAACTCTCTCCTCAATCAATATTTAAATTCCTGAATTACTGATGCATGTGGATTTTGTTGGAGTATGGCATTAGACACAAGTTAAATAACTTACAGACCATTTAGGAGAAGTCGAATTTCTAACTTATATTAAGTTGCACCCAACAATGACATTTTTACACCTTTTCTTTTTTTCAACATTTTATCATTTAGATGTCTAAAATTTGGTTTAAGTTTAAAAACGCTATTAATATCCGTAATTAATTGTGTATGCTACACTGAAGTCCTAGGCTCAATCCGATATAAGGCCATAGGTGGCATCTAGATGTCTATTTATTGTCTAACTGGGAAGGAGGGTGTAAGGCCATGTGTAGCAACTGAATGCCTATCTTAACCTTAGAAAATAAAGTAGAGTAAGACATGTAGTATCAACCTAGACATCTATTCATGTTGTCATACGGAAGAGTAGGCATAAGGCAATATGGCACTGAAAGTTGAATAAACTTGATATTGTGAATTATCAAGACAGTACGTGTAGGAAAAACTTATGTTGGATTAGAGGACTTTTATTTGATTCATATTGATGAATTAATGTACATAAATAGTGAGGAGAAAACCCATTCCATGCTTCAGCGGTGTGGTCTCACTATACGTTTTTAGGGTAATGTATTACTACTCATACTAGACTTCATATCCGAGCCGTGTTTTATTACTGTTTCCCTATAAAATGACAAGTATTCATTTGAGCAGGTTCAATTTATGGGAATAGACAGGTAACATTGGATGAAGCAATTAAGTAAGCCGAAGACGAAGATAGAGGCTTATTGGAAAGGAGAATTTATTTCCTTTATTTCAATGTTAATGTTAGCATCCTCATATGTCAGGTATAACACTATTATTTATGTTCTATTTATATTTGATCTTTGCATGAGAACATTTTGGAATTAAGAAAATGTAAAGACTAATATGACAATTGGCTGTAATGAAATGTAATTAGTTTCTCTATTTACTTAAAGATGTTGTAATATATCAATCTGATTATGTCATCGAAAGTAATTACAAGGTGACTGTAGCACGTCGGGGTTTCATCTTTAGGTTTCGAATGCGAGGTGTTACTAGAGCCTTGGTTAGGGAACATATGCATAAATCAGAGCTAAAATAGTTAAGTACTTAATAGAGGACAAACACCTTCCGGAGGGTATACGCTACTATGTATAACGTACTTGCATTTTGCTATATAGATATATAGGTAGATATATCTACCCATATATTGTTGTTTCACTCTCTTTATTTTTATTTCAAATAAAGACCTGCTTTATAGAAAACATGATGGAAATGAGGAGTGGAAGAATTACAGTGGGAGAAACAAGTGCAAGAAGAGAGGCTGAAAGCACTCAACAAATGGATGAGGGAAGTGGCCTAAATGTTAGAGTAAAGGCAAGAGTTTAGATGCCATCTATGACTGTGGGAAACATAAACATGGATATGCTTCTTTAACAGTTCATGGCAAATTTGGCGTGTTAGCAAGTCCCATTGCAAGCTCGAATGTGCCAAGGGACTCGGTTTAGCCTTTTAGGGAAGATTTTGCTATATTGAATGTTCATAGCATGGGAAAATAAACATTTAATGGTCAAAACCAGCATTAGAAGCAAGTGAGTGGTTGATTATTTATGAAAGAATCTATGACAATTTAAAGTTTACTGATGCCCAGAAGGTGAAGCTAGTATCTAAGGAATTCAGAGGGATGGCTAGTATTTGGTTTAAAATAGTGAGGGAAGAAGCCATAAATCACTCAGGAGATATTTAAGGAGATGGTTGAAGAACAGTTCATTCCAGGACCAGAGTTGTCGGCTATTTTTCAAAAGTTTGTTGAGCTGTAGTAAAGAAATATAAGCGTGCCTGAGAATGTGAGTTTAATGCTTTATCCAAGATGGGGCTGATCTAATTAGGACATCGAGGAAGAAATTGGAGAAGTTTATTCTAAGATTGAGACATGGTTTGAGCTACAAGAATGTGGCCCGTCTAGCACTTCCATTTAACGAAGTGGTAGATATAGGAAGGCGATATGAGATTACGTATGTGGAAAGAAGAAGCGTGGGACATAAGGCTCTAATAATAAATAAAAGAGTTTCTCTATAATATAAAGGATTAGGGTCCAACAACTAAAAGGAAAGGCTTAAGGAGGTGGAGTAAGGAAGGATATCTCCAAAGTGAATTGTTACAGCTGTGGCCGATGTGACATTATACATCTAAGTGCCCAAACCTAGAAAAGACGGCTAAGGTCAAGTGTTATTATTGTGGTAAGTTTGGCCATAAGAAGAATGATTGTCCTGAGCTGAAGCATTCGAAAGTCTTTGCTTTGGAAGGGCCAAAGAAAGGACCGTCTACCGAGAAGAAATGCGAGGGAATAATCTTGGAAGGTATGAATTTTATTTTTGTTATTTCAGTTAAAGTCCTATTTGATATCGATGCTACACATTCATTTATAGCGAAGGACTTAGTTGATAGACTTGAATTAAAGGCAACCAATTTAGTCATTTCCATTCATGTTGCTAATCTGATAGAGGGATATGACACACCAAGATTTAAATGCATTAACCTAGGGGTAGGTATAAATTTTTGTGTAATCCCCATATTTTGTACTTCATAGGCTTTAAAGTTACCTTAGGGATGGGACAGTTGGAATGCTTTGGAACAAATATATGTTATGCTAAAAGGACTATAGTATTGAGACATCCAGACCAAAGCACAAGGGTGCATGTGGCTTTAGAAGAGACGAGACCTTGGTGTGAAAGGGCAGTGTATATTTTAGCAATGGAGGAAGACAATATCAAAGAATTAAGAGTGGTGAGAGACTTCCATAATATGATTAAGCTGGTTATTGGTTCTTCTAAGAGCGGTTGATTTCCATACCGAGTTCATACTGGGAGATGAATCATTTAGTTGACCTCTTAGTAGAATGCCATGAAAAGAGATGGAGGACTTGAAGAAGGACTAGTGGAGTCAGCAAGCAAAAGCTTTGCAGGTAAGTAATTCACCATGAGGAGCTTTCACAATGTTTGTGAAGAAATCATACAGTTTAATAATATTATGCATTGACCATATGAAGCTAAATGAGAGGATTGCAAGGAAAAGATGCCCTTTGCTGAGGATTGATGATTTGTTTGATCAATTGAATAGAATAAGGTATTGTTGTAGCTAGATTTGGCTTTGGGATTCCATCAACTAAGAGTTGCAAAGGAGAGTGTTATTTTAACTATTTTTAGAACAAGGTATGGTTCATATGAGTGGCTGGTGATGCCATTTGGACTAACTGATGCACCCACGATCGTGAAGTTGATGAATTAGATCTTTCGGGAACAATTAGACCAATATGTGTAGGTATTTAAAGTTTATATTTTGGTGTACTTAAAAGATGAGAGAGACCAGATTCAGCTAAGGCTTGTGTTAGAAGCATTCAAACAACATAAATTAAAGACAAAATTTTCTACCTATCAAATTGGAGTCAAGGGATGTTAAGTTCATAGGTTATGTAGTTTTAGAGAGAGGCTTGGTCGTAGAACCTTCGACTGTTATAGTGAATGGTTGGAAGAGCCCTAAGACTATTATGGAGGTTTAGAGTTTCTTAGGACTGGGAGGATACCGTCGAAGATTCATTAAGGTTTTCTTGTATTGCAGCACCAATGACGAGACTTACTCAAAGAACAAGAAGTACTTTTGGACAAATAAGTGTGAGATGTCATTCCAAGAGTTGAAGCTTTGACCGACAAATGATCTAGTATTTGTTATACCCAAAGGTAATCTAGATATGATTGTTTATACTAATGCTGCACATTTAGGATTAGGAGTGGTATTGATGCAAGGGGGCAAAGTAATAACTTATACATTTAGGTAGTTGCAACCCTATAAGGTTCATCCGAGACGTGACTTGGATTTAGTAGCTGTTATCTTTGCAGTAAAGATTTGGAGACATTACCTTTTAGGAGAAGGATTTAACTATTTACTGACCATAGGTCATTGATATTTGGTATCTTGAAAGGAGTTGAACATACGACAATAAATGTGGTTAGATTTTTCAACATCTTACGAATTTAGGTTAAAGTATACCCCAAGGAAGGAAAATAAAGTTATTGATGCATTAAGCCAAAAGAAGTAGTGTTGTGTTTTGGAAATGATAGAAGAGTGGATTGTTTTGGAAACATTAGCCTCTTGCAATATACACTTTCGATTGAGTGCTAGTTAGAGTAGATTTTTTGGGACATTGTTTTGCCAAGAGGTTCAGCAAGCTCTTAGGGAAAGAATTGTCGAGAAGCAAAGAGAAGATACACATTGTGCCGAATGGATTAGGTGCCTAAGGACTAGTGCCGAGACCAAAGAATCGAGAGGCTTTGAACTCGACGAAAGTGGTTGGCCTTAAAAGAAGGGAAGAACGTATGTTTTAGATATAGGAGGCCTCCGGAAAGAAGTGTCAAACTAATGCCATCATTTAGAGTTCTACTCACCCGGGAGGTACTGAGATACCGAGATATAAAGTGATGCTTCTTGGGAAGGAATGAAGAGGAATGTTTGAGAGTGTGCAAAGTGATTTTTCACTTGCCAACAAGTTAAGGCAGAACATCAAATACCAAGTGGACTTTTGCAGCCTTTGAAAGTTCTGGTGTGGAAATGGGACTCGGTTTCTATGAATTTCGTCGATGGCTTGCAATAATCTAGGGCTGGGAATGAAAGCACATAAGTCGTTGTTGGTAGATTAACTAAGAGTGTCGATTTTTATCCTACCGAGATCTACAAGGAGACAACAAGTTGGTCGAGATTTATGTAAACACTGTAGTAAGATTGCATGGAGTTCTAAGCACTATAGTAAGTGACCTAGACCCTTTGTTTGCCAATGAGTTTTAGTGGATCATATAGAGTGCTATAGGTTTAGAATTATGCATGGGTATGGATTACCATCCATAGATAGATGGACAAACCGAGAGAGCTAATAGAGTAGCAGAGGATTTGTTACGAGCTTTCTTATTAAATCTCAGTAGATCTTGGGGAGATCACTTAAACTTGGTGGAATTTTCATACAACAATATTTACCAATCCATTATTGGGATAACACTTTTTAAGGGGTTTTATGGAAGGCCGTGTTAGTCACCATTACATTGGAATAAAACTAGAGATAGGTTCATTTTAGGAATGGATATTAGAAGAGAACTTCAAAAAAAAGTTGAGGTAATTTGCAAAGGATGGGAGATGCTATAATCAAGGCATAAAAGCTACACTGATTAAAGGCGGAAGGACTTGGATTTTGATCCAGGAGAACATGTATTAGTTAAGGTTTTGCCGATGAGAGGCTGTAAAATTAGCGCCAAGAATGTTGGACTGTTTCTGATATTAGAGAGAGTCGAAGAAGTAACCTATATAAGATAGAGTTACCAAGTGCTTTTGCTACGGTCTATAATGTATTTCATGTAAACTTTAAAAATACGAATTTCATCTCAAATTATTTCAAATATGCAATTGAGAATTTTCAAAAGGTTAAACTTGAACAGTAGTTATTTTCTCATCTTTTTAAAATATATTAAGCCCTTTTAATTCAATTTTAAATCCAAATTTAATTCAAAATTAATCTTAAAAATCCTACTTTTATCCCAAAATAATTCAACTATGTTTTTATGATTTTCAAATCATTGAACTTTAATTTTCTTCAACTTTTCATTATAATAAATAAATAGTACACAGTATATAAATATATTATGATAACTGATTTAAAGAAGAAGAAATAGGATATGGACATTTAAAGCTAGTTCGGTGTTTAAAAGATTATTTTTGAAATATTGAATTTATTTATAAAGAAGACTCATATTATTTTTAAAGAAAAGAATTGCAAATGTTGTTTGAAATACATTTTTCATTCACTAGAAATTCTTTTTATTTACAAAAAATGTTAGGTGATTTTCAAAACTCATTAAATAATTAAAACTTTGAAATTTTAAAGCTCTAATTGCTTTTAAAAATAACTTCGACCTATATTTGATATTTATAAAATATTAAATTTGAATATTTTAAAGGATTTTTAACTTATTTTTATTTTTTAATTCAAAGTGTGACATTTCCCAAAGTTTTAACAAACCCGAGTTGGTTTGAGGTTGTTTTACAGGTCAATATTATGACTATATATGCTTTGTGGACTATGATATGGAGTTGGAGCTGATGACAATGATGAGTATTAGTTTACATGTACTTTGATCGATATTCCATTGTATTGATCTGGACGATGTGTTTACGTGATGAGTTGTGTGTGTATAAGATGATGTATCAAATTTCTAGATATGATAAAAAATTCATCATTTTTGTTCACTCTGATTTTGTTAATTGAGAAATTTTTATTTGTGTCTCCAATACCTTATTATCCAAGTCTATAACTCGTGTACAGTGCCGTGTGTCGAAACGGGATACATATTATTATATTAAGGTATTGAAATATATCCATGTTCACCTAAACTAGTGCATACGAGAGATCACTCCTTCCATGCTCATTGATCCAAGTTATTGGACAATAAACTCCCTCTAACATTTAGGTAATTAGAGTTGACGCATTACAATTATTTCATATTATATATCAGAGTTATGGATAACTTGGTTATTGAACCAAACATGAGTTATGTTAGAAAAACTCATTTTTACTAAAGATCAAGACTTGAAGATGCTTCCGAATAAAGCGGTGAAGCTGTAGAGGTCCATTAGGGTGAGGAAGAGGATTGCACTTACGAATAGAAGATAAAGTCAGGAGGACTTATTTTGACTTGTTTGTATAGACTTAGCATATATCTTGCTATCTATATCATAGACCATATGTATATATATGATGTTATTATGGTTGATTTTGATATGTACTAGTAGATGCACTACTACATTTTCTTTCTGACACATGGGAAGGGAAACTATGTGTCTATGATAGAGTGGGCATAGGAAATATTCTATCGCTACCGTACTGTATTCAAATTTTAGGTGCGAAATTCTTTTAAGTGGAAAGACTATAACACCATACAAATTATTAAGTGGAAATTAGCCACAAGGACCTCTTTAGCAAGTGCAATTAGTTTCTAGGACACACAACTGAAATAATTACTTTTAAGGACAAAATGCAAAATAACTAGTTTCTAAGGCCAAAAAACCTATGAAATAATGTCCATGAAAGTAATTGAACTTCTGACTTT
This sequence comes from Allium cepa, assembly GCA_030765085.1. Taxonomy (NCBI): domain Eukaryota; kingdom Viridiplantae; phylum Streptophyta; class Magnoliopsida; order Asparagales; family Amaryllidaceae; genus Allium; species Allium cepa. The sequence continues at coordinate 110,782,653 of CM060945.1, read as the reverse complement.
GTCCTTAAAAGTAATTATTCTGCTGACTCTGGTCTTGAAACTAATTTCTATGAACGTATGTCCTAGAAACTAATTGAACTGCAAAGTTTGTCCTTCTAGTGAAATGCCCCAATTATTAATTGATTAGTTAAAGAATTAATTAGGGGATAAAATATTTAAATGAATAATTATGGAATTAAATAAGATAATGCCTGCATTAGACAAGGTAAATATTTAGAGGCATCTATTTACTTATTTCCATATAAAATAAATAAGGAATGATAAGACTTGTGCATATATACGCTTATCACATTGTCGTAAAAACGTTGGTTTAGGAAATCAGTTAAGAAATAATTTTTTTGAAATAAAGAATATTAATAATTATAAATTACAATGTATAAATATGAAATTTTGAGTATTTAGGAATTTTATAAAGTTTAAAGGAAGTTAAATATAAGCATTTGAGAATTTTTCATTTATTTCAAAGTATAATAAGTAAATTTAATTATTGACTTTAACCTACATTAATTGTGAAGACACGACATGTATTGAAGTTTAATTTAAAATTATTAAAAGTTATGAAAGGAAAACTTTATAGCAATAGCTTAGATTTAGTTAATCCATTTTGGAAAAATAAATTATGGATTTGTTTAAGGAATTTTTTAACGGAGTTCATAATTTGGAAAACTGGAGTTTGTTAATATTATAAGGTTGTTAGAATGTATTGGGTGCTTTTATAAGTAAAAATCAAAGGTTTTTAGGTTTTCCCTAAAAGGGATCCATTTATAAAGAGCATTTTTGATTGGAAAGCTATACGAAAAAAATAACCAAACAATTTTAAGGTTATTAAAGTATAAAATTCCTTTATAAAATCTACACAAAAGGATTTATATGGATGTATGTGGGAATTTCTATACAATGAGAATTTTTAGTAAACAGTATAGTGATACCTAGAGGCATGGGACATTTGGTAATACTTTCTTGATTACTCTCTTGCTTATTCTATATAATACATGGTTGTAAAAAAGAATGATCCTACTAGTTCTTTTTTACATAAATGGGACTTTGAATAAATGGATTAGTGATACCGAGTAGTGTGGGATGCACGGTAATATTTCTCCAATTATTCTTTTGACTCATGCTATAGAACATTGTTTAGTTGATTGAGTGTAATTTATGAGTAATTAGCAAATGATCGAGTATCTTTAACGATATGGGACACACAAATCATATTTGTTTGGTTATTTCCTGTTAGTAAGCTTCACTTATAGATTGTGATATAGGGTTAGGAACGTAGGTAAATTGTCATGAGGTTATTCTCATTAAGGCCAGTAGTCGAGAGCATTATGCATATCCAATGGCTACAAGTTGAGAAATTTGTGTGAATTATGATCTATTCTCTATGGGCTAACTAGTCAGGAGCTATTTTTCTCTTAAGACTAGTGGTCGAGAGAATACTACGTATTTTGTTGTTTTATCTACAAGGACTTTTGAGTCGGGGATTACTACTCTCATTAGAACTCATTGAGTTGAGAGAATCGCTAATGCATAATGGACCTACGTCATTGGGTTCATGCCACTATGTGTGAGGGTGTGAAAGGGCCACAAGATTGGCCTATATCCATCAAAATTTCTGTATCATAGGGTCGTGCCCTGCATCCATTATATCAATTTGTTAGGTTCGTATGCTGAGAGTTATTACTCTCATTAGAGCAATTTCCCCGATGTCACATAAGGCCAACAGTCTGTTTCCGAGGGCAAGTAGGAGTCATGATCGGCATACATCATTGTCTTATAGCATGTTAAGGCATGCTGATGAATACAGGTGTCAAGATTGTAGGAGTAACAAAAGGATTATAGGAAATGGGTTGTGATCATTATCATTTCCTAAATCATTACTCTGTGTAATGTTAGGTGGGTTCATATAGTATACCTTATAAAATTATAACCTTTGAGAGATGAATATTACATGACATTAGAGAATTGCTGGGTGCTAGTCTGTCACTTAAAATGTCCTAACCAAATAATTAGCTGATAGCTCATGTTTGTATTGGACATTAGAGAGTTTCCATGTGCTTGTCTATCATTATTTTTTAGAGCCTTTGGCTGAGATATATTTTGATATGATTTGTTATATTAATCTCTTAGGTCACTCCACTGAGAATCTTATCTCTAAGTGCGGAAGGTTGAGATAAACATTTATGTGCATAATATAATAAGTTGTCCTTGTTTCTTTGTTTTTCATCTGCATGCCATGTTATATGTTTACCTCCTACGACCTGTCAATTAAGGTCCTCTTCTTTTGTTGGTGTAGATCAAGATATTAAGCTTTTTCATGGACTATGTGCTATGCTTGTCTAGTACTTTATACCCTTAGTTGTATGCACTATTTTATAGACTTTTTGTTTGCTCTTCCATATCATTTAGTTACCTATTCATATTTGTTTGATATCACGTAGCTCAAAGTGTAATATTCTATTATGCTAATAAAATTTCTTGGTGATTATGTTACGTGATGCATTGTATATTATTGTCGATGCTATTTTGGATATTTATGCCATGCCTTATGCATCTATACATTCTTTTTACTATGCTATATTATTAAATACTAACTTTTGGATTTAGATATAGTCTGGCCTCTTTATTATTAATACAATATTTTGGCCAGTCCGAGACTTTTCAGGTACAAGAAAACATTGACCTTTGGGTAATGGGCAATATTTTAGGATACCATTTAGACTTATATTTTTACAAACTATGTATATATTCATTTTGAAGTGTCTCCATGTGTGTATAGATATATGATACTTGTAATGCATCTTTTTGTACTTAACTCATATTTATTATGTACATTTTTGTAATGAGTTAATACTCTCTTTTATAGACTTGCTTTGTTATGTATATGTTGTGTATTATATTTTCCATTACAAATTGTGACTCTATGATCTCTTATTGTATTGTGTATTATTATATCCTAGTAAATTCATGTGTTTATTGCTTTGTGTTGATATTGAGTACATATATCTATGCATTCTTTGAGGTAAGAAAATGTATCGATGTTAGCACAAGGGAATACCCATGTATGGTCGCTCCTAACAAGCCTCATTCTCCATATTAACAGACAATACTACTTTGTAATACTCATTGGTAGTGTAGGTATAAAGGTGGGGTGTTACATGTTTAGTATTAGAGTAAGGCTTATGTTAGCGTATATGAGATACATGTTGGCTTTGTATGGCTTAAGGTTGTCCCTGTGGGTTTTTGGTAGAAGTATAAGTTCATATTTTTTTATAAAATTAGGAGTATAAGATAATTACATGGGAAATCATCTGGGACATACTTGTAGATTTTATGTTTTCATACATGAACTAATTTATTTGTGTTCCTAAAAATAAATCCCGCTCTTGCAATAGTGAGATGGCTGGTAGTAGAGGAACATGAGCCGATGCCTGGTTGTTTAGTGGTTCAAGTAATGAGGGTATATATAAGACTACTGACCAACTTTTATAACTAGTGCAGAGTATTCACACATCCAATGCCTCTGTTTCTTTTAACCCATCTACTTGAAGACTAGATTTCATCCTAATGTGCACCGATTTTGTCACCTCAGGCATGAAACCATCCAAAGCTTCTGAGGGAATGATTGGAGTTCGAGAATGGCTCAAAACATGCAAGCATATTCTTACTCACAAGGGAGTCACAAAACAACATTGAGTCCAGGTAGCATCTAGTTAGCTTCATGAAAGGGCTCTCGACTGTTAGGAATTATTGACGGCTAAATGGATGAAGCAGAGTTGACCTGGAGTCAATTTAAACTTTGTTCTAAGCAGAAGTTTCTTTGAGAAGCCAAGAAGGCAGCTATGTCCTGAAAGTTCATAGATTTGAGGCAACATCTAATTGCAATGGCCGAATATGTAGCAATCTTTGAAGCTCTTAAAATATGGGCCGATCACGTCAACACCCCAATCATGAAGAAACAAAAGTTTGCATATGGGCTGAACAAGTCATTAAGAAAAGCCCTACTTCCATAGTTGGATGTAACGTTTGAGAAGTTAGTGGATATAGCTCTGGGGTCAGAAGAAGCAGAGCAAGAGAGTAACGAGGAGACCCTGCGGACAAGAAAAGCTTTGGTTAGAACCATAAGTTGCTTTTAATAAGAAAACTACCCAGTTTCATAAGAAGCAAGATAAAGGCAAAGCGTAGATAACTCCAAAGTAAGATAAGGGTCATATAAAATTTTATAATTACGGTGAAATTGGTTACTACTCCATGGAATATTGCAAGCCTAAACAGTAGGTCATCCCAAAGCATTGTATAATTTGCAAGAAGATGGGTCATTTTTGCTATACTTTCCTTGTTTTAAAGAAGTGCAAGAAGAGTGGAAAGCTGAATGTGATCGAGCCTTTTAGTGATCTTTCTCATTAAAAGGGTAGATCACTACAAACTTGGAAGGTATAATTTCTTTTTTTGTATGCTTCTATTAAAGTTTCCCTCATATGAGTGCATCTCATTCGTTGGTACCAAGGGGACTCGATGTAAATCTTGTTTGATTATTATGTATTTCTATTTATAAAAATGAAAAACAAATATCTTGTTTTAGGCTTAGTCTAGAGTGTAAGTCCGAGTAAGAGTTATCACTCAAAGAAATGAACCCACTTATGCCAGGATGAATGTAAAAATCCAGAATTTTCGATCTCGAAAATTCCAGATAATTAGGAAAAGAAGAAAAGAGATAGAGGAAGAAGAAACAGAAAACCAAACTCAGAATCTCACATTCGCAGCGGATAAAATATAATATCAAATAATATTCTTTACACAAAGAAAGATGTAACAGTCAATTACATTTTAATAGATCAGAGTTACAACATTTCACAATCACTGGACAGTTAAAATAACTTGTCTCAGATACTACAATATCACAGCGGCATACACTCCATACGTTCCTGCCATCCAGCTTGCCTCTTGAACTCCAGATTGTCCTTACCTAAAAACTGAAATACTCGGTCTGACCCGTGCATTACATCAAAGTAACACCCGGGTCAGGCTAGAAACCAGCGTAAGTAAACCCTTATAACAAGAAATACTAAGATATAAACCATAACTAAAACCTGGGGTAACTCATACCTTGCAACGAGTTCTTAACTTATTAAGCCAATCACTTATTTCACACAACTGTTACTTAGATCAAATGGTCATGTTGCTTACATACTCTATTACATTCCAGCCTATTTGACTTCATATCTTAAATCTATAAAGAATTGTTATAGATTACTAATTAAATTGGGTTCGGGTATTTGTCGATTACCCGACCCCGGTCTCTTTGAATCCAATGTCCTCTTAACCCAAGTTATTCAAGTGAATACAATTCAAATTTTAAACACAGGATGTCACTTTTACACAGCAATTCATCATCGATAGGTTACCACACTATCACTGTATAACCAAAAACATATCATATCACAAAACATTCTATATCAGAGATATCAACCAATTTAAGGCATTTCTAAAATTCAATCATCCATAAGCAAGATTTAATTAGTCTCACCATTACTAGTTAATTTAAATAAATTAAATTAAATACCCCAATCACCTTTAAATCCTGCTCACTAAATCATTAATTAATCATAAACAAGTTAATTAATCATCCTTTAGTTGACATCTTAATTAATCATCCTTGATTAATTATGCCTTAATTACATTAAGTAATTAACCTTTAATTAATTTACACAAATTAAATTTCCTTTAACTATTCACATTAATTAACCTTTAAATATTCTCATTAGTTAATTAACTACATTGATCCTTAATTAATTACTTTAATTAATCATCCTGTAATCACTTAATTGGATTTATTATCTTTTAACTAATCCCATTTACTGACAACCCTTTTATCAATTTCCTTAATTAATCAACCCTTAAATTTATCCATCTAAAATCAATTATCCATCATTACTTCATTAAGGGATTACCTCATTGGTTAATTATCCACAATTAATTACACTTTAATTGTTAATTTATTTGACCTTTAATTACAAATTAAATTAATTAACCCTTAAAGCAATTAATCATTAAAGTAATTAATCTCTAATTACTTACATTATTTGATCACTAATTACAAAAATAAATAAATCTTCGATTAATTAATCTACATCCCCTAATTATAAATAAATCCCTAATCATTAATTAATTAATAATTAATTAATTACAATTTAATTACTTTATTAATTAATCCCTAATTATCCATGGTCTTAATTAACCTTAAGATATTTAATTTCTTAATTATTATAATCATATTAAACCATTTATCTTTATAATTAACTTGTTTAATTAAATCGTTTAATTTAAGTTAATTACACCCTAAGCATTTAACTTAACAAGTTAAAAGAAACTATATAATTTCCTTAAATAATTATTTAAGACATCTATTATATAAAGACATAAATTTTATGAAATTGATCTAAACTAGATTCAGAAAAACTTATTTATATTTAAACTTAAAACTGTACAAATTTTTCTTAAAAACCAATTTTTTTTAAAAACATAAATTATAAATAAAATTTGATTTATATTTAAAATCTTAAAACTTGCTTTTATAAAACTTTAAATTTGTTATTATCTTTTACTTCGGGTCCATCCAGGTATTCACTCGAGTTCAGACCTAAGTGCTACTTTTTAACTTAAAAACTGGGAAACAAAATACACATGAGGAAACTCGAAGCCCAACTCGGGTCACAATGCCTCTTCCTTGATCCTTTACCCGAGTTTTTCACGAAAAGGCTCCTTTCCTTTCTCCCAAGACAAAACCAATATCAATGATACACCGTGCACGTGCACGGGTCCACGGAGGATCTTCGACCATCAAAGCTAACGCCAACAAGTCGCCGGAGACCATCCCTTCCCTTCCGACTACATGATCGAATGATCGAACTCGAAAACAATTTCGAGCTCAAAATCCCAACCTGGAAATGAAACAAGTCGCCAAAAAAAAATCCTCGACACATCAATTCCGATCATCGGAGTGCCCGCCACCTTGACCAAATCCTCGCCGAAGACCCTCCTCTGATTCCCCCACGACCGGTATCCTCCGATGCTTTATTGACGTTGCAGCAACCCAAGATCTATCCTCAACTAAAACCGAGTTCAAACCCTATTCCGACCATTCTCCATCGCCCCGATAGTCGAAAAATTCCATGACCATTTTTCCGACATCGCCGATCACCGAGCTTGCTTCAGTAGAAACCCCAACACCCAAAACCACATTGTTCTCCAGAAATTGCCTGAAACCCATTTTCCATTCATCATGCATTTCCTCTCGAATTACACACTTAAAATTCATGATTCCTCTCTTAAAAATCCTAATCTTTGAAGACAATTTAGATTATAATCATGAATTCACCAATTATTCAAATTGAAATTATGCCATTTTAAAATTTCACTGTAATATTTACTTTCCAGTTAAAACTTTGTTCAGTCCCTATTTAAAAATATTTTTAACACTTAATTCTTGTTGTATTGAAAAATTCTTGTTTACAAATTAAAGCCTAAAGAAGATCAGGAAGGAAGAACTTATAAATTTTTATCAGATTTAAGCCTGAACCAAAAAAACAGAACATCAATTTAATGCACACACTCAATCCTCTGTATACATATTATATGTATTCAACTTAAAACAAACATGAACACATATTTCAAACATGCACCACAATTTTGCTTCAAACATCTACCATAAGAATCCAATTTAAACTGTTTTTAAGTTTAGTTTACTCACAGTACAACTTAAACAGAGAAGAGATGACAACATCTTATACAGGCATCTATATTTCATATATAGGCATAAAAGTATTTTCATTTCTAGGCAACACTATAAAGTGTTTTGTTACTTTTATAATTTTTTTACTTATCTACAGATTTGATAAAAGAATTTTTTTTAAAAGATGTAGCTTACTCACCTTGTAATGTTTGAACAGAGGAACTGGAATTGGTTTTTGAAAACTTTGATCTTTGAACCGGAAAATGTTTTGATTTGAGTTTGAAAATAGCAAGCTTCTAATCTGATCTTTGCTTTAGCTAAAGCTAAAATTCCTGCTATTAAATCAGGTTAATATTCTCAAGAGTTTGATTTCTTTTCCTATGAATTCTCAGGTTTTGGGTATTTGATATTATGAAAAGAAAAAAATAGAAAGAATAGGAATTTATGTATATATGTAGTGTTTTATTTTCATTTTATTCATTAATCCCAAAAATAAAACGAATAAATGACACCTGTTTATTTGTTAATCCATTTAAGTTACCCTTGTTATTTTGTATCTCCTTATTTAACAAATGTCATTTGTGATAATTTTATGTTTAAATCCCCCTTTTAAATAATTTTGTAAATCTTGTTTTAAACCCTTTTTAGCTTATATTTACATGTTTATATGTTTTTTACAATTGTCTTTATTTACATGTATAAATGTTATGTACTTATGTTTATATAATTATCTAATATGACATATGTTTTAATATTATATCTGTACATTTCCTTTAACACATTTTCATTTTACTATATTTATAAATTTTTTTAAAGGAAATAATATAGAACTACTTATATACTAATAAAAATCAAACATACATTATTTTTAAATCCAATTTACTTTAAGATATTTATTTTTGGATTTCAATCGCGAATTCAAATTAAATTGACTCATATATATATTTAAACAAACACACATTAAATTTGTTTGAAAATAATAATTTTGCAAATTTTAAATAATTATACTAGGTGGATTATCAAACCAATACTTATCCAGATATATATATATATATATATATATTATTACCAGAATTATTTATTTAACTTATAAATCAGTATTTCTACAAATTAAATCCAGTTTTTTTTTTATCAATTACATATATTCAAAAATTGGGGTTATCACATTCCTTCCCCCTTTGAATCTTTTCATCCTCGAAAAGGAACGAAGCCATAATTTATTAAAATGAATATTATCAGAAATTTTACACTTTGATAAATTTTACTATAAACTCTTTTTATTAGGAAAATTTAAAAACCTTCTTTTTCTTAATATATATATATATTGCCAAAATAGTTTTATTAAAATACCTTTTATAACTCTATGTATCAACCAGTCTATCCTTGTTCTCATAAAAATTCGGTCATATGTTGATCAGGCGTAGGACTGAAAATCTATAAGTACTTAGCAGACCCACTTTCAACACCCAGTGAAAATACTTGGAAAAATAATTATACTAAAAATATAGGAAACATTTTTTGAACATATAGGAAATATCTTTGGTGAGAATGCTCTGGAAATCATCACCTCCATCCACGGTCGCAGTTATCCCGATGGTTACATTGCCTTCCCGGCAAAATCCACAGATAACTGTAGGCACTCCCCGCCCTTCGATTACGCCATGGAATCCGCTACAGATCGCAGCTACAATCGGTGTTCCGTTGCTATCACAGCAAAAACCCATATAACTGTATGCCTCAACGCCCTCGAATTTCGCTGCCAAAAGAATGAAACTTCTCTACTCCACTCGACCATAGATCGTAGTCTACCGATGTTACGTTGCCTTCCTGGCAAAATCAAGCGTAGATAGTTGACACTCACCTCCACATGATTTCCGCTATGGTCGACAGTAGATCGCAGCGACATCGAGTTATACTATCGTCATAGCATAACCCAAATGCCTCTGTAGGCATCAGCGCCCTCGACTTCTGCTACCCAATAATCTTTAGGAACTAGTTTGTCCGTACTTCTCACAGGATCAACTTTAGAACCTCCCCCTTTGAGGCTTAAGGCAGTACCAACCTATGGTACTCCTGAGAAGTTCATTTCAAGGGAGCGCCTTTTTCTCCAGAGCCATTTTCAAAACACTTTATACTATACACATATAGTATCTTCCAAATCATACACCTAGTATGAATTCCATATAAATCTCTTTTTTTCAAAATCGATTTATCCCAAAATCGATAATTCTCAAACTTGGCTGTCCAAATTCCAATATTGATTTTACCCAAAATCAAAAGCCTTTCCAAAATCATAGGTTCCAAAAACCTTTCCTCCAAAATCGTTCCCATAAGATCATTTATATATATATATATAACCTTGAAAAATCTTTGGATCATTCCAAACTTATATAAAACTCCTTTTATACTTCAAATATTTTCAAAACCTTTTTCTTCTGGCTATAGATTCAACAAGGGAAGTTTATCATATATATAACAAAGATACACAACCTTGTTTATGCCAAATCAAATATTCAAATTTGTTACTCTTTACAAAACCACTTACCATATCACTTACTTCCATAAAGTAAATTTCTATTATAGAAATATCTAATTACCCCATTATTTATTTATATATTTCAAAAAATATACTTTTCATTTCAAAAACCATTTCACATTTCTTATCCACAAATTCCCAGTATCAATTGCATTCAAACCCGTACGATGTACACATATCATCCGTATGCTATACCAATCTGATCGCTCACTCGATCACACAATTTCACTTCCGAAAGTATTGTCCACCCGACTTCCTAGTGCGGACTCAGATCGGTTTCTTGATCAGATACCGTCATTCTCCTTACATAGCCATAACTATGATAGAGAATATCCAGAACCAATCAACAATCCATATCAATGTTCGCCGTCAAGAAGCGAGTGAAAAATCCCAACTCGGATCGATATAACTATCTTGAAATTCTGTGCTCGAATCTGGATCAATTGGCTATGCAATAGAATAATATACGTACATCTTACATATCTATCCTCATTGATTATTTTTCAAAACAATTCTCTTTCTATTCACATTTCCTTTAATTTCTATCCACATAATCACAATTGTTTCAATTCCACTTGGATCATCACTTTAATTATAAACAGTTTGAATTCTGTCCAGCATAAATTTAGAAAATAGCTTGAAAAGTTTAAAATAGATAAGTAGTTGAAAAATAATTATTAGTTTGTAAAATAGCTGTAAAATAGTTAAGTAATTGTAAAATAGTTGGAAAATAGTTAAATAGTTATAGTAATTTAAATAATTGCAAAACAGTTGTAAAATAGTTAAGTAGTTTCAAAAATAGTTGTAAAATAAGTATAAGATAATTTGGCTTTAAAAAGAAAGGTTGTATATAGCAAATAGCTTGGAAAAATAAGTTTACATTAAAACAATTTATATTGAAAATATTCCAGAGCCAAACTGTTCAATTCCTAATCTCCAATCCCATCAATTCAATTTAAATTTCCACTTCCATTTAAATTGACTCAATTCCAATTTAAATAACTTCAATTTCCATTGAAATTGATTTATCCCCAATTCAAGTTGAATTAATTTTCAATTTCTTTCTAATTTCAAATCAAATTCCAGTTGAATTTTAAACCAATTCAACTTTAATCACAATTCCAAATTATTCAAATCAATTTGGATTAATTTCAAATTGAACCAATTTCAATTTCGAATCAATTCCAGCTTGAATTAATCCCAATTCCCATTTGAATTTGAACTCATTCAACTTCAATTTCATTTCAAATTTTCCATTTGAATTTTTAAACTTATACATCTTCAATCACAATTCCAATTAATTCAAATCAAATCCAATTTGAACTAATTTAAATTAAATCTCTACTTTAAACCATCTCGAATTATATAAATTCGAGTTAAATTTCCAAATGTTGATTTAATCCTTTAAATCAAATCAACTTATATCTTTAAACCATTTAATTCTAAATCCAAATTCCATTTTTAACCTATTTCAAAGTTCAAATAATAATAATCGAAATCCTTTTTAAACAACTAAATCTTTGAAATTTAATTTATCACCAAATTTCAATTTTGAAACCAAACCTTTGAAGTTTTATCTTAAACATTCAAATATTAAGTCCAAAATGATTTCTTTTTATCTTAATAATGGATATATTACCATGCCCCTTTCTTCATTCATTTAAACAAGTCCAATTTCAGCTTAAAGATTATTAATAACAACAGGATGGTATCATTCTAATTATTTTAAAACATCCATCCATTTCCAATTTCCAGATCTCAAACCCATTTTGAGATCACACAAATTCCCAATTCAAATTAACCATTTAACTTCCTAAGTTAAATCCCAATTTCATCTTGAAATTTCCAATTCAGGTTGCTTGTTAACTTATTTAACTTTCCCAAAGTTAAATTCAATTTACTTAATCCAGTCAACCTTACCCAATTTGAATTCCCCTTTCAAATTTTAAAATTCAAATTAATAATCTTTCCACTTATAAGTTCAAAAAACTTATCACTTTGGGCATCATATCTAATTCCAAATTAAATTTAAAACTCAATATTTAGAGTTTATTTCAAACCATCTTTGATATTATGTATATTCCTCATATGTACATATTATTTCCTTTACACACCAAGTTATCCTTAAATTTTAAACCACCTTTGGTTTTTAATTCAAAAAAAATTTCTTTAAATTTTCAAACAACTCTTGTTTGAATCAAGCTCTTTTATTCAAATAATATTATTCATTATTCATTTATCACTTTGAAACAATTTTCAAATTTCTGGACCTAGATTTAAATCTTCACAATTCAGATCATCTTTAGTTCCAATTTATAAGTCATACTTGCCCAAATGTTTTACTTTCTTAAAACATTTCATTTTTCTTATTCATTAACACACATCTCATTATTAAACACAACAATCATTTATGATAATAACCAAGATTCTCATATCTGGAAGCCAATTCATTATTATCTTATTCTGAAACACTTCTCCAAATTCAAGATTTTAATTTCAGTTTCAATCCATTTCAAACTTATCTTTATTTAGTTTCAATTTGGTTGTATTTCTATTACCACTTAATTTAATTCTAATAATTTAACAACCAATTACCTTAATATTTATTAGAAAGAAATATTGCTTTATATATCAAAATATATTCTTATATAAAATCATTTAAAATCTTTATATAAGAAAAAATAAGTACGCTCTCATATATAAACACACACATACACACACACTCAACTCATTCTAGGGTACCATTGACCCTATCCTTAATGAGTAATCCCACCAGAGCCAAGGTTCTCGCTTAACCTTCAGCTCTGATACTAAATGTAACAACCCAGAATTTTCAATCCCGAATATTCCAGATAGTTAGGAAAAGAAGAAAAGAGATAGAAGAAGAAGAAACAAAAAACCAAACTCAGAATCTCACATTCGCAGCGGATAAAATATAATATCAAATAATATTCTTTACGCAAAGAAAGCTGTAACAGTCAACTACATTTTAAAACATCAGAATTACAACATTTCACAATCACTGGACAATTAAAATAACTTGTCTTAGATACTACAATATCACAGCGGTATGCACTCCATACGTTCCCGCCATCCAGCTCGCCTTCTGAGCTCCACATCGTCCTTACCTGAAAACTGAAATACTCTGTCTGATCCGAGCATTACATCAAAGTAACACCCAGGTCAGGCTGGAAACCAGCGTGAGTAAACCCTTATAACAAGAAATACTAAGATATAAACCAGAACTGAAACCCGGGGTAACTCGTACCTTGCAACGAGTTCTTAACTTATTAAGCCAATCACTTATTTCACACAACTGTTACTTAGATCAAATGGTCATGTTACTTACTTACTCTATTACATTCCAGCCTATTTAACTTCACATCTCAAGTCTATAAAGAATTATTGCAGATTACTAATCAAATTTGGTTCAGGTATTTGCCGATTACCCGACCCCGGTCTTTTTGAATCCAATGTCCTCTTTACCCAAGTTATTCAAGTGAATACAATTCAAATTTTAAATAAACGATGTCACTTTTACACAGCAATTCATCATTGATAGATTACCACACTATCACTGTATAACCCAAAACATATCATATCACAAAACATTCTATATCAGAGATATCAACCAATTTAAGGCATTTGTAAAATCCAATCATCCATAAGCAAGATTTAATTAGTCTCACCATTACTAATTAGTTTAAATAAATTAAATTAAATACCTCAATCACCTTTAAATCCTGCGCACTAGATCATTAATTAATCACAAACAAATTAATTAATCATCCTTTAGTTCACATCTTAATTAATCACTGTTGATTAATTATGCCTTAATTACATTAAGTAATTAACCTCTAATTAATTTACACAAATTAAATTTCCTTTAACTATTCACATTAATTAACCTTTAAGTATTCTCATTAGTTAATTAATTACATTGATCCTTAATTAATTACTTTAATTAATTATCCTCTAATCACTTACTTGGATTTATTATCTTTTAACTAATCCCATTTACTGACAACCCTTTTTGTCAATTTCCTTAATTAATCAACCCTTAAATTTATCCATCTAAAATCAATCATCCATCATTACTTCATTAAGGGATTACCTCGTTCGTTAATTATCCTCAATTAATTAACCTTTAATTGTTAATTTATTGAACCTTTAATTACAAATTAATTAATTAACCCTTAACAAATTAATCCTTTAATTACTTACATTAAGTAATTAATCATTAAAGTAATTAATCTCTAATTACTTACATTATTTGATCACTAATTACAAAAATAATTAAGTCTCAGATTAATTAATTTATATCCCATAATTATAAATAAATAAACCCCTAATCATTAATTAATTAATAATTAATTAATTACTCTTTAATTACTTTATTAATTAATCCCTAATTATCTAAGGCCTTAATTAACCTTAAGATATTTAATTTCTTAATTATTATAATCATATTAAACAATTTTTCTTTATAATTAACTTGTTTAATTAAATCATTTAATTTAAGTTAATTACACCCTAAGCATTTAACTTAACAAGTTAAAAAAAACTATATAATTTCCTTAAACAATTGTTTAAGACATCTATTATATAAAGACATAAATTTTAAGAAATTGGTCTAAACTAGATTCGAAAAAAACTTATTTCTACTAAAACTTAAAATTGTACAAATTTTTCTTAAAAACCAATTTTTTTAAAAACATAAATTATAAAGATAATTTGATTTATATTTAAAATCTTAAAAACTTGCTTTTGTAAAACTTTAAATTTGTTATTATCATTTACTTCGGGTCCATCCTGGTATTCACTCGAGTTCAGACCTGAGTGCTACTTTTTAACTTAAAAACTAGGAAACGAAATACACACGAGGAAACTCGAAGCCTAACCGGGTCACAATGCCTCTTCCCCGATCCTTTACCCGAGTTTTTCCTGAGAAGGCTCCTTTCCTTTCTCTCAAGACAAAACAGATATCAATGATACACCGTGCACCTGCATCGGTCCACTGTGGACCTCCGACCATCCAAGCTAACGCCAACAAGTCGCCGGAGACCATCTCCTTCCCTTCCGACCACATGATCGAATGATCGAACTCGAAAACAAATTCGAGCTCAAAAGCCCAACCTGGAAGTGATAAAGGTTGGTAAAAAAATCCTCGACGTGCCTGCCACCTTGACCAGATCCTCGCCGAAGACCCTCTCTCTAATTCCCCCATGACTGGTATCCTTCGATGCCTTATCGACGACGCAGCAACCCAAGATCTAACCTCAACTAAAAATGAGTTCAAACCCTATTCCGACCATTCTCCGTCGCCCCAATAGTCGAAAAATTCCATGACCATTTTGCCGACATCGCCGATCACCGAGCTTGCTTCAGTAGAAATCCCAACACCCAAAACCATACCATTCACCATAAATTGCCTGAAACCCATTTTCCATTCATCATGCATTTACTCTCGAATTACACACTTAAAATTCATGATTCCTCTCTTAAAAATCCTAATCTTTGAAGACAATTTAGATTACAATCATGAATTCACTAATTATTCAAATCGAAATTATGCCATTTTAAAATTTCACTGTAATATTTACTTTCCAATTAAAACTATGTCCAGCCCCTATTCAAAAATATTTTTAACACTTAATTCTTGTTGTATTGAACAATTATTTTTTTTACAAATTAAAGCCTAAAGAAGATCAGGAAGAAAGAACTTCTAAATTTCTATCAGATTTAAGCCTGAACCAAAAACACAGAACATCAGTTTAATGCACACACTCAAACCTCTATATACATATTATATGTATTCAACTTAAAACAAACATGCACACATATTTTCAAACATGCATCACAATTTTACTTCAAACATCAACCACAAGAATCCAATTTAAACTGTTTTTAAGCTTAGTTTACTCACAGTACAACTTGAACAGAGAAGAGATGACAATATCTTATACAGGCATCTGTATTTCATATCCAGGCATAAAAGTACTTTCATTTCCAGGCAACACTATAACATGTTTTGTTACTTTTATAATTTTTTTTTACTTATCTACAGATTTGATAAAAGATTTTTTTTAAAGATGTAGCTTACTCACCTTGTAATGTTTGAACACAGGAACTGGAATTGGTTTTTGAAAACTTTGATCTTTGAACTGGAAAATGTTTTGATTTGAGCTTGAAAACAGCAAGCTTCTGATCTGATCTTTGCTTTAGCTGAAGCTAAAATTCCTGCTATTGAATCAAGTTAATATTCTCAAGAGTTTGATTTCTTTTCCTTTGAATTCTCAGGTTTTGGGTACTTTGATACTATGAAAAGAAAAAAATAGAAAGAATAGGAATTTATGTATATATGTAGCTTTTTATTTTTATTTTATTCATTAATCCCAATAATAAAATGAATAAATAACACTTGTTTATTTGTTAACCCATTTAAGTTACACTTGTTATTTTGTATCTCCTTATTTAGCAAATGTCATTTGTGTTAATTTTATGTTTAAATCCTCCTTTTAAATAATTTTATAAATCTTTTTTTAAACCCTTTTTAGCTTATGTTTACATGTTTTTTACATTTGTCTTTGTTTACATGTATAAATGTTATGTACTTATGTTTATATAATTATGTAATATAACGTATGTTTTAATATTATATCTATACATTTCCTTTAACACATTTTCTTTTTGCTATATTTATAAAATATTTTAAAGGAAATAATATAGAACTACTTATATACTAATAAAAATCAAACATACATTGTTTTTAAATCCAATTTACATTAAGATGTTTATTTTTGGATTTCAATCTCAAATTCAAATTAAATTTAAATTGACTTATATATATATATTTAAACAAACACACATTAAAATTTGTTTGAAAATAATAATTTTGCAAATTTTAAATAATTATACTAGGTGGATTATCAAACCAATACTTATCCAGATATACATACATACATACATATGTATATATATATATATATATATATATATTGTTGCCAAAATTATTTATTTAACTTATAAATCAGTATTTCTACAAATTAAATCCAGTTTTTTTTATCAATTACATATATTCAAAAATTCGGGTTATCACAACGAATCTAATTATAAGTAGCTGATGGTTTTCTTCATCTATGAAGGAACCATGAGGGAATTATGAAATACTTCTTTTATGGAAGAATACACACACATAATTAGTACATTATAAGATGAAGAATCTGATTGCATGATTTCTTGCCAGTTTGATTAGTTTGAATTGGATGATTATGAATGGATGATAAAGGTTGAAACATGTATACTTATAGTAAGTATATGTTTTAATACAAGCCAATGATTATTTTTATTAAACCAATGAATTTATTTTTATGTATGCTTGGAGAAGAATTCTATTAACAAGTGTCAATTTGTCTATTGAGTGCTTTAAAAAAATTTGTTGGTATGTTTAATTGTCGTTATGAATAGCGATTCATAAATGCTTATACGAGTCATTATGACACACCATTTTGGAAAACAGTATAGGTGATATTTAATATAAGATTGTATAGTATTTTGGAAAATGTATATTTTCTTTTGGAAAATGTATATTTTCTTTTGGAAAATTAAAACTTATTTTCGTAAATTAGGATACTATATTGTAATACTCTTTGGTATGGAGGTGAGGCGATAATCTAATTTAAGTTAATAATAGAAACTGAAGAGGGTTATAAGGGCCAATAGCCCAAAATAACTACCATTTTATTCATGCATTCTTATTTTTATAAACAAAAACCAAAGCTCTACAAGAACTTTTTGTTAGTGATAGTGGCCTAATAAGAAAATGAAGAAAAAAGAGAAGAGGTTAAATAAACCTAAGAAGATTAATGATTGAGTAAATTCAAAGATCTTGGTGAGCAATACAACACCCTTTTTTTTTATCGTTTTCATTGTTGTTTGAACACAGTTTTGTTTAGTAGGAGAGAGATCATGTGTGTTAAATGGGTCTAAGTGATGAATCATGTTTTATTAAATATTTAGTTGTAATAGCTTTAACAGAGGATGTTTTTCTATAATTCCCACTTTGAAATGATGTGAAAATCTAATATGACGTTCTAAGTATATTTTTAGAGATGAATTTTAAATTGAAGGTTTTTCCACTTTAAAATATTTAGTTATGAATTTTTGGAAGGAAGCCATGCATTAAATAAATAAAAGAAAACAATTTAAATATTGAATGGTGATAAAATGTATATAAGAAATTATTTACACAATTTCTAGCACTTAACAAGTATTTTTCTGAATGTAAATAATCAGTTTCGAAAGTTAGATGTAAAAGCCAAACCTACAAATTAGGACAACCAAGATGAATTTATCACGTGAATTATGTAATTATGTAATAAGGGGACAAGACTATAATAGTGTTATAAAAGTAATATAAAGGACATTGCTGCTAATTAAAAGTGGAGGCGGAGTGAATACGGCGACAACATGTGTAAAAGCTAGTGTTAGACATGTTTAGATTTTGACATTACTACCTATAACAAAGCTAAAGTGGCGAAAGAGGGTGCATTTGATGAAGAACTAGATCGAAACCGAAAACTAAAATGAACTAATTGAAGACCATGTAAAGTCTAAGTATAATAAGCTAGAAATATAAAAGAAAAGCCGAAGGTGATTACTGAATAAGGAGGCTACAACTGGAGGCCAATGCATAAACGGTGTACGAAGGAAGGAGTTGTTGGAAGCTGAAAGGGTGTATCGAGAACTATTGTACGGTCAAGATCAGATGATGTAATGAACTGCTGAATATGCCAGACTTCCCTAAACAAAACTAAGGGCGGTGTTAACTTTCAGTATACGGCTGTATGTAGCATCTGAAAGCCTGTTCAAAGCATTAGACAAAGGACTTGGTATAAGACCAT
Organism: Allium cepa; assembly: GCA_030765085.1. Classification (NCBI taxonomy): domain Eukaryota; kingdom Viridiplantae; phylum Streptophyta; class Magnoliopsida; order Asparagales; family Amaryllidaceae; genus Allium; species Allium cepa. The sequence goes on along the minus strand of CM060945.1, from coordinate 110,763,485 downwards.
AAGTGGTATCCAAAAGCCTATTCACAACATTAAATGATCAGCTCGGTATAAGGCCATAAGTGGCATTTGAAGCCTATTCTCGACATTAAGCGATCGATTTAGTATAAGGCCATAAGTGGCATCCGAAAGCCTATTCACGACATAAATGAAGACTCAAAATAAGGCCATAAGTGGCATCTGGAAGTCTATTCACGACATAAATGATATATTCGATGTAAGACCATAAGTGGCATCTATAAGCCTATTCATGGAATTAAATGAAGGATTTGGTATAAGGCCATAAGTGGTATCCAAAAACCATATTCATGGCATTTAACGAAGGACTCGGTATAAGGTCATAAGCGGCACCCAATAGCCTATTCATGACATTAAAAGGACTCGGTTTAAGGTCATAAGTGGCATATGAAAACCTGTTCATGGCATTGAACAAGGACTTGGTGTAAGGCATAAGTAGCATTCAAGAGCTTATTCACAGCCTTAAACGATGGATTCAGTATAAGGCCATAGGTCGCATCCATGTGCCTATTCATGGTGCTAATTGGGAAAGAGGGTGTAAGGCCAAATGTGATAACCGAATGACTATTCTAATCATAGAAAAAAGAAGTAGAGCAATGATTACAAAGGATGAAATGAAATCGACCAAACCTAGACTAACATAATTAATTAGAATGTCTTATAAGAACTCTTGCACATTAAAGAGAAATGATGATTATCTTACTAATGTCAAGAAATGAATTTCCTCAGTTGTCGATAAGCTAGCAAGAATATTCAATCTACCATATGGCATGATGCGCAAATCCGGAACGGATTCCAAGTACATTATCAAAGTATGGTTTTAGTTGTTGCACCTAAAGGGATATAATCCATCGGCCCCAAATATGTTTCCTGGAAGAAGACTAATGTAGTTGGAATATGGTAAGCTACATTGATAGAATAACATGATAAATTTCAATTCTTGAAATTAATATAATAGATTTGTCATTCAACGTACTGTAATGACATGATATTTTCAACCATTCGCATCTAAACATGCCGGAAATGAATTGCTCAAAATACCAGATTGTAAGTTTACATTTGGCAAAAACTCAGTACTTCAAAGTTTTAACACTTTCTAAGTCAAACACTTTGGAAATCATAATACTTTGGAAATCGAAATTTAGAAATCATAATGCTTTGGAATCATAACACTTCTCACTTAACTGTTTAAATATAAATAATAGTATATATAATGAAATGGTTTATAATTTAAAATAGTTTATACAAAAATAGTTATAATTTAAAATAGTTTATATTAAAAATAATTTATATTAAAATAGTTTATATGAAATAAATTTATAAAGTAATATATGTAAATAGTTTTAAATATAATTAAAAAATACTTTATATAATAAAATAGCTTCCTCAAATTTCACAAATCAATTCCAAATCAACACCAATCCAAAATTTTCAAATTTAATCAAATCTTAAATCATCAATTTTAATTTATTTCAGTTCCTCAATAAGCCATTTCAAATTATATCGATGTCAAATACAGATTTGAACCACAATAAACCATTCAAATTTCGATATATTCCAAAGCTTTATATATTTCACAATCTCAAAACTAAGTTTGATAATATCATATATATCTTAATTTAACTTTATTATTATTTAGTTTTGAAATATACACTTAATAAATCCAATATTATTTAAACAAAACCCCAAATTACAAATAAACTAAATATTTCATTCAGCCTATTTAAACTTGAAATATTCATTTAAATCCCCTTAACCAAAATCAAGTTATAAAATTATATCCTTTTACAATCTCAATTCAACAAGTTCCAAGTCGATTTCTAATTAAATATATTTTTTAATTAAATACAATTTCAGACCAATTTCAAATCTATCTCCTCAACCTTAATTTATTAAATCATTATAAACTCTATATTAAAATTTAATTTAAATAAATACTTAACCATATTATATTTAAAAAAAAATCAAACTTTATTATTAAGCTTATTTCATATTAAAACAAATTTATGCATAGCTTCAAATCAAGAATGTAACTATATACAAAATAAAATTATATAATATCTAAAATCAATTTTATATAAAACCATATATTTCTTTCCAAAACCATAGAAATCATTTTCAAAACATTTATATATAGACCAACGGTGTTTGTATATAATTTTCTATCCTATGGTCAAGTGATACAGATATTTATTCATTTCAATCCGCAATTTAAATATATACGGGTATATATATCATCTCAACCCGTAATTTCGAATTCAATGTCAATGAAAATCGCTTGGATTTATCATTTCAACCCATAACGATTTCGTCCTATTCTACAGATCGTTCGGGTATGTATCATTTCAACCCATAGTGAATTTTATACTAATAGGGAACTTGCAGAGTGATAACATAAATAATAATAATAATATAACAGGCATGTATCATCCATATAAATAACAGATAATGGTGTCCGATGTCACAGGTGAACAGATAGCATATAATGGCATATATATATATATATAACCGTGTAAATCACTAATAGTAGCATATTTCAATTGTCGTTTCAATTGAAATCAAATTTAATAAATATAAGAATGTTAATTGCGAGGGATTGCTCACCTTTCAAGGCTAGAGAGATGAGAAGATGACACTGACACAGATACGCACACGGAACAGCGACAAGCTAGGAATTGCTGTGATAAATCGAATTGAGATGGTAAGTTAACATGGCACGAGATTGATGCAACAAGATATATTACATATATGTAAATTTTCAAAAATCAATTTAAAACATTAAATATATATATATATATATATATATATATATATATATATATATATTTAATTTCAAATAAATATTAAATCCCAGCCCATAAATATATATATGATTGAAAAACCAAATTCACATATACCTATATATAAACTAATGTCTATATGCCTATATACAAACTTACACACATGTTAAAATTTAAAAATCAATATTTATTATAAAATCCACATAAACTTACTTTACTTTAATATCTATATACAAATAAAAGTATGAAGAGTTACTTATTATAAAATCAACACTAAAACAAATCAATATATACAAATTATGTAAACTTATAATTTATATCTATATATAATTCAAAATTAAAACAAAACAAAGTAGATGAACAGGTTCAAAAAAATGCATGAAGACTAGATAGCTAAAGGATATGTAGACTTTACATATATTTTATATATTATAACAACTAACTTGCATAGCTATACTAACCTATACTCTCATATATAAAAATCAAACATATGCGCATATCATATTTTTAAATTAATGCATATATATATATACACACACACACACACACACACTCAAAAAATATAGAATACTTATACATATTATAACATAATATACGTTGAACTCAATATATATGTAAGATGTATATATAAAATGAAATTAAATGAACCAAGACCAATGTACACAAACATGTAGACTTATGATATAATATATAAACCAATATGAACAAAAAAATTTCTAACATATATAGCTAACAAATTTTATAATCTATATAAACTAGTATATAAGCTTGCATGTAGAACTGATATATATCTTATACAAAATGTATAACATATATAAACATATAACTTATGTATATAATTTAATATATATCTTCATAGATACCTTTTCGTATAATGTAATACGCTGCACAAGAAGAGGACGAGAAAATGAGTGCATGTGGCATGGGTTTCGGTAAGGCACATGGCGGAGGTGGAAGGTCAGGGTGTGGCAGCGGTTGTCGGGGAAGGAGTGGGTAGGTCGGCCAGAGCAGTGAGGAAGTTTCGGCCAAAAGTGGAGCAGTCGAGTGCTTCACACATATTTTTCTCTATTGGAAGAACAGGCGAACGGGTAAAGCACTGTTCCGCTGAGATGTGACGTTGGCTGAGCAAGGTGGATACGGTTGTTCTTAGCGTGGTGGTGCAAGCGGAGACAGGGTGTGGTGGCTATCGGCAGGGGAAGATTTGTGTTGGTAGCTTGGAAAAGAAATGGACGAGGCAATGTTTTGGTGTGGGGTGGGAAGCATGAATTTCAATAGTTTTATATTCAAGTGAAGCAACTGTAAGAAGATAAAATTTTAAAACTTGGATTATATAAAATTTCTTTCAGAACCAAAGAGGAGAGAGAGAATGAGTGTGGTGGAAAAGAAGGCTAGTGGGAAAACTTGAATTGGTTGTGTGGCCAGGTTACAAAATATACAAGACTTATTATATTCATTTTCTTCTTTTCCAGTACAGGGACGAGAGTTGAAGGGCCACATCTTGGGGAGAGGAAGTGAAAAGATGTGAGCAACGAATAGTGAATTGAAAGTAATATTAGCATATAATATTTTTTTAGAACAAATCCAAGAAGACAGAGAGAAACGAACAAACTTATTTTTGAAACTAGTGGAATAAAGAAAGTCAAAAAGTGAATTGATGGGAATCATGAAGGTCATGTGTTAATTTCAGAAAGTATTTATAACAAATGTCGATTGGAATTATACGTAGACAATTGAATGGTCACGGGAAACAAATAGACTCGAACGGGCACCGAAAGGATAAACCGTTTCGTGGGTTTCACACGTACCGGACACCGAAATACACCAATGAATATACTACGGAGATCAACACGAGATGAACAGAACAGTATACCGATATTAGTGGTATGATTGAATTATAAAATTTTGAAATTTCTACTAGCGGAAACTGCAGCAAAAACGTAGAAAAATAAGATCGACGGAGCTAAAGAAGTCCGAATTTGAAAAAATGAAAAATGAGGTCTCAGTCAGAAGATAATTTAGAATTTTTCTATATAAAAATATTCCGGTTTGGAAAATATTTTATTATCAACAATTATTAACTGACTTGAATTTAATAGAATTTCACAATGAAATATACTTTCATAAAATCAGATGAAAATTCACCATCTTCTATATTTAAATATACGTATTCCAAATATAAAATTTTAATATTTAAAATTTCTTCAAAATTCAATTAAATGCGTAAATAAAACCATTAAAATTTTACGGGTTGTCACACGTATTTAAGTTGATTTGTATTTTACTCATAATCGCTCGATATGATTTTGAATTTTGGTGTATATATATATAAATAAATAAATATTCGAAATAATGATTTAGAATATGAAGTTCGCGCTCAATAACTAAAGTGTCTCATAGTCAATGGAAGCGGTTCTAAGCTTGTGGGTTAATATATAAGATCCAAGAAGTGGTACAAAAAAATTATTTGGTAATCATCAGAGATAAGCTAGTATTTTCAAAGATAAATCATATAGTTTGATTTCTAGTGAAAATATAGAGGAACCGTGTATCTGTAAGAAAGAATATTATGGGTACTAAATGTCTAAAACTATAAGTAAATAACAAACCTATGATAGTTAACGATATGCCAAAACTAAAATCATGTTAGTTTGATTTTTTTAATACTCGACATTGGATTTGAAAATGACATATTTTATAATCAGTATCCCAAATGATATTATAAAAAATGGTATTAAAATTATTTAATATGGAGCATGCAAGATGGGTTCCTAATGCAGTGGCAATAGGAACTAGCATAGATGCTATATTAACTACAATATTACACTTCGCTCATGAATTTGATACTTAGAGCAAGTAGAAAATCCAAATTATGATCATTAAATGATAGTTTAGAATGTTATGAGTATTTATGAAATACTAGAGAATTATTTGTAGAAAAAAAAACTCCAGATGAAGGAGCAGACTCGAACTTCACAAATGCTATCGAATATAATATGTCAATCCCAATTTCATGTTCAGTCCTTATGTAACACCCTTAAAATTTATAGGAAAATAATTAAAAATATCAATTAAATAATAATAACACTCAAATTGGAAATTTTGCAAATATCATAACTTGGCCATGAGATTTAAACCATTATATTCGTAGTGTTTTTCTGAGCAACTTTCATATATATATATATATATATATATATATATAAAAAAAACTTAGCTATCACAGTTCGAATGGATTAGTTATTGATGTTTGAAGTTTTCGAATTTAAAATAATTCAAACAAAATTGAATTAATAATTAAATAACGTTAGCACCATTAATTAAAAACGCAATAAAAGATTATGATGCTAAGAATAAGCTTAACATTTAGGTAAATGTTAGTTAAAAATTTAACAAATAAAATAAAATATATGTATATATACGTTAAAGGCAAGTATAAAGAGGGCAGAACCATCAATCGATACCTTAATTAGGGTCGGTAGATCGCTAGTGTTCGATAGTCCAAAGGGTGTGGTCGACCAGTTAGGGTTAAATGATGGCTAGATTTTTGTGGCTTGAACAACCCAAACTTTATTAGGTTGAATCGACTTTGATCATACATTTCAAGTGCATTCTAACCAGCATAAATAAGAGGCTAAATCCCTCACCTTTATTCACAAGAAAAATAAATACAGTAACAAGACTTCGCCAGTTTCCTTCCACTCCAATAAGCTTTCTAGATTCAAAAATAAAAGATTTAAGCATTAAGGGAGAGATTAATCAATTTAAAGAGAAAAAGTAACGACTTTTACATATACATATATTTCTCCATTTTTATTCTTCCCAAATCTTTGAATTCTTAATCCAATCTATATACAAATGAATTATTATATATTGTACAATTAAAAAGAAGACAATTTGAGAAAGAGATTGGCGTTAAAGTGAAAGATCCAAGGGAATTCGAAGAAAGTCATTTGTGAGTGGAAATCTTAGTTTTTCACTTTATAGTAGTTTGTGAAATCATTATTTGGATTTATTTTATGCTTTGGGGAATTTTGAATACGAAAATTTCAAATCTAAAACCCAAAATTTCCTCGAAAAATATTAATTGTAGAATTGGTTTAAAAATTACTTGTTTTATGCTAACATGATAGATTTTAATCCGTTATGATTTGTAATATGAATAATTTATTTACAGCATTAATATTCAATAAAAGGCATATATAAAAGTTATAAATGCATGTGCCGATATATGATATCAATACAATATTCATATTGAATTTAAATAGATTAATTGCTAAATGGTTATAGAAAAATTTTCAGGCCCACATGCCCTTTTTTTATGATCATCCATGCATGAGAATAAGGGAGAGGATTTGATGAGATTAAACAAGGAATTAAATAGGGAAATTTCTAAAGGCGGTGAATTGAAATGTTTCCTTTGAAAAAAATTCTCTTTCATTCATTCCACATTTTCATCATTCTCTCTAGGCAATACACTTTTTTTTCTTTTTTCTCTCCCCCTCGTAGGAGAAAATTAATGTCTTCATGGATGGAAAAGTTCCAAAAACAAATTAAAATCAAATCAGATAAACAAAGACAAAGACGATGCTTTAGATCGTTGCAATTCTGAAAGGTTGATTTGATGAAATCTAGGGGTTCCATTCTTCATTCAAGGTGCGATTTTTGGCTAATCTATAAGGTTATCTTCTAATTTTATTTGATCGTGAAATAAATTATATTTATATAGTTTAGATCACATACATGTTATGTCTCCTTTGATTATTTGATTATCTTAGATGCATAGTTTAGATCCCAATATTCAACTTATTTATATATACCTAAGCTGTATGATTTAATTTTATTATTATTTTAGACATTGATGTTTATGGAAAAAAAACCTTTTGAAAAATTATTTTATTTAGTAGTTTTAAAGATAACATACCAAATACACAAATATCAGTATGAAATCACTTCGAAAATTAATTCAATGAATTGTATGTTTGTTGATTTTGGTTGTAAATTATATTGGTTACTATTTTCATGTGTTCAAGTTGTTTTGATTGGAAATTTATAAACGGACATTTGCGTTGAATCACAAACCTATTTTGATTCATCCTTAATTTAAAGGTAGTTTTCAATTTGTTGAATCCAAGTTCTAAAATGTGTAAAACTACAAACTTTGTACATAGACACACACACATACATATATATGCACACATAAAGACTATAACACACACACACACACACATCATTTTAATATAAAACATAATTTTCAATTATCTGTATAGTAATATAAATATAAGTATACATACATATATATATATATATATATATGTGTATATATATATATGTATATATATGTATATATATATATATATGTATATATATATATATATATATATACGTAAGTTATTTTGTCTTGATGTTTTGAAAGGATCGAAGCTTAAAATCTTAAATTTGCTTTTGAATCTTTCTTAACTTAGAACTAGACTTTAAAAAAAATCTTATTTAATTTTTCAAAAATGCCAATTTGGCAAAATCATTCTTTATATATAATCTTTGGTGAATCGATGCTAATTGTAAAGGAGTTTCACCCCTTTACATGAAAATTAGAATATTGGCGAGACCGCCAATTCACTATAAAGATCATTCGAAATGGAGTTATGGGATACTCCAGAATCAAAAGAAGATGAATAGTGAGGGACAAGAATAGATTTTGGAACCGTAGGGAACGTTCCCAAATTCAAAAGAAATCGAATAAAAATGAAGAGATTCAAGCTCGAATGAAAGTGATTCTGAAATTAAATTTACCATATATTCTAAGTTTTGCCTCAAAGCCAAAGCTCTGATACCAACTGTAACGACCCGGTATTTTCAACCATTCCCATCCGCGCATGCCGGACTTGAATTGCTCAAAATACCGCGTTGTAAATAAAATTTGGCAAATCTCAGGACATATAGTAAATAAAAATTACGGAACATAGACACAGAGTAAGAAATGCAGTGGAAGTAAAAGAGATAGTAGTTCATTAAGCTACTATGAAAATATATCAGAGTTAAATAAAATACAACAGAATAAATAAAGTACAACAGAAGTCTCAAGATGATAACCAAGTACAAGCTGAATAGAACAACAGAACTGGAATAGATAAAACTAGATAAGCAGATGATCTCCAGCGATTCCAATCTCCAGAAAGTGGAATCCAAATCTGTGAATAACTCAGGCTGACCCGAGCGTAAATAAAAATACAAACACTCGAGTCAGGACAATATATACTTATATAATGTAAACCAACTCAAGTGAACTGTAATAAAGTACAAGTAACTTAAAGGATGCCTGAGACCGTCCATCCTCTAAGGATCCGTTAAACTATTTACTATGTAGTAATATTGCGCTATTATAATAATGTCTACAGTAAAATAAACTTATTTTTAAATAGCATTCCAGGCTACCTATATCACCCTACACACATAATAGTCCCAGTAGCCCATCCAATATCATGACATCTCCACACCGGGTAACTGAAGGAGGATACCACACGGGCTACGGGAGAAAAACAAACTCGTAGTAAAGGCTCGGTATGGTAAGTGACACGACACACAAGGCAATGCCAGGGTAGATATACCAATTACACACATGGGCTGGTGGTAACGCAGCAACCACATACGCCCACCTCGGAACACACTCCAAACCAAAATCGAAGGATGGCCATCTAATCAATCACAATTAAGAGTATAGTATCGAAGAAATGTGTCCGATCAGAGGAATGACCTCACTTGGCCCGAGATCGCACCTGTTTTAGCCACCTTATGCCAACTCACGGGAGTTGGGTTCACGTAATATACCTCAAGAACGTCGGCACCATCCTACTTCATTCTGGAATCTCCACCGCGTACACGGTTGTCAAAGTGGTTTTCGGTATCGACAGAGAGTATGCCAGATATCCGATCCCGGTCTCTTTGCCAACCAATCGTTATTATAACCCGTAGTTATAATTTAAAATGGTATTTATACTTCAAAACAGAATATCATTTCAAATCCAAATCTTTATCAAAATAAAGATTAAATTAATTCCAAACCATTTCAAAAACATCATATCTTTCCAAAACTTCATGTCAAATCATTTCAAAATATTAAAATATGATATCTTTACAAAACTTCATTTCCAATCATTTTAATATATCAAAATATCATATCTTTACAAAATTTCATTTCAAATCATTTCAATATATTAAAATATCATATCTTCACAAAACTTCCTTTCTAATCATTTTAATATATTAAAATATCATATCTTTATAAACTTCCTTTCCAATCATTTCAATATATCAAAATATCATATCATTACAGAACTTCATTTCAAATCATTATTCATTTCATTCAATTTAAAATACCATTTCAATTCACATTTCAAAACAGTTTATATTTCAAAAATCATTTTTAATCATTAAAATGAAGTTATTATATTAAATAATTAAATTTCCTAAATTTTCAACTTTCAAAGTTCATTTATTCACTTAAGTTTATCAAAACAGTGAAAATTCACTTTTCGCAGCATTTAGAAAATGCTACAGAAAGTTACATTCAAAACAGTTCAATTTAACTAAAGACAGCATTTTAAAAATGTTGTAATAGGGTTTACTTAAATTTCAAATAAACTTAGTTAAATTCAACAATTATAGCACTTTCAAAAATTGCTATAATAGCCTTTAATTCAATTTAGCTTTTTAGTTCATTATCATCAACTACAACATTTACAAATGTTGTAATATCATTTACATTGCAATTAATAGCATTTCAAAAATGCAGTTAATTAACTTCAAATATTCAATATAATTTCACAACCGATTATAATTTTATTTAAAACATTTTTTTAACTTATAAAATCATACATTTTCACATTTATAAACAACATTTAATTTTCCTTAAGTTCATGATTTTATAAAGTTAAATTTCCATTCAAAAATCAAGATTTAATAATAATTCACTTATTAAATTTCAACATTCAATTTTAAATTCATTGAATTGAATTTCAACTTAACACCTAAGTTTAAATTTCAAAATATAACTTAATTTCAATTTTATTTATTTAACTTAAAAATTCACTTTTAAGCCAAATTCACAAATTCCCATTTGGTTATATTTCAAAATTTCAACTTAAATAATCATTCCTTTCACTTTTTAACTTCACTCAAAAATCATTAATATATTATAAAACCATTTTAAATTCAAATTATCATAAATTTATCATAATTACATATTTAATTTAATTTCCAATTATAATTAAATCAAAATTTCCAAAATAACTTACATTCAGATTTTCTAACTTTTGCATAATTTATTTAACTTATAAATTGCTAGAAAATCAATAATACTTTGCAAAATATATTTTTTATTAAGTTTAAATCAAAATATTTCTAAAATATTTTAAATTTTTTAGAAAAACGTATTTTAACTACGGGACTGTATATAATTTTCTACGCTAGGTAAAGTGATATGGGTAATATATCATTTCAACCCGTAATTTACAAAGAAAATTCGGGTTTTATCATTTCAAACCCGCAGTCCCAAGTAAATGAAATAAATTGAAAATCGCTCAGGCCTATCATTTTAGCCCATAACGATTTTCCCTTATTCTAAAGTCCGTTCGGGTATGTATCATTTCAATCCATAGTGATTCTAATCTAAAGGGAACATGCAGTATGATAAACTGATAAAATAACAAAACAACATAAAATAATAGCAACATATGATATAACAGGTGTAATAACAGGTGTTGAACATCATATGATAATAATATAAGCATATATAACATGATGATATAAGTTACAGATTCAAGTGATGTCACTTTATCAGTTATATAGGTACATATTGTCTGGTGAGAATAACTCACCTGTTCAGAGCTGAAGATATTGACGCAGCGGATTAATCAAACAAAATTTAATCGGTGAAATGTAGCAATCGGTGAGTTGAAGATACCAAAATGCCCAAATTCGTTGATCCGAAGATACCGAATTCTAGCTATCTCAAACACGTTGATAGCGCACTATACCGTGTTCAAAGATCTACGATTCTTCGTACGTTGATCTAGCGCACTAGATACCGTGAATCGGCTTCAGCAAACGTGGATTCGAGCGCACTCGAATGACGTAAGTGGAGATAGGAGATTACACTCAACTACCAATTGGAGAAGAAAGCACAAAGCAATCAACAAGAAATTTTATTTCCCAAAATCAACCACCAACAAATGTACAACACACGCCCCTATTTATAGAGTTTTCGACCCAGTCCTTAAGTCGTTGCCGACCTACGACTCACCTTAAGTCGTGACCGACTTAACACAAAGCGACTCAACCGACTCAACTACATACCGACCTACTATTTACAACACAAAGTACTCAACATAACGACTCAAAAACCTGGCCGACTTAACAAGTACGACCTACATATAACAACATAAAGATTCACGACTTAACACCCAACACAACCTATAGGTCGGTAACGACCTAAATACAACACGACCCAATCCCCTACGACCTAACATTGAAGGCAGTTCAGCTTGCTTAGATCGGAACTCGGCGAAGTTATCTCGTTCAACATCACTAGTTCGTAACTCGGCACAGTTATCTCGTTCAATATCATTAAGTCGGAGCTTGTTAGGTCGGAATGCTTCTTCCTGTGTTTTCTTAGGTCGGAGACGACCCAAGACTCCGTTGTTAGGTCGTGACCATGCTTTCTTAGGTCGGACTACCTTCCCTCTTGGCTTGTTGACTCGTGGCCCTCCTTCCTTAGCTCGGTAACGACTCATGCCTTCACTGAGTCGTGAATGACTCATCACACTACACCACAAACTCATGTTTTCAGGAATTATAGTTTGTACAACTTCTTCTCTGGCCTTAGCTGCATCATCCTTCCCTGGTTGAGAAAAATTCGTCCTCGAATTTGTAAATTCTTCCCTCTCAGATTGTCCATCTCCATAATATGGCACAAGATGCTTAACATTGAATACGTCAGAAGTGTATACATCTTCCGGCAGCTTCAACTTATAAGCATTCTCATTGATCCGTTTCACAATTTCTACAGGTCTAATTTTCCTGGCTTTCAACTTATTATAAGTGCCCACTGGAAAACGATCCTTCGTTAACACAGCATACACCAAATCGCCTTCGTTAAATTCAACATTTCGTCGCTTCAAATCTGCAGACTTCTTATACTTCTCATTCGATTTCTCCAATCTTTCCTGAACGATTTTATGACATTCAGTCAGCTCATCAACAAAATTAACAGCTCGTTTAACTGTTCCCTTCAGCTGTGGTACTACTGCCAAATCCAACGGTCCCCTGGGTAAATTTGAATAAATAATCTGAAATGGACTGAATCCCGTGCTACGATTCACTGCATGATTATGTGCAAATTCAGCTTGGCATAACTTCATGTCCCAACTTCTCAAATTATCCTGTACAAGACATCGCAACAAATTTCCCAATGACCTGTTAACAACTTCTGTATGTCCATCAGTTTGTGGATGGTAAGCACTACTAAATTTCAGCTTCGTTCCCACCATCTTCCACAAACTCAACCAAAAGTGACTCAGAAAACGAGTATCTCTATCCGACACTATAGACTCTGGCAATCCATGAAGTCGATAGATTTCCTTGAAAAATAACTGTGCTACTCGAACTGCATCCGCTGTCTTCTTGCAAGCAACAAAATGTGTCATCTTCGAAAACCTGTCCACCACAACAAATATCGAATCATTTCCCCTTTGAGTTCTAGGCAAACCCAAAACAAAATCCATGCTAATATCAACCCATGGCTTAGACGGTACTGGTAATGGCATATACAACCCTGCATTCGTTGCTGTTCCCTTTGACACCTGGCACATATGGCATCTCTCCACGAATCTTTCAACCTCTTTTCTCATCGACAGCCAAAAGTAAGACTGTGAAATCAATTTCAAAGTACGATCACGGCCCACATGCCCCTCCTCGTGTAATTCTTTGACAATTTTCAACCTCAAGCTACAGTCTGGAATACACAAACGATTCCCTTTAAATAGAAAACCATCAACCAACGTAAATTCATCGGTACTCTCACCCTTCACTTTCTCAACATATTTCACAAAGTAAGGATCTTCATTAATCATCTCTGGCAACATTTCAAACCCCGTCACTTCAACCTTCATTGTCGTTAATAAATGACTCCTCCTACTCAAAGCATCAGCTACTCGATTTGTCACCCCTGATTTGTGCTTAACGACAAAAGTAAACTGCTGTAAATATGCAATCCAAGATGCATGTCTCGCTGAAATTTTATCCTGCCCCTGTAAGTGCTTCAATGCTTCATGATCAGTGTAAAGAACAAATTCCTTCTGAAATAGATAATGTCTCCAATGCTTAACAGCTTGTACAACAGCATAAAATTCAACATCATATGTACTGTATCTCATCTTTGCCCCTGACAACTTCTCACTGAAATATGCAATAGGTCTTCCACCTTGACTCAACACTCCTCCAATTCCAACCTTTGATGCATCAGTGTGTAGCTCAAACAACAACTGAAAATTAGGTAAAACAAGAATTGGTGCTGTTGTCAACAGTTCCTTGATCTTTTCAAAAGCAACTCCCGCTTCCTCTGACCATGCAAACTGTTTCCCTTTCATGCAATCAGTAACTGGAGCCATCACGCTACTGAAGTGTGGAATGAACCTTCGGTAGAATGATGCCAATCCATGAAAACTTCTAACTTCAGTGATAGTTCTCGGCTGTGGCCAATTTCTAATAGCTTCAACTTTACTCTGGTCAACTTGAATACCTTCCCCTGAAACAACATACCCAAGAAATAAAACAGTATGCGTCATAAACACACATTTCTTTGTAGCAGCATAAAATTGTTCTTCACGCAGAATAATCAACACTTCCCTCAAATGTAGAACATGCTCCTCCATACTTCTGCTGTAAATCAGAATATCATCGAAATAAACCACGACGAACTTCCCAATGAATGGTCTAAAGATTTGATTCATCACCCGCATGAATGTACTAGGTGCATTTGACAAACCAAATGGCATAACCAACCATTCGTACAACCCCTCTCTCGTCTTGAAAGCTGTCTTCCATTCGTCTCCAGGTCTGATTCGAATTTGATGATAACCACTCTTCACATCAATCTTCGAAAATATAGTTGCCCCACTCAACTGATCCAGTAAGTCATCCAACCTTGGCATAGGAAATCTATAACGAACAGTAATCTTGTTCAAAGCTCGACTGTCAGTACACATCCTCCAAGTTCCGTCCTTCTTTGGTACTAACAATGCTGGCACGGCACAAGGACTCAAGCTTTCCTGAACACGTCCCTGTTCCAACAACTCTTCCACCTGCCTTCGTAACTCCTCATGTTCCTTCGGCCTCATTCGGTAATGTGGTCGATGTGGTAACACTGCTCCCGTAACAAGATCAATTTGATGTTGAATGTCTCTCAATGGTGGTAACTCCTTAGGCAACTCCTCTGGAAATACATCTTCAAACTCTTTCAAAACTGGCTTTGCTTCTTCAGGAATTTCAACCTCTTCACTGCTCTCACGCCCAATCAACAAAAACACTTCAGGTTCTTCCTCTACTTCCTTAACAAACTCCTTCAAAGTTAACAGAGTTTTCAATTCCTCAATCTCTTCTAGCTTGCTCTCCTTCTGCTGTTGCTTCTTAGGAACCAAAGTGATTTTCGTACCTTCGAACATGAAACTGTAACTATTGGCACGACCGTCATGTTGAACTGCTCTATCAAACTGCCATGGTCTGCCCAACAACAGATGACACACGTCCATGTCTACAACATCACACCAAATTTCATCTTTGTACTTCTTCCCAATAGAAAAATTAACACAAGCTCTTCGACACACTTTCACTTCACCACCCTTCCTTAACCATGCTAGCTTGTACGGTTTAGGATGCTTCTCAGTCTTCAAGTTCAATTTCCTCACAGCCTCTGTAGAAATAATATTATCACAACTTCCCGCATCAATAACGAACTTGCAAACCTTTCCCAGAATAGTGCACGTCGACTGAAAAATATTGCTTCTCAACCAGCTACAATCCTCCTCCTGCTTTGGTGTAAGACATGACCTCCTCAACATAAGATTACAACCTTCATCTCCGAACAATTCTTCTTCCTCCTCAACATAAGGTGTATTTGAACATTCTGCCTCCTCACCATCATCCTCCTCAACTTCTGCAACCATGGTTCTCTTCTTCGGCTTCGGACATTCGTTGCTTTTGTGACCCAACTCCTGACAATTATAACACTTGAACCCACTGCTAACCTTCGCCTTCTCAGCCTCCTTCACCACTGGCTTTGAAACAGGTTTAGGAACATTAGAACTTCCACCAACACCCCTTGCTTGATTATTGGAATTAGTAAACACACCACCTCCACGCCTTCCTTGTTTCTCCCAAGCCAACGCTTTCTGATGTGCCTCTGCAACTGATCTAGGATCAAACATATTAACCATATCCTGGATCTGCATTCTCAATCCCCCAATGAATCTAGCAGTTAGCTGTTCTTCCGTTTCCATAATATCATTCCTGGCAATGAGTTGGTAAAATTCATCAGCATAATCACTAACAGACTTTGTTCTTTGCCTCAGATTCTGCAACCTCTGGTACATAAGTGATTGGTAGTTGTAAGGTAAGAAAGTAGACCTCATCAACTTCTTCATCTTATCCCACGATTCTATCTTTGACTTCCCTATTCTCTCCCTAGTTAGTTTAGTTTGTTGCCACCACGCCAAAGCTCTCCCCCTCAACCTAGTAGCAACCAACTTCACCCTTCGATTCTCCGGGACCTCCTTGAAATCAAAGATTTCCTCCACATTAGACAACCAATCTAAGAACTCTTCAGCAACTATCCCTCCTTTAAATTCAGGAATTTCCATCTTCATACCCGATTCCCATCGACGATCATCTTCAACATCCCGATAAGAATTTCGAACTTGATCTCGATCTCGATAATGAATACTAGCTCTATCACCTTCTTCAACAAAATCAAAAGTACGTCTACATCGATCTCGACCATTATCATCCCTTCGCTCATGCATGCTTCTTTGACTATGTCTCTCTTCATCTCTATATGCTTCATGTTCAAATTCACGTCGACTTCTTCCCTCTTCATGTGCATAGTCATGATGATCTCTTCGTGATGAAATTGATGTTTCTCTTCTATCTCTACATGAATGTGGCGATACCCTCCTCGCTTCCGTAACCGATGGCGAAACTCGGTTTCCTCCATGGTTCGAGTTTGGTGATCTCCTCCTTTGATTCAAATCATTCATCAATCTCTCCAATTTACCAATGCCTTCATCAAACTTTTCATTAATACGTTGTTCCATAAGCTCGGCTTCTTCTCTACGATACAAAGCTTCAATGTTTTGATGACGATTAGCTCTCCTTGGTGGCATGATTGAAAACTTCACAAACTTCAACAATTCAAACACAAAACTCCAAAGTTTCAACAAGTTAAGGTTCAACACTTAACTCGGCAAGGCTTTAGCTCGGCAATGGTTTATCACGGCTCAACCTTGACTCGGCTATGACTTGCCTCGGTCCAACTTGTCTCGGTTACAAATTCAAGCACTTCAAACCTTGGCGCGCAAAAACCCAAGATAGATCCCAACAATTTCCAACTCCTCGATCCAAAATGAAATGAATCAAACACTCTAATGTTGTTACAAATTTAACAAGAACACAATGAACTCCTTCAAACTTCAAAAAACTTCAAAAACTTCAAAACTTGGTTCCAAGAATCAACTTAGCTATGATTGGCTAAGTATGGCTCTGATACCAAATAATGACGCAGCGGATTAATCAAACAAAATTTAATCGGTGAAATGTAGCAATCGGTGAGTTGAAGATACCAAAATGCCCAAATTCGTTGATCCGAAGATACCGAATTCTAGCTATCTCAAACACGTTGATAGCGCACTATACCGTGTTCAAAGATCTACGATTCTTCGTACGTTGATCTAGCGCACTAGATACCGTGAATCGGCTTCAGCAAACGTGGATTCGAGCGCACTCGAATGACGTAAGTGGAGATAGGAGATTACACTCAACTACCAATTGGAGAAGAAAGCACAAAGCAATCAACAAGAAATTTTATTTCCCAAAATCAACCACCAACAAATGTACAACACACGCCCCTATTTATAGAGTTTTCGACCCAGTCCTTAAGTCGTTGCCGACCTACGACTCACCTTAAGTCGTGACCGACTTAACACAAAGCGACTCAACCGACTCAACTACATACCGACCTACTATTTACAACACAAAGTACTCAACATAACGACTCAAAAACCTGGCCGACTTAACAAGTACGACCTACATATAACAACATAAAGATTCACGACTTAACACCCAACACAACCTATAGGTCGGTAACGACCTAAATACAACACGACCCAATCCCCTACGACCTAACATTGAAGGCAGTTCAGCTTGCTTAGATCGGAACTCGGCGAAGTTATCTCGTTCAACATCACTAGTTCGTAACTCGGCACAGTTATCTCGTTCAGTATCATTAAGTCGGAGCTTGTTAGGTCGGAATGCTTCTTCCTGTGTTTTCTTAGGTCGGAGACGACCCAAGACTCCGTTGTTAGGTCGTGACCATGCTTTCTTAGGTCGGACTACCTTCCCTCTTGGCTTGTTGACTCGTGGCCCTCCTTCCTTAGCTCGGTAACGACTCATGCCTTCACTGAGTCGTGAATGACTCATCACACTACACCACAAACTCATGTTTTCAGGAATTATAGTTTGTACAACTTCTTCTCTGGCCTTAGCTGCATCAGATATCCACCAAAGCACACAACACAACAAAATGAAAGCACGATGATATGGATATGACTTGATAGTGGAGAGCCAAAGCAATTAGACTTGTTCAAACGTTTACACAAAACAATGCAACCTTATGTAAGTTTCAACACGAATTACACTAGAACAACACTAGAAATCAAAGCCCAAAACGATGTCAAATTCATCGCACTTGTTCTCAACTTCATATGGATCAGTTATAGGTTGGATAAGCTCAACCAAGAAATGAATTTGGTGCTGGGTTTGGATCTATAGTGGTCGGCCTAGGTTGATTTGAATGGTGATGAATATAGGTGCAACAATTTACAAAACATGGCAAATACAAGGCAACAACTTCATCTCTAAGCTCCTAATGTGCTCGGCCAGAGGCTAG
Source organism: Allium cepa (assembly GCA_030765085.1). Classification (NCBI taxonomy): domain Eukaryota; kingdom Viridiplantae; phylum Streptophyta; class Magnoliopsida; order Asparagales; family Amaryllidaceae; genus Allium; species Allium cepa. Next base: position 110,744,480 of record CM060945.1, on the reverse strand, counting down.
GTGGGCCCAACCAGTGGAGCAGGTGGTGGTGGGTGATGTGGCAGAAGGTGGAGGTCAGGTCAGAGGTGGTGGTTGTGGAGGATGTGGCGGCTAGGGGTGGTAGAAGGAGAGGGATGCAAAAGTAGCTCGGTTTGCAACATATGTGATGGTCTAAGTGGATTTTGGTGGTGCTCCTTCCCATGGATGGGCTCGGCCTGCCTTGGTGATGAAATAGGGTAGGTGATGGTCAGACAAAAGGGGTGGTAGAGATCAGGTCAGATCTTGTTGAGGAGGAGCCAAGTTATGAAGGTGAGAACAAGTACAAAATTCAAATAGAAAAGTAGAAAAACAAAGGAAGAAGAAGATGAAATTTACCTCAACTCCTTCAAGCAATTGCCGTATTTTTTTTTAGATGAGAAATGATTTGAGATCCACGTGAAAAATGAGAAAGTGGCTGCGAGGATGAAGAAACATACGGCAAAAACAAATAAAAATAAATGATGTATGTTGGGAAAATGAAGAGGTGGAAGAGAAAAAGTCAAAAGAAGATAAAGAGTTTCAAGTCTTTTCAAATTTCCACAAATTTATTTTAAATTTATAAATACATAAAAAGGCTGATAAAAAAGGTAAATAAACTCATAAAATAAAATAAATAAGAAAAAGAAATAAATAAAATTAAATAAAATTAAATAAATAAAGAAAATGGCAATATATACATAACTAGGCTTTATAAATTTGAAACAAATTCAAATGAACTTTAGAAAATCTTTATGTACTTGAAAAATATTTATAGATAAAGATAAGAACACAAAATAAAAATTAATTCACAAAAAATATATATTAATTAAACATAATTAAATGAATAAATTAGCAGAAAAATGGAAACTAGGCTTTAAAAATTGAAATAAATTCAAGTAAACTTTAGAAAAATTATACTATCACTTAAAAAATATTAAAAGACAAAAATATACATAAAATAACATATTAACACATATTAAAATAATAATATGACAAAGAAAATATAATTTATGTAATTTAAAATAGACAAATTTGTTAAATAAATCAAATTACACTCAAAATTGAAATGCACATAACTTTTACAGTTTAACTCCGTTTTCAACGAAACGAAAAGTAGTGTTCAAGTTATTACATCTATTTTCATAAAAAAGATAAAATTTAAGATTTAGAATAATTTAAATTTGAAGTTTAAAAGGCAAAGTTTGAATAGTTTGACCAGAAATTCACTTTACAGTAAAATATTCAAATTATACTAGTTTGAACTATAAATCACTTAATAATCAACATTTATATTTAAAAATGAAATGTTTGAAATAATTTTTTTTAAAATAACTTAAAATAAAAATAAAGTCAATTTAAAAATATAAGCAAAATCTAGGGTTGTTACACTCTCCCCCACTCAAAATTTTTCGTCCTCGAAAAGGAATGAGGTACAGGAAAGCACAAAAAAAGATAGAGTGAGATAAGATTAAGAAAAGATGACAAGAAGATTGGAATTATCCCTGATAACTGTTTTTATAGGTAAGTTTAACAAGGTGGAGATAATCTTCACAAGATTCTCCAGATGGAGGAACACAAGCATGAAAAGATCCTCTAGAATCTGATTTACTCTTTCCGCTTGACCGACGGTTCGTGGATGGAAAGCAATGCTCAGATTAAAAGATTATCAAAGATTATAGAAAGATTTCTAAACAGAAAGATAATAAACAGATGCTTATACCAGTCTATAGCAAGATGAGGAAAAATAAGGACAACAAATGATAATTTGAAAACAAATAAGATAATAAGTTTGAAAAACAAAATAAGATAATAGGTTTGAAATTTCCATGGTTTCAACTTAAATTGATAATTAAATTTTTTTTTACACAAGTTAAATAAATCTTAAATATCTCTAATTTCATTATCTTATCATCCAATTTTCTTAAACTGACAATTCCAAAAATCATGGATTTGAAAAATCATTATTATACTCATAATGTACTTGATAAATTTAATTCTTCTTTATTCCTAATTAAAATTAAATTTATTCCTCTCAATATATTTTATCACCTATGTTAAATATACTTACATTATTATAATTGTTTTAACTTATTCTTATTTCCTTTAACATCATTTATATTGTAAATTATTCAATTTACTCTTTTATTCTATTTACCTCTATTAATATTTTTATAACAAAATTTAAGTGTACAATATTTATTATAACCACTCAAATTTTATTTATAAAAATCTTTTTATATTGTATATTATCCAATTACATTGTTAACTTCTAAAATTTAAAGTAAGTTATATTTGAATGCAATTGAATATTATACAAATAAAACTTTCCAATTCAATTATCTCAAGTTTGAATTATTTATTCAAAATTTTTGATTTTCTTTTTATAACTGAAAGTATTCTTTAAGGTAAAACTTAAGAATAAATTTCCGATTCCCTTCAAACCATTTAGAGATAAATAAATATATATACATAATATGTCAAATCAAATTTAAATCATATATCTATATATAATATAAATCAAATCATATTTTAAAAATTCAAATCAATTGGATTTTCCAAAACAAAGCTGTAGCAAGACTACAGAACGGTCTCTTCACTTCGAAACTCGAAGATGAACGTCGATGATGCCGCGGTCATCACCGAAGTTATTTTCCTGCGACAAAGAGAAGAGCACTAATTTTAAACTTTAAAATTTCTTGGAAACAAATTTCCATTAGAAAATATTTTAATAATATACCCCTTTTAAAACTTCAAACACAAGGTTTAAAACCATCGGAAATTAAATTCTCAAATTTCTTGTTTTAACTCATTTCCGTTCCCAAATCAATTTATAAATAGCTATTTATAAATTCATTTATAGAACAATAAATGATAAATCAAGTATTATCATTTCAAATGATCAATTTAAATCAATTTATTAAGTTCCATAAATTTACTTATATCAAAATTTATTTCATTAACCAATTTTTTAAAAAATAATATTGTGTTAGTTTGTTCTGTCAAAGTGTTTTAGAAATCCCATCGATAGCATCGATCAGACGAATCGATCAGAAACCCAATTCAACATCAACAACTCAAACAACACAATATATAAAACATTTAAATTTTAAATATTAGTTTACAAATACACTATACATGAATAGATTTTCAAAGAAGGATAGAGATTCAAATAAGATTAACTCAAATCAAAGGAAATTATGATTTGAAAATAAGTTGGAAACAAGGATGAGATGCTTAAATAACAGAATAGGAAGATGGATAAGCTTATATAAATTGCGGGCAACTTTAACTGGTCAACCGTGACTTAAAGAATAAGATAGATGTGGATTTTCTAGGGTAAATCTACATTCATCTAAACCAAGGATAAAATCTTTAGTGAATCGATGCTAATTGTAAAGGAGTTTCACCCCTTTACATGAAAATTAGAATATTTGCGAGACCGCCAATTCACTATAAAGATCATTCGAAATGGAGTTATGGGATACTCAAGAATCAAAAGAAGATGAATAGTGAGGGACAAGAATGGATATTGGAACCGCAGGGAACGTTTCAAAATTCAAAAGAAATCGAATAAAAATGAAGAGATTCAAGCTCGAATGAAAGTGATTCTGAAATTAAATTTACCATATATTCTAAGTTTTGCCTCAAAGCCAAAGCTCTGATACCAACTATAACGACCCGGTATTTTCAACCATTCCCATACGCACATGCCGGACTTGAATTGCTCAAAATACAGCGTTGTAAATAAAATTTGGCAAATCTCAGGACATACAGTAAATAAAAATCACGGAACACAGACACAGAGTAAGAAATGCAGCGGAAGTAAAAGAGATAGTAGTTCATTAAGCTACTATGAAAATATATCAGAGTTAAATAAAACACAACAGAATAAATAAAGTACAACAGAAGTCTCAAGATGATAACCAAGTACAAGCTGAATAGAACAACAGAACTGGAATAGATAAAACTAGAAAAGCAGATGATCTCCAGCGATTCCAATCTCCAGAAAGTGGAATCCAAATCTGTGAATAACTCAGGCTGACCCGAGCGTAAATAAAAATACAAACACTCGAGTCAGGACAATATATACTTATATAATGTAAACCAACTCAGGTGAACTGTAACAAAGTACAAGTAACTTAAAGGATGCATGGGACCGCCCATCCTCTAATGATCCGTTAAAATATTTATTATGTAGTAATATTGCGCTATTATAATAATGTCTACAGTAAAATAAACTTACTTTTAAATAGCGTTCCAGGCTAGCCATATCACCCTTCACACATAATAGTCCCAGTAGTCCATCCAATATCATGACATCTCCACACCCGGTGACTGTCAGAGGATACCACACGGGCTACGGGAGAAAAACAAACTCGTAGTAAAAGCTTGGTATGGTAGGTGACAAGGCACACAAGGCAATGCCAGGGTAGATATACCAATTACGCACACGAGCTGGTGGTAACGCGGCAGCCACATACGCCCACCTCGGAACACACTCCAAACCAAAATTGAAGGATGGCCATCTAATCAATCACAAGTAAGAGTATAGTATCGAAGGAATGTGTCCGATCAGAGGAATGACCTCACTTGGCCCGAGATCGCTCTTGTTTTAGCCACCTTATGCCAACTCATGGGAGTTGGGTTCACATAATATACCTCAAGAACGTCGCCACCATCCTACTTCATTCTGGAATCTCCACCGCGTACACGGTTGTCAAAGTGGTTTTCGGTATCGACAGAGAGTATGCCAGATATCCGATCCCTGTCTCTTTGCCAACCAATCGTTATTATAACCCGTAGTTATAATTTAAAATGGTATTTATACTTCAAAATAGAGTATCATTTCAAATCCAAATCTTTATCAAAATAAAGATTAAATTAATTCCAAACCATTTCAAAAACATCATATCTTTCCAAAACTTCATGTCAAATCATTTCGATATATTAAAACATGACATCTTTACAAAAATTCATTTCCAATCATTTTAATATATCAAAATATCATATCTTTACAAAACTTCATTACAAATCATTTCAATATATTAAAATATCATATCTTTACAAAACTTCCTTTCCAACCATTTTAATATATTAAAATATCATATCTTTACAAACTTCCGTTCAAATTGTTTCAATATATCAATATATCATATCTTTACAAAACTTCATTTCAAATCATTATTCATTTCATTCAATTTAAAATACCATTTCAATTCACATTTCAAAAACAGTTTATATTTCAAAAATCATTTTTAATCATTAAAATGAAGTTATTATATTTAATAATTAAATTATTAAATTTCCAAAATTTTCAACTTTCAAAGTTCATTTATTCACTTAAGTTTATCAAAATAGTGAAAATTCACTTTTCGCAGCATTTAGAAAATGCTATGGAAAGTTACATTCAAAACAGTTCAATTTAACTAAAGACAGCATTTTAAAAATGTTGTAATAGGGTTTACTTAAATTTCAAATAAACTTAGTTAAATTCAACAGTTATAGCACTTACAAAAATTGCTATAATAGCCTTCAATTCAATTTAGCTGTTTAGTTCATTATCATCAACTACAGCATTTACAAATGCTGTAATATCATTTACATTGCAATTAATAGCATTTCAAAAATGCAGTTAATTAACTTCAAATATTCAATATAATTTCACAACCAATTATAATTTTATTTAAAACATTTTTTTAACTTATAAAATCATACACTTTCACATTTATAAACAACATTTAATTTTCCTTAAGTTCATGATTTTATAAAGTTAAAATTTCCATTCAAAAATCAAAATTTAATAATAATTTACTTATTAAATTTCAACATTCAATTTTAAATTCATTGAATTGAATTTCAACTTAACACCTAAGTTTAAATTTCAATATATAACTTAATTTCAATTTTATTTATTTAACTTAAAAATTCACTTTTAAGCCAAATTCACAAATTCCCATTTGGTTATATTTTAAAATTTCAACTTAAATAATCATTCCTTTCGCTTTTTAACTTTACTCAAAAATCATTAATATATTATAAATTCATTTTAAATTCATTTTAAATTCAAATTATCATAAATTTATCTTAATTTCATATTTAACTTAGTTTCCAATTATAATTAAATCAAAATTTCCAAAATAACTTACGTTTAGATTTTCTAACTTTTCCATATTTTATTTAACTTATAAATTCCTAGAAAATCAATAATACTTTACAAAATATTTTTTTTATTAAGTTTAAATCAAAATATAGTAATATTTACATTTCTAAAATATTTTAAATTTTTTAGAAAAATATATTTTAACTCGGGCGTGTATATAATTTTCTATGCTAGGTAAAGTGATACAGGTAATATATCATTTCAACCCGTAATTTACAAAGAAAATACAGGTTTTATCATTTCAAACCCGCAGTCCCAAGTAAATGAAATAAATTGAAAATCGCTCAGGCCTATCATTTCAGCCCATAACGATTTTCCCTTATTCTAAAGTCCGTTCGGGTATGTATCATTTCAACCCATAGTGATTCTAATCTAAATGGAACTTGCAGTGTGATAAACTGATAAAATAACAGAACAACATAAAATAATAGTAACATATGATATAACAGGTGTAATAACAGGTGTGAACATCATATGATAATAATATAAGCATATATAACATGATGATATAAGTTACAGATTCAAGTGATGTCAGTTTATCAGTTATATAGGTACATATTGTCTGGTGAGAATAACTCACCTGTTCAGAGCTGGAGATATCCACCAAAGCACACAACACAACACAATGAAGGCATGATGATATGGATATGACTTGAGAGTGCAGAGCCAAAGCAATTAGACTTGTTCAAACATTTACACAAAACAATGCAACCTTATATAAGTTTCAACACGAATTACACTAGAACAACACTAGAAATCAAAGCCCAAAACGAAGTCAAATTCATCGCACTTGTTCTCAACTTCATATGGATCAGTTATAGGTTGGATAAGCTCAGCCAAGACATGAATTTGGTGCTGGGTTTGGATCTATAATGGTCGGCCTAGGTTGATTTGAATGGTGATGAATATAGGTGCAACAATTTACAAAACAAGGCAAATACAAGGCAACAACTTCATCTCTAAGATCCTAATGTGCTCGGCTAGAGGCTAGGTGGGCCCAACCAGTGGTGCAGGTAGTGGTGGCTGATGTGGCAGAGGGTGGAGGTCTGGTCAGAGGTAGTGGTTGTGGAGGATGTGGCGGCTAGAGGTGGTAGAAGGAGAGGGATGCAAAATTAGCTCGGTTTGCAACATATGTGATGGTCTAAGTGGATTTTGGTGGTGCTCCTTGCCATGGATGGGCTCGGCCTGCCTTGGTGATGAAATAGGGTAGGTGATGGTCAGACAAAAGGGGTGGTAGAGATCAGATCAGATCTTGTTGAGGAGGAGCCAAGTTATGAAGGTGAGAACAAGTACAAAATTCAAATAGAAAAGTAGAAAAACAAAGGAAGAAGAAGATGAAATTTACCTCAACCCTTCAAACAATTGCCGTATTTTTTTTTTAGATGAGAAATGGATTTGAGATCCACATGAAAAATGAGAAAGTGTCTGAGAGGAAGAAGAATCATACGGCAAAAACAAATAAAAATAAATGATGTATGTTGGGAAAATGAAGAGGTGGAAGAGGAAAAGTCAAAAGAGGATAAAGAGTTTCAAGTCTTTTCAAATTTCCAAAAATTTATTTTAAATTTATAAATACATAACAAGGCTGATAACAAAGATAAATTAACTCAGAAAATAAAATAAATAAGAAAAGGAAATAAATAAATTTAAATAAAATCAAATAAATAAAGAAAATGGCAATATATACATAACTAGGCTTTATAAATTTGAAACAAATTCAAATGAACTTTAGAAAATCTTTATGTACTTGAAAAATATTTATATATAAAGATAAGAACATAAAATAAAAATGAATTCACAAATAAATAAATAAATATATTTTAATTAAATATATTAAATGAAGAAATCAGTAGAAAAATGGAAGCTAGGCTTTAAAAATTGAAATAAATTCAAGTAAAGTTTAGAAAAATTATACTATCACTTAAAAAATATTAAAAGACAAAAATATGCATAAAATAACATATTAACACATATTAAAATAAAAATATGACAAATAAAATATAATTTATATAATTTAAAATAGACAAATTTGTTAAATAAATCAAATTACACTCAAAATTGAAATGTACATAACTTTTACAGTTTAACTCCGTTTTCAACGAAACGAAAAGCAGTGTTCAAGTTATTACATCTATTTTCATAACAAAAGATAAAATTGAAGATTTAAAATAATTTAAATTTGAAATTTAGAAGTCAAAGTTTGAATAGTTTGACCAGAAATTCACTTTACAGTAAAATATTCAAATTATACTAGTTTGAACTATAAATCACTTAATAATCAACATTTATATTTAAAAATGAAATGTTTGAAATAAAACAAATTTAAAATAACTTAAAATAAAAATAAAGTCAATTTAAAAATATAAGCAAAATCTAGGGTTGTTACAGTATATATATTTATTATCTATATGTATGCATATATGTGTGTGTGTATAATAGTATGTATTTATATTCATTACCAAATATACACAGATATAGTGCATGCTACTAATATACGTATGTGTATAGGTATAAATCCCAATAACTATGTATTTATACACACATATATCACATAGATATTAGTATATATTATATCATATGTAACAAACCTGATTATTATATACTGCATTCCTTAGCATTTACAAGAATTTTATATTGTTATCCAACATCTGAATTGAGAAACTTCTAAGTGGATATGGATGTCGAAACGTTAAAAGAATGGAATAAGAACTTGGGTGCATGATTAGAGTGATAACGATGATGGCATTAGAAATATGAAGTCTAAATATTCAAGCCAACATGGTTGGTACCAACCACATTTGTGTTATGTCCATGAAGTTTGGGAGTTTGGAGCTTGTGAGGGAATAGGGAAGCTACGTGGCTATGACGACTATTATGGTTGGTATCGACCATAATTGTAGTCAGCACTGACATGACTTTTTGCTCCTGAATGGCCTTTTCTTCCTTACTATTTTCTTATATCTAAAGTTTACATGCTCTTTCGTGATTTAGCGACCATGGCAGATGATCCCAGCAAAATTAGGGTCATTACATGATCAGTTGTAAGATAAGTACTACATTAACCTGAGATCTTAGAAAGATTATTGGCATGGAATATCGAGCCAAGTCGATGTGATATAACATACCATCCTAGGAAGGTGATGCAAGGATAGACATTGACTGATTTCACTGCTAAATTCATCATTTTGGATGGAGAAGAGGAAGAAGATGAGGTTTGAGTTTTTTAGTGGAAGTTGTATGTAGATGGAGCTTCTAATAAGCATAGTTTCAAGCTAGGACCTTTTCTTATAGCCATGAAAGGACGAATAGTTTGCTACGCCTTAAAGCTAGAGTTCCTAATAATGAACAACGAAGCCAAATATGAAGCATTGTTTTGTGGGGCTCAAGGTAGAGAAGGAACTAGGAGTGAAGACACTACATATACTTAGCGACTATCAATTAGCAGTCTGCCAAGTCAAGAAGGAATTTCAAGCTAAGGGAGTGAGACTTGCCCCTTACTTAACAAAGACACCCGAAATATTGAATGATATCGAACATCATATAATCATGCACACCATTGCGAATTCCCATTACAAGTTAAAAAACATTAGTGAATTCCCTAATCATCTGTACTCCACTAATCTCATCATTATCCTCCGTAACATATAGCACTAGAACCAACTTTTCCTTCATCGTGTCCAATGCTATCATAATTCTTTCTCCACATCTAGGATTCCATATGGTGATATTTCTATTCACACAATATATCCTAAAGTCGTTTCAAACTAACCAGTCCATACCTAAAATTAACCCATACCCTACGAAGTCAAATCACACATGGGTCGCAAACAAACGTCCACACAAGTAAAACTCAAGGCTAGTGCATCTTAATTTGAGAGTGGCATACCACCAATTGGATTAACCACACAAAGGGACATAATCAGATAGGTAGTGTCTATTTCTAACCTATCAACCAAATCCCTCGAAATGAAAGAGTGAGCAGAACCGGTATCAAATAGAAATCTAACTAATATAATGGAAATCTAAATTATACCTCCAAGCACACCTTTTTCTTCCTCCTCGATAGTCGGTGCAGACGAAGGTCTTCCAAAGCATAAACCTTAGCATGCTTTGCTAGGATTATTACAGATAAGCACTTGGCCATGTCCTTGTTCTCTAGTTGGGTACACTTAATGGAGTAGTGCCTTTATGGCCATAGTTAAGGCAATAACATCTGCCACATTTGGCATCTAAATTCCTCCTCCAAAAGCCTTTCCTTCTTTTTGATTCTGTCTACCCTTCTAATATGGATTGATTCTCTTCTTCTACCCATGTATGGGTCTAACATTAGCCTTCTTTTTTTCAAAATAAACAAGCATACCTTTTCTTCATTTCCACCGCCATATCAAAAGGAGCCAACAAATGAGCCATCATCTTATGATTCAGCCCCTTCCTCGGACCTTCTATGAACTTCTCATTCTTCTTCAGTGGAGTGTTGATATGCTCCCTTCCATACTTCGACAAAGCATTAAAATGCTGGATGTACCTTGATAAAATTATCCCTTCTTATATGAAGTGAAGAAACTCCCTACACAATGCACTCTTCTGAGATTTGAGGATAAACTAAGTCTCGAATCGCTCCTTAAATTATTCCTAGGTTATCTCCTCCTCTAGGACCTCAACAATTACAATGTCCCACCAGTATAACACACCCTCCTGAAGTTGACAAGAAGCCAATTTCCTATTCTTAGCATTATCATACCCCAAATCTATGAAGATACACTCACACACTTTCAACCAATTCGACACCTTCAAAGCAAACTCCTTCTCTATAAACTCCTTTCCTCCATAACTCTTGTAATCATGTTCATCTTAGAAAAAGTCTGCTACTCTTGCTACATCCTATCTTAGCTCAACAACTTTAGTTAGTTGTTGCCTTACTATTCCTTCCATAAATTGGCAGAACAAAGCATTCACATCCATTTCTCCTTCAGTCGGGACAGGCACTTGAGCACGGGCTTCAGTATGAACTTCTAGGGCTGCCTCCTCTCCTTGGCCATTAGTTTTCTTGTTATCATTTCCTCTACTAAGGTTCTCTCTTGTACTTCCTTTGGTAAAACGTCGGGTACATAGGACCATTCTTGCCTTCTGCATAAGCAAGGGTTCATAAGAAATGGATGTATAAAGAGTGAGAACAATAGTAGAAGGGGTAGATATACCCTACTATATATCTGTGTCAAGATACAAGTACATTATATATAGTTTATACCCTTCCCAAAGTGTTTATTGTCTACTAATTAGTTTCAACTTAGGTTTATTTTACTCAGGTGTTCCCCTAACCTAAGCTCTGACACCACGTTGTAACATCCTCTACTTCAAGACTCGAAATAAACGCCAATGATGTTATAATCATCACCATAATCATTTCCAATGACAAAGTGAGTTCAATATTATTTAGCACAACACAAGTAAACACAACAGCTAAATAAATTTTCCATTACATCAGTTTAAATTACGTTCTTAACATCATTTTCAACTTATTTTGTTCCCATGTATGGGTAAATAAAATAAAAAATAGAGCGGTGTCGTGTTCGACATATAAAGATGCCGATAATAACTAATTACAATTCCTAGTTTCATATAGTAGAAATCTCAAAATACTTTTATTCTCTAGTAGGACTCCTGCTTCGTCTTTGGAGTCTTTATTCGTCCTCCCAATAGATACCCATCTACTCCATAAACTTAGGCTACTCGAATGAGTGCCCATGAGTTTATGGAAAATAATTAAAACATGAGTCGGACATAAAGTTTAGTATGATAATAATTTACCCTATTCATCCATAGTGAGACCACGTCGCTAATTTGGAATGAGTTTTACCCTCACTTTATCATCACAATAACTATATCATAACATGTAAACACACATCATATCAAAAGCAACCACGTGCATTTCATGTAATCCATAAGTGTACCCTACACTTGTCCTCTAATTATGAACCATATCATATTTATATTTTCAATTCAAATTAAGAATTTGCTATACTCAGCATTCAATTACGAACCATTTTACATAACCACCATTCATCTATCCAGAATTACCCAATCTCTTATTTAGGTGTTCACCTATAAGTTATCATTAAATTAGTTTAGTGATTACCTCCCTAGTTCTGTGTATAACTACTTTTATGTTTACCCAAACAATGTCACCCGATGAAATAGTCACTCGTTCCACTAATGAGAGCCACCTAACTCTCCTATGAGGTTAAATGTAAGCACCATAAATACATTCTAGTAAGTGTCGTACTAAGCTTCAATAACCCCTCCTACGTAGCCGGTTTTCCTAGAACACCATCATGATGTTTTGGAACCCTACCATAAATTACTTTTAGAATTTTTAAATATTTTATGGTTGAACCCAATCGTGGCGCTTTGCCTTGTATCATTAGACTTTGAACTAATAATCAAGGCACTCCATGAGCCCATATATATTTATGATCATCATTCAACCTCCTCGATTCATTTAATTGTAGTGTATCCTACACTTTCTTTAGACTTTATATTGATTAGATGCTAACCTATCATTTATTAGCTGCTCTAATCTTTCTTCCGTTTGAAAAATAAGTTGTTTGTATCAAAATTGGCACAAACACCCAATAGATTGTGTAGAGAATAAAAGTGATGAAAAAGTAAATTAAAATGAGTAGAAATAGTGTCTTATGGTTCAACTAATTGTTGCCTACATCCGTTTGAGATTTTATTGATCATATCACAGTTTTACAAATGCTGTTCTTATCGTTCGGTACCACTTGGTAGCCATTTATAAGAACTTAGTGCAAAGCTGTTTAAGTGCCAAAAGATCCTTGCAATGAAGCCCCTCAAGCCATAATTATAACTGTAGGTCACCAGAAAAGAATCCATGACGTCCTCCTTTATGTTCTCCATGATCTCCTGGTAGTTGCTCAAGAGAAGACGTGGTCAGCTCGACAGTGTGGATTGATTGGTACAGATCCATGGCTATGGTTGGTACCGATCCATTAAAATTGGTTATGGACCATTTTTTGTCGCCTCGAGACGGATCACCATATCGATTTCCTGATGTTTCTTCACTTGTCTTCAAGGCTATATGCTTGCTTCTTGACCAATAGGATAGATAGACAGAGGAGTAAAGTTGGTAGCTCCTCGTGCTTGAGCTATTCGTTATCACATGCATGCAAATGATCCAAGGAACTTGAATTGGGCTTTTGGCATCAATGCTAGATAGCAAAGAAAAAATAAGGTGATTTGGATGCATTTCTATTGATCAGTATGGATCCATATAATTATGGAATTGGGCATTAAAACTTTCATGCAGGCCCTCACTTTACCTATGATTTTAATGACACTTGTTTTCTGGGCTCTACGGCTATCTCTTCGGGCATTCTGTCTCGATAGCTTTTAAGTTTTGTATGTCAAACTATTCTAGATATTGTCCGTCAAAAGGCTGGATAATATTTGTCCCCTTAAAGTGTATCTTGTTGTCAAAACGGTGTACTTGGAATCGAAACAAGATAGGATTGACGTATTGGATTCTAATCCAGCTCGGAATAGTTGCTATCCATTTCCTAACCTTTTCAATGAAATGCCATGTCTCTAGTTTCTTGTCACGATGCTTCATGAGCATTTGGCACTATAAAATTGGAGTGTGTTCTCATGTCTGTCATTTCGAGTGCGATAATTTTGTACTGATTCCTTTTCTGGAATTTTTAGGTTTAATCTGTTTTTTATTCTAGCTACTGAAAGTTGAGCAAGTGCATACGCAAGTGCATTGATTTTCCATCATGCCCCAGCTCCATGTATACATTGGTTCCCGTAAAACACTTCATACACACACAGATATATATATATATGTATATGTATGTATGTATGTATGTATGTATGTATGTATGTATGTATATACATGTATATATTCTCCACTTTATTGTTTTGTTATCTCTAAGTGTTTATCGTTCGGTACCGAACCATGGGACGGATCAGCACCGATCGATAACCTTAGAGTGTGGTGATTTTTCATCCTACTTTCATTGGGTTTTATATGACCCAAGTCATTTTATTCCTCCCCTCACTTTATTTGCTATCGACTTAGAGCATTGGGGTCTACCATTAAAAAAATTTTGCCTTCCAATATGAACGTCGCTATCATCCTTGCTTTGCCTCCGTCCATCACCATAACTCTGGCCTACAAACGATCGCCTCCCCCTTCTTAAACCTGTCAGCGATCGAGCTCAAAGGACATGACCCAATCCATAAGCTTTGAACAAAATCGTGATTAGAACCTTGAATTAGTTGCCTTTCTAAATTTGAACAATCTTAGGTGGGTGGCAAGATTGGAGATGGACGTTGATGATGATGGAGTGCTTCGAGGACGAGTCATGCTTGGGGTAAGTTTTCAGTGGCCAAAGCTAGAATTTTCATAAGGATATGGTTCGGTACCGAACATGCCCTTGGGATTTTTTACCTTAGTCGAGTAATCCATGCGTAACCACTTGAAACAGAAACCATGGGATGAAAGCTCTTGATTTTTTTGACATCTTGAACACATGGCATCAGACTTGAAGCTTATTGGAATGGTCAATGATGATGGTTACTTCAAATGGACTCATGATCATTAAATGAGCTATAGAATTATATTGAAAATAAGCCCTACACAACACTAGACGATACTACACTAGACTTCTGCTTTATCATTGGACATCACCTATAATTAATTTAATATCTGTTATGTGTTGAGTTTTATAGTTATGGCTCATAAACGTTCCGAGCGTCTGTCTGGTCAAGCTGCAGGTCAATCAACTATCAGATATAACAAATCGGATATTGAGCCGAGCTCCACTACAATTCCGTTAGCAGAACAAACTCCAATGTGCCCCTTGCCTCAACTAAAAAATCCATAAGTTGAACAATATGTTTTAGAAGTTACAATCTAACTTGTAAGAGGTCCTAAGGTTGAGCCTGTAGAAGGTCCAGTTCTAGAAGTTGAACCTGCCCTGATACTCTTGAAGATGCAATCATACTAGACGACCCTATAAATTTTCCTACTTCCAAAATCAAAGAAGGTTTTCTAAGGAAAATTTGTAAAAAGTAAGGAATCCCACTTAAGGATATATTAGTTCCGATAAGCCATCAAAGAGCACACCATCCGTCAGATGGATATACAACGTGATATAGATATATGTGTTTGTAAGATGCATCCCGCCATTTAATTAGTTCATCCGACAAGTTTTACGTTTCATGCAAATGGCTCAAACACAACTTCATCCAAACAGTTATGCTTTCCTCCATTGTCTATTAATTATATTTCCTCACCATTTTGATTGAATTCCTATCAAATAATAGATTTGACATTTGTTCAGCTTTAAGCATCGCAAGGGAAGTCCATCCCTTCTCTTTCTAGAGCCTTCCAGAAATTGTCAGATCAAAGTCAGCACTAAGAATAAATTGAGCTATTTCAACGAGGAATTCTTCTTTGTTCGCTATCCTCCTGGGTTCGCTCAACGATTGATATCTCCATGTATGCTCCACTTTAGCCTTTATCATGCACTTTCATTTTCCTAACTTTATTACTTTTGAACTTATTTTTTGTTCCTTGCAGATTTACCTTGCAATCCCTCCAAATCAACGTTGGCAGAGATGTTAGAGAACTCTATCTAACTCCAGAGAAGGAGAAAGAGGCCAAGATATTGCTCAATGATGAAAATCCACAATTTATAACTTTGTTTGAATTCGATCGCAATGTTGGTATTGCTCCGAAAGATGGTGAGGATGGAGAGGATGATTCTTCTTTAGAAGATAATGAAGATCACTGAGCGATGCCCCCAGTTCAATGTCCACTGATCGAGGCTGCCCACGTACAGGAGCACATTAAAGAGGGTGAAATCAGGGATGAAGGTGAAGGAGCAGGATAAAATGTTGGGGTGAAGGCGATGACGATCAGCAACCTTTTAGGAGAAAAATCCTTAAAGTTAAGCTTCCTAAAAGAGGACTCCGTCCCCTCCATCGTTGGCTACGTCCGTGTTTGAGATTTCTGCACAAACTTCGGAGGATCTCTTTGCTGGCCTCAAGCCAATTCCATATAAAGTCGACTCTTTTGGCCTTGTCGATATGAGTATTAGGGATGTTAGGTCCTCCATTTATTTCCAAAAGGACGTGCCATCCACCAAAGCAGAGAAGATTGCCCATGTCAGCACATTCCAAACCCACCATCCATCATGGGGACACTAGGACACTTACACGCACATACACTGCACTCTATACAACTCATGTAGCACTCTTATCTTGTCAAAGATAATTTATCTTTATTTTACTCAAAGATTACATAAAGTGACATGGATTGTACAAGGATTTCCAAGATCGGATGGGATATCAACCAAGGCACCAACTAACTACATGACCTCATAAGCCCAATCATGAATCCGATTCTAAACATCGTTCAAGCTGGGATCATAAGGGTAGAGAGAAAGACTATAAGCCACATGATTCGTTGTATAAATATTGTTCTAGATAAATATCTCTCCCATCCAAAGGATTAGAGAGGCATTCCAGTCATTTAGACAATCATCCATGCGATGAAATGTCCTATGCTTCTCTCTTTACTAAGCAGCCAGCGTTGTTGCACACTTCTCAATAGTCTTAGCATCTATCAAAATCTACTACATCTAATTCTTATCGATGCAAACACAATAAAGTGCCTGTCGAGAAGCCGTTGAGCAACTTTTCATTGAAGAGGAACGACTGATCGCTTCAAATCCTTAGATAAGCGAATTACAACGTCATTTCTCAAAGATCAACTTCAAAGCCAACGAATTTTTCCCAGTCTAAAGGACATCCCATATGAAGTCAATGGTCTGACGATATTGTATGTTGGGGATGTGTATGATCAGTACTTCACCTAGAAGAAGATGGGTAAGGTAATTTTATAATACTCCAAAAATCTTTAGGCTAAATCGTAGGAATTAAACTCACAGTGAATAAGATTAACGAGATCATCACCCATCTGGAGAAAGAAGTTTTCAAGTTAAAAAAGGACAAAGAGGATGCCGATCAAAAGATTAGGGATCTCAAGGTTAGATTGAGAAAGAAAGAATTACATGATTGAAGTGGAGTCTGTTCACCATAGGAATCATGATTTGGTCGACGAAGTAAGAGTACTCAAAGCCCAACTCGAAGGTGATTGGGTGTAGAAAGATGATGCTCTCTAGACTGCCCAAATTTACTACAAAGAATTACTCGACACTTGCAAATTGCTCGACACTCACAATGAAAAGGATAATGCGTGTAAGGAAAGAGATGATGCATTAGACAAGGCAAAAAGAGTGGACAAGTTGGTTGATTTCGCAGAAAGAAAGATCAAAGATAGCTTCAATCAACTCATTACCAACTACAACACTAATGTTTTTAAATTATGAGACTTAACATGGCTTAGTAAAGCATATCCTTGCACCTTGGTGATGGCATGACAGAAAATTGTGCAAGATATGCGTGAACATTCTAAAGGAGCCAAAATAGACTTGGTGGCAATGGGGAATGAGATTTTAAGCGTAGAGGACATCGAGGCACTCAAAGCAGACGAACTTGTCTTGCATCCAGAATTGGCCTATACAGTTCAGAGAGATCAAACTGAAGGCTCTAGCACCACTCCTCAGAATGCCACGACTGATCTTACTCCTGGCCTCTAGCTGCTTCTGCAAGTTCATCAAATCAGAGTATAATCTGGATGCACCGCAACTTCTCGATCCTAGTATGCTATTTCAACCTTGGAAGGGAACTCGAATGGTATGCCTACCTACATGGAACATCTATCTAGTGGAGGTATATCGCTGACCTCACCCATATTTGAGAAGGCATACATGACACTGATCGATGTCGCTAACGTTTCCTTTAATCTATCATGAATTATGGGTCAACTTGTGACCCCAAATCTTCCCAAATAAAGCTCCTAACCAAGTTCAACTACAACGACGATTGAGTCAACGGTTGTGACTATCTTTGGAGCGACTTCAAGCATTTCGGTCGGTGATACTCCTAGCCCTAGTGTATAGAAGATCCTAGTTCTACATGAAGAAAGAATCAATGAATTTCAGGACATTCTGATTTAGAGGATGTTTTAATGATGGTGAATTTGGGCCTATTACAAAGCCTAATATATAGGAGATCCATGATGAACAAGTCCTACACGCCACCAGAATTAAGCAAGAATCGAATGACTTCTTCCCTCTGCCATTATCCATCACTCTACTTGATGATCCTATTCATTCTATTTACGATCTCCATAGCCAGATATAGTTAGAGCACACCCATCAATTCATCACAAAGCTCTTAGATGAAGGACCAAGGAAGTAGGGGCGAGGAGGTAAGAGGAAGAATGATGGCTCAAATGGACAATTTTTTGGTGATGGGAAGAAATGAAGGAAGCACAAGCCAAAGTAGTTATCATTTATCCGCTTTATGTTTTTCATTGCATAGAAGTACTTAGGCATTTTTGATTTCTTGTCTTTTCGACTGATGTATGCAGACTCGGCCTCCACTTTTGCTTCCTAGCTGGAATGTCAATAACCCTTGTAGTTATTTTGGATATGGATAAAAAGAACTTTTGTTTTGTTCAAATCTTATGTGAATTTGCCTAATTGTTTAAGAAGTGTGCTCTGCATTCAAAGTGTCTATGATCCACTTCTCATTGTTTTCTTCGGACCAAGTTTTTAGTCCATTTCATTACTTATGAGATAAGAATAATCTTCAGAATGTATATCCACATACGACCCAGTTTAGCTTCGGAACATGGTTAAATTCAAATTACATAAGAGGTTGTCTTAACTATTCTTTCAAGGATGTTTTGCATGCGATTGTGCCTATTATCGGGCGTTAATCGTAATGTTTCACTTTTAAATGTCTCTTTGGACACCTTCTTTAAAGAACACGTGTCGATCATGCCAAAATTTGGTGTTGTTCAAATTTAGCCACTTAATCATGGTGTTTTAAGTACCCTTGTATATGATGTTTTACTTTGATCATGCCAAACTTCGAGGGTTGATCGAAGATTGCGAATAAGGTCCTGCCTATCTCCAGGAGCAGACCTTTTGTCTTGCCTACTCTGGGCAAGATGTGGATGCTCTGTAGAATTCTGGGCATGAGCAACAAAGGTGAGTACCTTGGTCATTATTTGAGAATTTATACTCATTCCTTAAGTCCTGGGTTAAAGAGTTGCTTGGATCTATCTCCGAACATTAAATGCGGTTGAGCTTCATGCATCTGATCAAAGACCGTGGAAGTCTAATCGGTACCTACCTCTGGGTACATGCACACCTACACTTTACACATGCAAGTTCATTTAAATATAACAACACTCAGGGTGTAAAATTGAGGAAACACATGTTTATAAACTATGGAAGTCGTTTCTTTTATAAAACTTCAAAAATGATAGATTCATTTGGTTACATGGCTTTGATTAAGTATGTAATTTACATTCAAGTGAAAAAACGTCTTAAGTTTCATTATTCCATGCTCGGGGAAGTGAGATCCCATCCACTATTGCTAACTTGAACTTGTCATTTCCATGTTTTTGCTCGATCGCATATGGACCTTCCCAAGTTGGGCCTAAGTTTCTAGGGCTAGGAAAGATTGGTTTAAGGACGAGGTCGCCAATTTCAAACATCCGAATTTTGACCTTGGTATTGTAATACCGGAAGACATAGTTTCGATGTGCAGGTGCCCTCAACTCAGTTTCGTCATGCTTCTCATCGGTCATGTCGAGGGACTCCAGTAGGAATTCCTCATTTGTCCGAGGATTATAATGATTCATTCAATGAGATGGTACTTTGAGTTCAACTGGGATCATAGCCATTGATCCATGCTAGGGTGAACAGAGAGTGGCTAGTGGTTGACTTGTGGTCATTCAGTAAGCTCAATGTGCTAATGATAACTTATCGATCCAATTGCCCTTAGCCTTCTCCAACCGCATTTTCAGAATGGACTCGATAATCCTGTTCACTGCTTTAACCTATCTACTCACCTAATGGTATGCTACTGTAGCAAATCTCTTCTCGATATTATGCATGTGGCAGAAGTCCTTAAACATGGCATTGTCAAACTAGGTCCCATTATTGGAAATGATCGCTCATGGAATCCCAAAACGACGAATGATGTTTCTAACCACAAAGTTGATTGCTATCTTTACGATAATGTAGCTAACGGCTCTGCCTCAATCCATTTTGTAAAGTAAACAACTACGATGATGGCATACTTTGTGCCGCCTTTAGATATCAGCAATATGCTAATAATCTATGTTGTAATAAGTGCTAAGCTAGGTGATAGAAGCCTCCACTACAAGAAAAGTTATTTTTGACAGCATTGGAACATGGCGTTGGGATGGTAATTGCTGTTGTTGATCCTTGGGTAAACGGTAAAAACAAAAGACAGCGTGACATAATTTTGTGCGTCATATCCACTCTCTACTAAAAGTAAGCCCTCCTGACTTCCCTCTATAATTTTCGTTCACCGCGTAAACTTATTTTCCGCTTCTTCACCGGAAGAAGCAACCCTAAATCTTAAAGCACCCACTTCTCCAAACCTAAATTCACTATGCTTCCATTGCTATAATCCCTAAACAATGCTTCTATGTTATGCCCAATGTCATTAAAGAAGAGATCCATATGGCTCCGCTGTGCTTTGGTGCTTGCACTAGAGAGCTAAAATCCATTGAGTCAACTCGCCCCTGCTATGGAGGAACACTTGCATCCTTTTCTACGATAGATTTATATTCCAGGCCCTAAATTTTTGTGAAGCTTCAACATTTCTCAGGTTAGAATATATTCCCTAATAATTTTCAACCTAGAATTCTTATTTTAGGAATCATGTTATTCTTGCTCCAAATATTTTTGGAGATCATGGTATGAATTTTTCAAATTAAAATGTTTGCACATGTATTGTTGTCATTAAATTTACCGACTAATCATGGTGGTAATGGAACTATTCATTTGGATAATGATACAATTGTTTAAACAATAAATTTAAAAGTATTTGAAATAAGTAGAGGCTAAAACGGGTATACAAATATATTTGGATGTATTAAGTGCTCATTGCTCAAGTGAATTTCATAGACTTGTAGTCCGTCCAGCTAAGTCCATCGTCAGGCAATCTAATGTCCGAATTTTCATTCTTGTATGCAATAAAATAATTATATCAGTGCTATAACTGCTATTTATTCATCTAAAACACACACACTCTGAGTTTTTCTAGAGATTTTGGATGGCTATGAGGATACTTAACAACCATCATTGAAGTAGTAGGAATCGTTTCATAACTCGAGTATATTGATGCAATTATCAAGTCGATAATTTTCTCATTTTTTAATTTATCTTTCCTTCTTCGTCGTTTTTTAGCAAGCAATCAAGCATGTCACCATTGCTTAAACTTGCACTAGATATTCTCTCAATAATGAGTTGTTTACAGGCTTATAATTTTCTTTCATTGCCTGAAATAATATATGTATATATAAAATTCCTTTAATCAGTAACTATGCGTTTTCTATATCATTAACCATCACAAATACATTATCAATTACCTGAAAGACACGTCTATAGTTTGTGCTAAGACGATTAATTGGCAAATCAAGTGTGCCATGAACAAGATGATATATCTCTTCTTTAAGAGCTTCAGCAAATTGGCCATCAACATGTCTCATATGAGGTGTGTACTATCACAATATTTTGCTGTAACAAAAGCCATCAACACGTTTGATAGCTGATAGTACAATTTACGTGTACTTATACAAAATGTAAGATCATCATATAGATTAACAACATAAGCGATAAAAATGAAAAGGAAATAAGCTGAAAATTATTAATATACAAAACAGAATACAAAAATAATGTGGGAATTCATTGCTATTTGAAGTATGTTAGGCCGAAGAACCATCAGACGAAAGCTCTAGAACTGAAGAGTGTTGTAGGATCGGTGAAAAGTTGAGACTAGTGATAGCAAGTGGACAAGGCAAGCTGACTATGCGTGACGTGAGATGATAAGCTTATGGATAGGGCTGTGTATTTGAAGAGCAGAGTGTAATATGAGATGCATTAACTAAGCTATAAATTGGGAAGCGCGTGAAGCCTGTGAACGTGACAGTGATAGAAATATGAAGTAGTAGCATGAGTGATAAAAGATGAGCAAATGCACGAAAGTTTCCAGGCAGAAAGGAGGACAGTGAGTGTGGTAATTAATAGATGAGCCCGTGCATGAGCAGATAGGAAGGGAACTGCTCCCATTACTGAAAGAATGTTGTTGAGCCTGTACCTAACTATAACTCGAGCGTGCATTTCATAGAAAATGAGCGTAACTAAAATGAATACGGAGCAAAGTGCCGACTGGAATGAAGGAGATGAAGCGAGCTGAGATTAAACAGGCTTGAAGCTCAACTTAATCTGTATTGAGACAATTGCTGAATGAAAGATGAAACATGTGTGTTGAAATACAAAGGTGAAACAAAGACAATTGTCGAACCAAATTGCATGGGCTGCTGTTCAATTGAATTCCAAAATTGGAGAATTTATGCAAGTATAAGAACGGAGGTTGAAACATGACCGAGGCTTATTTTCCTATTTGAAATTGTTTTTTCATGTTCATGTTTTTAGCAAACATTATATTTAATTTGCCAACATACTTATTATTTTGTACAGTTAGTTTGTGTTTCAAGTTAATAGTAGGACGGTGACATTCACTTTATTGTCAACTACTACCAATTATTATTTTTCCTAAAATAGTATGTTGTATACTTCTTGACCACTTAATAACTGATTAAACTAATTTCTACATCACCTTTTTTACTGCTTGAAGCTGGTTTTGTGACAGCAAACTCACTTGAATTTCTGCTCTTTGCCTCTGCAAACATTGTAAAAATCAAAGGGATAGCTAGAGTAACACTTTTTACCTTAGACCTTTATTCACTTACTAGCACTTCAAGTTCTAGCTAGAGTAAATATGTTTTGTTTTACTATGCAACATAAAATATATACAAACTTTTCCAAGTTATAATCATCTATTAATAACATTATTATTGGCATCTACCTAAAGATTTTAGTTGCCTAACTTTGAATGTGACAAACTTAAAATATTATGTATATTTTTTAATTTCAGTAGACATTTTTAATTAATTTAAACATGGATAGCAGGATAGGTGAGTGCAAATTTCATCTATTTAACCATTATCATTTAGCTGCATATGCTTCCTTGCTTTAGATAGAGAAGGAAAAACTATCAACTTATTTAACATGGTTACATGGCTACAATTACAAAATTAAAACAATCTATCAGTAGATGGAAATGTGGCGGTACTCCAATAACAGTAGGTTTTGTGCAACTGTCATTATTCATCCTGATGACATTATTCCAAACATCTAAGTATACCTTATCCAATACACTAAAATGAATGAAACCAGTGTATAACTTTCTATTTTTGATACCAGGCAATGACGATTATAAAGCGATACTCACGCGGTCCTGGAGCTACCCCTATTGGAAAACCTGGCCTTCGTCCTGCAACTATAAGTGAATAGATGATCCATATATTTTTGTCAGTGTATTATTCAAATTAGCAATTTTGTTATGAACACGTAACTCCACCATATTTTGAAAAATGTTTGTTATGTTATCAATGGTTTGAAAATATGCTAAACCATACACCTCTCACTATATACATACATACATACATATAGAAATACATATACATATACACATACATATGTTATTAAATTCAGAATTCCTCATTTTTTTTAAACATTAACCTATCTACTACGATAATATAATTTGGAGATATTTGGAGTTGTCATGTTCTCATGTACTCTCATAACCATTTCTAGTTTGAATGCATCAAATGGTCTCATTAACATAGTTTTGTGTAGCATTAGTAAATTTGATTTATATACATAGGATATTTGAGCCTTTTTCGTTTTAGATTAACTCAAATTATATTGATCAACTAATTACTATATTTATCTATCATTCTTAACTCCATAATAAAGTATTTCAGTTAATAAATTACAATCCTATATAAAAAATTTAGGGTGTTCTATAAGTTCATTTGGATATTATACAAAGCGAGCAACAAATATATACATCATAATATAAATCACACAAATAGGCGAGTTTTCTCAACTTATTGTTCTCTTGATAATGTTTTCGCAATAATGTAAATAGTGCGTGGTTTATGTTTATACAGAATCTTTTATTATCAAAGGCTGCTCCATAATATTGTCACAGCCCTTTTAAATTTCTCTACAGTTGGTTGTACAGAAACTTAACAGTTTATAACCATGCAAACTCAGATAATTCATGATTTAGACGTCTGGAATGCCGCTGCAGTTTTTGCGCAATGAACAATGTACGTGAGTCTATAACTGCTGTAGATACAGGTACCTTTTTCTACAAATTGAATTATTTTATTATACAAGTTTTCATTCTTTGAGTAGAAGTGATTTTTGGTTATTAAATTTTGTAAGAGGGTTTTTCTCCGACAGCGATATGCAGTGAACATTTGTAGAATTGCTTGTGGTCCGTTTGGATCGACTTAAGTAAGTTAATTTTTTGTTTTTTAAAAGCCAAAATGAATTGTTTTTGGCTTTCAAAAACAAAAAAACAAAAAAGTAACTTACTTTAGTCGATCCACTAGTTTACAAATCAGTTAAGAAACAGCTCTATGGGTTCTAGTTTTATACCAGTGAATATATGTGAAAACATCCCAAAAGATTTTGCATGCACGCGGTATATCTTTATCTTTAACCCTAATCGTTTACCTATCATCCAACCATGCCTCCCAATTTTAACTGTTTGTAATATTATACTCTGGCAGTTCCTTCTCCCTTTCTATACCACCGTTTCAAACCTTTAGGCTGACCCATTTCAAACTACAGCCAACCCATTTGAGAGTATAATTCCATCACTTTCAACCCAATAAACGTCGCCACACCATTATTTGGGTAGCACCATATGCCTGTCATCTTTGGTACTCATTTGTTAACAGTCTCGGTTGCTTCACTATCTGTATGATGAATATAGATTTCAAATTTTCCCCCTTTATATTTAGCAATTTTTCATGAGATTTGTGTAAAATTTAAAAATACTGTATCAATGGTTGTACCGGTATTAGGTTCAAAATTGTGCGACGATATGATAAAGCATTGATTGAAATTTTATACCAAATTTGCTTGTAAATCAATAAACCATAGGCAGAGTCTGAACTATTTTACAAAGAAAGTTGTTTTCCAAAAATACATTCAACATTTTATTGTCAAGATTATGTGAATTTACATGATTCTTTTACAACTGATTGTGCATATGATCATATTTGTTGCTCTGCATAAAAAATTTCACTAATAGAAACATTGTGTTTAACCAACACAAGGCCATAGTTTAAACATGTGGAGCAATAGATGCATGTTGAACAATGATCCGATGAGGCTGAAATATGTGAGCACTATGAGATATAATATATCTTTGGGCAGAAACTGAATCGACAACTGGTGAGTTTATAGGAACAATAGCTTCTTGAACATCTAAAGCATGAGAATGTTGCATTGAATTTTGAGCATGAATTGATGTATAGTTTACAAGCTAGTGTGGCTGAACATGTGTAGCAGCCAGAGAAGTTTGATGTTGGACAAAAGCAGCATTTGAGTGAATAATATTTGGTTGCACAGATTCTAGCTGCAAATTCACGATATTTAGAGCTTGAGCATTTGAATATGCTTGGTGGGCGTGCCCAGAATAAGCTTTGGGATAGCGCACAACGTGATCATGTACAAGCACTTATGCATTGACAGCACATTCAACATGCAGGCTTGTTTCAATGGGCGCATTTGGAGCAGCGTTTACTGACGATGCTGGAATAGAAGATCGAGCCTTTGGGACTAAGGACTGGCCAGACTGGTAAAAATAAACGGCGAACAGCACCCATATTATTTGGGTTTGGTCTACTATCATAAATCTTCTGAATTTTATTTTAGGCTGTTCAAATTCTAAAAACCGTTTCCTACTATACAGAACTCCAACGATGCACTGAATCTGATGGATATAGTTTAGGGTCTATTGCCAAATTTATAACTAATGTAAAACAACAATTGTATTCCAACTTTTCCAATGACACGTTCACACAACCTTCATTTTTCTGAGAAGAAATCAAGTTTACAGAAGGTAACTGTTCCATGAAGCTGAAGACCAGTAATTTTCCTTTTGTTTATTACAATAGAAATTTCATTGATTCATACACCTGTTAATCTTAGAAATATAATTACAAATTTAATTTCATATGTTTAATAATCTTAGTGTTTTTATTATGTACCTGGCATATCACTAATGTTAATAACTATTTTCATGATCATTTCTTCTCAACATTGGAATCCAGTCTGTTAACTTTATGTCGGTAATCAAGTTTCTTCTCCTTCTTAAACAAAATACTAGTGAGACTGAGAGTGACCATATAGTCAAATCCTATTAGAATTATCTGTCAATCTCTCAATAATTGGATGAACAAAAAATAAATCTGAAAATAATTTTTCAGCTCCAAATTGTCCATTTTGACTACTCTATTCGTTTCCTCCTTTTGATTATATATAATGACATTAAAATGAACCTCGGATTAGTAATCTAAATGAATGGAAGCAGAACTTAGTGCCAAGAGCAAAAATACTGAAATGCTCAGTATAATGGAAGTTGGACTTATTTTGTCATCCTTTCATGTATAATGGCTTCCATGGGTGGAGTTATCTATGGATATGATATTGGAATTGCAGGTCACATTTTATTTGTTTTTTAGCTTTTATATGAAGTGTTATAACACAATCATATCCAAATTAGACTTGCATATAAATATTACTAGGTGGACTGACATAGATTGTGCCATTTTTGAAGATATTCTTCTCTGAAGTGTACAAGAAAATGGAAGGAGATGCAAATATGACCAACTTGCAAGTTCAATAGACAGCTCCTAACTTCCTTTACATCATCTATATATTAAGCTGGACCTATTGCTTCATGTTTCACATCTTCAGTCACAAGATCGTATGGTCGAAAATCATTGATGCTAATCTGAGGGATCCCTTTCTTGGCTGGTGCTTCATTAGGAGGTGTTGCTGCAAATGTTTATATGATCATCTTAGGCAGAATAAGTATGATGTATTTTGTCATCCTTTAATGGGTAATGGCTTCAATGGGTGGAATCATCTATGGATATCATATGGGAATTACAGGTCACTTTTACTTCTTTTAGTTTTTGTATGCAGTATTATAACATAATCATATCCAAATTAGACTTACATAGTTGCATACAAATATTGCTAGGTGGAGTGACATTGATGGTGTCATTTCTGAAAAACTTCTTCCCTGAAGTGTACAAGAAAAAGGAAGGAGGTGCAAATACGAGCAGCTACTGCAAGTTCAATAGCCAGCTCTTAACTTCCTTTACATCATCTCTATAATTAGCTGGTCCTGTTACTTCATGTTTCGCATCTTCACTCACAAGATCGTATGATCGAAAATCATCAATGTTAATTGGAGGCGCTGCTGTGAATGTTTATATGATCATCTTAGAAAGAATCCTTACTGGCATTGGAGTCAAATTTGCTAACTAGGTAACTCAACATTGTATTTCATTCTTCTGTATCTTATGGGCCTAATTTTAGATAATTTTATACAGTCTGTTCCATTGTACCAACCAGAAATGTCCTTATTTGATTATAGCGACACAATTTGCAATGGTTTTCAGTTCAGTATATGCATCGGATTCATAAGAAGCAATGGTTTTCGGTTACATATTATTAATTGATCAAAGATAAAGAAACTAAAAAATGATGCTGATGCAGATGCGAACCTATATAAATAATTTATGCACTTGCACGCTAAAACAAATATATATATCCAATGCATCCATCGAGGTCTTTGGAAACAACCATCGGTTATATATTCATCCAATTTACCTATAGTTTTTGATATTAATGGATATTGGAATTCACATCATTTTAAAAGGCTTGCACAATTATCCTTTTCAAACTCCTGTTAGTCCTTGAATGTTGGTAGAACAAGAAGGATTTTACCCTTGTTTCCTTACACCACTTCACATTTATTTTAAAGTGTGTACTCTTGCAATATGTTTGTCCGCATTTGTCCCAGGGCTGTTACTAATTCAATTTTGAAATTATCCTTTTTCTAAAATGGTTAACCAGGTAGTTTACTGCAACTTTTACTAATCTTAAAATTTTGGCAACCTGGATGTACTTGTATGTTGTGGATTAGTTTACTTAGGTTTTGAAATGCAGCTGGTTTGTTATGTTCACCGTTTGTTCTTTAATTTTGATAACCCAGTGGTTAGCTAATACATCTGATGTCCCTATAATTTTGATAACCCAGTTGTTAGCTAATACATCTGATTGAAACTGCTTGTAGAAGTTGGAGCACTGGAACTGCTAATGCAATTGCCGTGTAATTTGTCAGTGTGTAGATGTTTATCAGTGTGTATGTGGAAGTTTGTATGGGCTGGTGGTTAATGTATAGGGTGAATAGCAGGACGGTGACTGTTTTGTGGTGAAAGGGTAGTGTATGTGGGTGATTGCAGAGATGGATGTCAGAGTGTGGTCAGTGAGAATGGTTGTGGTTTTTGAATTATATGGCAAGATTGTGGAGTTGTGAATAGCAGTGATTGTGAAAGGGGATGAAGGTGAGTATGCAGTGGGGTAAAATGTAGAATAGTTGGTGGAAATGATGTCTGATAGCAGTCAGTTGGTTGTCAGGGGTGAAATGCAGAGGTGTTGGGGAGATATGGTTGTATGTGTTGAAGTGTTGATGGTAGGATGTTGATGATGTTGTGATGAATGCAGTAGCAGGGTAGGCTGTTGATATGTAAGGTAATTGGTTTGTTTGTGAAGTAGTGTAGTGCGGTACGTTGAAGAAATGGTGGGTAATGTGATGCATGATATGCTGACGACGAGATGAGTAGTAATGTGACAGTTTGAATGTGGCAGTAATGAAGGATGTGTTCAGAGAGGAGAAGTGGCAGAAGTGGGTGGTTTGGTCTGACTGGGTTAGAACAGGGGAGAAGCAGTGAAGATGAATGGTGGTGTAAATGTAATGACAATGCTTGGTGTCTGGTCGTGTAGTTGAGTGGATTTTGTTGCAGCTGTTATGGCCGTAGCAGAGTGTATTTAAATGGTGATGATGGAGGAATTTGCAATAGGGTGGTAGTGGGGGTAGTTGGGGATGGAATATGGTGCAGTTTGGTTTGATGTTCACTGGTTTGTATTGATTCTAGTGGTGGGTTGTTAAGCATTTACTCACTGATCACTTCAAATTTTTAGATCCATATAGTGATTTTTTGGCGCGGTTAAGCATTTTAGCATATGAAACTTCAAATTTTTAGATGGCGTTTACTCACTGATCATTTCAAATTTCTTCACTACAGGTAATTAAAGATGGCGATGACACATTCTTCTTCCGTAGCAAGTAGCAAGTAGCAAGCATATGAAACTTTTTAGATGCACATTTTGTTGTTGGCATTTGGTATGGACTTACTGTATTGATATTATACTTTTACTTAACATATAACGTATCTTTGTTTAACAGAATTTGTGGCAACTTGGTTTACTTTGTTATTTTTGTTTATGGATATTATTGAAACTTGGTTTATGGATGTCTTTTGTTTATTAATATTGTCTTAACTAGTTTATGTAACCAATTAATAGTTATTAGAACCTGTTATATATACTAGTTGCTTGAATATGCTTAAAATATAGTTTTGGAATATTCAAAAATAGAGTGGAATATTAAAGCTGTTATATAAATAGAAGACAAC
This sequence comes from Allium cepa, assembly GCA_030765085.1. NCBI lineage: Eukaryota > Viridiplantae > Streptophyta > Magnoliopsida > Asparagales > Amaryllidaceae > Allium > Allium cepa. The sequence continues at coordinate 110,714,484 of CM060945.1, read as the reverse complement.
GTTTGATTAATGCTGTCAATGAAGAAACAACAGCGTTTAATTCGTGCTGTAATTATCTTGAAATTGTCAATAACAGCGTTTTTTACATGCTGTCGAAATAGTTGATGATTCAATAACAGCGTTTTTAACATGCTGTCGAAATTGTTGATGATTCAATAACAGCGTTTAGAAAAAGCTGTTGTAAACAGTTAAAGTAGAATTTGAACATCTTCGACAACTAAATTATAAACGCTGTTGAAACATAATACAGCACGTCTGAAAACGCTGTAAAAACATTATCGACAGCTCGTAATAAACGCTGTCACATAGATGTTTCAACAGCGTTTATAGAAAAGCTGTTGTAAGTTATGTATATACGACAGCATGTCGTTATACAGCGTTTGAAATAACGCTGTTGTATCATATTACAGCGTTTATCAAACGCTGTTAAAAGCCTTTTGTGGTGTAGTGCTCGCTTCTCTTATTGTCGCTTAAGCACCGCCTAAGCATCGCTTAGGTGCTACTTAATTTTTTTTAGCGTACTTTAATCGTACTTATATAAATCTACTATTGAGAGATTATATTAAGTGTGTTATGTGTGTTCAAGTGTACTATATGTGTGGCAAAAATTTATCTCAAAGAATTAAAGTTCAACTTTGAATTTAACCTATAAATTCATAGGTTTTAAAAGTTGGATTTGACTTTCTCTATTCATTAAAAGTTAGCATACTCGAGCCGAGTATAAACTGTGTAAATTTACTTAATAAATATAATAATTTACCTTAATGCAAATTGATCTATATGATAGAAAATGAAAAAAAATATTAGGAACGTGGTTTTTTTCCTAAAAATATAATTCTTTTCATTTCAAATAATAATTTTTTCCTAAGTATTGCTCAAGCATTGCTTAAATGTAAGCAATATAAAAATAAGCACGTCTAAGTGCTCATCGCTTAACCTTTATGCTTTTTAAAAAAATTAAGCGTTGTGTATGCATTTAGCGCTTAAGCAAACTTAAATGACGCCTAAGTGCACTTTTCATAACATAACCTATAATTTCAATTCACAAAACTGCAAATGGCCATGTGTTGACCATTTGAGTTATTTCTATTGGTAGGCTCTTGGTATCATGGCAAATCTCTGGTATTTATCACATTTTTGGTGTAATCGGCTGCATGTCGGTTGATAGTGGATCAGAAATTCCTATATTGAAGGATCTTCTTCGCTAGGGTTTGCCCTCCGATGTGGTCACCACAAGCTGCTTCATTAACTTCCTTTAGGACTTGCTTGGCGTCACTGTTGGCTACACATTAAAGCACAGTGACAAAAAATCCTCTCTTGTAAAGTACCCTTCTTGCATGATAAATTTTGTAGCTTTACTAAGGAGTTGACGTTGTTCGTTCTTTCTATCTGGAAGGATTCCTCTTTGTAGGTAGTTCTTTATCGAAGTTATCCATGACTTCTTCTTAGGTTCAACCTCCAATATCTAATCGACATCCATACGGTTGATGCTCGTAGCTGACAGTACTTTCACCGAAACCTGAGTTGCACATCTCCAAAACCGGATAACTTAGTTAACATGTCAGCCATTGCATTTTCCTCTCTAGGAATATGCATTATTGCGTAATATTCAATATCACTAAGCAGCTCAAGGGCTCGGTTTAGATACGGAGCTAGCCTTGCTCCTTGTGCCTAAAAATCCTTCTGCAATTGACATACCACTAGTTGGGAATTACAATAGATATGCAAATTTTTAACATGCACTTCCTTGGCATTCATGAGTCCTATGATCAAGGCCTCATACTCTACTTCATTGTTTGTTGCAGGAAAGTCGAGTTTCAGCGCACGACATGTCAGATGTTTATCAGAATTCACTAGCGTGATTTTTGTGTTGGAATAATGATTTTTAGATGCACCATCCGTGTACAATTTTCATTTGGCATTATGTTCTCCACTGCTCTCCGAAGTAGCATCTCGTTTTGTATATTTAGCAATCTGCAAAAGTTTGAACCTAGATGGCTTTTAAAGGGTAATAAGTAATGTCAAATTGGCTCAATTCAATATTCTATTCAACAACCTTCTAGTAGTTGGGCCATTACAAAACCTATCTCAAAGGCTGGTCGATCAGAACTTTGATTGGATGAGCCTGAAAGTAGAGGCGGAGCTTCCTTCAAGCGATCAACATACGACATGCGAGCTTTTCTAGCTATGAATAGTTTCTTTCTGCTCCCATTAACTGCTTATTGATGTAGTGGACTGGCCGCTGGATTCGAGATTCTTACGTATGAGTGGATGCTTAAAGCTTGCATCGACACTGCCAGATAGATAAATAAGTCCGCATCATCTAACGACTTTGACAGAACATGACATCTCTTTAAGTAATTCATCAGAGCCTAGAATGCGTCTATACATTCTTGCATCCAAGCAAAATTCCTTTTCCCTTTCTTTATCATATTGAAAAAAGGTATTCATTTGTCAGTGGCTTTGGACATGAATCAACTCATAGTGGCGATCTTCCAATTCAACCTTTGGATGTCTTTGATTATCTCCGGGGTCCTTATTGCTTCGATCTTCTCTAGATTAACTTCAATCCTATGGGAGTTCACGATGAAGCCTAATAAATTCCCTGATGCAATGACAATTGAGCACTTCAAGGGATTGAACTTCATCATGTATTTCCGAAGAACACTGAACATCTCAACAAAGTCATCAATGTGATTCCCGATCACCATGACTTCATGAGCATATCGTCCATGTATTCCTCCATCAAGCATTCGCTATAATCTTTAAACATTATGTTCACTAATCATTAGGAGGTTGCTCCGGTATTCTTTAATCCAAATGGCATAACTAGATAATCGTCCAGTCCCAAATCGGTTATTAAACTGGTGTGTTCCCTTTCTGGTACATGCATCGGGATCTGATTGTATTCGTAGTATACATCCATGAATGATAGAAACCCACGTCCAGCTGTTGAATCCACCAGCTGATCTATTCTTGGGAGTGGGAAGCTATTCTTCAAGCATACCTTATTCAAGTCAGAATGGTCGATGCATGTCCTCCACTTCCCATTTGAATTTATCACCAGAACTGGATTCGATGACCATTCTAGGTACAAGGAGTAGCAAATGAAGTCATTATCCTTCAACTTCTCCACTTCTTCTTTAAGTCCGATGGATCTCTCCGGACCTAAGCTATGACATTTCTATTTAGTAGGAACATACTTTGATTTTATATTCAATATATGGCTCGCTATCTCCAGCGATATTCCACACATGTCCGAGTGTGTCCATGCAAACTTATCCAGGTTCTCCCAGAGAAAAGCAACCAATTCTTTCACTATTCTTTCGTCGAACTGCGATCTGACCTACAAGGCCCATGTAGGATCATTATGGCTGATCGGAATGTTGATTGTTAGCTCAACTAGAGTTTCCCTTTCGTCCAATGGCTCTTTCCTTGGATCCATATCTTTATGGAACCAATTGTGTTTCCCGAGCTAGGACTCAAGCGGTGATTTCTGTGCATCCAGATCCTTAATGCAAAGAGTCTTCTCTACACCCTTTCCTTTCTCCCTCCTCCTCTCCTCTTTCAATTAGATGACATAGCACTTGTGGCTAATCCCTTGACTCCTTCAAACTATCCTCATACCATTCTTAGTTAGGAATTTTTCTTTAAATATCAAGAAGAAATAGCCGATTTGAACTAAGCAAGGGTTGGTCAGCCTAACATTATAGGCAGAGCAAATATTCAACATAACTAAAGGCGTGACTTGCACTCTCTTGCAATCACCCTCTCCAAGAACCATAGGTAGATCCATGCATCCCACTAACTCCATAGTCGTCTTGTTAAATCCTAAGATCCAAGATTTACACGGCTTTAATCATTTTCCTCATAAGCATCTGGTCATAAGCTTTGTTTAAATAGAATATTGACTGAACTCCCATAGTCAACCAAAACCTTTCTCACTATGGCAGGTTCGATCACGACTGAAACAACGAGCGGGTCAATATTCCTAGCCTTTATCCGATCACCATCTCTATTACAGAAATCGATATCATCTGTCACACTCCTGAGTTGGTTTGTCGGACGTCAAAACATCTCTCATTCACTACATGTTTTAAAGCACTAACATACTGTTCTATCTTGTTCCACCTCTTCTTAGCCGGATGCGGTCCACCAGTTATAGTATTTATCATAAGACGTTCTCAAACTACGTAGGGTCATCAACACTGGGCCTGACTTGCCTCCGTTGGGATGCAGTCCCATAGTGGTTAGAGTTTTCTTATGCAACATCCTGAGTGGCTTTCACAAGCTGCTGCAACTTCATTTTACAAATTGGTTCCCCGATGAAATTATGTAAGTATCTGCATTCATTGGTGTTATGACCAACTATTTCATGAAACCAGCAAAACTTACTAGATCATTTTCTCCTTCTCGGTTGACTCCATAAGAGTTGGCTTTCTATACTACTCGACACCTTAAGTTGCTAAGTAGATATTCCTTATCGAGTTATTCAACTCGTTAGAGCTATCATACTAAGGAATCTTGGGACGATTCCTATTATCCAATTTTCGCTTCCTGGCCCTATTATCGTTATGCTTCTAACCATCATTCTTGTCATCAATATTTATACCTACATTCCTAGAACTCCTTCCAAGACGCTTTACCGCAATATTTCTCTATATCACTTCGATTGAATGCCCAACATCATTCCTTCGGGGATAAGTATGTGCCTCTTCGAGGCATAAGAACCGATTGGACTTTCTATCAAAGATATCCATTGCTGAAAGGGGTTTCAAACCATCTCCTAAAATCAATATCGAGATGAATTTCCCTAATCAGTGCCATCAGTATGGTGTCTCCTGAGCATTACTTACTTTTTCAACTATAGTATGAATCAGTGCAACTAGTCCTTCAAATACACTCCCGCTCCTTAGAATAGGTTAGAATGTGACATCACGTCTTTCATGCGTTTTGTATGCATACATAATTGCTCTATGACATTTCACGCCAGTTGATCAAAAGACGATATAGATCTTGGCGGTAGTTGAGTGAACCACATCTTTGCTACTCCCTCAAGAAATATCAAGAAATAAAAAACTAACAACATCAGTAGCCATGGCTGAATCCATAGTCCAATCATACTTCATTAAATGTTGCCTCAGATCCATCTTTCCATTATATGACAACATCATTGGCATCACAAACCTACGTGGATATTCCTCCTGCAAGATGTCTCCCACGAAAGGATTCTATATGGAGGGGAACCCCACTCATTATTTGTCCAATATTGACTCTTGCTTATCAATTTTCTAGCAATTTCAGTCAAATCTTGTTCAGCTAATTCTTCCGAACGATGATGAACATAGTCTGCCTCAAGTGTTTGGCCTAACAAATGCTCTCGATTAATTACATGATACATCAGTTCCCTTGACTTCGGAGAAACCGTTAGTTCAATAGTCCCTTGCACATAATCTCTCTACAATAGATCTATAACACTCGCATGTGTCCCACCACTCTGACTGTCGACAGCATACCAAGAAGCCGAACCAGCAACATCACAAGGGAGTCGACGACTGGGACCTAAGCTTGATGGTTCGACATCGAACCCTCATGATGAATCGGCATTGATCCATAGGCCTCGGCCATGGCTTGATCTCACCTTCTGTTTTGACTTCCTGATGTCCTTCCTTAAAATCTCTTGATTTTTGTGCCTTTTCCTTTGTTCCAATGATGAGGATCTATCGTATTCTGAATCAAATGGCACTCTATCTCTCCTGCTCCTCCTTTGACTGTTAGTTAGTTGTTTCAACAAGTCCAAGCTTTACTTCATCTATGCATTTAACTCATTGTGGTTTTCCTATATCTTTTCTTCCTTCTTTCTCATTACATAGTCCATTTCAACTCTGATGATCACATCAGCAGGGTTCTAAATATTTGTAGCATTTGGCTACGCAACCACATCAACCTACTGGAGATAGGTCTCCTCAACATCTTCGACAGCACATGAAGTGGTAGAATGTTCTCTTCTATGAGCCATTACATAAAACTCTCATGTAGATACTTTGAAATCTAAGTAGTTAATTCTAAGAAAATAAAGGAAACTAGATCTATCTCACGGAATTAGACAATCCAATAGTAGATGATAGATCCAAATAGGTCTAAGAATCGGTTCTCAGTGAAAGCATCAAAATGTTTGCATTAAAATTGGCACAAACACCCAATAGATTATAAAGAATAAAAATGATGAAAAAGTAAATGAAAATTAGTAGAAACAATATACACAAGGTGTATAGTGGTTCTGCTAATTGTTGCCTACATCCACCTGAGATTTTATTGATCATATCTCTATTTTAGAACTGATGTTCTTGTCGTTCGGTACAGCTCAGTAGCCAATTGCAAGAAATAAGTACAAAGATGTTTAAGAGCCAAAAGATCTCTGAAATGAAGCATCCCAAGCCCTATTTATAGCTGTAGATCACCGAGAAAGACTCCAGCACATCCTCCTCCATGTTCTCTATGATCTCATAGTATTTGTTCAAGAGAAGACGTGGCCATCTCAGCAATGTAGATTGATCGGTACCAATCCATGATTATGGACCAATACGATCCATAAAACTTGGTTATGGATCATTTTGGTTGCCTTGGGATGGACCACCCTATCGATAACCTGATGTTTTTCTACTTTTTTGCATGGCTATAAGCTTACTTCTTGACTAATAGGATAGATCAGCAGAGGAGTAAAGTTGCTAGTTCCTCATGCTTGAGCTATTCGATATCACGGGACATGCGAATGATCCTAGGAACTTGTATTGGGCTTTTGTCAACAATACTAGATAGCATGTGAATAAAAGGGTGATTTAGATGTGTTTCTATCGATCGGTACTAGTCCATTGGATGGATTGGTACTGATCCATCTAACTGCAGAATTGAGCTTGAAACTAACATGTTAGCCTTGACTTTGTTCTATGATTTTAAAGATACTTTCTTTCCTAGGCTCTACTGCTTTCTCTCTAGGCATTCTGCCTCGACGACTTTCAATTTTTATCCTTCAAAACATTCTAGATATTGCCTAGTCAAAAGGCTGGATAGCATAAGTTAGCATAATTTTAGTTTATAAAATCCTTATTTATTTCATCCATATGAAACAATTCATTTAATCTCGGAAACTATATCTCAAAGTGCTCTAAGTATTTCTTATTTATAAAAAAACCTAGCTTCCCAAGACATTGCAAGTTTACGTTAACTGTCGCATATTGGCTATCCTATAGCCTTTCAAAGGTGAGCCTACCTATTATGTGTTGGCTATCCCGCATTTGAATATTGACCATTCCCAGGTCATTGCCAGTTAATCCTCAACCAGCCACCATGTGTTGGAAGTGTTTTAGCTATCGAAAGTTAGCCCTATATGCTATCATGGGTAGACAGCTTCCTAACATCTCACGTGTTGAAGCCATCGCTAGTTGGATTCCCTAGGCCTTTGCATGTTTACTTCGAGTAACCATCGCCAGATGGCTTTCTGATGCCTTTGCATGTTGAGAAGCGTTTTTCCATTGCATATTGATAGGTATCGAGTGGTGAGCTCCAAGGAGCCTTCACATTTTGACTTTCCTATAGCCATCACAAATTGACAACTTAAGGTTATCACATGCTAATAACAAAAGTAGCTATCGGGGGTCGATTATTTAAGCAGCTATCTCATGTTGGAAAATTTCATTTCTTAATTAACTTGAAACTGAATAGTTGCCTTACTAAGTAGTTACTTTACGCCAAATCTCATTTGGTGTTGAATGGTCGATGGCTAATTTCTTACTTTACAGTTTTCTTTTAAAAATTAGCTAATTATGTTATCCATTTACTAATTAATTATCATTAACTAATCATTTCCTTCTTTAGTGAGTTAATTCATATAAAATCAAAAAATAATGGAAAGAATTCCGAAAATTCATCAAAAACCGAATTTATTATATTTGATTTCATACCAAAATTTCAGGTCAAAATAAGTAATTTTTTTCGAAACTAACCATTTTCTCAACTTAGAAAAGTTGTATGTTATTTGAACCAAAATCGGTCACAAACACCAAGTTACAGATGAAAGCACCAAATTACAATCACATATTACAGATAGATTGTATGTAGAGTTAAATAAGATGAACACTGCAAAAATTTAAAAGGAAAGCAGTAATAACACAAGGTTTATAGTGGTTTGGCGTTGTAGTCTACGTCCACTTTGAAGAGTTGCTAATTTATTGATGATCTTCTACTGATTTACAAGAGTACAATTGATAGTATCTGAGTTACGATGGAGTTCAGCAAAGTAACAGCATAGAAGAGCCAAAGGTCCCTTTTTCTAGAAGCATATGGTTGCTATTTATAGGCATGGCATGGAAATATCTGACTTTGAATTCGCAATACTACTCACATGTAGGTGGGCCCACGTAATCGATCAATGGTGGTTTGGGGTCGATCCCTAGGTATTTCATATCAATCTTATGGTGGTCCAATGGCGATGGGATCGATTGTGAATATTCTTCTGGTGGTATGCAAGCTACAGTGAGAATTTGTAGGCATTAGGAGTTGTAGATCCCGAGTTATAATCGGTGCAAGATTGATATTATAGGTAAGCTGTCATTTTCATATTGATAGCCTCGTATCGATCCCTTCGTATCCATGCCATTCGTATCGATTGAATGTGTATTGATGATGTGGCTCGAGAATCCAGGGGAGGTCCACTATTCACGCTCGTCGACTACTTCTTTTGTCTGACCATGCTTTTCGTATCCATCCTGTACCATTCCTTTCATATCGGTACTGGCGTGTACTCTTCGTATCGGTTACCTGGCGTATGCTTCGTATCGATAGAAAGTGACAGTTTCATATCGATCATCTGGTTAATTGATACAAAATATACATCAACAAGATCGATACGAAGTAGATAATTGTGGGCTACTTCATATCGATGGGAAGGGTTGGTTTTCGTATCGATCATTTGGTTGATCGATATGAAACATATATTAACATGGATTGATACGACACATATATCGTTATGAAGTAAAAAACCTTGATCGATCTGAGAAATGCATTTGTCCGATGGATACGAAAGGAACGAGTGCAAACTTAATGGGTACGAATAGCATGGATAGGAAATTGATAGTGATCTTGGTTGCTGATCGATTCATGGCTTTGACTCGAAGTAGTCACCTCCTTTACCCGAAGTAGACCCTTTAGTGACTCGAAATAGCCCATGGAGCCCTCTTAGCCATGTTAATTTCCCAATGACCCGAAGCTGGTGTCCCTCTGACTAGAAGTAACATGCCTGGAAACCCAAAGCAAACATGAACGCGACTCAAAGCAGACCCCAAGCAACTTGAAGCGACTTAATCTTTGTTGAAACCATATTTCAAACATCTTGTGCTGTTTGTTCATCAACTATGCTATATTTTGGCTTCATGATCATGTTTATTATATGTGAAAATTCAACTTCCATCATTATGCAGTCGAATGGTTAAATCCGCCTATATGTTGCCTTGCCAAAGGCGTGTTAACATATGTAGTCCAAACTAATTCCAAAAATTATGAAATTATAAAATCATCTTTATTTCATCGTTATAAACATAATATCTTAATTTAGAATTATTTAACTTTGATTAATTCATGTTTTACCCTATAACATGAATTTTTTTACTTCATCTAAATTTCCAAGCATAACCAAATAATGCTTAATCATTCAAGTATGTTTACCATCACCAAAACATTATACAAATCCAACCCGAACCCAAATGGAAGTACCGGCTTTTAGGGAAAATTTTACTCACCTTGATGAAGAAAACCTTGTTTAGTCTTCCTTTTTTCTTACAGATGAAAGCTCAATCTTCTAGCTCATAATTTCCTCTTCTCTCTTGCAAAAATGGCGATCAACCTTGGTTTAGAATTTTAAGGATTTGTTTTGTAAAATGAAATAAAGTGGAATGGAATGAAGAGTTAAGCTAAAGAAATAGGCTACTGATTCTGGCTTGGGCTATTATCCCATGTGGCATAGTCTTACTAATGGAGCACCTTTAGTACAATCCTTTTCATTCAAAACTTAATTTATTCATTTTCATTATCATGTCCAACCTTAACTGCTATAATTACCCTTGATTCATTCAATTAACTCTATAAAGTTTCACACACTAAATTGGTCAAATCTTCCTTGGGTAATTCTGGCAATTAAATATTTTCTTATTCATCTTTCTAATAATTTAATTTAATTTCCCATATTATGGACACTTTTAAAATATGAGGTGTTACGGGTCTGAAGATATGAAGCAATACAAACTTAACCATGGTGGTTGGCTGTGTTAAAATGGGAGATTATTTGTACCTCTGTTTTTTGATAATTACATAACCATGGTCTCGATTTGACCAAAATAAAGCTTAGGTCTCTTTGTTTTTCGATAATTACGCAACCATGGTCTCGACTATCCTAACTCCACTTATGGTGGATGGAAAATGCAAATTTGAAAACGGGAGTGATTTTAGAGGTGAACTGATATGGATTTGGAGGATATGGTTGTCACTATTCCAGAAAAGCCATTCTCCAAAGGCTCTGGGATATGGAAAAATGGGTGATGGCTAATATTTAACCGTAGCTAAATATTGATTAGCATTGACTATAGTCATTGCTAATTTGTAGTTTAAAAAAACCCTTGCATAGTAGCCAAACAAGTTATACCTCTCAGCATAGGCAATTTTTATAATTCTCTATACCAAATAAACTAGTTGCATTCTTTATTCTAATCCTTTATCACATTTCAGTAGTTGCATAATGTATTTAAAAAAATAACATCCCCAATGAAACTTAAGGCTAAAAGGGGATGTTCCTTATTTGATTTACTTTTAAAATCTTTAAATACCAATTCTAGTCTAATAATTAATATTGTAATTTTCAAGCAGTGCTTGACCACACCCTAGATTAGTTCCATTATATAGAAATCAACTCAATATTTGTTAATTTTCAACACTGCACCTTGTTTATCATATAAAAAATTAGATAAAGTTCCAAATACACAAATGGCAGAAACCATAGCCCCTCTCCTCTCTCACAGCTGTCGCCTTTTCCACCTTCTGCCCCTCCAAATTTAGGCCAAATTTCTTCACTTAATATGGTGAAGAACGATGGCCTCACTCACATAGTCCCTAGGTGTACCCAGAAAGCTATGCGCTCCTCTCTGCAGCATGCCAACAAAATTAATTAACCAGAAAATACAATATCAATTGATCTTGACCACTCTCCTGATTTGAAAGGAAAAAAAGACAATGGAACGTGTAACCAAAAAATGTGTACTATATAAGCTGTAATTATTAGATGCAAATCCGCCATACCTTTAACAAAAGAACACTATTATGACAATACTATGTAGTAGCAACATATGAAATCAATCCTTATAATTAAAATTAAAAAATATGCAATAAAAGTTTGCCCAACAATTACAGCAAAATAGCCTTTCTCAATTTCAATTTTATATTTCTTGATTATCAAGTGTCATTGAAATATAATGATAGTCAATGTTATTACATGTTATACAATATTTCTTGATTATCGAGTGTCTTCCACATTTGGAACACACGATCTTCCTTTCTTTCTCAACCACCCATTTGGGTCAAGATTAAAATCCTTTAAGTCATCAATCTACTCCTCTGCATTAACATATCACCTAACTCAGTCCCACATGCATCTGTGAACACCACCAAGTCCTGATTCCCCTCTGGGACAACCAACACAGGTGCATTAGTCAATAAGTGTTTCAATTTTGGAATGCCTCCTCACCCCTATCGGTCCAAATGAACTTCACATCCTATCGAGTTAACTTAGTCATCGGTGCCACTATGCGCAAAAAATCCTTTATAAATCTCCGATAGTAACCAACCAATCCCAGAAAACTTATTATCTCAGTACCATTTTTGGTCTCTTTCAACTATTTACAGCCTCGATCTTAGCTAAATCCATTGATAACCCTTTCTTACAAACTACGTGGCCAAGAAACTTCACTTCCTTCTTCTAGAAATGATACTTCAAGAACATTGCCTTTAGATGATGCTGCCATAGAATTTCAAGCACTACTGTAATATGAACTTCATGCTCTCTTTCATCCTTAGAGTACACCAAAATATCATCTATGAAAACCGACGAACCTATCCAAGTGCTCTCGGAAAATCCGGTTCATCAAATCTGCAAAGAAAGCTGGTGCAATAATCAGTCCGAACAGCATCACTAGCCATTCGTATGATCCATATCTGGTTCTATACGCCGTCAATAGAATACTATCCTCTGCCACTCTAAGCTGATGGAAACTTGTTGCTAAATCCAACTGCAAAAATATCCTAGCTCCACCCAATTGATCAAATAAATCATCTACGACGACTTGGAATTTTTGCATATTTGAAATTGGGGTATTTAATTGATTTTAAATATTTGAAAGTTAGTTTAGCTTAAATTTCAAATATCACTGTTTATTTGGCAATTAAATTATTGAATTTAATAATTAGAAATTGGTTAAAATAGTGAATCTTGGTTTTAAGTTGGTTAAAAATATTTCAAAGGCTTGGAAAATTTGTACTTATAATACTGGAGATAATAGAAGTTTTAAATTTGAATTTGAAAGTGTTTTGTTCAGTTTTAAAAATATATCGTTTAAATTGACATTTAAAAATAGCTTTTTGCGGTACAGTATCGGAATTTGACGAAACATGTTCTATTGGATCTGCAATAGTGTATTATTATTGGATTTCAATTTTCGTAGCGTTTGGAGTTGTGATGTGATTGTACGGTTGATAAATGCGTTGAGATCTATATCGAAAATTCAATATAATAACGGGGCCCAAAAGTGATATCTTCTTCATATGATCGAATTAGGACTCGAAATCTTTTCCATTGTATTTAGAATAGGGGTATAACATTATAAATGCCTAGAGGCACACCTCGATATGAGATCGAAATTTTTAGTTATGGTTTCGAGATGATTTAAATTTGAAATCTAAATATAATATAAACTGTTGTGACAAAAGTTTTTTTTCAATAGCATTTTTCTTCTTTCAAACACGTTCTTCTCCTGGTATAACACTTTTCCACCCATATTAACATGCTTCTCCTTCTTTCTTTAAAAAAAGAAAAGAAAACAATCGATTCTCCTTCAAAACAAAATCCATGGCTGCGATTTTCATTCAAATCAAAATCCCTCTCCCTCCTCTATGCATTCGAATAAAAATAAATGGGGACGAATAAAATTGTAAAGTAATTCGTTCGTATATTTGAAAAAACTATCACGACCGAAATCGATTGCGATTTAAGGTGAGACGATTGTAGAGGGTCTCGAGGTGGGTCGATTTAGTGGGAAGGGTGGCGAGCTTGATGGGCATCGCAATGGGGGGAGTGGTGGTGAACGAGGGTTTTGATGGATGAGGTGAACTGCGGCAAGATCGTGGGTTGTGGCGGCTTCGGCTTTAAGGAGGGAGGCTTTCACGCCCGCTTAGGGCTCAACGTTGGCAGCTGGTTTGGGTGGTTGGCATTCATGTTCGGTCAATGTTGGCATCTTGGGAGACGCGAATAGGCGACTGATCTGGGCGGAGGTACCAGTCCAGTTTAATTTAATCTAATTCAAATTAATACATATACATGGATAAGATTTTGAAAGGCAGGAAGTTTAAACGTTGTTTGGGAAAAAATGGATCTCTAAGTATGTATGGATCATTTTAATAAAAAAAGATTTTATTATTAGTAGTAAAGGAAGTATGATATAAACAGAATATATAGTTAAAGATAATATTTTGGCAGAAATATAAGAAATTTAAAATGTTGAAGAGTTTATTTAAAAATTGGATTTTTGAATCTATGTAAGTTATTATATATATGTGTATATATATATAGCTTCAAAAGAAAGAAAAATATACATGTTTTAAATTTCTAGTTGGTTTAAATTAACCTACTTAATTATTCCAAGTACTAAAGGATTTTTAAAGGAAAATTAGTTTAAACTAAATTAATAAATGGTAATTGATTTTTAGATTATTCAGAACATTAATAAATCATATGATGTTTATTCAAGGTCTAAAATCGTGATGAAAACAAGCTAGGTTGGATCGAATTGCTAATAAAATCAAAAGTGAGTTAATCTCACTCATTTGGATTACCCTTTAAATTTATATATTTAAATTTAAATTTTTGATTGAATGATTGAATTTACTGGATATGATATTATATATAATAGTGTGTATATATTGAAGTGATTGATTCCCACATTATATAGCGGATGAGACCCTACGCACCCCGCATAATAGCGGATGACCCTATATACAGCGATATACCCCCCGAAGTGGGATTGGTATTTTATAGTATGCTAACATCTATAGATACGAGGAAAATAGGTTGGAGGGATCCAATTGGATTCCTCAAAACATTGAATTTATTTTTCAGCGATGTGATTTATTTGATGATCTGTGATAGATTATATTGATTTTATTAGGGATTGAAATTATTAAATCCTATGCTTGGCTGAATGTATATGGGCATTTTGAGAAATGGAAAAATGTATATATTAAGTTGGATTATTAAAGGAAATGAAAAGAAAATTCTTAAGTAAATAATTATTGGGAATTAGATAAATCGAATAATAAGTTTAAAGGGAATTTAAAACCAGGAAATCAGATTGAAATCGATTTAGTGTTTTGGAAATTGTGATTTGAAGGAAAACTAGACCTGAAAATTTGTAAATTAGGTTTATAAATGAAGTGGAATATTTATCAGTGGATAATTTTGGGAGTATAGATTCTTGTGGAATTTATAAGAAAAGGTTATTTTACTTTAAAGTGGAAAGTATATTTTTCTTGGATGAATGCTTTCAGAACATCGTCGGGAGGACGACGAGCATTCTAAGTGTATGTGTGCTAAAAAGGTAATGCGTTGCCTCGAGCCTCATCAACCAGGAATGGCTAAAATCGAGGAGGTGCGACAAGGCTAAGTGGCTAGCAACAAATTAGAGTAAGGTCATCCCTGTCTAGATGACCCTTTTTATTCGGTTGTGTGGGCGGTTGCTGATCCCAACCGCGGGTGATCTTATTCAGACTATCCAGTAAGGGGTAGCTCCGGTCTTGTGTTGTAAGGGATCAGGGTGGATCCACGGTACTCTGATCTAGACCAGGTACTGTGACGTGTGAAACCCCAGTAGCCCTACCATTGATGGAAACCCAATCTCCAATAAGTGCATTCAGACTTGTTTGTATACCTATTATGCTGGAATTTAATGAATGTAACAATTTCGGCTATTTGAACAAGTATTTGTATATAGACACTACTATAATACCAGAGGATTTGATAAGAAATGGTTTGGTTATCGTAAGGTAAAAACCCGACATGTTTATTTGTGGCGTTACGATATACCTTTGATTTCAAAATGATTTTGAAACTTTAATAATCCAATTGAGTATATTTTCTCACGCTAGTTTTCCAGACTGACTCGGGTGTTATGTTACTATAATGCTCGGGTCGGACCGAGTATTATAGAATACAAGATGGGATGCAATGGAGCTCGGCAAACGAGCTAGATGGCGAGGCGTATCATGTACTTGATGTATTATCCACTATGTAGTACAAGCTGCGTATAATCAGCTTTGTGAGGACAGCTAATATAACTGTCCAATATTTTGCTATCGATTGTGTTGTTGATTTGAATTGTACTCTGATTATGTAATGTATAAATCGGTACAGAGTTCTTTGTGTCTAAAAGCTGTTGTTATATATTATATTTATTTCGCTGCGACTGTGAGATTCTGATGTTATTTTCTATTTCTTCTTCTACCTCTTTCTTCTTTCCTTTACAATCTAGTTTTCTGGCATTTGATTATTCGACACTTGATATTGTGGACGTAATGATGTCGATTTTCAGGCTCGAAAAATCGGGTCATTACGTTTGGTATCACAGCTGAAGGTTAAGCGAGAACCTTGGCTCTGGTAGGGATTACTCATTAAAATGGAGTCCGTAGTACTCTAGAATGAGTTTGAGTGTATTAATAAATATGAGCACGTATTTTTTAGTGAATATAAATTTTTTTTATATTGTATTGACTTATTGGTTGAGTGTTTATAAATTTTGGTCGGCATAGTCTGTACAACTACATCGATAGGGATTTCTAAACTATTAAACTAGGCAAACTAACAGGTATTGTTTTTAAAAATGGGAAAATGAAATAATTTTACCCAAATTATTTTTGTATATAAAAGAAATAATTTTTTTAAATTATTATAGTATATGGTTGCTTGGTTGTTAGGGAATGATAATATTAAACTATTATTATTACTGTGTAGAAATTTAAAACATGAATTGAAATCATAACCAAAGGTTAAGGAAATAAATTCAGATAACAAAATGGAATTTGAAATGTGAATTATAAATGTGATTTATAAATTGAAATATGACGCCAGAGTAATTTTTGAATAGGGATTAAAAGGATTTAGAATTCGGACTTAGAAATTAAATTCCTTTGGGTTTGGAAATGGTTTTAAAAAAATTGAAATAATAGTGTTATTATTTCAGAAATGTTTTTGATTGGATATGGAATCTTATGAGATTTAGAATTTAAAAATATTTGAAAAATGTTTTTGAAGGGATAAAAGCATTGAACTCTCTTCGGTCACTAGAAAATGATTTCGGTGATGACTGCAGCATCATCGATGTTCATTTTCGAGTTTCCAAAAAAGGAATTGCCGCCAAAATGTTTTAAATTGGAATTGTTTGCAAAACTGGGTTTGGTTTTTAACTCAATGGGTAATTTGATATGCAAATGAATTATGTATAAATAATTGATTTCAAAAATGATTTTTGAAAATGTTGAGTAATTATTTAAAAGACTTTGGAATCTTATTTAAAATGATTATGGAACAAGTTTGGGAACTTATAAAAACTTGAAAATTTGTTTAGAATAGGATTTAACTTGAAGAAGAGTTAAATTAAAGTAAATATGACAAAAATAAAGTGGTGGGTAAACCAATTAAATGAAGTAAATTAAAAGCGACTAGTAAATGGAATATAAATACGTCGGAAAACTTATATAAGTTGAAAATTTAAATTGAATTGGAATGTAAGTGAATCTAGTTAAGAAAAAGTGAATTGAGGAAAAAATCTAAGTTGATTAAATGGAATAGGCATTGAAATAAAATTTGTTAAGTGGAAATAATTTATGGATGAACAAATGAATTGAAATTGAACTTTGGGATGATATTTAATTTAAAATGTATAGGTAAAGTGAAGTTGTGGAATTAAGTCGAAGTGGGCTAAAAATAATTAAAGTTTGGAAATAAAAGACATTGAGATTTAAAATAAATTAGTAAGTGGAACTAATTAAAGAAATGGTTAATGAAATATGATTTGAGATAAGATGAATGGAATTCAATATTTAAAATTGGATGGTAAATTGAATTCAAATGGAATTGAAAATGCAAAATGAATAGAAATGGATATATAACTTCAGTGGTGAAGTGAAAACAAATATAAGAAGTGTATAAAATATTTGTAACTTAAGAATGGATGGTGAAATTCTTAAGTGAATTTCGTGTTGGAAATAATCTAAGTCAGTATTTGAATGAAGGTTTAATAAAAAGTGGTGAAATGGGATAATTATGAATAAGTGAATGGAAAACAAAATAAATGTGAATAAAAAGAGAATTGATATAGCTAATAATCAATTGAGATAAATACATAGTGTCAGGACCCGATTCTTCGACTCCCGAAATATCGACATCAATACGTCCACTGTATCGAATGCCAATCAGTCGGATGCCGGAAAACCGAACACTGAGGGTTTTAAGAAAAAGAAAAGAGGTAGAAGAAAGAGAGAGAAGAAAGAAAATAGAACGGAAAGAAATAACAGAACACAACATCAGAATCTCACAATCGCAGCGGAACAACATATAATAGATATATGAATAATCTTTAAACAAAGAACTATATCAGTTATTACATTACATCACATTTCATTTCATTACATCAGAGTGTACAACAACAAACAATGCAGCGGAAAAAGAAGTACTATATACTAGTAAATACGCCAATGCCATCCATCTTGCCTCCAGCAACTCCTGAATTCCAGAATATCCTGATAAACTTTAACTCTTGACTGCCCGTGTGAAAATTTGTGGGCACCCAGAGTTTAGGAAGGAAAACAATAAACTCCGAGTCAGTCATGTGACTGGTGTGAGAACTCAAAACAGTTTATTTATCTTTAAAATCAAAATAGAGGAATATTTTTAAAGTCAATTCGCAATGCTTTTAAGAATGAGACTACCATAAGACCTCCCGCCACACACACAATGCAAACGCAGACTTGAAGGAGATTTCTTCTTATGTTAGTCAAAGATGCTTGATACGTATTAAAAAGAAACATTTGATATTATTACTAGTGCATAGTGTAGGAAACATTTCGAAAGTAGAATATAAATCTTAGCCAGCATAGGTACCATTATATTATGCTTACTATAGCTACCATATTAGATGGCAGGTTCTACAACTAAAACCGTACAAGTCTCGTATTGTTTCTTTGGATTTCCAACGAATGGTCAGGCCAAGGAACTTCCCATTGCCACATGGAAACGCCTCTGGAAGGACGTCCCGAGAACCTAACCGGATCTCTGCCAACACAAGGCCGGGTTACCTTTCAAACTAGGTAACAACTGACACGAGTATGCCATCCCCCGGTCCTTTGGGACCTTTAACCGAGCGCTCGTAATCAACATCACACCATAATAATAAGTGTTTCAACATGAGTAAGCATCCGGGCTCCATACCATGATACCACCCTTTTCCAGAAGGAAATGCACATACCCTAAAGGGAGCTACCCCTCATAACCTTGCTGCATCTTTCCTGTTTTGACCATTCCGGGGTGTGAGGCTCGACGAAGTCACGTCCACAAAAACACGCTTTATACAAAAGCTGTGCTTTGGGTCAACAAATGATCATAGAAATGATCACCAAGATAGACGATCAAACAAATGATCCTATCACAAATAATCAACACAATGATCATTTCACAGCAACACTCAGCATGTCACATTACCAAATTGGGAATATATTGCAGATAACCTTCAACTACATAACCTCTGAGCTCCTACGTCTCAGAGAAGGGTGTTAAGCTAAGAGAATAAATTCTCCGCCACCAACAGAAATATATTTGAAAGAAATCAGCTTTATATCTCAATTTGTAATGTCAGGCATATTATCCATACAAGTCTGTTCCGGGCTCGAACAGAACCGAAGGCACTTACAAAGAAGTCCTTGCAATCCGGATAATCTCTAATCACGTCCGAATTTCCCATCACACATGGAGATCTCTATACCGGGGATCAGCCAGTGCAGAGACAATCAACAAGAAACCCTTTCGTTTTCGAAAATATCCGGTCTTCAACACCGATCTTCAAATGCAATTCACAACGACGTATCACATATTCGGAATGGGTTATACGACCCCAAGGTCCTTTCCCGGTTAACCCGAATAGTGAGCGCTTATTTTAAAAAATAAAATAAGTGTGGCATTCAAATTCAAGCAAATCACAACGAATACCTATTCAAATGTAAATATTGATAGTCAGTTATTGAACTATCAATGGATATGCACAACATCACCAGATTCCAAATAATTTTCCAAGTTATTTATTTTCCAAAAATATCTTTACAAGATATATATATATATAATTTCCATACTTAAAAAATAAATCAATATTTATTAACCCATTTTCCACTTTCTTTT
This sequence comes from Allium cepa, assembly GCA_030765085.1. NCBI lineage: Eukaryota > Viridiplantae > Streptophyta > Magnoliopsida > Asparagales > Amaryllidaceae > Allium > Allium cepa. Next base: position 110,694,731 of record CM060945.1, on the reverse strand, counting down.
ATAAATTCCATAGTGAATTTTCATTCCAAAATATCCATGCATATACGATTCAATTATTCATTTCAATTTATCTTCAAAAAGATAAATTCTCAAAATATTCACTTTATATTGAAAAACATTTCCATACTTATTTAATAAGTAATTCACAAATCTTTTTATTTTCAACCCTTGAAAATATTCAATATACTTAAGTCGAAATTAAGTATATATTTCATTCTTTAAGGAAATCATTCTCTTAGACATATTTATTTGGGCCAAAAGGAATGTTGCGTAAAACATCGTTACGACAACCCAAAATCACTAGTATAGGGATTCGAAATTAAGATAGATATATAAATCCCAATACTATACAAAACATTTCCTTTCGGAAATCATCTATTATAACAACAGTGTTATAATCTACCATTTCCTTCTATTTCTCGAAAACGTCTATTTCAACAATGAATATTGAAATCTATGGTTTCGATAGTTAATACATTTTAAAACATCTTTAGATCGTTTTAATTCTGTTTAAAACATCACATTCAAAACAATTTCTTTAATATATTATTCACTATTCAAAAACTTGAATATACTTGTTAACAAATTTCATCATTTCTATTCCTTTTATTTTAAAGAATTATTCACTGTCTAAAACGTGAATATAACTCCATTAATAAATTACAACTATTTACTTATCAAGATAAGTCGTTGCGGATTTATAAAATAATGTTTATAAATTCCATTTCTATTTATTTTATAACACTTCCTCTTATAAATTTCCTTTATTAACTTATTCGATTTATAACTCAATTATATACCGAAAGTCCATATTATAAGTTAAATGCTTATAATTTATTTGTTTACAAAATCCTTCCTTTAAACTTCATAATTATAAATCTTATAACTTATAAGATTCATTTATTTATCCAAATCTATTCCTTTAAATAACATCACAAATTTTATAAACCTACTGTTTATAAAATTCCATTTATAACTTCACCGTTATAATTCTATAAATTTCATTCATTTATGAAATTCATTCACAATTCATTCTAACACTTATAAAAGCTCGTTTTATAATTTCAATATTTTTAATTTATAAATATCAATTTATAAATCTTTTATATGGATCAATTTATATTATTCTTTTAAAATGTCTTTAAACTCCTTTATAATTTCCTCGTTTTGATTTATAAAATAGTCAAATTCCATAAATCCTATTTTTAAACTTTTTATAATAAATTCAGAAATCCTAATTTTAACTATTTTATAAAATCATTAATCCCATATTTTCAAAAATCAACTTTTAACTGTATTTCTCAAAAATCATAATTTTTACAATATTAAAATTATAACGTTTATTTGTTTAAGATGAATCAATTCTAAAAATATTTTATAAACGTAACTTTCGAAAATCACTTTAGAAATCTCTTAAAATAAAAATCGTTATTTTTAAACTTCAAAATTGGATCCGATGATGCAACACATCAAATAGACAATCACGACTTTCCAACATCGTATATCGATATGATAAACAATCAAATATCACAATATCTAAAATCAAATAAATATTTGTGAGGAATCCAGTTGGATCCCTCCAACCTGTTTCCCTGCATCCACAGACATTAGCACAATACCCATTCCACTTCGAGGTGGAATATCGCGGTATATGGGATTTATAAAATATTACCCGCTTACTAACGGCGCAATAGGGTCTCATCCGCTATACAATGCGGGAAATCAATCAACTGCAATATATACATATGCCAATATATATATTGCTATATACTAATATAATACCAATTCCACTTCAAGGTGGAATATCGCGGTATATGTGTGTAATAAATAACCTCCGCTTACTAACGGCGTATAGGGTCTATTCACATCCAATATATATATATATATATATATATATATATATATATATAACAATCATCATTCAAGCATTCAATCAACACAACTAAACAATTTTAAATCTAACTATTTAAAATTTAAATAAATCCTTTAGAGTGAGAAGTTCTCACCTTTGCTTTTATTAGCAATCCATTTCCTTCTTGACTCGATTTCTTGATTTATACCTTGTATAAATATTATACACAATTTATTAATATTCGAACAGATCGAATAATAAAATTTTTATTTTTATAACTTTTATATTTAATTTAACAAATTTCTTTAAGTGACTAAGAACAGTTTAATTTTTCCATAGTTCATCATTTAAAAGTTTCACTCTAAGCTAATATTTTAAATTTTAAACAAACTTCTATTCGATACTTCAAAATTAACCAATTTATCAATATTCAAATTTTGTCGAACAAATTTAATTTCTATTTTAATAAATTTTATTTATTATTCTTCAACCTCCATAAAAATAATAGTTTATATAGACTTTTTTAAAAAAACAAATTGGTATATCACTTCAACATTTAAAAAAAAAATATTTCTTTGAATGACAACATCAATTTTCTTTCACTGTAAAAATTTCCTTTACTTATTTTAAAGCTCAAACAGCAGACTGTTGTTTAAGTATATTTCTTAATCCATATATACATTTATGTATATATATACGTACAGAATTTAAAATAGAATTTGTAAATCTACCTAACTGACGAATCGAGTAAACCCAGACCATTGCCAAACGTCGAGCTCGCCGCGTGCCTCCAAGTTTTCGAGCGCCTCCAGATTGCACTGCCCCATGCTCGAAACTTCACTGCCATTCGAAATCCCCAAACGACGCCACGACGTTCGCCTCTGCTCGCGGCCCCTACGCGCGTGCCCCCAAAATCCCATCGCGACCCAATATCACCGCCTCGCGCTCGAACGTAACCCTAGCCGCCGCGCTTCTGCCTCCCCTCCTTTGCTTGAATCGTCGCTGCCTCGTGCCTCAAATGTCGATCGCGACTTTGATTTAGGGCTTCGGCCGTTTGTTTTTTTTTTTTTAGCTGTATCGATTTTGAGATTTGAAGAAGGAAAGGGGGAAGAAGGAAATGGGAGAGAGGGAGACGTCTTCGGCCATTAAAATTTGAACGAAGAGATTTTTTTCTTCATCGGCCATTTGATTTTCTTCTGTGTTTTGAATGATAAGGGAGAGGGACATTTAAACGTGAAGGAGGCATGATCATCTCACGATTCTCGGCACGATTATAGGAGATAACGTGATTTTAGGCAAGAATCTAGGGATGCTGTCTGTAATAAAATTTTAAATTTAAATTTAAATTAAATTTGTTTCAATACAATTTTCAACGCGTTTATATGTCGTACGCTCGCATAACAACTCCGAAAAATACGGAACTTGAAATCCGGTAATAATTCAATATTACGGACCCAATGGAACTGGTTTCGTTGAATTCCGAGACTGTGCCTCGGACGGCTATTTTTAGATATCGATTCAAAGGATATAATTTTAAAACTGACCAATTCACTTCCAAATTCAATTCTGAAGCTTCTATAATCTTCAGTATTATCAATATGAATTTTACAAGCCTTTGAAATATTTTAAATCGGCTTATAATTGAAGATTCAAATTTTCATTCAACTTTCAATAAATTAAATTCTATAATTTAATCGCCAAATTCATTCTGATAATTTGAAATTGAAGTCAAATCATCATTCAAATATTTAAAATTAATTAAATATTTTCAATTTAAATTATTCAAAATTCTGGGTCGTTACAATCTTCCCTCCTTAAAAGAATTTCGTCCCGAAATTACAAGTTAAGAAGAATGCCCTTATCCCGTCTACTATTTTTCACAATTCAAATAGTTTAATCAACTTACTAACCTAAATCTTTTTACTAGAGATTCACTATCATTTCAACTAGCTTTCCAACTTCAATTATAGGTTCCAAACAACATTGTTCTCCTAACAATTCAAATTTAAATTCAAATTCAAATTTCAAACTTTCAAAATTTCTCAAATTTTTTTTCTAACACCCTAAATTTTCGAAAAATTTCGCCAGCGTCTCCTCTGCGTGGCTAGCTCGGTACGACTATAAAATGGCACCACGGCCCCTCAGAATCAAAAAGAAAAGAGAAAGCCAAGTGGCTGGAGAAGAAAATCATCAAATTTCATACTGAAATTGAAATACGTACCTTTTTGTCGAGCAATTCAATTTTTATCTTTGAAATCAAAATCCAAATTCCATTTATACACATGTATATCCTGCTAGTCATAATATCCAATTCCAACATTCAAACCATTTTGCCAATTCCATTACAAAATTTCAAATATATGCTTCTTATACATTTTTTCTTCACTATTGAAGTTACATATCCATTTTCATTCAATTTTACAATTCAATTTCATTTGAATTCAATTCACAATTTCAAATTCTAAATATTGAATTCTATCGATTAACTTTCATTTGCTAATTCATATTACTACTTTAAATTAGTTTTATTCACTAATTCATTTCAATTTGTACATTCACTTATTCATTTTAAATTTCAATTTCCATATTCAATTCATCTCGAATTTACTTAATTACTAACAAAGGGAATTTCAATTTATTTCTTTCACTTACTTGAATTTATATACAAATTCAAATTTATCTTCAAATTTAGCTCACGACTAAACTTTAATTTTAACCAATTCAAATTCTAATTCATTAGTCCATGAATTAATAATTTATCAAGTTAGTTTACTTGAATTCAATCCATTTTATTTCTTATTTAATTCCATAAATAATGATAATAATTTAATATTATTACTTCCTAACAATCATGCAACCATATAGTATAATAATTCATAGAAAATCATTTCTTTTCTATACAAAAATAGTTTTGGGTAAAATTATCTTATTTACCCGATTTAAAAACAATTTTATATTCACTAACAAATACGCGCTCATATCTATTATTACACTCAAACTCATTCTAGAGTACTGCTGACTCTATCTCTAATGAGTAACACCCAACAGAACCATGGTTGTCGCTTAACCATATGCTCTGATACCACATTGTCAGGACCCGATTCTTCGACTCCCGAAATATCGACATCAATACGTCCACTGTATCGAATGCCAATCAGTCGGATGCCGGAAAACCGAACACTGAGGGTTTTAAGAAAAAGAAAAGAGGTAGAAGAAAGAGAGAGAAGAAAGAAAATAGAACGGAAAAAAATAACAGAACACAACATCAGAATCTCACAATCGCAGCGGAACAACATATTATAGATATATGAATAATCTTTAGACAAAGAACTATATCAGTTATTACATTGCGTCACATTTCATTTTATTACATCAGAGTGTACAACAACAAACAATGCAGCGGAAAAAGAAGTACTATATACTAGTAAATACGCCAATGCCATCCATCTTGCCTCCAGCAACTCCTGAATTCCAGAATATCCTGATAAACTTTAACTCTTGACTGTCCGTGTGAAAATTTGTGGGCACCCAGAGTTTAGGAAGGAAAACAATAAACTCCGAGTCAGTCATGTGACTGGTGTGAGAACTCAAAACAGTTTATTTATCTTTAAAATCAAAATAGAGGAATATTTTTAAAGTCAATTCGCAATGCTTTTAAGAACGAGACTACCATAAGACCTCCCGCCAGACACACAATGCAAATGCAGACTTGAAGGAGATTTCTTCTTATGTTAGTCAAAGATGCTTGATACGTATTAAAAAGAAACATTTGATATTATTACTAGTGCATAGTGTAGGAAACATTTCGAAAGTAGAATATAAATCTTAGCCAGCATAGGTACCATTATATTATGCTTACTATAGCTACCATATTAGATGGCAGGTTCTACAACTAAAACCGTACAAGTCTCGTATTGTTTCTTTGGATTTCCAACGAATGGTCGGGCCAAGGAACTTCCCATTGCCACATGGAAATGCCTCTGGAAGGACGTCCCGAGAACCTAACCGGATCTCTGCCAACACAAGGCCGGGTTACCTTTCAAACTAGGTAACAACTGACACGAGTATGCCATCCCCCGGTCCTTTGGGACCTTTAACCGAGCGCTCGTAATCAACATCACACCATAATAATAAGTGTTTCAACATGAGTAAGCATCCGGGCTCCATACCATGATACCACCCTTTTCCAGAAGGAAATGCACATACCCTAAAGGGAGCTACCCCTCATAACCTTGCTTCATCTTTCCTGTTTTGACCATTCCGGGGTGTGAGGCTCGACGAAGTCACGTCCACAAAAACACGCTTTATACAAAAGCTATGCTTTGGGTCAACAAATGATCATAGAAATGATCACCACGATAGACGATCAAACAAATGATCCTATCACAAATAATCAACACAATGATCATTTCACAGCAACACTCAGCATGTCACATTACCAAATTGGGAATATATTGCAGATAACCTTCAACTACATAACCTCTGAGCTCCTACGTCTCAGAGAAGGGTGTTAAGCTAAGAGAATAAATTCTCCGTCACCAACAGAAATATATTTGAAAGAAATCAGCTTTATATCTCAATTTGTAATGTCAGACATACTATCCATACAAGTCTGTTCCGGGCTCGAACAGAACCGAAGGCACTTACAAAGAAGTCCTTGCAATCCGGATAATCTCTAATCACGTCCGAATTTCCCATCACATATGGAGATCTCTATACCGGGGATCAGCCAGTGCGGAGACAATCAACAAGAAACCCTTTCGTTTTTGAAAATATCCGGTCTTCAACACCGATCTTCAAATGCAATTCACAACGACGTATCACATATTCGGAATGGGTTATACGACCCCAAGGTCCTTTCCCGGTTAACCCGAATAGTGAGCGCTTATTTTAAAAAATAAAATAAGTGTGGCATTCAAATTTAAGCAAATCACAACGAATACCTATTCAAATGTAAATATTGATAGTCGGTTATTGAACTATCAATGGATATGCACAACATCACCAGATTCCAAATAATTTTCCAAGTTATTTATTTTCCAAAAATATCTTTACAAGATATATATATATAATTTCCATACTTCAAAAATAAATCAATATTTATTTTTAAACCCATTTTCCACTTTCTTTTATAAATTCCATAGTGAATTTTCGTTCCAAAATATCCATGCATATACGATTCAATTATTCATTTCAATTTATCTTCAAAAAGATAAATTCTCAAAATATTCACTTTATATTGGAAAACATTTCCATACTTATTTAATAAGTAATTCACAAATCTTTTTATTTTCAACCCTTGAAAATATTCAATATACTTAAATCGAAATTAAGTATATATTTCATTCTTTAAGGAAATCATTCTCTTAGACATATTTATTTGGGCCAAAACGAATGTTGCGTAAAACATCGTTACGACAACCCAAAATCACTAGTATAGGGATTCGAAATTAAAATAGATATATAAATCCCAATACTATACAAAACATTTCCTTTCGGAAATCATCTATTATAACAACTGTGTTATAATCTACCATTTCCTTCTATTTCTCGAAAACGTCTATTTCAACAATGAATATTGAAATCTATGGTTTCGATAATTAATACATTTTAAAACATCTTTAGATCGTTTTAATTCTATTTAAAACATCACATTCAAAACAATTTCTTTAATATATTATTCACTATTCAAAAACTTGAATATACTTGTTAACAAATTTCATCATTTCTATTCCTTTTATTTTAAAGAATTATTCACTGTCTAAAACGTGAATATAATAACATTAATAAATTACAACCATTTACTTATCAAGATAAGTCGTTGCGGATTTATAAAATAATGTTTATAAATTCCATTTCTATTTATTTCATAACACTTCCTCTTATAAATTTCCTTTATTAACTTATTCGATTTATAACTCAATTATATACCGAAAGTCCATATTATAAGTTAAATGCTTATAATTTATTTGTTTACAAAATCCTTCCTTTAAACTTCATAATTATAAATCTTATAACTTATAAGATTCATTTATTTATCCAAATCTATTCCTTTAAATAACATCACAAATTTTATAAACCTACTGTTTATAAAATTCCATTTATAACTTCACCGTTATAATTCTATAAATTTCATTCATTTATGAAATTCATTCACAATTCATTCTAACACTTATAAAAGCTCGTTTTATAATTTCAATATTTTTAATTTATAAATATCAATTTATAAATCTTTTATATGGATCAATTTATATTATTCTTTTAAAATGTCTTTAAACTCCTTTATAATTTCCTCGTTTTGATTTATAAAATAGTCAAATTCCATAAATCCTATTTTTAAACTTTTTATAATAAATTCAGAAATCCTAATTTTAACTATTTTATAAAATCATTAATCCCATATTTTCAAAAATCAACTTTTAACTGTATTTCTCAAAAATCATAATTTTTACAATATTAAAATTATAACGTTTATTTGTTTAAGATGAATCAATTCTAAAAATATTTTATAAACGTAACTTTCGAAAATCACTTTAGAAATCTCTTAAAATAAAAATCGTTATTTTTAAACTTCAAAATTGGATCCGATGATGCAACACATCAAATAGACAATCATGACTTTCCAACATCGTATATCGATATGATAAACAATCAAATATCACAATATCTAAAATCAAATAAATATTTGTGAGGAATCCAGTTGGATCCCTCCAACCTGTTTCCCTGCATCCACAGACATTAGCACAATACCCATTCCACTTCGAGGTGGAATATCGCGGTATATGGGATTTATAAAATATTACCCGCTTACTAACGGCGCAATAGGGTCTCATCCGCTATACAATGCGGGAAATCAATCAACTGCAATATATACATATGCCAATATATATATATTGCTATATACTAATATAATACCAATTCCACTTCAAGGTGGAATATCGCGGTATATATTTAATATAATCCATATATACATTTATGTATATATATACGTACAGAATTTAAAATAGAATTTGTAAATCTACCTCACTGACGAATCGAGTAAACCCAGACCATCGCCAAACGTCGAGCTCGCCGCGCGCCTCCATGTTTTCGAGCGCCTCCAGATCGCACTGCCCCATGCTCGAAACTTCACTGCCATTCGAAATCCCCAAACGACGCCACGTCGTTCGCCTCTGCTCGCGGCCCCTACGCGCGTGCCCCCAAAATCCCATCGCGACCCAATATCGCCACCTCGCGCTCGAACGTAACCCTAGCCGCCGCGCTTCTGCCTCCCCTCCTTTGCTTGAATCGTCGCTGCCTCGTGCCGCGCGCACGCGCGCCTCAAATGTCGACCGCGACATTGATTTAGGGCTTCGGCCGTTTTTTTTTTTTAGCCGTATCGATTTTGAGATTTGAAGAAGGAAAGGGGGAAGAAGGAAATGGGAGAGAGGGAGACGGCTTCGGCCATTAAAATTTGAATGAAGAGAATTTTTGTTTTCTTCATCGGCCATTTGATTTTCTTCTGTGTTTTGAATGATAAGGGAGAGGGACATTTAAACGTGAAGGAGGCATGATCATCTCACGATTCTCGGCACGATTATAGGAGATAACGTGATTTTAGGCAAGAATCTAGGGATGCTGTCTGTAATAAAATTTTAAATTTAAATTTAAATTAAATTTGTTTCAATACAATTTTCAACGCGTTTACATGTCGTACGCTCGCATAACAACTCCGAAAAATACGAAACTTGAAATCCGGTAATAATTCAATATTACGGACCCAATGGAACTGGTTTCGTTGAATTCCGAGACTGTGCCTCGGACGGCTATTTTTAAATATCGATTCAAACGATATAATTTTAAAACTGACGAATTCACTTCCAAATTCAATTCTGAAGCTTCTATAATCTTCAGTATTATCAATGTGAATTTTACAAGCCTTTGAAATATTTTAAATCGGCTTATAATTGAAGATTCAAATTTTTATTCAACTTTCAATAGATTAAATTCTATAATTTAATCGCCAAATTCATTCTGATAATTTGAAATTGAAGTCAAATCATCATTCAAATATTTAAAATTAATTAAATATTTTCCATTTAAATTATTCAAAATTCTGGGTCGTTACACGTAGGATGCACGTATATCATTTTATTCACGTAATGATTTGATACAAATTCGAGCACAGAATTTCGAGATAATTATATCGATACGAGTTGGGATTTTTCACTCGATTTAAACGGTGAATCCTCGATAAGGATTTTTGATTGATTTTGGAAATTCTCTATCATAGTTTAAGACTATGCAAGGAGAATGACGATTTCCGATCAAGAAACCAAATCTGAGTCTGCACTAGGAAGTCGGGTGAATGGTACTAGTTCGGAAGTGAAATTGTGTGATCGAGTGAGCGATCGAATTTGATATTGCATATGAATGATATATGTACATCGTACAGGCTTAAGTAAAACAAATGTTGAAACTTTTGTAAAGAAATGAATAAAATAAATTTGGATTTTATGATGGGATATGATTGCTAAGTAGGATATACAAGTGTTTTGAAAGCAAAGGGAAAATTTTTGTTTTAAATACAAAAGATAAATTGAATTGCTCGACAAAAAGTTTGTATTTAAATTTCTATATGAAATATGATGGTTTTCTGATCTAACCACTTGGCTTTTTTTCTTTTGAAATCTGGGGGCTCGTAGAGGCATTTTGTAGTTGTACCGATCTAGCCGCGCAAAGGAGACATTAGCAAATTTTTTTAAAAATCTAGGGAGTTTGAAAATTTTTGATAATTTAAATTTGGTTTTAAAATATTAGTTGAAATGGTTGAGTAAGTAATATTGTTTGGAAATTACGGAAAAGTTTAGGAAGTTAGTAGGAATGATAGTGTATTTAATAAAAAGGTTGTTTCGGGTGTTGTTAAAAACTATTTGGATTGGGAAATAGTTAACCGGTTATGGACCATTCCTCTTAATTAGTAATTTCGGTGACGAAATTCTTTTAAGGGGGAGGAATTTGATGACCCGGAATTTTTGGATATTTGAACCTGGGATATTTGATTGATTTTAAATATTTGAAAGTTAGTTTGACTTGAATTTCAAATATCACTGTTTATTTGGCAATTAAATTATAGAATTTAATAATTGGAAATTGGTTAAAATAGTGCATATTGGTTTTAAGCTAGTTAAAAATATTTCGAAGGCTTAAAAATTTTGTATTTATAATGCTGGAGATAATAGAAGTTTTAAATTTGAATTTGAAAGTGTTTTGTTTAGGTTTAAAAATATATCGTTTAAGTTGACATTTAAAAATAGATTTCCGAGGTACAGTCTCGGAATTTGACGAAACCAGTTCCAATAGATCCGTAATAGTGTATTATTATCGGATTTCAATTTTCGTAGCGTTTGGAGTTGTCGTGTGATTGTACGGTACATAAACACGCTGTGATTAATATCGAAAATTCAATATAATAACTGGATCCAAAAAATCTATCTTCTTCATATAATCGAATTAGGACTCGTAGCCTTTTGCATTGTGTTTAGAATAGGGATATAACATTATAAACGTCTAGCGGCACGCCTCGATCGGAGATCGAAATTTTTAGTTATGGTTTCGAGATAACTTAAATTTGAAATTCAAATATAATATAAATTGTTTTGACAAAAGTTTTTTTGTCAACGGCCTTTTTCTTCTTTCAAACATGTGCTTCCCCTGGTATAACACTTGTCCACCCATGTTAACACGCGTTTCCTTCTTTCTTTAAAAAGAAAAGAAAATAATCAATTCTCCTTCAAAACAAAATCCATGGCTGCGATTTTCTTTCAAATCCAATTCCCTCTTCCTCCTCTCTGCATTTGAACGAAAATAAATGGGGACGAATAGAATTGTAAAGTAATTCATTTGTATATTATAAAAAACTATCGCGATTTCAGGCGAGGCAATCGTAGAGGGTCTCGGGGTGGGTCGATTTAGGGGGAAGGGCGGCAAGCTTGATGGGCATCGCGATGGGGTGGAGTGGTGGTGAACAAGGGATTCGATGGGTGAGGCGAACTGAGGCAAGCTCGTAGGTTGCGGCGACTTTGGCTTTAGGGAGGGAGGCATTCGCACGCGCTTAGGGCTCGACGGTGGCAGCTGGTTTGGGTGGTTGGCATTTCGTGTTCGGTCGATGTTGGCATCTTAGGAGTCGCGATTAGGCGACTGATCTGGGCAGAGGTAACAGTCCTATTTAATTTAATTTAATTCAAATTAATACATATACATGGAAAAGATTTTGAAAGGCAGGAAGTTTAAAAGTTATTTGGGAAAAATTGGATCTCTAAGTATATATGGATCATTTTAATAAAAAAAAGATTTTATTATTAGCAGTAAAGGAAGTGTGATGTAAAAAGAATAAGTAGTTAAAGATAAGATTTTGGTAGATATATAGGAATTTTAAAATGTTGAAGAGTTTATTTAAAAATTGGATTTTTGAATCTATATAAGTTATATATATATATAGCTTCAAAAGAAAGATAAATATCCATGTTTTAAATTTACTAGTAGGTTTAAATTAACCTACTTAATTATTCCAAGTACTAAAGGATTTTTAAAGGTAAATTAGTTTAAACAAAATTAATAAATGGTAATTGATTTTTCGATTATTCAGAACATTAATAAATATGTTTTTTATTCAAGGTCTAAAATCGTGAAGAAAACAAGCTGGGTTGGATCGAATCTCCAATAAGTGCCTTCGGACTTGTTTGTATACCTATTATGCTGAAATTTAATGAATGTAACAATTTTGGCTATTTGAACAAGTGTTTATATAGAGAAACTACTATAATATCAGAGGATTTGATAAGAAATGTTATGGTTATCGTAAGGTAAAAACCCGACATGTTTATTTGTGGCGTGGTCTTACGGGATACCTTTGATTTCAAAAGGATTTTGAAACTTTAATAATCCAATTGAATGTGCTTTCTCACGCTAGTTTTCCAGACTGATTTGGTGTTATTATACTATAATGCTCGAGTCAGACTGAGTATTATAGAATGCAGGATGTGATGCAATGGAGCTTAGGAGATGAGCAAGATGGCGAGACGTATCACGTACTTGATGTATTATCCACTGTGCAGTACAAGCTGTGTATAGCCATCTTTGTGGGTCAGCTAATATAACTGTCCAAGATTTTGCTATTGATTGTGTTGTTGATTTGAGTTGTACTCTGATGATGTAATGTATAAATTAGTACATATTTCTTTGTGTCTAAACGTACTAAACGTTGTTGTTATATATTATATTTATTTTGCTGCGACTGTGAGATTCTGATGTTGTTTTCTTTTTCTTCTTCTACCTCCTTCTTCTTTCTCTTACGGCTTAGTTTTCCAGCACTCGATTGTTCAACATTTGATACAGTGGACGTATTGATGTCGATTTTCGGACGTCGAAAAATCGGACCGTTACATCATCAATCCTAGGCAATGGATATCGATTATTTATCATTTTCTCATTCAACTAATGATAATCGATACATAAACTTAACGACGTTTCCATCTTCTTCACAAAAACTATGGCTACTCCCCAAAGTGAACTACTAGGTCTGATAAAATTCTTGCCTTTCAAGTCCACTAACTATACGTTGAGCTTCCCCATTTCAAAAGGTGTCATCCTGCCTGACGGTCTATTCACTAGTTTTGTTCTAGGCATCAAATCTATCTGAAACATAATGGCACGTTTCGGTGGTATTCAAACTACCGGCTCAAAGACATCCAAGAATTATCTAACCATGAAAAATCGATTCAACGCGTCTTCTATCTCCGCCCAACAAAGCTTTCACCTCACTGCTAGGGTTTTCAACGATATATACGATCCGCTCCATACAGTCTGGCTGTCTAAGCGATATTTTCCCATCATGGAAAAATATTCTAGCATCGTACCCGCTTAACGAATCCATACTCAAAATAATTTCAAACCCTACGAAATCAAACACATGCAAATTGGAAACAAAAGTATGACTAACAAGTAAAACTTTAGCAGGTCATATCTTATCCCAAGTGTTGCATACCCACCTATTGGATTTGCAACCCTTAAGGAAGTAACTAGGTATGAGGGTTCTAGGTTAAGTTTATCTACGGCTAATATAGCGCGAAAGCGATCTCCAAAAGCGAAGCAAGCGCCATGCACACCTACTAAACACTCAACAAACAATGAGAAACATGTATACATGAAAAGTAATATCAATATACAACATATACACATACAACTATATATGCCAATATAGCTAATGCAATCACAACAACAAATCCAATCATCAAACAACTATCATCTAACTAACATCCAACAAATCCATAACCAAATCAATATAAATTCACTTCTTATTAATATTCACTGAATTGATTTTTCAATTTAATCATATTTGATTCATTAACATTGGATTTAATCAACATTTATTTATTCAATTAGTTTACATTCACTAATTTACATTCAAGTTTGTTTACTTCCAAATCAAATCAAATAAAAGTTGAATTCTATTTAGATTGAATTCTAGTATTCACTATATTCACATTTCTATACAACATTTCTAATGTTTATTATCAATCCACAACTTAAGTTTATTAAATTCTAATAACAATATCTCCAACGTTGGTTCATTTTACATCTTAAAGTTGAATTTCATTATATAACTCAAGTTCATATTCATCACTTTATTAATTTACTTCGATACCCAAAATCAACTTGATTCAACATCTCTTAAGTTATGTTTCATTTCAACTTCATTTACATTCACTTTCACTTTTACAACTTAATTTCATTTCTAATTTATTTCAAATTCTTTACTTAAATTTACTTAAGTCAAATTCATATCATATAATCACTTATCTAATCCAATTAAAATTCAATTCAATTTAACCTTCCATAGTTAAATTTCAAATCATATAATTCACTTACTAGCTCAAATTTCTTTCAACTTTACTAAAGTAAATTCTTACTTCATATTATAAATCCAAAACTCGTTTCACTTATTTTTATCAATTTTAACTTGGATTTATATCAAATTTGTTTATCATAACAAAATTTCAATTTCAATTTACTATTGGTAGCAAATCCATCACACAGAAACTCGAAAATGATACTGATGATGCTGCAGTCATCACCCTTATTATTTCCCAGCAACAGCAGTGAATTTAGTGCTTTTTATTCTTTCAAAAATTCTTTTATTTATAAATCACATTCATAAATCTTTCACTTATATAATTTCACTATTTTACTTTACTTAAATAAGATTCATTCCAACTTATTTATCTTATCTAGATTATTGACAAAATAACCTTTTTAACTTTGAAAAACAACTTTCAAAATCAACGGGATTCAAAATTTCATATTCATAGTTTGAATTCATTTTTATTTGTAACACATATCGTATCATTTCTTATATATAAGATTATTTCACAATTGTAAATCATATTTAATTATAATTCCATACTATATAATTCATTTGCTTATATAACGTATTCTTTTACAATGTTGTTTTTAGTTAGATTATTCAAACAGCTTTTATTAACTTATATATATTTACATTTTCAAATAACCAAACAATTAATTTATATACACTTTAATAATTCCAAAAAAAATTATTTCCTTTTTATATAAAATATAATCGAGGTAAAATTATTTCATTTACCCAATTTAAAATAATACTATGTCGACTTGCCTAGCTTAAGTGTTTGGAAATCCCTATCGATAACATGGCATCCCACATGCCGACCAGAATTCACAAATAGCTCAACAGATAAGTAAACACAATATAAAATATTTTATATTCACTAACAAATACGCGCTCATATATATAATACACTCAAACTCAATCTAGGGTGCTAGTGTCCCTATCTATACTGAGTACACATCAAAGCTTAGGAATATACAAAATATAAGCTCTGATACCAGCTGTAACGACCTGAAAATCCATACCCTTTGAATCGACAATAATCCACACATGTCTGGTCCAAAAAGAACAGACTGACAGAAAGTCAAGAGAAAGAAAAGAAGAGAGAAGAAGAAAAGAGAAGAAAGAGAGAAGATAGAACCAAACAGAGTAATACAGAATCTCACATCGCAGCGGAAAATATATAACATCATATCAATGATCTTTACAAAACAAAAACTGTATATACATATACACACATCAATCAGAGTTCAACAATCAATCAATAGTTATCAGTCTGGACAGTTATAATAACCCGTCCTCACAAATACTGATAATATAAAACAACAAACAAAGCAGCAGATAATCAAGCAAATACAGATGTACGGAAATGAAGATCTCCAACTCTCCTGCTGAAGCTCCAAAAGCATCAAATCTAGACCTGTAAATATACTCGGTCTGACCCGAGCATTGAAAGGAAAGAACGCCCGGATCAGTCTGGTAAACCAGTATGAGAAACACACTCAACTGAATTTATCAAATTACCAACTTTTCCTTTATCAAACAAAAGTATCTCGTAAGACAAGTTCACACATAAACACGGACATGTTTTTACCTTACGATAACTAAAACATCTCATATCAAATCCTCTTATATTATAGTAGTGTCTACTATATACAAATAATATTAATCATAGCCGAAATTGTTACATTGGTTAAATTCCAGTATATAGCCCAATTAGGTAATACAATCAAAATGGCAAACACGTAGTGGAGTTTGGATTTCCATACAAATGACCAGGTGAAGGGACTACCTTCCGAAGGGGTACACCTCTAGATGGATGTCCTGAGGCACAAAACATCTGCCCTCTACCAACACATGATCGGCCCACCTCTATAACTAGATGGTACCCAATATATCATCTTCCGGTCATTACCGACCTTTACCGAGGACCCTCTAGCATACAAACCACAATAATCAGATACACAACGTCATAGCATGCAAAGATATATCTAGAAGAGGATGATCATACCCTAATGGGGAGACCCACTTAGCCCTGCTGCTTCTATCCCTGTTTTGGTTATTTCTGGTTGATGTGACTAGAGTTAACGATTACCTTTCACAAATCACATCACATCACTTTGAATGCCACACGGTCATTTCCGTTGACTACTAATTGCATTCCACAAAAATACAACCCTTAAGCTCATACGTCTCAAGGAGGGTGTTAAGCTAAGTGAAGTTGCCTTCTCCGCCACCAGTGATGTACGTTTGTAAAAACCAATGTACGTAATCTGCAGAAATGCAATGTCAGACAAACATCCATACAAGTTGTCCAGGAACAGGACAAACCGAAGGTACTTTCCTACCACATCCTGTCGGAAAATCCCTAGGATTAGTAGCGAATAGTCCTCGCATTGGATATTTCATAGTAAAGAGACCACTGCTTCTGGATGTATATTGGGATTTTAACCCCAAACGATCAACAGGCAGTCCCCCGCTATGAAACTCCGGAATAACAATATCATCACAAGTAACCTGCACAATCGTCGCATATACGTTGGTCCAAAGTGGTTTTCGGAAAAATCTGATCCTGGTCTCTTTGCACCTACAACGCAAGGTTCTCAACCTCACACAAAAACTAAGTCTCATAGACTTATCACGTCTCTAACTTTCAACTTGCTATCCTTGGGCCAAGAAGGAAGCTCGATAGATTGGAGTAATACTTCGCACTATACGAATCAACATTCTCAACACAAACGATAATCAAGCCTACACATAAGGCAACGTACTAAGTGTACGACTAAATAGTTCACACATCAAGTCAAGAAACTAAAATTTGGCCAAGTTTGATAGTTGGTTATTTAACTATCATAGCAAACAAACAAATATTGAGCACCATATACAATCACGAGGCCCTTTTACTTAATCTTTTGTTAATTAGATCACTTGCCACACTTTAAATTATCTTTAAAAAGATATAATTCCAAACCGTTTCAACTTCCTATATTGGAAAACATTTCCATATACTTATTTAATAATAAGTAATTCACAAATCAATTTATTTTCAACATTTATAAAATATTAGATATACTTAAATCGCTACTAAGTATATATTTTGTTCTTTAAGGAAAACATTCACTTAAACACATTTATTTGGGTCAAAACGAATGTTGCGTAAAACATCTTTACGACAACCCAAAATCACTAGTATAGGGATTCAAAAATAAGATAGATGTATAAATTCCAATACTATACAAAAACATTTCCTTTCGAAAATCATTTACTATAACAACAGTGTTATAGTCCATCATTTCTTTATTTCTCGAAAACGTCTATTTCAACAATGAATGTTGAAATCTATGTATTCGATATTTAACAAATTTTAAAACATCTTTAAACCATTTAACTCCATTTAAAATATCACTTCCCAAAAGTATCCATTTAATTAAAATATTATTCACTGTCCAAAATCGTGAATATAATACCTAACCAAATTCTTTATTATTGCAACATTTAATTAAAGGATAATTCAGTGTCCAAAATCATGGATATATCTCCTTTACAAAATCCAGTACTTCTACACATTTATTAAAGGATTATCCACAGTCCAAAATAGTAGACATAATGCCTTTAATAAACTTCTATAATTAACTTATCCAATTCAATTGATTTCACATTTAAAAACAATGTTTATAAATTTCATATATATTTTATAAAAACTTCAATACACAAAATTCCTTAAATAACCGATTCCATTTATTATTTCATTTAAATGCCAAAGTTCAATTATAAGTTAATTACTTATAATCCATTTATTTACCTAAATTCATTCTTTTAATAACTTTACAAAATTTTTAAATTTTATTACTTATAAAATTCCATTTATAACTTCACTTTAAACACTTATAAAACTTCTTTAAAATTCCATTGTTTTGATTTATAAAATATCAATTTTATAAATATTATATACATACTAATTATAATAATCAGAAGATCTCAATTTAAATAAACTTATCAATAATTTACAAATCATTATTAAAACTTATATAACTCCACAAATCATACTTAAGTGTTATTTCACAAAAATCATAATTTTTATAACAATAAAAATTATAACTTTTGTTTGTTTAAAATAAATTCATTCTTAACAATTCAAAAATTCAACAAAACGTATATATCCAAAATCACTTTCAAAACCCTTTTAAATTTGGAAATCATCACTTTAACATTTTTAAATTCCAAAATATAGGCCCAATGCTGCAACAGCACTAAATATGGCAATCACAACATCCATAACATCATATATCATATGATAACAGAATATACCACAATATCTGTAAATAAAATCAATACTGTTGAGGAATCCAGTTGGATCCCTCCAACCTATCACCTGCAACAAATATACATATTAGAATATGTGTACAATGTCCGTTTCAAGGCAGATGCGCATACAAAGGGCCATCCGCTCATACACGGGAACGTATAGGGTCATCTGCTCCACTAGGCAGGTATATATATCCAAATATCTATCAATATTCATATATCATCCAAACAATCATCAATCATCATATAATAAATTATTTCTCACTTATATAAAAATATCAGTGAGTCAGAAAGAGTGAGTTGTACTCATATTGGTTCCAATCGTAGTTTCAGTGTTTTATTCCAAAAAAATTAAACGAGCGTTTAATTTAATCCAAAATTCACATTAGCTCCAATCAACTCCAAACCGGCTCTATAATGTAGTGCTCGTCAATATGGATCCACTCGTTTCGTGTGAAACGTACCTCGTATGCAAAAGATACGATGTTACAAAGTTTATAAGAATTTAAATATAATTTATTTTCATTTTCCATTTTATTTTTAACCTTAAATCGCATCTGGGCTGCTCGTTTTCGAATGCAGATCTCGACCATTGCCCAGCATCTTCCTCATCAAGCATTTCGATCGCAAGATAATCCATGAAGCCGCCGTCCTAAACCTAATTACCGCGTCACCCACCTTTGATCGGAACTCGATCAAACACACCCACTCGAACGCCTACTCCAGCCTCCACTATGGCCGCGAGCACGGAAAACTCGGTTGCTATATCTTCTCTATTTTCATGCTTGAAAGCCAGCCATTTGAACGTTATTTGCCAACGCCTCCCTTCGTTTTAATTGATCATGACCGTTGAATATCTAGCTCTCGCGAGCTCTACCATCTTCTAGTTGAAGGCGAGACATGAAAGTTAGCGGATTGAGACAGATTGAAGGGAAAATGTTCGAAATTTTCGACCATTGAATTATTTTCTGGCAGCTAGCCCTGGTTTACTTTAGGGTTTGTGAAAAATGAAGATATTCACGTCCTTTTATAGAAAATTGCAAAACACTACTCATCTCGAAAATTTTCAAACTCGAAACGAAGTGTGCCGCCTGGCATTTATAATGTTTAATCTCTATTTCGAACGCAATGGAATATATATATCGGGAGCCAATTCGATCGTATTTGAAAGAAAGATTTTCGAATCGAATTATTTAAATTTAAAATTCACTTTAACCGATTTCTATGCTTTTTAGCTTGTCCTGGACAAACCGTAAATCCGATTGACACGAAATTTGAAATCTTACAATAATTTAGCATTACGGATCCAATGAAACAAGTTTCGTCGAAATCCAAGACTATTTTAAAAAAGGCTTTTTTTACTCGTCAATTAAATATTAAAATATTCAATTTCTACAATTTAACTTTTAATTCAATTTTAAAAGATCTGTAACATCATTCTAATTCAAATATGATTTAATTCAACTTTATACAATATTTTTATTCATATTAAATTCAATTTCCAATTAATTGCGCTATTTCAAACATTAAATTAACAATTTAGTTATCCAATTAAATCGAGATATTCGAAATATAATTTATTCAGCTTATAAATTTGACTTTTGAATGTTTAAAATAAATTAAATATATAAATTTCAAATGATTGAAATTCTAGGTCGTCACATCCTATATCTTAAATAATTTTATATATTCACTAAAAAAACTTAGGAAAATTATACAAAAAATTTCTTAAATCATTTTTAATATGTTTTCCAACATATATAAATTTTATACCCTAAGCTAATATAATTTGATCGTTATTAATTTTTAACCCAAAGTAACATTTTCTTCACTAGAAAATTCATATTAGTTCAGAAAATTATAAAAATTGAACTCATTTCTAATCTAAATTTTAATTCAGATGGCAATTGGATGTCATATATTAGGGTTTTTGTATCAAAAGATATCACAAAATCTATATGAATTTGCATAAATCATCAACAACGTATAGATATACAATTTATGATCCAAAAAATGGCAAAACATTTGTAAATCATTCAGATTTCATACTAAAAAACGAAAGCCGTTAAAAACTTGAGATTTAGTCATTATTTACCTTAGCTTTATGATTAAAGATGTGAGATTTGTTCTTCATTAAGAGATTTGATTCTTCCTTTTGAAATCCTAGATTTTATCTTCTCTTGAGCTTGCTAATGATGGTCGACTCGTAGCTTGTATTTTTGATTTGTAAATAATAAAGTGAACGTGAGTGCTAAGGGGTTAAGGAGGTATAAGGATACGCCTTGTTCCTATTTTCCCCGCCTATTTCCTAACCCTTTTTATTGTCTAGTTCATTTGTTTAACATGGCACGACTATCTCTTATTAAATCGCAAATCTCAATACATCAGTCATCTTACATCATTTTATTTAATTTAACTAACTAAAATAATATTACTAAAAATATGAGGTGTTACAGACTCCCTTCCTTAGGGAATTTCGTCCTAGAAATTACGATAATGTACACATCTAAACAATCAAAGTAAAACATACCATCAAATAAATCAGGATAAGTATCTCTCATCCTATTCCCAGTCTCCCAAGTATAGTCTCTCTTATCGTCTCTCCGCTGGACTTTGACTAATCTAATTGCCTTTTTCTTAGTTTGTTCTCATCTCTCACGACTATGCGAATTAGCTTTCTAACTATAGTCAAATTCGTCCCTATAACTAAGTTAGCTAACACAATCGGTGATATAGCAGTATCCGAATCTCAAATGCACTTACATAATGAGAAACATGGTAAGCATCGTAGACTCCTGCTAAACCATTAGGTAACTCTACTCTATATGCGAGTTTCTTGTTCCTTTCAATATTAGGAAATGGTCCAACGAACCACGGTGCCAACTTCCCTGATTTTCCAAACCGGATCACACCCTTCATCGATGACACATCAATGAAAACATGTTCTTCAACAGAAAACTCTAAGTCTTTCCATCTATTATCCGCATAACTCTTCTATCTAGATTGAGCTTTCTTCATTCTAGCTCGAATTAACTCAACTTTTCTGCAGCTTCTCTAACCAAATCCAGACCAAAAGCCAGTCTATCCCCAATCTCTAACCAACAAACTGAAGATTTACATGGCCTTTCATACAAAGCTCCATTAGGTGACATCCCTGTCCTAGCTTGATAAATGTTGTTATATGAAAATTCGACTAGATGTAGAGGGTCATCCCATGATCTCCCAAAATCTAGCACATAAGCTCGTAACAAATCCTCCAAGATTTTATTAACTCTCTCCGTTTGCCCATTAATCTGTGGACTGTAAACGGCACTCATCTTGAGCTTGGTACCTAAGATATCTTGTACATGCTTTTAGAACTCGCTAGTGAATTAACTATCTCTATCACTCACTATATTACTAGGAATCCCATGTAGTCTAACTACGTTCTTCGTAAACAACTTCGCTAACACAGATGTCATTCTGGTTGACTTAATTGGAATAAAATGGGCACTCTTATTCAACCTATCCACTATGACACATATATTTTCATTTCCTCTATTAGACCTCGGCAACCCATCTTTGAAATCGATATGAATAGAATCCCACTTTCGCACTGGAATGTCCAAAGGATGAAGCAACCCACTTGGCTTTTGATCTTCGGCTTTTACTTGTTGGCCATTTAAACATTGCTTCACCCAGAAGCCTACGTCCCTCTTCAAACCTTCCCAAAAGAAACTTCTCTTCATGTCCTGATACATCTTAGTTCCTCCCAGATGAATAGTGAACTTCTAATGATAGCATTCATCCAAAACTTCCTTCCTAATGTCTTCCACATTTAGAAAATCTTCCTTTCTTTCTCAACCATCAATTTGGGTCAAGACTAAAATCCTTTAAGTCATCGCTCTCCGTTCCACCTCTTAGCTTTTTGATCCGTTCAGCCAACACTGGATCCTCTAGCTGTTTAGAAGCAACCTTTTCGATCATAACTAGTTGAACTTCCAAACATGATAACAAAGCAGTTTCTATGCTTGAACTACCCTTAGTTCTCCACTGTACTCTACAAGTTGCTTACGCTTCCAAATCTTTCCACTCAGCTATCATTGCTAACACCACATTATGACGTTTTCTATTAAGTGCATCTGCAAACTTAATGCCTTTCCCCATTGTGTATTCAATACCAAAATCATAAGCAGCTATGAATGCTAACCACCTTTGCTGTCTCATGTTCAGCTCCTTCTGAGAGAATAAATACTTCAACGACTTATGATCCATATACAATTCAAATATTTCTCCCAAAATGTAATGTCTCCATACCTTCAGCGCAAAAATTACCGTAGCTAACTTCAAGATGGGTTGGGTATCTGGCTTCAAGAAGCATAAGTAATCACTCTACCCCTCTGCATTAACAAAGCTCCTAGCCCAGTCTCACGTGCATTCGTGTACACCACCAAGTCCCGATTCCCCTCTGGGACGATCAACACAGGTGCATTAGTCAATAAGTGTTTCAACTTTTGGAATGCATCCTCCAACTTATCGGTCCAAATGAACTTCACATCCTTTCGAGTTAGCTCAGTCATTGGTGCCGCTATCCACGAAAAATCCTTTATAATCCTCCGATAGTATAGCCAATCCCAGAAAACATATTATGTCGGTCAACTTTTCTGGTCTCTTCCAACTATTCTTGGCATCGATCTTAGCTGAATCCATAGATAGCCCTTTCTCGGAAGCTACATGGCCAAGAAACTTCACTTCCTTTTTCCAGAAATGAGACTTCGAGAACTACGCCTTCAACTGATGCTGCCTTAGCATTTCAAGCATTAGTCTAAGATGAACTTCATGCTCTCTTTCATCATTAGAGTACACCAAAATATCATCTATGAAAACCAATACAATCCTATCCAAGTGCTCTTGGAAAAACGCTGTTCGTCAAATATACAAAGAAAGATGGTGCATTGGTTAGTCCGAACGGCATCACCAACCATTCGTACGGTCCATATCCGGTTCAAAACACCGTCAACGGAATACTATCCTCTGCCACTCTAAGCTGATGGAAACCTGTCGCTAAATACAACTGCGAAAATATCCTAACTCCACTTAACTGATCAAACAAATCATCAATCCTAGGTAATGGATATTTATTCTTTGTCATGTTCTCATTCAACTTACCATAATTGGCACATTACCTTAACGATCCGTTTGGCTTCTTCCAAACACTACGGTTGCTCTCTAAGGTGAACTACTAGATCTGATAAAATTCTTGCTTTCCAAGTCCACTAACTGTACCTTGAGCTCCCCCATTTCAGTAGGTGTCATCCGGCTTGGCGACCTACTAAATGGTTCTATTCCAGGCATCAAATCAATCTAAAGCTCAATGGCACATTTTGGTGGTAATCGAGCTACCGGCTCGAAGACATCCGTGAACTTTCTACCTATAAAAACTCGTTTCAAATCATCTTCTATCTCTACAACACCTAGTAAACCTTTCACCTCATAGCTAGGGTTTTCTACGGTATATATAATTGGTTCCCTAAAGTCTGGGTATCTAAGCGATATTTTCTCATTATGGAAAACTATCCTAGCATCGTACCCACTTAACCGATCCTTATCCAAAATAATTTCAAACCCTATGAAATCAAACACACGCTAACTGCAAACAAAAGTATGACTTAACAAGTCAAACTTAGGTGGTCGCATCTCATCCCAAGTGTTGCATACCTTCCCATCGGATTTGCAACCCTGAAGGAAGTAACTAAGTATGAGGGTTCTAGATTAAACTTATCTATGAAACAACGAGATATAAAAGAATGCTTTGCACCAGTATCAAACAAAAAACTAGCTGCCATATCAAGAATCATAAGCGTACCTCCCAACATTGCTTTCCCTTTTCCCACCGCCATGGGTTTTGATGTAGCTGTCTCCAATGCATATACTTTGCCCTTTCCATCCTTAGCAAGCTCCTGGCATTTGCTCTTGTAATGACCCATCTGATCGCAGTTGAAGCAATTGATATTCTTCTTCCCAGTCACCTTCTTTGCCTCTCCAGAATGACATTCATTCGTAAAATGCCTTTTCTTGTCGCACTTTAAACAGACAACTTTTGATTTTCCCTTTTTCACGGATCCACCCTTCTAAGCACAATCTTAGGAAAGAACTTCCTTTTCTGACTTTGCCCTAACAAGACCTCCTTCACCTTATTCTTCTCTATAGAAGCAATAATTTTTTCATGTCTTAGAGCCATTTCTATTGCAACATCACAAGGATCCTGTAACGACCCGAAAATTTTCGATAATTAAAATAGCTAATTTAATAAGATTTCATGATTTAATGTTAGAGAAAAAAATTTGTAATTCGTTTGGAATAATAATAACTGGAATGAATTGCAACAATAGTTATCCAAATAATTACGATTGAATGGGGTTCCAATCTAATTGAATTGACTCAAATGTTATAACTTGGTTATAAGGGAATATATGAAAAAACAAATGTAAATAAGTGAATAAGAATTATGAATGATTTAGGTAGAAGTACAAATTTTAATAGATTGGTTGTGAAGATTTGAATAGTAATAAGTATTGAAAAATAAATGCTACTTAGTGAATGCCTTTGAAATCAATAGTTGGATAGGATAATAAATGTTGAATTCATTGGGTATAATAGAGTAATTGATTGATAAGTAAAATCTATTTAAAATAAAATAATTGAATATCGGAAAGGTAAATTGTTTAAAGTAAATATTTAAAACTTATTGAATAATTGAATAACTGTAAAATGAAAATAGTGTTCTAGGATGTGAATTGGTTTTAAAAGTTGAATCTTATAAGCTCAATTTCAAATATTCCAAAGGATAATGAATTATTGGATAATCAAAATTGTTTAAATTTAATATTTGGAATTTATTGAATAAGTGAATAACGGGTTTAATATGATTAAAAATGATTTTTAAAATTTTATTTTATCATATTAAAGTTAGAATGATGTTGTAGAACTTTTAAAATCGAATTAAAAGTAAATTTGTGAAAATTGAATATTTTAATATTTAATTGACGAGTTAAAATAGTCATTTTTCAAACAGTCTCGGATTTCGACGAAACCAGTTTCATCGGATCCGTAACGTGATATTATTGTAAGATTTCAAATTTCATGTCAATCGGATTTACCGTTTGTCCGAGGCAAGCCAAAACGCATAGAAATTTAGTTAATCGGTTTAATTTAAAATCGATCGTTTATTTCCATAACTCTCACATACGATCGAATTAGCCTCCGAAACCTATTCCATTGTGTCCAAAACGCGGGGTAAACCCTAGAAACGCCAGCCGACACGCTTCCTTTGGAGTTCGGAAAATTTTCGGTGAATAGTGTTTTGCAATTTTCTATATAAGGACGATTATATTCTCATTTGCAAACCAGAAAGAAAACCCTAGGGTTTCAGCCCTTAGCCGCCACTATAGAGATGAATGGCCAGAAATTTCGAAACTTCTTCCTCAATTTTCTCCAAATCCGTGAAGAATTAGCAAAAACTCTCAACTACAAAGTTGTAGATCTCAACGAGATCTACAAATCCAACGGTCATGATCTGAAATGGAGCTTCGGATCGACGGAAAATCGCGTTCAAAGCCGCTGCGTTTTTCACGTTTTTCGAGGCCATAGGGGAGGCCGAGTGGGGCCGGTTCTCTGGTGAAGGTGGAGTTCGACGTGGGCTACAAGGTAGAAGTCTCTGATCGTCTTCAAGCTAATCGAGTCGCGTGCGATAATTGATGGAAGGAGGCGGCTTGGGTTCATTTGCTCACATACGTGATTTTTCACGTTTGGGGAAGATTAAAGAAGTGCGGCCCAGATCTGTTGAAGGTGGAATGAATGGCCGTGATCTGATGTAGGGTTTGAGATTAAAAATAAAAGCAGAAATTGTTTTATTTAAATTCGTGTAATCTTTAAAATAGCATAACTTTTACGTACGAGATCCGTTTTGGACGAAACAAGTTGCGTTGGAATCGTATTGACGAGCACCACGCAATGGAATGGGATTGGAGTAGTTTGGAGCAAGTGAAAATTTTGGGTAAAATTAAATGCTCGTTTAATTTTATTCGAAATAAAACGCTGGAACTACATTGAAATCAAGGTGAGTGTTTTATAACGCTCACATCGTACTGAATATCTTTATGCTAGTTAAATTTGATATTATGAAGTGTTATGATTTTATTTGTCGTTGTTTGATAAAAATTTAATTGTCATATAGATTGTCGTTGAATTTACCGTTGAAAATAAAATTGACAGTTAAATTGAAATTAAAATTGAATTGCGATTAAATTACCTGACATTGATAACTATGAAATTGCCATGAATTGTATTGTCTATTGGATGATTTATTTCGATGGATGCTATTGGTTGATATTTAAATGTTTGGATGTTTATTTGCTTATATATAACCTGTTATGCATACATATGACACTGTGATAGATTTAAGTGATATATATTCATCCCTGACATTTAATTTAAATAAATAATTACTTGACCATAGGATAGAAAATTATACACGGACACCGTATTGGCTAAATTAATAATTTTTAAAATCGTTGATTTGGAATTTATTTAAATGTTTGATTTAAAAGTTATAAATAGAAATCAATTTATAGAAATCGAATTTATCGAAAATTTGAGTTTGGAACGTTGAAATAAATTTTGGTTAAAAGGAATTGTTAATAATTAAAGTGGAGACTTTGGAATTTAAAAATCGGGATATGACTGAATTTCGAAAATTGATTTGTTTAAAGATTGAACCTAAATTCGAGCTTTGAATATTACTAAGTAAAAGCGATATAAAAATGATATTTTGAAATCGAGCTTGGAATTGGATCATATTCGAAATTGGATTTAAACTTGAATATTATTGGAAAATTTTGTTAAGTATTATAAATTGATATTTAAAAAAAAATCAAACTCCAAATCGATAAAAATTGAAATTGAATTATTTAAAGGTGAATGAAAAATTGAATTAATTTGAAGTCAAAGTTGACATTGATTTGAATTGAAATTGAAATTGAATCGGTAGAATGGAAAGTTAAATTGTTTTGAATTGGGAAGTTATAATCGAAATGGATCGGTTTTGAAGCTGTTTTATTTTGTTTTCCAAATTACTCTGTTATATAAACCATTTTTGAATGCTTAAACTATTTTAATCTATTTTAAATCTACTTAACCTAATTTAAATTATTTTAAACTAATTTATCCATTTCAAATCCATTTTAAGATTTTAAGTATTTTTAACTATTTTAATTATTTAAACTACATTTAAACTACTTAAAACTATTTTCTAAAATTCTAAGCTGATCAGTAAGGTGAAATGTTTATATTTAAAATCTGGAATTTAAATACGAATTGGATTAAATGAAGTTGCAACCTAAATTGAAATTCGAAATGATATTGAAATCGAAATGAGATATTGATGCGAAAAATGATTTTTGAAACGGAATCTTACTTTTGAATAGATACGATAATATTTGAACTTGATTTGATTTTTGAAGCGAATATGATATTTTGATATTAATTATGAATCGATTTGAAATGTAAAAGAGACAACGGTGTAATAATACGTAGTTATTAAAGAGATCGGGATCGGATATGGTCATGCTCTCTGTCGATACCGAAAACCACTTTAATAACTATTATACGCGGAGTGTCGATCCAGAATGAAGTGGTTGGTTTGGTGAACGGGTTGATTGAAGAAAGAGAACGATATTGGATGACCCCTGACATGACTAAAACAGGAGCCGCGCCGGGCCATTGAGGTTCGCCATCTCTAGTGGACACACTTCTTTGATACCATATCTATTACATTTGTGATGCGATTTGGGTGCACCCCTTGATTTGGGAGTGTTGTTTCGCGGTGTTGGGGTAGCTGCTGGCTATGCTCAACATCAGTCCGGATCACGCAACTACTAGTATCCTAGTTGGTATCGCCTCATGTACCTTGTCATACTGATTATCCTATTCGCGACCACTACGTTTTGTTTTGTGTTATACCTATGGGGTACCCTCTGATAACCACCAGTTTACGGTGGGGCTTACGGTGCTGCATAGACTATGGCATTGTAAAAACGTGTTAACGGGGATTATGGTAACGCCTTAATGCTATTTTGATACTTTATATTACTGATAGGCATTATCTACTTAGCGTACATTACTACATAGTAGATAGTTTAACGGATCCTTAAGAGATGGAAAATCCCATAACTTCTCTTGAGTTATTGCACGCACGTTGACACTGGATATGAGATGTCAAACCCCGTAAACATCTCTGACGCCGTTACACTCATATTTATTTACGATTGATTTAACTTTCATAAGGATATTTTAGTCCTAACTCGAGTGTTTTGTCTTTTCATTACGCTCGGGTCAGTCCTGAGTTTTCAGTTTTTTGAAGATTTATTCTGGAGGATGAAGACGAAGATTTGGTATACTATTACTATTATTACCCTTGCATCATGCTATCTGCTCCATTATTTTAATTGTTCTGTTGTATATGTATAAATCTGATAAATGTTGTATAAATAATTGTCAAAGTATAGTAAACAGCTTCATGAACTGTTTATTTGACTATTATATTTTATCGTTCCGCTGCGAGATTCTGTGTTGTTTCTTTTCCTTTATTTCTCTTTCTTTTCTTTTCTTATTTACCCCAATAACCATCTGCCCTTTTGAATGGTTTGGAATCGACATGTGTATTTGATCGTCGGTTTAAACTGTCCAAAAAGGCGGGTCGTTATAGATCCCTGATATGAGGTATTATAGCCCTGGCCAATTTAGGTTTCAACCTCATAATGAACTTGTCGTTTCTCTTAATCACGGAATCCATAGTGGCGTGACCACATCTTGCCAACTCCTCAAACCTTGTAGCATACTCTAACACAGTTATCTCTCCCTGCTTTAACTCAGCAAACTTTCTTAGCTAGGTATACTTTGCCATCACATATATGAATCTCTCCTTGAACCTCCTCTCAATCAGCCTATGCCATCGTTCCTTTATCCACTCCAATCTTCATACTATTCTATTAGTATAAAGTTGCTCCTTGAAGCTTCCACGAAGCGGGTCTTATTTTTAGCTCATCACTGAGCCCTAAATATGTGAAAATCCTCTTAGGTTGCAGCAACTAGTTCCCCACTTCTATGGCATCTTCAGTCCCAATGGATGGTTTTCCTCCTAACCTCGCATAGTCCCATGTCAACTTGCGGGACTTCAACACCAGTATTTCTAGCTCGTGCCTGACCTGGGTTCCTTTCAGTATTAGATCTGGCATTTCCATCTACATTGGCGCTTCCCTCTCTAATATTATCTCTTCGAGAATCTATATCTGTATTCAAACCTTCGTGAGATATAAAAAAATAACCTAATAGAGATAGGAGACTAGAGATAAAGATCATACTTATATTTGGTAAATACAAGTACGTTACTATAACGTTATCACATACCCCGATCTTATCTCTAATTCCTTAGGATTATGTTTCAAAAATTATCTTTTTGGTTAAATTTTTTCATAAACCTATGCTCTGATACCAAGTTGTAACATCCCCTATCTTAAGCCATGAACTAAGCATTACAGATGCTACAGTCATCCATAGTATTAACTTTTGGTGACCAAATACGGCTACGTTAATGTTAACCAAAATGTCAAAAGCACATGAATATGAAAAAAAATCAAAAATTTCGAAAATCAACATTTTACTGATACATTTCCAAAACATGTCCCATATTTAAATTACATAATCCCATAATCGTTTTCCTGGTACAGATAAAATATAGTTATTACATAAATACACCAAGAGCGATATATAACGATCCCCCCTTGGTTTACTAGAGAACTATATATACAATACAGCGAAATCATTCCCAAAATAATACGGTAACTCCTAGTTAGATATCCGTTAGCCACCTGCTCATCCTTGGAAGCTTTATTAGCCAACCTACTAAAACCTAAAACCTTCAACCCACAACTTGTTCAAATTAATTTTGGGCACCTGAGAGTTTATGGAAAAATAAAATTCGAGTCAGACATATATCTTGGTGTGAATAATACTATACATCTCGGTAATCTGATATTGAGTGAGACCACGTAGCGTAGCGGAATGGGTTTCCCTTCAATAATATCCTTTTAAAACGTATCTTTTGTAAATTTTTATCCTGCAACCAAACTACTTAAATCTGTAAAGAAATATCATGTATATGTACATATCAGTTATCATATGGGCTATCTGTCGATACATTGTAGATTTTTTTTAGCTAGCTACTAACCCTTGGAAACTCGGGCATACTAGAAAAACATAAAAAATAACATATGTTAGACACTTCTCTTCTAGAAGGTCTGTCCTTACATGATTCTCCAGGTCTAACTGATCCTAATGGTTTTGCGGACTTACCAATAACCTGTCTTTCCTTTTTAGATTTCCTTCTGTGTGTAACATAATTTTAGTCTTACTTGTGACAAGCCCTACATACGGGAATTTTGGACTTTAGCTAGGGGTAATAGCTAATGAGTATAAGGTGCGACCCTACACCAGTCCCATCCGGTCTTCTAATCCGAATCATTTTATTAAAGTTGACTACCGTTTAAATTTTTCCTTGAAAACCTTTTCAAAATAATTTAAACTTTTAAATCATACATGTACAAGGAAAATATATTCTTTGCTTTACTCAAATCACCTTGCCATGTCATACAATCTTTACATAGAACCTTATTGATGAAAACATTTAAACTTTCGAAAGTATCCCTTTCGAAACCTTTGAAAGTATCCCTTTCAATGCAAATAAATCCTTAGGCCGATGGCCAAAACATACCTTTCAAAATCAGACCTTTTGAAACCATTCATATTTATCTTTTCAAAAGCATTGAAAAACATCTCCTGCAAAAGCTTTTAAAACCATAGACTTCCGATCTTTAAACACTTAAACATTGCCTTTCGAAACCATTGGAAAACCTTTCCTTTTACACCTTTCGAAACCAATGGGGAACCACCCTTAGAAACCTTTCTTTTAAACTTTTGAAAGTATCAAAATGTCAAGCCTTTCGAAAGCATTTGGGTTTAATTTATAACATGTGGAAACACCTTTTGAAACCATTAAAAATATCTATTTCAAAACTGTTTGGGTTTTACCTTTTATAGAGAAAAAAGGGTCATTAAAACATTTAAGTCGAAAGCATCTCTTTCAAAAGCATTCCTAAGTAAAGAAGTAATGATATCGAAACCATCCCTTCGAAAGCGTTGGAGAAGTTGCTTGGTTTTAGAAATAAGGTAAACGTTTCGAAATCAATTTGGGTCGAAAGGTAAAAAGCGGAAGTCAGGGGCTGCAACCTAGTCAAAATAGTTATTTAAAAACAAAGGTGCAACCTCTTAAAACCATTCTTTTTAATGTCATTAACCCAGTCAAAAGCAGACCCGATCGAAATTTATTTGGTCGAAAGCAAAACAGGTGCATTTTCCTTTAAAAGCAAAAGTCACGCTTCGACCCCTTTGGAACCCTTTGTTTCAACCTAATATCTTTCTCCTTTTTCCAATGCGCTACGTATCGATGTATTGATACCAAGCGCATTGGTTTCGATTGAGATGGAGGCTGGATAAGGGGCCGAAAGCTTAGTGCCGAAAGCATTGAAATTGGATAAAACATGTGGATTTGACTTTTTAAACTATTTCTTTGTACCTAACCTACCTTGTTTGCCAAATTATGATTGGTTGTAAAATCTTCTTTTCTAAGAGTACTGTCGATTGTCAGAAATAAAAATTTGAATTATTTATAAAATACGCCTTCTCCTTTATATAAATATATGAAACATTTAAGTCTCATACCTTAAATAATTTTATATATTCATTGAAACATTTAGGAAAATTCTATAAAAAATCCCTTATATCTTTTTTAATATGCTTTCCAACGTATATAAATTTCAGACCCTAAGCCTATATAATTTGGCCGTAATTAATTTTAACCCAAAATAGAATTTTCTTCATTAGAAAATTCATATAAAATCCACATTAATTCGAAAAATTATGAAAATTGAAAAGCATTCCTAAATTCTCATTTCTAATCTAAATTTATATTCGCAAGGCAATTGGATGTCATAAAGTAGGGTTTTTATATCAAAACGTATCATAAAATCTATGTGAATTTGCATAAATCATCAACAACTTATAAATATACAATTTATCATCATAAACATTGCAAAACATTTGCAAATAATTCGGATTTCATACTGAAAACCAAAAAACATTAAAAACTTGTGATTAAAGATGTGAGATTTGTTCTTGATTAAGTGATTTGATCCTTCCTCTTGAAATCTGGGCTTTTATCTTCTCTTGAGGTTGATAAAGGTGGCCTACCTTTAGCTTGTATTTTTGATTTGTAAATAACGAAGTGAATGTGAGTGCTAAAGTGTTAAAGGAAGAGGGTATAAGGATATGCCTTGTTCCAACTTTGCCCTTGCATATTTTTTAACCTTTTTTATTCTCTAGTTCACTTGTTTAACATGGCACAACTATCTCTTATTAAATCAAAAATCTCAATATATTAATCATCTTACATTATTTTATTTCATTTAACTAATTAAATATCCTAATTAATGTTACTAAAAATATAGGGTATTACAATTGTTGAGTAAATTAGTCACGAAATTGGGTGATGTTGTGTTGGTTGAAAGTATTAATTTACAAACGGAATTCTATCTATTTATGAAATGAAATAAATATTTATTTATATGTTGGTGTGTGTTTATTTTACATCTAACCGGAGTTCGATGGAACTTGACTTGGTTCTTGCGATATTTATAGCGCTGTTTATTGATATGTTTGTGGAGTAATTTTACTACATAATTATATTTATATAGGTATTTATTTATTGTTCATTTTAGTGAATGTTTGCAAAGCTTAGAAAAATTCTTTAAGAGTTTAAAATCTTATTAAAAGTATTTTATGAATGTTTTATTAAATTATGAATAATTTAGATACAATCAAATTTGTAAATATTAATAATTAAAAATCTAAATATAGATTTCTTTTAGTTATAAAATTCTTTTTTTTAAATTAATGTTATAATATATTATAAATTTGAAGTTGTTATAAAGGAAAATGTAATATATAACTATTTTATAAAATGTATTATGGAAATAATAATTTTGCTTAAGTGATTTTTATTATAAAGGTTATTAAGTGAAAGTCTCTTTATAATATGAGAATTTTCTTATATGGAATAATTTAAAAGAAATTTTACCAATTGATTTGGATATTAAGCAAGGACAATGAATTATAATTATTGTTAATATATTTAAAGTTTATATATATATAATATGAAATAATAATTAACTATGGGAAATTATAGCAAAATTCCTATAAGTATATATTTTATCTATAAATCGTTCTTTAAATATTTTATGTCCATATTTGACTATTTGTTTTAATTGTTTAAAGGATTATTTTAATGAGTCTTACTACTACTATAATAATTTTTAAATAAAAATAGGATTTAATTATGATTTATATCCTCTGATTTCTCATATTTTATATTGAATTCGATATTATGAATGATTCACCATTGAGTTGATTTGGTTGATGAATTTCGTGTGATACGATGATGACATCCTTGTATGATTGTATTATGTTTTATTTCTGTGTGATGAGAAATCTGAATAAACAGATTAGTAATACCGCTTTATATGTGGCATTCGGTAATACTTTTTCGATTATTCGTTTGATTGTCATACAGAAATATTTAGTGTGGATTGAGTGTAGTTTATGAGGATTGAAGAATTAATCAAGTAACATGCGATTGAATGGAACGCCGTTATGTTTTTATTTTGATTGTTTGTTATAAGTAAACGCCAGTCAAACGGGGATTATGCTCATGGGTCCATGTGCTACTCGATGAGGAGTATCATACTTTCGGATATTGACTTATAAGAGCCGTGTGTCGGCATATTATTAGAGATATGTGAAATGATAGTGTATAAGTACTATATGACCATCCACATTGTGTCCAACTTCCTTTATTTACGATAGTGAACCAAACAGGCTAGTATCACCCTGACGGCCTAATCATGGGGTCGTGCCCCGGATTTGTGACACGTTATTATGTGTCCCTTTGATGAATTTACGGATCCCTTCGATGAGTATTATGTTATGTCTCTTCGATGCGCATCACGATATTGGTAGCGGTAGGTGGGTTGTAGCCCACGGTCCCTAGTCTTGCTTAGGCTAGCGGTCTATTACCATTACCGGCAAAGTAGGGTCCTTACCAGAGTTATGCGTAGACAAGCCATTGGAGTGATGATGTTTGATTTGCACGTAAATGTGCATGTATTTACATCCACATTTTATCTCTTTTTATTTAAATAAACATCATATTTGGGCATTTTAACATGTTTAAAACCAAAATTCAATTATTTTCAAACTATCATATTTTCATCTTCATTCAGGGGAAAAACCGTCATTTTTGTGCATGTGTCAATGTAAGAATTTTTACTTGGATAGTATTTGTGGTTTTTATAGGATATTTTGATGCATATGGAAGATGGATTCAGGATGATAAATGCATGCACAAGGAACTACAAATTAATGAAGAGGAAATAATTCGAGTTCAAGATCATGGAGGACCCCACCCACTTACCTTGATTTTCAATTAGGAGCTAAGCACATGCTAAAAGGTCATTAAAGCTTCATATACATTTAAGTGGGGGATTAGTGGATGTTAATGATTACTTAGTGGCCATACTACCTCAAGGGTACTTTGGGAAACTCCCTAAAAAAGAATTAGTGTTTTATGCATGTATAAATATCCGTCTTATATACATGAAACCACATTCTTCCCTTTCATATTTGTGAGGAAATTAAGAAAGTAAGTTGTAAGTTTTATATCGAATGAAATAAAAATGGTTTCCAAGCCTCTTTCTCCTCTCTTTTCTACATGCTTTTCTTTGCTTTTATGTTAATGCTTATTTCTATGATCTCTTTCTTTTAATATTCATAGCTTAGATTTACATGTATGAAAGTAGTGTAGCTTTAATTTTTATGCAAAGAGTTAGTAGTTAATCTCTCTTTATTCCTTTGCTTATTTTCTATTTTCTTCTGTTTTTAATGTTGAAACTTACATGTGTTGATTTGATAACATAAATGAATAGCTAAACCCCTTCAATTTAGGGGTAATGAAGCTCTCAAATATTATGTAATTTCAACATTTCTTTGAATTACGATCTCTTTTTGTTTATGTTTCATGAGAGTGAATTTTGATGCAAGTTTATACAAGTGGGTTTGATAGCTTATGTTGCTTTTGCAAATGAGCCATTCTTATTCAACATAAACACAATTTGCATCATCATTTGCTAATACATTTTTGATTTTGAAATGAAAGTAAAAATGAAATTTGATGGTCTATATTATAGTTACAATAGTAAATAGATCATTCTTAAAATAGCTTTTGCTTTGGTTTCATTTTCATGAGAATTAGAAGTGGTATAATTGTTGTATTATAGCTTGATGGTTTGAGTTATATTAGTTAATAACTTAAACAAACCATACTTATTATAAATGCAATGATTATTTCACTTAATATCAAAATTAGAGATCATAAATTATTTGTTTGTTGATTTACAAAAATATGATAGTGGATTGCCTCTAAATTGTTTTCTAATCTCATAGTTTTAATCTCATTTTAATTCTAGTTTTAGCTTCATTTTGTTTCTATTAACAATCTCTCCTCCATTTGGTCTAATTGATTGAATAGATTTTTAAAAATCTAAAAATTCCCTACAGATCGACTCGTACTCGTCATGTACTTCAATAGTACGCCGTGCGCTTGCGGTTATTTTATTTCTAAAATTTTCGGCATTTTTCTAACTCGATAGAAATTCCGCCGTTAAACAAGTTTATGGCGCCGTTGCCGGAGAATTGTGTTGATTTTGATTTTCTATTCTTAGAATTATTTTCTTTTGATTTTTTTGGTGTGTTTATATTTTTTGTGTGTTTGCATAAAAAAATTGTGTGTTTTGTGATTTTTGGAAACATTGTGTTATGTGCTTGTTTTCTATTCTATTTTCATTTGCCTTTCTATTTAAAAAAGAGAGAGACAACAATCTTCTAAAAAAACATTGTTTTGCATTTCATCTTCCATTTTATTACCGTTCATTTTCATCTACATATTTATTTTTATACATTTACAGTTCCTATTCCAAAAAAAAAGAAATTACACTGTGCTTTCCTCTATGCATAGTGCAAGTAAACCCCAGTTAATCATCATTCAAGTCCCTGCCTCTGTGCAAAACTCGAATACAACTGCTATCCATCCTTTCTTCATCACATACCACATCAAAACTGTCTCGACTCTCATTCAACAAAACATACAACACAACTGTCGACTCATTCCCCCCTTCCATAACCTACTTCTGTCACTTATCATCATTACAAAACAATCTTCACTGACTGTCTCGCCTCAACAGCCCCCTAACCATCATCACAGTCATCCATGACCATCAACTCCTCACTGTGCAACATTTCACTAACATTCCTCAACTGCCTACAACTTTGCAACATTTCTACCTTGACCACCATCTTCCACTATCCACCACCATCCTACATTCCCACTCTGTTCACTTTGCATTCACTCAATACATACACACCTTAGCAACCATCAACTACATCACCTTCTCATCTCCTCCTCTACATGTCATTATTTCATACATACCAAACAACCCTCCAAACATCTAACTGCACCATCAATAACATTTCTGCCTCTACTGCCACACAATTCCTCTTGCACTTGTTTCACCATTCCTCAATCCACTTCATCGACCATATAATTCACCAAACTAACCCCTGCTTGCCTGCC
Organism: Allium cepa; assembly: GCA_030765085.1. NCBI lineage: Eukaryota > Viridiplantae > Streptophyta > Magnoliopsida > Asparagales > Amaryllidaceae > Allium > Allium cepa. The sequence goes on along the minus strand of CM060945.1, from coordinate 110,656,835 downwards.
TTCATATCGATCAACCTCTTGTTACTGCATACCGCGACCTTCAATTTCACCACACTTACCACAATCTATTAATACATACTTCAAACAAGTCACATGCATACTTCAAAACTTCCACTGTCCAAGACGTTAACACTCTCCACTATTACCACTGTCTTACTTGTTGTTGCCTCGTTGTTCAACCTCCAAACCCACTGCCATCTTGCAAGCTACTAACTACCAGCTCCTCTGTCCCCCCATCACAAGTTGTCGTCTCCACTTCCCAAACAACAGCACTCCACTGCCGCGAATTCAACCTTCCTACATCTATACTTCACTATCCATACAAAAATACCCAATGCCTGTACATACCGACCAACAACATCAGACCATACCCTCTGCTTTTCATCCACCATCACATTTTGAACACTGCCTCGCAACCTCTATCACCAACAACCATTGCTCCACCTCCATCGCCACCCAAACACAGTGCTAACAACCAGTTCGAACTCGCAACCCCGCCTAATCGGCATCATGCAACCCCATGCCCAATCGCCTATAGCAAGCCAATTGCCTCTGACAATCCCCATATCACCTCCATCACACTGCAATCCCACCGCAGACCACAAGAACACCGTTGCCTCGCAACAACCCTAATTCGAACCACTGCAGCATCACTACCATTGACTCCGAACCCAGTGACTCCGAATCCTTTACAATAATGAAATACCCATCCTCGAACCCAATAGCCACCACCGATTTATTTTCTTTTAATTTTTTTTATTTCTCTTGTTTTCGATTTTCTTTTAACAAAGAAGAACCGCGTGTGGAATTGTTTAAGGAACTGTGTGAATCTCTTTAGTGGGCCGGGGTGGTTGTTGCTTAGTTGGGCTGAGCTTGTTTTGAATAAAAAAAGAAATTGTTTTGTATATAAAAGAAAGCTTGTGGTTTTGTTTTCTATCAAAAAAAAGAGTTTTTATTTCCTTTAGTTGTGATGCTTGGTTGAGTTTGTTTTGCCTTATTCTAAAAAAAGATTTTTTTTTGTTTCAAATTCCATTCTAAAAAAAGATAATTGTATATATCTTGTTTTTCATTTCAGGTAGACAAAGCAGAAAATCAAGAAGCAGAATTGCTTCTTAATAATTGCATTGCTAAAAAATCGACGCTAAAAAAATAATTGCTAATAATTTTGCACACTCTGGAATCGTGCCCCTTTGCCCTTGTTTTATTTTAATTGCATTGTTGGTTGATTGCATTTGCATTTATATATGAAAAAATTTCAAACTACAAAAATAAAAACCAAATTCATTTTAGTTTGCGTTATAAATTCACGTTTAATTTCTGTTTTACATTCATCTCATCTTGTTTTATTTTCTAAGGGCAATACCCCAATTCACATAAGGTGAGGATTTCATCACCCTTTCCTTAGCCCACAAACACATTTCATCGTAGAATTTGACTAACAATAATGGCACGTTGGACTTAAGGGTGTCACGAGCTTATTTAGGGCTTAATTATATATTCACAATTGTTTTCTTTGAATAATTTATTTCTTGGTATCTAGGCTACGGCAGAGTAATAACAAGTTATAAAAATTACGGTGATTCATAATATTATACTGGTTGTTCCTTTGAAGGTACTTAAACCTTCGGCTACATTGCTACGGTGATTCGTAGTGCACCGATAACCCCTGTCTGTTACCTGGCTGAGAAATTTTTTTGTTGATTTAAGACAAAGTGTGATTATACAATTTTAGTTTAGGAGCTACTAAGGACGGAAAATTATAATTAAGTCATTTGCATTCATTTGTTGCATTAGTTCATGCATATATAAAAGAACAAAAAAAATCAATAATCCAAAATCCAAAAAAATTGTAAATTTTACTTAACTTAGTTTTTAATCCAAAAAAATTCCTTTCCTTTGAAAATTTTCAATCAAAAATAAAAATCCAAAAAAATTTCAAAAAGAAAAAAATTTAAAAATTCAAAAACAAAAATCAATTTCCATTTTCTAAAAAATAAAACAAAAAATTCCTTTTGGTAAATATATGAAAATTGAAAAAAAAAGTACAAAAACAAAAATATATATATAAAATTGAAAAACCAAAAACAAAACAAAAATCAGACTTTTCTTTTGAAAATAAATCTCACATAGTAAATAGTTTTCTTCCTTGTAAAAAAACAAGAAAATTCTAAAAAAAAAACAATTTTTCAAATCTTCTTTCATTCTCTAAACTCGATTCTAACTCCTTTCTCTTCTCAACTTTCACGTGTGCATGAGTACTTGGACTCGTGACGCGACAACAAATCTTTGGACTCGCAACTCAACAACTAACCGTTTAACTCGAATCGACGATCCTCCCGAAATGGCCAATGAGAATGCCCCTCTATCTCATATGGATAGAATCTTTTTTGATAAAGTTTCTATTCCACCTTACATCATGTTACCCGCCCTTACGGGTAACCATTTCGAAATTCACTCGAACCATATTGCCACACTTTCGAAATTTGAAAATTTCGAGCACGATGACCCATACATCTTTTTGACTAAATTCGAACAAGTTTGTACAACCATTAAACTCCAACTTTTCGATGATGGAATCAAACTTCGATTAATCCCATTCGCTCTTATGGAATACACTGAAAAATGGTTGTATAGCTCACCAAAAATTCAATTAAAATGTTGGAAGAATTCGTAAAAGCTTTCTTACAAAATTTCTACCCTTTGGAAAAAAACAAGTAGAATTTGAAACGAAATTGTAAATTTTCATCAATTCAAGGGAGAATCATTCAGAAAATATTTTGAAAGAGTCGAAGAGCTTTTGATAAAATTTCCACACCATAACTTTGAAAAATGGATGATTTGCCAAATCTTATACGAAGGATTCGAAAATAGCTCACGAACCATGCTCGAATCAATATGCCAAGGCAACATTCTTTCCCAACATCACGACAATGCTTGGCAATTTCTTGAAAACCTTGCTGAAAAGTCGTCCCAATGGGAACTTTCGAACGAAAAATCAATTTACTCACGATAGAGCGCAAATTTTATAGGATCTACTTTTGCTTTGGAAGCTAAGATCGACGCAATGATTAAAAAAAATTGATAATGTTTTCTCATCGAATCAAATGAACCAAGCTTCCCAACCGATGTGTTATAAATGCAATGATCCTAATCATATAGCCGATCAGTGTCCCAATTCAGTCGAACATCATGCTTTCAATAAAGCCAAAAACGATCCATTTTCCCCAACGTACAAATCTAGTTGGAGAAATCATCCGAATTTTGCGTGGAACCAAAACAACCCCAACACGAATGCCGTTCGTCCCAATTTTCAAGCATTCTCGAATAATGCTTCGAATCCTCCCTTTCAACCAAACTTTGCAGGTCCATCTCATAATCAATCACAACAATCAAATTTTCCACCAAATTCTGCTCATCCTCCCCAAGACGATAAACGTTTAAATTCGCTTGAGAAAACTTTTGAAATATTGGCTAAGGCAACTACTCAAAGCCTTCAATCAAATAGCAATTTGCAAAATTTATCGACCTCATATATGCAAAACACAAACCAATCGATTGTAAAACTCGAAATGAAAATGAGTCAATTAGCCTTGTCTATAAGTGAACACGAATGAGGAACATTCCCAAGCCAGCCCCTTCCAAATCCCAGAAATCAAAATGCAAATTCAAATCAAGCCTATGTTGTTCAAGATAGCAATGTCACCGAATTAAATGCTATCACAACTCTTCGTTCCAGTTAACAAATCGATAATCAAGTCGTTAATCCAAAAGACTTAACGGAGACCTCTCTCGACACTTCTAAAACAACGAACGAATCTGAACAGAACGTGGAGCCAAACATTAAATCGAATGTCAATCAGAATTCTTCTTCTTCCACTTGAGTAGACCTGCCTACCTAATATCATGTTTCATTTCCACACCGTCTTCGTCTCAAGAAACACTCGGACCAAATGGAAAAGATGTTGGAAATTTTTAAACAAGTGAAAGTGAACATCCCTCTTCTTGACATCGTTCAAGAAGTCCCTACTTATGCGAAATTTCATAAGGGCTTGTGCACCAAAAAGCGACAAACTCAAGAGCCCAAAAAGTCTTCTTAGCCGCCATTTTGAGCGAGTTCTTGTCCCAATCCATGCCCATCAAATACAAAGATCCTGGCTGCCATAAATTTCATGTACAAATGGAGACAAGACGATTAACAAATTCTTGGTAGACTTAGGTGCGAGTGTCAATTTGATTTCATACTCCATTTACGAACAATTAGGCTTAGGTGAGCTCAAACCCACAAAAGTTACGCTTCAATTCGTCTATCGTTCCATTAAGAAGCCCGTGGGGGAAATCGAAGACTGCTCATTCGAGTAGGGAAATTCATATTGCCTATTGATTTTATTGTTCTCGAAACACAACTCGTGACAAATCTCGCGAAGCAAGTTCCATTGATTTTAGGCTGACCATTTTTAGCCACCTCAAATGCCTTAATCAATTGTCGTAATGGTTCGATGAAAACCTCTTTTGGAAACATGACTTTGGATCTCAACATTTTCAATCTTGAAAGCTAATCGAATGAACCTCATGACCAAATGTTGGAAGTTAGTGCAATTCAAGAAAAAAATTGAAAATGAAACACTTGATCTTAATGACGAATGCAAGGCCGAATAAGAAAAATTGTTTCACGCTATCCCCAACAAGATTGAATATGCTCTTCCCTTTGAATTGCTTCAAGTTGAGTACGAATCTCATCCCAATTCTTTGATCGAGCAACTCCCGAAGTTGGACCTCAAACCACTTCCCAACACGTTCATTACGCATAATTAGGTGAAAACGAAACTTGTCCCATCATCATTTATAACAATCTTTCTCTTGACCAAGAAGCTTCTCTTCTCTCTATTTTTTCAAAAAATAGAGAAGCAATTTGATGGTCGATATCTGATATAAAGGGAATTAGTCCTGCTCTCGTTCAACATCGCCTTCATTTAATCGACGATGCCAAGCCTGTTCATGATGCGCAATGAAGACTTAATCCAAAATGAAAGATGCGGTGCGTGATGAAATTATTAAACTTTTCGACAATGGAATCATTTTACCCAATCTCCGATAGTTCATGGGTCAGCCCAATTCACGTTGTACCAAACCATTGTCAAGAACGATTCAAACGGATTTATTCCAACTCGTACTCAAACCGGTTGGCATGCTTGCTTTGATTATCAAAAACTAAATGTCGCAACACATAAGGATCACTTTCCCTTCCTTTCATCGACCAAATGCTCGAACGTTTAGCCAGCCACGAATTTTACAGCTTCCTTGATGGTTACTCCGGCTATAACCAAATTCCAATCGCTCCCGAAGATCAAGAGAAAACAACTTTCACATGTCCATTCGGCACCTTCTCTTATCAATGTATGCCATTCGGACTTTTAACGCTCCTATGACTTTCCAATGATGCATGGTTGGAATCTTTTCCGACATGATTGAACGCTTTCTAGAAGTTTTTATGGACGATTTCTCAATCTTTGCCGATTCTTTTTCCAAATGTTTACATCATCTCGAGCTGGTTCTAAATCGATGTAAAGAAAAACATTTGACTTTGAATTGGGAAAAATACCACTTTATGGTCAACAAGGCATAGTCCTTGGACATATCATCTCAAATAAAGGCATTGAGTTACATAAAGAAAAAATCGACGTAATTGCAAATCTACCCATTCCCAAATCTGTTAATGGCATTCGATTATTTCTAGGACATGCTGGCTTTTACCATGCTTTGTGAAAGACTGTAGCAAAATTGCTCGTCCTTTGACTACTCTTCTAAGAAAAGACATTCGTTCGATTTCAACTCTAAGTGTATTTCTTCTTTTGAAGGTCTTAAGAACGAACTCATTTCTGCTCCAATCATTTGCACACATAATTGGGATCTTCCTTTCGAAATAATGTGTGACGCATCTAACTTTGCGGTTGGTGCTATCTTAGGACAACGCATCAACAAAATCCTTCATGTCATTTACTACGCGAGTATGACTTTGAACGACACTGAACTCAACTACACAACAACTGAAAAAGCGCTTCTAGCTGTCGTTTTTGCGATCGAAATGTTTCAACCATACTTGATAGGTTCGCACATCACTGTGTATACGGACCACTCTGCGCTTCAATATCTCTTCACTAAAAAGGATGCTATATCCCATTTAATTCATTGGATCCTTTTACTTCAAGAATTTGACCTTACAATCAAAGAAAAAAAAGGATCTGATAACATCATAGCCAGTAACTTGTCTCGTCTTCCGAACGCACCATCTTCTTTGCCAATCAATGAAAACTTTCCCAATGAACAACTTCTTTCGATTTCTATCGATCCATGGCACGTTGATATAGTGAACTACTTAGAAACTAAAGAAACTCCCTCATTTTGGTCCAAACAGGACAAATACAAATTCATATCCCAAGTGAAGTATTTCTATTGGGATGATCCATACTTGCTTAAATATTGTCCGAACCAAATCATCCGACGTTACATTCGGGATAATGAGATCAAGAGTGTTCTTTCATTTTGCCACGATCAAGCATGCAGTGGACATTTCGGTCCTCAAAAAATTACAGAAAATGTGCTTTAATGTGGTTTCTATTGGCCTTCTCTCTTCAAAGACTCATCTGAATTTTGCAAAACTTGCAATCGATGTCAAATGCTTGGACGTATTTCTCGATGAGATATGATGCCTTTAAACCCCATTCTTACAATCGAAATCATTAATGTTTTGGGGTATCGACTTTATGGGACCTTTTCGCAATTCTTTTGGAATACATCTCAAAATGGGTCAAAGCCGCTCACTGCAAAAGCAATGACCATAGAATTGTTGTGAAATTTATCAAAGAAAACATCTTTTCGAGGTTCGGCACACCTCGCAAAATAGTCAGTGATAACGGAACCCATTTTTGCAGTCGTTCTTTTGAAATTTTAATGGAAAAATTCTCGATAACCCAAAAGTTATCCACTCCGTATCATCCTTAGCTGTGTCCAAGTTGAAGTTTCAATTTGACAAATAAAACAAATCTTGGAGAAAACTTTCAGTAAAATCGAAAAGATTGGTCTCAAAAATTGACCGACGCTTGGGATTACCGTACTGCTTTTAAAACTAACCTTGGGATGTCCCCTTTTCGTTTAGTTTACGGTAAAGCTTGTCATTTACCCGTTGAAATTAAACATAAAGCATTGTGGGAAATTAAGAATTCAAGCTTTGATGTTGAGAAAGCTAACGAAAACCGAAAACTAGAACTCAACGAACTAGAAGAACTTAGGAACGATGCGTATGAAAATGAGAAAATTTACAAAGAATGAACCAAAATTTTTCATGACAAATCAAACCTAAGGAAAATGTTTTCGCCTAACCAAAAATTTCTTTTATATGACTCAAGACTTCATTTATTCCCTAGTCAACTTAAATCAAGATGGACTGGACCATTTGTGGTACGAACTATTTTTTCACATAATGCCGTAGAAGTAGAAAATATCAGGGATGGATCGATTTTCAAAGTCAGTGGTCATCGTTTAAAACCTTTCTTGGAATTTCCCGGTAACCAAGAGGAGGAGCTCATGATTCTTCAAGAGCCAAGCTATGTATAGTAAGAATGTTAACCTTTTTTTGTAAATATGTACATATTTTTTCCCGTTACACACATTATATCATGCATTGACTGTAGGGACATAGTCAAAATTAAGTGTGGGGGAGTCTCATTTTCATTTTCATTTTTTTAATTTTTCATGGCAATTTTGAATTTTCATTTAACTCAAAAAAGTTACAAAATTTCTAAATCTCAAAAACATTTTCTTTTTCTAGCATGTTGATTGATTTTTGAAGAAACACTATGGGATAAGTATAAATTTTGGTTAATAAATTGAAATTTTTGAAAATTTATTTGTCTTAGCAAAAATAAAAGTGAAGTTTGATTACAAATAACAATGGTTTAACTAGTATATAGGAAGGTTCAGATATGTTAATTATGAAGTATGTTCTAATTGAAAATCTTTGTTTAAAAAAGTGGTAAATTTAAAGCAAATGATATAACATTTTTATCTTCTAAGTTAAATGGTGTTAAAATGATTTCGAAAAACACTCTCTTTCTAAAAAAAATTGAAAAAAAAATTGAAAAAAAAAATAAAACATTTCTGTATATGTAAATATTTTCTATTAACACCTACGGTCGATAGGTGTACACAATTGGGTGTACACTCACCAAGCGCTGTACCTTTCTGACATAAGCCCGGAAGGCAGTGCATGATCGGTATATCTGACCTTAGTTTATCCGAGCTAGGTGTAATATATATAAATTATTTTATTAATAATGCCTATAGTCGATAGGTGTTCACATTCATGTGTTCATTCGCCACGCTCTGTATTCCCCTCACATAAGCCTGAAAGGCAGTGCATGGGTAATATATCTAGCCTCGGTTTACCTGAGTTAGTCATATGTAAATATTGTTAATATCAAAAAAAAATTCAAATAAGAGAGAGCAAGCAATTGAAATCTAAGCACTATTTTAAATTGTTTGATTTAACTTGTTATTGAAAAGAAATGAAAATACCACTTTAATAAACTTTGATAATCAACAAAGGATCTGTTTCATAATTACATTGTGTTATCAACCGAAACAACTAACCAAACTATGGTCTATCTGTTATGACAACTTGATTTTTATTGGAAATTTTGACGAGTAAATGACTTAAATTTTCAAGACAATGACCAAAGCTTGTACTTAACTTATTTGTGTCGATTTAAAAGCAAACATTTCATTTGTAATATTTTTAAAAACTCGCATTCATCTCTCTGTAAATAAATCTTGCATTTTGTAAACATTTTCAATTTGCATTTGGATTTTGTGGGTAGCATCCACTGAAAACCCTCACGAGACAATACTTGTCCTCCCGAGGACATCTAGATGTTTAACGGCTTGTTGCATACGCTCAATGCAATCGTGTTCCCTACAAAAACGAATTTATCTTAGTTTTCCTTTATTCGAGGACGTATAAAAAGATAAGTGTAGGGGTATTTGATGTACACGTAAATGTGCATATATTTACACCCATATTTTATCTCTTTTTATTTAAATAAACATCATATTTGGGTATTTTAACATGTTTAAAATCAAAATTCAATTATTTTGAAACCGTCATATTTTCATCTTCATTCAGGGGGAAAACGGTCATTTTTGTGCATGTGTCATTGTAATAATTTTTACTTGGACAACTTTTATGATTTTTATAGGATATTTTGATGCATATGGAAGAGGGATTCATGATGATATATGCACGTACAAGTAACTACAAAGGAATGAAGAGGAAATAATTCAAGCTCAAGATCATGGAGGACCCCATTCACTTACCTTGATTTTTCAATAAGGAGCTAAGCACATGCTAAAAGGTCAATAAAGCTTCATGTACATTTAAGTGGGGGATTAATGGATGTTAATGATTACTTGGTGGCCTAAGCTCCCTAAAAAAAGGAATTAGGGTTTTAAGCATGTATAAATAACCCTCTTATGTACATGAAACCACATTCTACTCTTTCATATTTGTTAGGAAATTAAGAAAGTAAGTTGTAAGCTTTATGTTGAATGAAATGGCTTCCATGCCTCTTTCTCCTCTCTTTTCTACATGCTTTTCTTTGCTTTTATGTTAATGCTTATTTCTGTGCTCTCTTTCTTTTAGTGTTTGTATCTTAGATTTACATTTATGCAAGTAGGGTAGCTTTAATTTTTATGCAAAGAGTTAGTAATTAATCTCTCTTTCTTCCTTTGCTTATTTTCTATTTTCTTCTCTTTTTAATATTGAAATTTACATGTGTTGATTTGATAACACAAATAAGTAGCTAAACCCCTTCAATTTAGGGGTAATGAAGCTTACAAATATTATGTAATTTCAACATTTCTTTGATTTATGATCTCTTTTTGTTTATGTTTCATGAGAGTGAATTTTGATGCAAGTTTATATAAGCGGGTTTGATAGCTTATGTTGCTCTTGCAAATGAGCTATTCTTATTCAACATAAAAACAATTTATATCATCATTTGCTAATCTATTTTGATTTTAAAATGCAAGTAAAAATGAAATTTGATGATCTATATTACTAGTTAAAATAGTAAATAGATCATTCTTAAAATAGCTTTTGCTTTGGCTTCATTTTCATGAGAATTAGAAGTGGTATAATTGTTGTATTATAGCTTGATGGTTTGAGTTATGTTAATTAATAATATAAACAAACCATACTTATAATAAATGCAATGATTATTTGACTTAATATCAAAGTTAGAGATCATAAATTATTTGTTTGTTGATTTACAAAAATTTGAGAGTGGATTGCCTCTAAATTATTTTCTAATCTCAAAGTTTTAATCTCGCTTTAATTCTAGTTTTAGTTACATTTTGTTTCTAGTTAACAATCTCTCCTCTATTTGGCCTAATTTGATTGAATAGATTTTTAAAAATCTAAAATATTCCCTGTGGATTGATCTGTATTCGCCACGTCCTTCAATAGTACGTTGTGCGCTTGCGGTTATTTTATTTCTAAATTTTTCATCATTTTTCTAACTTGATAGAAATTCTGTCGTTAAACAATGTCAATCAAGGTAATTGAAAACTGAAGGAATAGAAAGCTACTCTATGGTGGTGAGTAGGCCTAGATTCTTGAAGCGGGCTTGCGGTAGGCAGCCATTGATTTCCTTATCAGGTTTAACGTATGTGAGTGTAGTAGATTAATTGAGGACTGTAGGAATAGGCAATTACTGTATGGTAGGCAAGCAGACCTGTGTTTCTGGAGCAGGGTTGCATTAGGCAACTATTAGTCTTCCATTAGATTCATGGTATATGTTTGAGTAGTGGATTTTCACATATGTCTTATTTCTGTAACGAGTCGACTGGACTAGAGGCTGGTTGAGTCTAAAGTGTAGTTAGTCCTTGTACATTCAGACTTTTGGTTTGGTATTCTAAAGGTAGCCATATTTATTGATTGTGATTGATTATTCTTGTGATTTGTATGATTTTGGATATCATTGGAATGGTTTCATGGAATATCTCACATTATCTATTGATTATATGATTTTATGATATTATATTAGGGCATTGTTATGTATTAGCCTTGTTTGCTGGATGGTTTCATTTTTGTACGATGATAATTTATTTTATAAGATAGAGAGATGTTTGGGCATTATAGTTTTCTTGCCTAATTATGCTTGAAGATTCCTTAGTATTTTTTGTTTCTGGATTTGATAATAATTTTAGGATATGGATGACTTACCCATATGATGTTATTTTATGTGAATTTTGATTTTATGTGTTTTATATAGGTGATTACATCTTTATGTTGTGTTTTGAGAGTGTTGCTATATGATATACCATTGTTAGTACATCATCACCATTGTTTTATGTATATTATATATATGTATGTACGTATGTATGTATTTATCCATATATGTAACGATCCGGAATTTCGCTGCTTTGATTTGTGAATATTTAATTAATTTTAAATATTGAATATATATGTTTTATAATGAAAATAAAACTCTTTTTAATAATAAATAATAAAGGTGAAATAGTTAATAGATTTTGTTTACAAAAATATATAGTTCGATGAAAAATAGAAAATGTGACCAGAAACCGTTTTTCGAATTTTCGACGTTTCATCGTAGAAAAGTTGTTTGAAATTTTATGCACACTTTTTCATATATATGCATGCATAGACTAATTATGTAATATGATTTAATATGTTATAATTAGTGTTACTTAAATTAATTAAGTTAAGACAATCATGATGTGACAATTTGACAATTAAATAAAAAATAAAAAAAAGTCACATCAAGGGGAGATAAAAAGGACAAAGGGCGCACATGCATGTTTGGTTTGATTTGGTGTGGTAGGGACATGGAAATTTCGAATTTTTTTTAGGGGTATGATGTATATATAGGTATGGATATGCTTAAGTATGTATATATATACATATAAAAGATAAGATAAGATTTTTATAAAAATAAAGTAAATGTATATATTTTATAAAAAGATGCTTCTTTAGACAAACAATTACAAAAGTACCATTAGCAATTAATGGATATTGGTAAGGAGGGGGCATAGATGATGACGTGGCATAAGGATGTGGAGGGCATGGTACATGAGGGTATTTTGGTAATTCGATTTGTGTCTTAATACGTAAACTAATTTTTCTAAATTATTTTCCATTTTTTATCCTTATTCTCATTTCAAAAATTCCTAAGCTCTTAGAAAGAACTTTAATGGCTTCCTTGGCATTTTCAAGTTTCATATTTTCAAGTTTAAACTTTTTAACCTAGCTTTAAACTCCTCTTTTCAATCACAGTTTCCTCCATTTTTACTCAAAATGGTTTCGGCCATAACTTCCTACCAGTTACAGCAAAACCAGATTTTATTTTTTTCAAAACCTTGTATAATTTCAATGGCTACAATTTTGTACTGTACCACTTTTTCTGATTTTGAGCTTAAGTAGCCCATAAATCCATATTTTTAAAGAGTGTTTTTGAACCAAGATTCTTATGTCCAAAATTACCCCTTGCTATTTTAGCCATAACTTCCTCAAAATTTAACCTTTTCGAGTGATTATTTTTTAAATGATAAAGGAAAGAACAATATAAAACATTCTTTTGATCATCTTTCCAAAATCAAAGAGGAAAGGGTCAGAAAACTAAGAGCAAGTTGACATATTTTCAAGTTGGTTTTGTTGATTTCCAAGCTTAACAAGTCCCAAGTGATTTTGCAAAAGTTCATCGAATTTTGGTAAGTAAATTCCTTAAATATTTAGGAAAGAATTTACATTTATATGTATGATTGTTATATGGTTGTATATGTGATGATATTATTAGATTATCATGTGGTCGTTATGGTAATATATGTGTGTATGTGGTGTGAATCTTAGAATTCGAAAATCAAAGTCTAAATATTACGTTTGGTTCGAAAGATGTGTGACTATTTATGTGATGGTATGGTTCATGGACTTTGGGTTGGTTGTGATATAGAAGTGGAAAACAAGTTGGAAATTATGGGTATCCATTGCGATAGTCGCTATGGATGCAGTTCTCTAAAAAAAATTGATTTTTGCAAAGTTTGGTGTTTATATTTCAAATTGTTTTATGAATATTTTATAAACTAAATAAAAATGTTTTCAAAAGTTATTTAATAATTAATTGTTAATTTATTAGGTTTTAGTAATTGATAATTAATTAAATGTTAACAAGGTTTATTAACTTTAATTAAATAAAGATTAGTTCTTAATTAATTATCTTTTAAAGTTAAGATTTACTTTAGTTAATTATTAATTAACTTAATTAAGTATGGGTTATATAAATTATTTATATTTAATTAATCATTAATTGAATACAAGATTAATTATTAATCAAGGGTGTAATTATTTGATTGAAAATTTAATGTATAATAAATTATTTATTAAAGGTTTAATTTATTATTTAAATTTAATTATATATTAATTATTAATTAATTGAGATTAATTAATATTTAATTATTAATAAAGGTTTAATTAATTATTTAATAATTAATAAATGGTTAACGTAGGTTTAATTAATAGTTGATTATTATTTAACTATTTAATTAAACTAAATTAAAATTAATTATGATTTAAATAAAGGTTAAACTTATAATCAGTTATTATTTTAAAAAAAATTCTTTGGTTTCCAAAAGTAAAATTGTTTAAAGGTATTTCTTTTCAAAGATGGATTAAATACAAGTGATTCAAGTGTTGATACCATTAAGAAACCATAAAACTGTGAATGAGTTATAATGTAGATTATTAGGTTGTTTGGACATGTGTTAGCGGAATAAATCTCCGTTCTGCTATAAGTTAACTGATTGTTTGTTGTTTTTTGTGTTGACATGTGTTAGCAAAATAAGTCCCATTTTGCTATAAATTGATTGAATTGTTTGGACATCTATTTAGCAGGACAAATCACCATCCTACTATTATGTTATTTGAACATGTATATGCTAGTTAGTTTATATTGACATGTTATTTCCTGATTTGGATACGAGTTGCATTTACATTTATTTGACCTATGTAGATAACTGTTAATTGAACTGAAATTGAAATTGAATGGTAACTTAAATTAGTACCATTGGGATTGCTAAGCCTCTTTTCAAATTACTAAAGTATGTTTTTGAATTAACTTTAAATACTTAAATCGATTTGAATTAAAGGTTATAAATGGTTTTCAATTTTTTTATTATCATCTTATAAAGTTATTTTTGAAAAATATCTTATTTAACAAAAATTTATTAAATAAAAGGTTTTACCTAAAATGATTTACAAATGATATCTTGAAAATGATATTTTATAAAGGATGTTCTATAAAGGAATTATGAAGTAATATTTTTATATAGTTGTAAAAATAGAAAGAGATTTTATAAGGCATTTTAGATATTTTTGAAAGTCGCTTTAAATCAAGTTTGAAAAATTGTAAAGAGGTTTGAAATTTGAAGTGAACTTATAAAAGAATTTTTGTAAGGATTAAGTGAATGAGTTTTATAAAGTGAGTGAATTTTATAATAAGTGATGTTTTAAAAGGGAATGGTTTGGAAATTAAATATGCAATGTGAGAAGAGAGAATTTTCCAAATGATTTTGGTAAATGTTTATATTGTTTTCCAAGTAAAAAGGATGTAAGTGGTTTGGGAAAATGTTTTGGAAAAGATCATTTGATAAAGTTTTATGAAGTGGTTTTATTAATTAATGATTAATTAATAAACGCTCAGAGGATCCTGTAACATTCCTGAAAATTCACCAAGTATAATTTGGCAATTAAATTTATTTTTGAAAATAAATTACGAATTAATTAGAGATTTCTAGAATAAACAAATATTTTGACTATAAATAGAAATTTGATTCAAAATATAAGGATAAGTATTTTATAAACAAATATTGAATTTCAAAATAAAATGTATTAAAAATAAAATAGAAATTAAAAGTTTGAGATTAATAAAAAGATAAGGACAGTTTGTTTTCTAAATTTTAAATTTTATTAATATTTGGAAGTTGTAATAAAAAGAAAAAAAATATGTATGAATGTAAATTGTGTAAATATAAATTTTAAATAAATATATGAACTAAATTAAAGATTGTGTGTGAAGAAAAAAAATGGAGATAAGATCTTATTATTGTAAATATAGATATAAAACAAAACACAACACATACATAAATAAAAGAAAAAAATTGTATTTGTTGAAATGTGAAAATAATATAAAGATTGTGATATATGTTAATAAATAAAAAAAGAAGAAATGTTTTATAAAGTAAATATGATATAAAATTTCATATAAAAATTTCCTTTATCTTTGAAAATTACAAATGTAAACATACAAAAAGGAGATGAGTAAAGGAATCAACATGCATAGATCTCATACCATTTCTCTTTACAAATGGCATTCATTATATTTAAATTGAATAAAAAAATGAAATTTAAAATTATAAAAACTTTCCATCTCCCCATGTACAATCATAAAACAACTCATCAAATCTGAACAAAATAGTAAAGAAAGATTTGGCATTTCAAAACTACAACACCAAAGAAAAGAATAAAATCAGAGCAAAGATCAGAAAAAAGAAGAAAAAAACCTGTAAGCAAAGCTTTAATTCTACAATCAAACTGCAATCTGAAGGAACAAGAATCAATGCAACCTGAAGATCAACTCATCAATTCAAATCATAAAGTATCAAATTCAAATCTGAAGCAATAAATCAGGAAGCTTCAACCTAAAATAGATTAGAGCAGTGCAGTTTTCTCTGGAATTAAATAAAGGTAAGTAAATTTTCTTAAAGATTCGAATTTAATGTTGTTAATCAGTGATAAAGCATAAGTTTAAAGCAATTGAAAATGAAATCAAAAGCAGATCAACAAGTAAAGCAAAGAGCCAGTTTCCAGTTGAAAGAAAATCAAAACAAAATTTCTGTCTTTGTTCAGCAATCAAGCATGCGGGCCTCAGATTCAAATGGTTTTTAAAGAATCCAAAAACAACATCATTTCTATGACGCCCCACCTCTATACCCACATTAGCAAAGAGTATTAATAGATAATACCGTCTGCTAATATGGAGAATAAGGCCGGATAGGAGCGACCATCTATAGCCTTGCTTTAACTATCCATTGAATACATCGATAATAATCATACACTACAGATTGACATATCCAATGAATACTTAAAACAAAACCATAGGTGGATGGAGGATCTATCAGAACAGAATATAACAACTCAAATATGATATACACCACAGAACAGTAGATCATCATATACGCATATACAAATACATAACAGAGTATACAAACTGATACATGTCAAGTGGTATAGCAAACCACAATATACAGGCGAATCTAAAAGAATTCAAATCAGAGTTAAAACAAAACGGACTACACAAAAGCTGTAACAAAAAGAACAAGTTGAATAGTCCAAGCAAAATAGGCTTTTTCCAAAAGCACCTCACCTGAAACACCTCGGTCTGACCCGAGTATAGGATACACGGGTCAGTCTAGCTAAACAAATCAGTTAGATAAACTGAACAACAATGAACCTGCTAGGTCATAAAATATAACAAATATCTCTAAAAGAGATAACACGATCATCTAACAGAAGATGAATCATAATAAGACAAGCCTCATATCATTGGCAACTCAAATAAACAAAGGATATGAATATCCCAACACAAGCCAAAAATGCACATAACAAATACCAATGAAGGTAACACAAGTTCCGCAAGGTAACCGCTATATATCATGCGGCTCGAAAAGACCAACACCGAAGGGCGATACCAAGGGAATATACATATTAATGAAACAATAGAAAATTTTTCACGTGCTCAGTACTGTATAAACAAGGATCCATGAGCCCAAAAGCTCCAAACCCAATATCACTCGAGCGGTGACGAATGACCAACTCAAAAAGCGATACAATAGGGCAACAAACCAGAAGGCACAAACCCGAAGGTACAAACCCGAATGCAACATACCCGAAGGCAACAAACCTGAAGGAGACAGTCCGAAGACACTATCCCAAAGGCAACAAACCATAGTGGTGAAGGTCCGTAGGCCCAGTACTGGACACCACTAACTGGCAGAATGTGTCACAACTCTCAAAAAGGAATCCAAAAGGTGTTAATGTGAGTCCTCTAACCACCCGTTCGCACTAAACGGTTTACAATCCGTTAGTCAATTTCACACTCAAAGCAATACAAAGTTTACCTCATCTCATCAGTAAACCAAACCCAAAGGTCAATACGTTCAAACGAATAGATTGGGAATTAACTGAGAAGATGAACGCACGTGTTCATTGCATGCGTTTTATCTAATCATTTAATTCTCCTCCCATTTCGCTCGGAGTGCGAAATCGTGTGTGTTTTAAATAGAATTTATAAATTGGAGAAACGAACTTTTTAATACAATTTAAGAGATTCTTTTATAAAAACCTATGGATGAAGTCAAAAAGGAATCATTAAGGTCAAATATGCATAAACAACTAATTGGAATCAACACTCATCGATTTAATTGGGAAAAACCAAGCAAAATGACAAATTGGCAAAAGATAGCATATTCAGACGTCTGAAGGATATGGTTCAAACGTCTGAATCTGGAAAATTAAAAGTTTTCCAGAATCCCATTCAGATGTCTGGTCCATATAATTCAAACGTCTGAAAATGGCTTTTTAAGCCTATTTTCTTCCTGGTTGCATTCGAACTAATTCAGACGTCTGGGGGATTTGAATCAGACGTCTGAATACTAGGGAAAGAAAATTCCCAGTATAATATTCAGACGTATGGAATTGAGGATTCAGACGTCTGAAACCTGATGTTCAGGCATTCCCTGAACCTAGGCCATAGATGGCCAAACAAATCGAAAGCGATCGGGTGAGCGATGATTTCGGGCTTACGTCAATGACTGCCCAACCTTAACGACTCACCCAACACTCTGAACAACATAAACATCAACCATATAAGGATTTCATAGATTTAGCTTCAAAAATCATAAATTGGCAAATTCGCCGAATCAACCAAATCGAAAGCAAATGATCATGCAAACATGTTTGGAATTCATTCCTAAAATTCCAACATAGTTGAATACATAGATTTGAGATAAAAATCTCACCTTTTAACTCAATAACAAGGATGAGAAGCTCAAATGCAAAGAAATGACCAACCACTCTCCACTTCAACTCTACAAGCTTCAATCTAAGCTTAAAACAAATATTTCCTAAGTTAGATTTAGGAAACTTTTCTGAAATTGAAGGAAGACGAGATGGAGAAGATGAAGAGGAGGCTTACCAATAGCTTCTCTTGGATTATAGAGCAAGAATTTGAGTTTGCCAAGAGTAAACTAGGGCTTGGAGTTTCTAATTCTTCTTCCTTTTCCCCATTTTTAGTTGAGAAAGAGTTTAAGAAATGAAATGAGTGAATGGAGAAGAGAGGAACTGAGTTGGTTATTAAGCTAAGCTAATGGGCTGAACCCAAACCCAAAACCCAAATAGAAAAAGTAGCAAAATTCTACTTACTCCAAACATATCAAAGCTTATACTCAAAAAGATCGCAAACGCCATTTTGAACTCAATGGAAGTGGTTTCAATTCCCAATTTGACTGTTTGCAGAAAGTAACATTTCAGAGCTAAATCCGACTAACGACGCTATATTATAAATAAACCATTTATATTATCGTTAAATATGCGGGTTGTTATAGATCTTCCCTCCTAACAAAAATTGCGTCCACGCAATTCCTAGAGACGATATTTGTAACAACTACATACATACAATTCCCAAAGGAAAAAGGAAAAAGGAAATAAGCTTGAGATGAAGAGATATTCTCACCGTGGCAAAGTAAAGATAGAAAACCCGGATAGGATCACTCGATAAACTCTCTGGTTTTGCAAGTACAGTCATTGGGATTAGCGGACCATTGAACTTTAATGAGCAGCACGTCCTTGTTTCGAAGGTGTCGCACCTCCGTGGCAAGCATGCGAATAGGTTGTTGTACAATAGATAAGTCTGGTGAGATCTCAAGCTCTTGCAAATCAGGAGAATCGATAACAGAATCCGACTCTAGAAGACACTTCCGAATTTGAGAGACGTGAAACACATCGTGAATGCCAAATAAATGAGTAGGAAGTGAAACTCTATAAGCCACAGGGCCAATACGTTCAGTAATAGAAAATGGTCCTATAAAGCGAGGAGCCAATCTCCCAGTCGTGCTGAAACGCATAACCCCTTTCAAAGGAGAAACACGAATAAAAACAAGATCACCAATCGATAATTCGAGAGGCTTCCTACGATTGTCCGCGTAGGATTTCTGGTGGCTTTGTGCCTCTTTCATTCTTTAACGAATAATATCAATCTTCTCAGAAGAATCACGAACAAAATCTATGCCAAGAATATGCTTCTCCTCAGATTCCAACCAACAAGAAGGTGACCGACATGGCCTTCTGTATAAGGCTTCGAAAGGAGCCATACCGATACTGGACTGAAAACTATTGTTATAGGAGAACTCTACAAGAGGTAGGTGATCATCCCAACCACCACCTAAATCAAGAATACAAATACGGAGGAGATCTTCCAAGATACGGTTCACCCGTTCGGTCTGTCCGTCAGACTGCGGATGATAAGCTGTGCTAAAATTAAGCTTTGTTCCCAAAGCTTGCTGAAGACTCCGCCACAAATGACTCATGAAAAAAGGATCACGGTCACTCACAATAGAATTAGGAAAACCGTGAAATCTCATGATTTCCTTGACATATAACTTAGCCAAATGCGAAGCAGTCCTATTAGACTTAATAGGAATAAAATGAGCAGACTTGGTGAGGCGATCAACAATAACCCAAATGCTAGAATGGTCCGATCTCGAACGAAGTAGGTCGTCAATGAAATCCATAGAAATCTGATCTCATTTCCACAATGGAATCTCAAGAGGCTGAAGAAGACCTGAAGGACGCTGATGTCCAGCCTTAATTCGCTGACAAGTTATGCAATTACTCACATAACTCGCCACATCGCGCTTCATGCCTTCCCAATAATAAAGGCAACGCGTATCGGCATACATCTTACTACTACCAGGATGAATAGAATACTTAGAACAGTGACAGTCACCAAGAATGTCATGCCTAAGTGCAAAATCAGAACACAAAAAAAGAAGGTTCTTCTTGCAAAGACACCCATGAGAATCAATGCTGAAATCCCATAACGCCTCATCGCAGGATCCAGACTCACAAAGCTGAATAAGATGCAACAAATCAGGATCACGCCGCTGAGCATCGGCAATACGATCCAATAAAATGGTTTGAGCTCCCAAACTAAATAATAGAATAGGAGAATCTGAAGATGAACCTCAATTAGGAATTTCACAAAAAGATAGAGTCTCAAGAATATTCCATTCGGCAAGCATCATAGAAACAATAGCCGAATGTTTGCGACTAAGCGCATCAGCAACACGATTACCCTTACCAGGGGTATACTGGATATCAAAGTCATAGGAAGAAAGAAACTCGAGCCAACGCTGTTGTCTCATATTGAGTTCCTTCTGAGTGAATAGATACTTCAAGGATTTGTGATCGGTATAGAGAATGAAGCGCTCGCCCAATAAATAGTGTCGCCAAATCTTCAAGGCGAAGACAATGGCGGCTAACTCAAGATCATGAGTGGCATATTAAACTTCATTCGGACGCAGTTGCCTAGAAGCATAAGCAACTACCCAATCCTTCTGCATAAGAACAGCACCGAGACCATTACAACAAGCATCGGCGTAGACAATAAGATCATGATTCCCCTCGGGTACAACAAAAATAGGAGCATTAGTGAGAAGTTCCTTTAATGTCAGAAAGGAAGCTTCACACTTGTCAGACCAAATATAACGAATGCCTTTCCGAGTAAGGCTGGTGAGAGGAAGCACAACACGGGAAAAATCCTTAATGAACCGACGGTAATAACTCGCCAGTCCAAGGAAACTACGAATCTCATGCACATTCTCAGGCATCTTCCAATTCTGGATGGCTTCGATCTTTGAGGGATCGACTGAATTGCCCTTGGAAGATACAACATGGCCTAAGAACTTAACCTTATTCTCCCAAAAATGGCACTTGGAGAATTTGGCTCTAAGCTGATGGTGACGGAGAGTACTCAAGACAATTCTCAAGTGATTAGCATGCTCAGCTTCAGATTTAGAATAAATAAGGATGTCGTCGATGAACACAAAGACGAACTTATCGAGATATTCCTGGAATACTCGATTCATTAGATCGACAAAGAAAGCAGGAGCGTTCTTCAAACCAAACAGCATAACGAGCCACTCAAAAGAACAATAATGAGTGCAGGAAGCTGTAAGAGGTATGCTATTCTCCGCGACTCGTAACTGATGAAAACCTGTGGCAAGGTCAAGCTGAGAAAAGACCTTAGCACCACACAATAGATCGAACATATCATTGATCCTAGGCAATGGATACCTATTCTTGATGGTTAACTCGTTAAGCTTGCGATAGTCAATGCAAAGCCTAAGAGTTCCATCAAACTTCTTCACAATGACGACCATGGATCTTCACAGAGAAAAACTGGACTGAATGAACTGCTTGGACTCAAGCGCTAAAAGCTGCTTCTTGATCCTCATTTTCCTTTATAGACATCCTCGTGGGAGGACGACTAACTGGTTGTGCGCCTGGAATAAGATCCATACGGAACTCAATTGCCCACTTGGGTGGTAAACCCGAAACAGGCTCAAAAACATCAGAAAAGTCACAAGCAATAGGAATACGAGATATATCATTATCATCTCATGAGTCAAGAGAATATAAATCCATTTCGGAATTATCCACATTCCAAAGAACAAGTGATAGCTGAGTAGGTGAATCTGAATGTCGAAGATATATAATCCTCTCAGAACAAATAATCCTGGTATCGTATCTCACTAGCCAATCCATACCCAAAATCATATTACATCCCAGATAAGAAATAACGTGCAGATTCGCACGAAAATAAAAGCCACATAAAATGATCTCAACATCATCATAAAACAAGCTAAGGGTCGTAGATCCTCCAATAGGATTCGCAATCCTTAATGAAGTAACCATACAAGAAACATCCAAAGAAAAATCATCGACGAGCTTCTTCGATACGAAGGAATGTGAAGCACCCGTATCGAAAAGAACTCGAATACTATGATCATGAAATAAAATAGAACCTTCCAAAATAGATGGAGATATACCCTTGGGCTGAGAAGAACCTTCAAAAGCCTTAGCAGCATAAAGCTTGCTAGACTTAGCACCAGCAGGAACAGTAGGGCAAGTGGAAACATGATGACATTCCTTCTTGCAATAGCGGCATAAGAGAGGCTTAGGACAAGCTCGAATCATATGATTAGGAGAACCACAATTGGAACACTTTCGAATGGAAGGTGTTCCAACAGACTGAGAATGAGAGCTAGAATCACCAGTCTTCTTCTTCTTGGAAGGAAAAGACCTCGACTTTTGAAATGGAAACTGCTTCTTGTTGGGGTTCCTGGAAATCTCAACATCATCACCACTATCACACTCTTTCTCTATGGCTTCGAGATGAAGTGCAAAATCTACCAACTCCTCAAAAGAAAGCTTAAGCTGGAGCAATAAAGACTTCTCAAGATATTTCTTAAGACCAGAGACAAACTTCAGATTCTTCTCATAAGATGTACTAATGAATTCAAGACCATACTTAGATATAGCCTCGAATGATGCAACATACTCAAAAACAGAAGATTTCCCATGCTTCAACTCAAGAAAGCGACGGGTCAATAAAACTTTTTCAGATTCAGGAACGAACTTGAGTTCGAATCGCTCCCGAAACCGAGTCCAAGAAAGAGTAGACTCATCAATTTCGGCAATAAGAAGCTCATACCAATCAAGGGCATGCTCTTGCAACAAGCTAGAAGTTACAAGAACTCTATCATGATAAGAAAGATCCATGCGAGAGAAGATACGCTTGCACGTGCGAATCCAAGCTTGGACTTCAAGAATAGACTCGGAGCCATTAAACGGCTTTCCTCCAAGATGAGGAAAATCGCTGCACAAACGTGCAAAGGCAGACTTGCGAGGTGGAGATACTCAAGTAGGAGCTGGAGGCTGAGTGCTCCTAAACAACTCTAAAAATTGATCGATAGACATATAAACGCCATCCGGATGTGAGCCACTGGATTGCCCAGCACCCGAACGTCGTCCCCTGCCTCTTCCAGCCATACGCTGAGAGATAAGATAAGAACAAGATTATTCACAAGGCAGATAATTCAATATGGGACACTATGGAATTTAAATGCATTCCTAGACGTATTCCCAAGTTCTATCTACCACCAAAGGCACAGAAGGAATAGAGGCAAGATGATTCAAAGATTTGTAACACTTATACACTTTGATGTACCATAATATGCGCTTCTATTCTATGTTTATCATATTTTGTTCTGAACCTTGCTCTGATACCAAGCTGTGACTCCCCACCTCTATGCCCACATTAGCAAAGAGTATTAATAGATAACACCGTCTGCTAATATGGAGAATAAGGCTGAATAGGAGCGACCATCTATAGCCTTGCTTTAACTATCCATTGAATACATCGACAATAACCATACACAGTAGATCGACATATCCAATGAATACTTAAAACAAAACCATAGGTGGCTGGAGGATCTATCAGAACAGAATATAACAACTCAAATATAATATACACCACAGAACAGTAGATCATCATATACACATATATGGATACATAACAGAGTATACAAACTGATACATGTCAAGTGGTATAGCAAACTACAATATACAGGCGAATCCAAAAGAATACATATCAGAGTTACAACAAAAAGGACTATACAAAAGCTATAACAAAAAGGAGCAAGCTGAATAGTCCATGCAAAAGAAAAATAGGCTAAGTCCAAAAGCACCTAAGCTAAAACATCTTGGTCTGACCCGAGTATAGAATACACGGGTCAGTCGAGCTAAACAAATCAGTTAGATAAACTGAACAACAATGAACCTGCAAGGTCATAAAATATAACAAATATCTCTTAAAGAGATAACACAATCATCTAACAGAAGATGAATCATAACAAGACAAGCCTCATATCATTGGCAACTCAAATAAACAAAGGATATGAATATCTCAAAACAAGCCAAAAAGGCACATAACAAATACCAATGAAGGTAACACAAGTTCCGCAAGGTAACCGCTATTTATCGTGCGGCTCGAAAAGACCTACACCGAATGGCGATACCTAGGGAATATACATATCAATGGAACAATAGAAAATTTTGCACGTGCTCAGTACTGTATAAACAAGGATCCATGAGCCCGAAAGCTCCAAACCCAATATCACTCGAGCGGTGACGAATGACCAACTCCAAAAGCGATACAATAGGGCAACAAACCCGAAGGCACAAACCCGAAGGTACAAACCCGAAGGCAACATACCCGAAGGCAACAAACCTGAAGGAGACAGTCCAAAGACACTATCCCAAAGGCAACAAAACGTAGTGGTGAAGGTCCGGAGGCACAGTACTGGACACCACTAACTGGCAGAATGTGTCACAACTCTCGAAAAGGAATCCAAAAAGTGTTAACGTGAGTCCTATAACCACCCGTTCGCACTAAATGGTTTACTATCCGTTAGTCAATTTCTCACTCAAAGCAACACAAAGTTTACCTCATCTCATCGGTAAACCAGACCCAAAGGTCAATATGTTCAAACGAATAGATTGGGAATTAACTAAGAAGATGAACGCATGTGTTCATTGCACGCGTTTTATCTAATCATTTAATTCTCCTCCCATTTCGCTCGGAGTGCGAAATCGCGTGTGTTTTAAATAGAATTTATAAATTGGAGAAACGAACTTTTTAATACAATTTAAGAGATTCTTTTATAAAAACCGTGGATGAAGTCAAAAGGGAATCATTAAGGTCAAATATGCATAAACAACTAATTGGAATCAACACTCATCGATTTAATTGTGAAAAACCAAGCAAAATGATAAATTGGAAAAACACATCATATTCAGACGTCTGAAGGATATGGTTCAGACGTATGAATCTAGAAAATTAAAAGTTTTCTAGAATCCCATTCAGATGTCTGGTCCATATAATTCAGACATCTGAAAATGGCTTTTTAAGCCTAATTCCTTTCTGGTTGCACTCGAACTAATTTAGACGTCTGGGGGATTTGATTCAAACGTCTGAATACTGGGGAAAGAAAATTGCTAGTATAATATTCTAACTCTGGAATTGAGGATTCAGACGTCTGAAACCTGATGTTTAGGCATTCCTTGAACCTAGGCCATAGATGGCCAAACAAGTCGAAAGCGATCGGATGAGCGATGATTTCAGGCTTACGTCAACGACTGCCCAACCTTAACGACTCACCCAACACTCTGAACAACATAAACATCAACCATATAAGGATTTCATAGATTTAGCTTCAAAAATCATAAATTGGCAAATTCGCCAAATCAAACCAAATCGAAAGCAAATGATCATGCAAATATGTTGGGAATTCATTCCTAAAAATCCAACATAGTTGAATACATAGATGTGAGATAAAAATCTCACCTTTTAACTCAAAAACAAGGATGAGAAGCTCAAATGCAAAGAAATGACCAACCACTCTCCACTTCAACTCTACAAGCTTCAATCTAAGCTTAAAACAAATATTTCCTAAGTTAGGTTTAGGAAACTTTTCTGAAATTGAAGGAAGACGAGATGGAGAAGATGAAGAGGAGGCTTACCAATAGCTTCTCTTGGATTATAGAGCAAGAATTTGAGTTTGCCAAGAGTAAACTAGGGCTTGGAGTTTCTAATTCTTCTTCCTTTTCCCCATTTTCAGTTGAGAAAGAGTTTAAGAAATGAAATGAGTGAATGGAGAAGAGAGGGAACTGAGTTGGGTATTAAGCTAAGCTAATGGGCTGAACCCAAACCCAAAACCCAAATAGAAAAGGTAGCAAAATTCTACTTACTCCAAACATATCAAAGCTTATACTCAAAAAGATCTCAAACGCCATTTTGAACTCAATGGAAGTGGTTTCAATTCCCAATTTGACTGTTTGCAGAAAGTAACATTTCAGAGCTAAATCCGACTAACGACGCTATATTATAAATAAACCATTTAAATATATTATCGTTAAACATGCGGGTTGTTGCAATTTCAACTAAATCAAGTCTACTTACAATGTTCAAAATATTCCAGGCCTAAACTTTGCACTCTGTTTTTCTCTAGCTTCTCTGTCAAAAATTTCCAGGTGAGCTAACTTCTTCGACCTGATCTTTGAATTGATATGATGTGTTATGCTTGTTTCTGTGAAGTAGTGAAAAATTATGGTTGCACGTTTTGTTTATTTGAGTCCTTTTTGTTCATGATTTCCAGGTTCTTGTTTTATTTTAAATTCAAAAAATCTTAAGTAATCTCTGTTTAAACTTAAGTTATAAACAAAAGTTGTTTGTTTCATCTCAAAATTTAGATTAAAATTATACTTAAGTTAAAAATATTAAAGTGTCTCTGGAAATTATCGACGAATCAGAAATGACCGAGCAAAAATAAAAATAAGTCAAAACCCAAACTTTGTAATTCATAAATTCAGGATTATAATTTGAATTCATAAACTTAAACATGATTTTTAACACTAAAATCATAGTTTTTAATTTGGGATATAGTAAGCATATCTAGTTTAACCAGAAATGGGTTTTGGGAAGTTTTTCTGGTCATCTCTATGATCATGGGGTGTCGCGATTCTTTCTGAAGGCAGTAGAGTGATCGAAGATGATAGGAAAATTGTCGGGAAGATGATTAATTCATTGAGGAATTTGCAGCAGTTGATTCTTGTTTGGAACCCTTGTTTCAACTAGGTCTAGTATTTTGATTCGTTCATCTTCCCTTGTTGATCGAGTGTTACAAGTTTTTGAGGGATGATAGTTGGGTAGTTTACGAATATGTGGCCGAAGTCGCTGATGCACAGGTGGCCAGAGTTGAAGGAACGAGACGTTGCCAGGTTTCGGTTGAGGAGATTCCAGTTGTTCCAGGTTTGATTGCGTCATCTCGAATTCGACTTCGAGATTGGAGGTACGATCGGATGATCATATTAGAGTGTTTGGATGATGAGTGGTATGGGAAGATCATCGTTGATGATCTGAGATGATCAACGGCACTGTGCACGGTGCACTGTTGTTCTAGTGAAGGAGAATTTGGTTTTGGATTGTGCTCGAGTTTAGTGATGTTGACTCGGAGTGTTGTGATGTTTTTCACGGGGGAAGGCTGGTTTTGGCTTGAAGTAAATTAGGTTGCCTCAGGTTAAAAGTATGTTACAGGTTTTAACAGAAACCCGTAGTATTTTGTTTTAAAATTTAAACTGAAGTTTAAAAATGCAAATCAAAGTTTTAAACTAAGTTTGAATCTAACTTTAAGTAAGTTTGAACCTAGGTTTTGGAATGATTTAAATTTTTTAACTTCAAATTTGTTTTAACACCTTTAAGTATTTAAAGTGTATTTGGCTTGAATTTAAGACTGAAAGTTTGAATTGTAAGTAAAGGGTTAAATAAGTTTAAATATAAGTTTTAAAATATGGAATGTGAGTTTGAATCTCAGTTTTAAAATAAAATAAAGTTTTTAAATTCAAATTGTTTTAACTACTTTAAAAATGGTTAAATGATTTGAAATTTAAAATGAAGTTTAAATGTAAGTAAGTTTTTGAATCTAAGTAATCTGGAATCAAAATTTAATATGTATTCCAGTTTTGAAATAAATGAAAGTTTTTAAAATTTAAAATAGTCTAAACAACTTTGAATGTTATAGTGTATTTTTAAATTGATTTGAATTTAAAAAAAATGGATTTGGTTTTAAATTCTTTTAAACTTCTTTATAAAATGAATATTTCTTGAACTTGCGAGATAAAAAGGTTTTTGAATTATTTTTTTAAACTTTGTTTAAGTTAAATTCGTATTCATTTTAAATCTTAAATTTAAAATGAAATTTAAAGTAAATTTGAAAGAAAATTGTTTTTAAATGCTTTGATGATCTTTACACAGAAAAAGGAATAGAGTGAAATAAGATTAGGACAAGATGACAAGGAGATTTAAATTATACCTGATAACTATTGTTACAGGTATGTTTAACAACGTGGAGATGATCTTTCCAAGATTCTCCAAAATCAAGAACTCAAGCACGCAAAATAGATTCAAATGAGTACCAAAGATTATCAAAGATTATAGAAAGATGCCTATACCAGTCTATAACAAGATAAGGATGATAAGGACAACCAAAAGATAGTTTGAAAAACAAAATAAGGAAATAAATTTGAAAGTATGGAAATTTCAACTTAAATAGAGAATAAATCTTTACACAAGTTAAATAAATCTTAACTATCCCAAATTTCATTATCTTATTATCCAATCATCTTAAATTTACAATTTTTAAAACCATGGGTTTGAAAAATAATCATTTATTACACTCACAATGTACTTAATAAATTTAATTCTTCTTTATTCCTAATTAAAATTAAATTTATTCCTCTCACTATATTTATCACTTATGTTAAACATACTTACACTTATTATAACTACTTTCTTTCATTCTTAGTTCTTTTAACATCATTTTACTGTAAGTTATTCAATTACCCTTTATTATATTTACCTCTGTTAATCATTTTATAATTAAAATTTAAGTGTATAACATTTATTATAACCACTCAAATTTCATTTATAAAATCTTTTTATATTGTATATTATCCAATTACATTGTTAACTTCTGAAATTAAGGTAAGTTATATTTGAATGCAATTATATTATACAAATAAAACTTTCCAATTCAATTCTCTCAAGTTTTAATCATTTATCCAAATTTTTGATTCTCTTTTTATAATTGAAATTATTTTAAAATAAAATTCAAGAATTGTATTTCCGATTTCTCCAAACCATTTAGAGATAAGTAATAATATATATATATAATATGTCAAATCAAATTTCAATCATATATCTATATATATTATAAATCAAGTCATATTTTAGAAATTCAAATCAATTAAATTCCCCCGAAACAAAACTGTAGCAAGACTACAGAACAGTCTCTTCACTTCGAAACTCGAAAATGAACGTCGATGATGTCGCGATCATCACCGAAGTTATTTCCCAGCGACAATGAGAAGAGCACTAATTTTAAACTTTAAAATTCTTTTGAAACAAATTTCTATTTGAAAATACTTTAAATAATATATCCCTTTTAAAACTTTTTAAACAAAAGGTTCGAAACCATTGGAAATCAAATTCTCAAATTTCTTGTTCTAAATTCATTTCAGTTCCCAAATCAATTTATAAACAACTATTTATAAATTCATTTATAGAACAATAAATGATAAATTAAGTATTATCACTTCAAATAATCAATTTAAATCAGTTTATTAAGTTCCATAAATTTACTTATATATCAAAATTTTATTTCATTGATCAAATTTTAAAATAATATTGTGTCAGTTTGTTCTGTCAAAGTGTTTTAGAAATCCTATCGATATCGTTGATCAGACGAATCGATCGGAAACCCAAATCAACATCAACAACCCAAACAACACAATATATAAAACAAAACATAGATATACAAGTACAATTCAAAATGTTTAGAAGAATAGATTGGAAACAAAAGAAAAGATGATTAAATAACAAAATAGGGAGGTGGATTAACTTAAATAAATCACGGGCAACCTTAACCGGGTCAAACTTGACTTAAAGAATAAGATCAATGCGGATTTTCTAGGGTAAATCTACATTCGATCTCGAGAGTTAGAGTTTGGAATAACAAAAGATATTAGCATCTAAACCAAGGATAGATATAAATCTCTGATGAATCGATGCTAATTTGTAAAGGAGTTTTCCCCCTTCCTTTTTTCAATTCAATTTGAAATTGGCGTGACTGCCGACTTACTAGAAAGATCATTCGAAGCGGAGTTATGAAATACTCCAGAGTCAAAAGAAGATGAATAGTGAAGGATACGAATGGATTTTGGAATCGTAGGGAACATTCCAAAATTCAAAGGAATTGAGTCAAAAAGGAAGAGATTCAAACTCGAATGTAAGTGGTTCTGTAAATACATTCACTCCATATGCTGAGTTTTGCCTAGAGCTACCAAAGCTCTGATACCAACTGTAACGACCCGATATTTTCAACCATTCGCATCCATTATAAGTGTATAGGTAGACACTCATGCTGGAATTTAATTGCTCAAAATACCGCGTTGTAATTAAAAATTTGGCAAATCTCAGAATATACAGTATATAAAAATCACAGATCACAAACACAGAGTAATAATAATGCAGCGGAAGTAAAAAGAGATAGTAGTTCATGAAGCTACTATATAAAAATATCAGAGTTACATAAAATACAACAGAGGAAATAAAGTACAAAAGAAGTCTCACTTCATAGATGTCAACTAATACAAGAGCTGAAAGGAACAACAGATTTCAAAAGATAAACTTGACAAGTAGATAATCTCCAGCGATTCCAATCTCCAGAAAGTGAAAATCCAAATCTGTGAATCACTCAGGCTGACCCGAGCGTAAAAAAAATACAAACACTTGAGTCAGGACATACATACTTATACAATGTAAACCAACTCAAGTGAACTGTAGTAAAGGTACAAGTAACTTAGAAGATGCTTGGGACCGCCCATCCTCTAAGGATCCGTTAAACTATTTACTATGTAGTATATTGCGCTATATACAGTAGTGTCTAATCAGTAAAGTATAATCATATAGAAAATAGCGTTAAGGGGATGCTGAACCTTAACGCGGTCGGATCTTTAAAACCAAAATCGTAGTGGGCTCGATATAAGGATATGACACGGCACGCGAAGCAATGCCAGGGTGGATACACCATTTGCACTCCCGAACCGGTGGTGACGGCAAGCCAGCAGCTTCCGCCCACCTCGAACAATACCCCCGAATCAAAGTGGCGCCACCGAATCGAATCACAACAGTAATAGAATGGTTTCCGATGGAGCATGCTCGATGAAAGGGTGCGACCCTTTGTGTAGCCCGGTATAGCTCCTGTTTTAGTCATATATGCCAACTCACGGGAGTTGGGTCCACGTAATATACCTCGAGAACGTCGCCACCATCCTACTTCATTCTGGAATCTCCACCGCGTACACAGTTGTTAAAGTGGTTTTCGGTATTGGCCGGCTATAAGACAATATTCGATCCCGGTCTCTTTAACAACCAATCGTTATTATAACCCGTAGTTATAATATTTTAAAACAATATTTATATTTCAAAATAAAATATTATTTCAACCCAAATCTTTATCAAAATAAAGATTAAATCATTCCAAAATATCATATCTTTCGGATATTCTTTTCAAATCATTTTAGTATCAAAATATCATATCTTTCAAAACTCCATTTTCAAACCATTTTAATATATCAAAATATCATATGTTTTCAAAACCACATTTCAATCATTTAATATATCAAAATATCATATCTTTTTGAAACCACATTCATTTCAAATCATTATTCATTTTATTCAATTTAAAATATCATTTTAATCCATATTTCAAAACAGTATATATTCCAAAAATCATTTTTAATCATTAAAATGAAGTTATTATGTTTAATAATTAAATTATTAAATTTCCAAAATTTTCGACTTTCAAAGTTCATTTATTCACTTAAGTTTATCAAAGCAGTGAAAATTCACTTTTCGTGGCATTTAGAAAACGCTACGGAAAAATACATTCAAAACAGTTCAATTTAACAAAAGACAACATTTTAAAATGTTGTAATAGGGTTTACTTAAATTTCGAATAAACTTAATTAAATTCAACAATTTATAGCACTTACAAAAACTGCTATAATAGCTTTTAATTCAATTTAGCTTTTTAGTTCATTATCATCAACTACAGCATTTTCAAATGTTGTAATATCATTTACATTGTAATTAATAGCATTTCAAAAATACAGTCAATTAACTTCAAATATTCAATATAATTTCTCAACCAATTATATTTTTATTTAAAACATTTTTAACTTATAAAATCATACATTTTCACATTTATAACATCATTTAATTTTTCCTCAAGTTCATGATCTTATAAAGTTAAATTTCCATTCAAAAATAAAGATTTAATAATAATTCACTTATTAAATTGCAATGTTCAATTTTAAATCCATTACATTAAATTTCAACTTAACACTTAAGTTCAAATTCTCAAATATAACTTAATTTTATTTTTATTCACTTAACTAAAAGTTCACTTTTAATCAATTTCATAAATTTCCAATTTTAGTTATATTTCAAAATTTCAGCTTAAAATATTCTTTCATTTCACATTTCAAATTTGTTAAAAATCATTAATATGATATAAAATCACTTTTAATTCATTTAAATTAAAATTATCATAATTTCATATTCAATTTAATTTCCAATTATAATTAAATCAAATTTTCCAAAATAACTTACGTTCAAAATTTTCTAACTTTTCATTAATTCATTTCACTTACAATTGTTCAGAAAATCAATAATACTTTACAAAATTTATTTTTAATAAATTTTAAATCAAAATATTATAATAATTACAATTTTAAAATATTTTAAACATTTTAGAAAAACATATTTTAACTACGGGCCTGTATATAATTTTCTACGCTAGGTAAAGTGATACGGGTAATATATCATTTCAACCCGTAATTTACAAAGAAAAATCCGGGTTTTATCATTTCAAACCGGTAGTCCCAAGTAAAAGAAATAAATTTGAAAATCATTCAGGCCTATCATTTCAGCCCATAATGATTTTTCCCTATTCTAAAGTCCGTTCGGGTATGTATCATTTCAACCCATAGTGATTCTAGCCTACATGGAACTTGCAATGGTGATAAACATATATGAGTGAACAGTAACAACATATATATAATAACAGTTGATATGACATGAAATTTAACAGGTTTAACATCATATATAAATAATCACAGTCAGTTATAACATCACATAAAATTCTACACATTCAATTGTTGTTGTTTCACAACTGCATAAGTATAAACGTCGTGTGAGTTTTACTCACCTTTTATGGCTGGAGATTTCAATACCAATGACACAACTGATTCCAGAAGGCACGATGACACAATAATAGGCTCAAGTGGGAAGAGATCCAAGCTTAGAACTTGTGTTACAACCCAAAAAAAAATATCCAAACAAACACAAATTCAATAAAACTAGATATGAAATAACTTTGAAATAAAGAGGAATAAAAAGAGATATGAATGCAATGACTTTTGCCTTGCTTTCTCTATTCTTTTGCATGACCTAGGGGTTTATTTAGGTCAGGTTTGACATGACTTTGGCTCAGATTTGATCATAGGAATGCATGGCATAAAGGCTAGAACATGTGGAGGAAGTTACAACATAAGAATATTAAGAGACTAGGCAACATAGTGTAGTTTTGGTGCACCACAAGGCTCGTCTACATGCATTATTTGGCTCGGCTCTTGATGTTTCAGATCTAGATAGAGGTTGGAGGGGTGTGTGATGATCAGGTCAGAGGT
Organism: Allium cepa; assembly: GCA_030765085.1. Taxonomy (NCBI): domain Eukaryota; kingdom Viridiplantae; phylum Streptophyta; class Magnoliopsida; order Asparagales; family Amaryllidaceae; genus Allium; species Allium cepa. The sequence continues at coordinate 110,623,279 of CM060945.1, read as the reverse complement.
GGTGGTTGCTGCTATGGTGGTGGTTGAAGTGGATTAGCAAGAAAAGGCCGAACAAGCATAGATCTAGGCTTTTGGTTGCATTTGGAAGAGTTTGACCATCAAGGGGTATTCGGCCATGGTCATGGCTGTAGGCTTAGATGGTGGTGATGGTCGGGAAGAGATGGAAGGGGGTGGTGGCCGTGGAGCAAGGGGGAAAGCCGCTCCAATCAGGGGAGAAAGCAAGGCAAATTTGCATAGAAATAGGAGAAAAAGTAGAAAGAAAAGAGGAATTTACCTAAATTTTTTTCTTCAAGATGGAGGCCATGATTTTTGGGGTTTTGGAGCTTTGGAAATTCGTGAATAACAAATAGGAGGAAGTCAGTTGGAGAAAAAAAAATGAGGAATAGTTAGGGTTAATTGGTGAAAGGTTAGGTTAAAAGTAAAAGGGTGGACTATAAAGGCCCATAGGAAGATAGAAAGTTTAAGGCCTTTCAAATTTCTCTTTTCTATTTTGTAAATACATAAAAAACCTGATAAAATAGATAAATAATTTCATAAATAATGTAAATAAGAAAAATAAATAAATACATTTTGAATTATATAATTTATATAAAGAAAATATCAATATATGTGAAACTAGGCTAAATAAATTGAAACAACCCAAATAATCTTTGGAAAAATCTATTTTTAATCAAAATACATATAAAATTAATATTAATAAAGTATAAACACAGAAAATAAAAGTGAATGTATAAAATAAATAAAGTAAGTAAGGAGTGGCTAAAATAACTGATGAATTGATGACAAAAGAAACTGTAAAAGAAACGTGAAACGACATTACGTTTCTTAGCCTTTAAACCTTTCAAACTTCTTAAATTTGTTACATAACTTGATATTCTGGAATTAATAATAATAACAGATAAGATTTCGAAAATTTATCAAAATATAAATATATATATATAATATTTATTAAATATATAAAGTTAAATTAAAGAAAATAGCTAAAATAGTAAACTAGTCTAGAAAATTTGAAATTACATGAAATAAATTTTAGAAAATTCATATGAGCTTGTAATATATTTTTAAACATTAATAATAATATAAAATAAAAGTACATTCACAAAACAAATAAAAAAAATTAAATATAATTTTAATGAAGAAAATAACAGAAAATAAGAAAACGACCTTAAAAAAATAGGAAATAAATACAGTAAATTTTTGAAAAATTCTATTATCATTTTAAAAATATCCAAAAGTCAAAGTATACATAATATAACATAAATATACAAGTTGGAATAAGATATATCAAATAAAGTGTCATTTATAAAATTTAAAATAAAGACTATTGCTGAATAACCCAATATACACACAATATTAAAAACAGTATAACTTTTGCAATTTAAATCCGTTTTCAACGAAACGAAAAGCAGTGTTCTTAAAATTTTATGTACTTTCATAATAAAAGATAAAATTTAAATTTTCAAACTTTTAAAAATTTAAATTAAAAGTCAAAGTTTGATTAATTTGACCAAAATTCACTTTTTGGAAAATATTCTTTTTAGTCATGCTTTGGAATGATAATTCATATCAAAACTAAAGTTTATATTTAAAGTAACAAAATTAATCATTCAAAATAAATAAAAAATAAGTTTTTAAATCAAAATTTAATTAAAATAATTAAAATATACAAAAAAAATAAATCACAAAATACAGGGTTGTTACACTTTTGAAAAGGAATTTCAAGGATAAAAGTTATTTTTGAATAATTTGATTTATCTTTGACATTTGATTTCAAATTAAATTCCATTTATGATTTAAAGGGTTATACAAGTTTATTTGGGTTTTAAATCATTTTCAAAAGGTGTAATTTTGGGACTTTAAATTTAACCCAAAGATTTTAACTTGTATAGATATAATTGGATTTTTCTAAAACGAAAACTATTTGTTTGCAAATAATAAAAGCTTTCACGTAAGAAATGAACTTCCAATTTGTGTAAGAAGGATTTCAAGTCTAAAATAAAAATGGTCTTCCTAGTTATGAATAAATCTTTGGAAACGTGTTTTGAAAGCTGTAAATTAAATCTTTAATTTAAAGATTTAATGAGTTAATCCAATTGAAATGAAAATTGTTTTAAAAATCTACGAATAGATCTTTGTGAAACTGGGTGAAACTTTGTGAAATAAATCTTTTTGGTTTAATGATTTAAAATGGTAATTTGTTTAACCATTTGAAAGAAAAGCTTTGGATTTTTAAGTTGTGACTTAACTAAAAATCCCATATCCATATGTTTTTAAATATTGCGCTCACTATTCGGTTTAGCCGGGAGAGGACCTTGTGTCATATAACCCATTCCGAATAGTGATACGATGTTATGGATTGCATTTGAAGACCGGTGTTGAAGACTGGGTGTCTTCGAGAATGGTAGGATAACCTGTCGATTGACTCTGCACTGAGTTGCTCCGGTATAGAGTTCTCCCTAAGTGACGGAAAGTCCGATTGGAATTGTGGATACCCGGATTTGCAAGGGCTTCTTCGAAAGTGCCTTCGGTTCTGTTCGAACCCGGAATAGACTTGTATGGTTGTATGTTCGACATTACACTTTGAGATATTAAAATGATCTCTATCAAATACATTTCTACTTGGTGGCGGAGAACTTATTCTCTTAGCTTAACCCCCTTCTCTAAGACGTATGAGCTCGGAGGTTATGTAGTTGATATTTATCAGTGATATATTCCCAATTTGGTAGTGTGGCATGCTGAGTGCTGCTGTGTATAATTTATTGATCAAAGCATGGCTTTTGTATAAAACATAGCTTTGTGGACGAGACTGCATCAGGACCTCACACCCCGGAAATGGTCGAAACAGGAAAGATGCGGCAAGGTTATGAGGGTCGCGCCCTTTAGCGTGTGTCATTCCCTTTTGGAAAAGGGTTGTATCATGGTATGGTGCCCAGATACTTACTCATGTGGATACTGCAGATCTATTACTTTGTAATTGCTTTATGGTTTAGAGGCGCCTCGGATAAAGGTCCTAAAGGACCGGGGGATGGCATGATCGAGTAGTAGTTACCTAGTTACAGTGGTAACCCGGCCTTGTGTTGGCAGAGATCCGATTAGGTTCTCGGAATGTACCGCCAGAGGCGTACCCATGGACAGTAGGAAGTTCCTTAGCCTGACCATTTGTTGGAAATCCAATCAAAATAATACGCGCCTTGTATATTTGTAGAACCTGCCATTTAAAATGGCAGCTATAGTAGGCATAAGATCATGGTACCTATGTTGGCTAGGATTAATATTATACTTTCAAAAGATTTTCCACTATGCACTAGTAATAATATCAAAGAATTTTTCTCGTATTAAGCATATTTGACTATCATAAGGAGAAATCTCCTCCAAGTCTGCGTTTGCATTGTGTGTGTGGCGGGAGGCCTTATGGTAGTTTCATTTTCTAAAAAGCATTGTGGATTTCAAATTTAAATTCTTTTGTTTGTTTTAATTACCAAATGTTTTTGTTTGCTCATACCAGTCCCACGACTGACCTGGAGTTTATTGTTCCTTTCCTAAACTCTGGATGCCCACAATTTTCCCACACGGGCAGTCTAGAGTTGGGTTTTTCAAATAGTCAAGTTTAGTAGTAATCTGGAGCTAGTTCAATCTTTGGATCTGAACTGCACTTGCTTATCTTTGTGCATCGTTATTGGGAGTTCGATCTATTTATGGATTGGTGCTTTTGAGATGGAGATTGCCGATACTGGAGTTCTCCCTTGAAAACCACCTTGGAGATTTTTGTTCCGCTGCTGGTGTTATATTTTCTTTCCGCTGCTATTGTCTTGTATCATATCTCTGATGTATATTCATTGTATCATTCAGTTGTATCAGTTATTGTATCAAATGTTGTATATTGATATATTCTTTTCTTCCGATGTGTTGTACTTAATGTGTTATAAGCTTCGGCGAACCAGATTCGATGTTCGGATCTGCGGCATTTGAATACGAGTGTCGTATTCGGTGCTGATTTTCGAAGGTCGAGTCAGGGTCGTTATAGATCCCATATGGAATTTAATTAATGTTTGATTGTTTGTCTATATGATAGTTAAATGACCGATTATCAAATCTGGACCAAAATGTAACTTTGGAAATATCTAGGAGAAACACGGAAATTATATGCTATAGTTACCGTCGGTGGTGCTATACTGTACGTATAAATTCGCTTCATTCTTCTAGGATAAATGATAAAGAAATCCATCCACTAATAGTTAGGGGGTGGGCTTCGCTCTTATCTTTTATCTGCTTATTTCCTAAAGAACCAGGATCGAGTTTAGTAGAAATTTTTTGAAGAGACTGGGATCAGATCTGTTATCTGAAAACCACTTTGATCCAACCCAAGCATTTTGAACTTAAGACATCTTGAAGAATATGGAATCAAAGATTGAGCATTGAATTGCAAGGGTTGCTTGCTACTTGTCCCGAGGGTGATTCCAAAATGGATGTTGTAGAAGTACTGCCTTCGGTATCCTTATCCTGGACAACTTTTATGGATGAAGGTTGGCACTGCATTACTACCTGGAGGCAGTGTTAGAATTCCAAGTGGGATTGCTATTCAAAAAGTTAAAACGTAGCCTCGTGCCTCATTAATCGGGAAATTACTAAAACAGGGCATGCAGCATGGCTAAGTGGGTCGCTCCCATTAGGTATGTCATCATCTTTCTACATTACACTATTTTTATGGATTTGGTTCTGCATGAGAGATCTCAGCTAAGGTTGGAAGATCAGGATGATGACATATTCGACACTACTAGTCAAGTGGTAGGCAGGTTCCATGTGGCAAAGTACAAGATGTTCTTGTCAGACTCGGGTGCATTGTTCTAGAGATGTACCCATCGAAGGTAGTTCCTTACCTGGTCATAGCATGGAATCCATTCTCCAATGCATACCTTTACGGTTTTGATTGTAAATTCTAGTATGCTGGAATTTAATTAATGTAACAATTTCAATTAAGATTAATAAGTATTCGTACTTTAGACATTATTACAATATCACTGGATTTTGTATAAAAGTGTTTTGGTTATTATTAGGTAAAAACCCATCCATGTTTATGTGCGGAGTGGTCTTACGAGATACCTTTGATTTTTAAAAGGCTTTGAAATTTAATAATCAAATTGTTTGAGTTTACTACCCGAAGTATTATTTTCTTTCCCTAAAACTCTGAGGTGATCAAATTTTATGAGTAGCCAAGTAGTTCAGGTTTTTCCAAAGATGAATTTTGGAGGAGCTCAGAGCAGGAGGCTTCATTGAAAGCTAGTCAATATCTTATTTCCATTGTATACTATATACTTTATATCTGATGTATAAGGACAGGCTGTTATGACTGTCCTAGGTTAGAAATTATATTAGTGTAACTCTATTGTATCATTTTTGACATGACTTTGTAAAGGATTATGTTGATTAATATATTTTATTCTGTTGCGTTGTGAAATTCTGTGTTTGCTTTTAATTTCTTCTATATTCTATTTTCATTCTTTTCCCCTAACGAACGGGTTTTCCGGCACTTGAATGTTCGGTATATGATGTAGTGGACATATTAGTGTCGATTTTCGAGGGTTGAAAAACTGATTCGTTACAATACATTTATATACAGTTTGACCTATGCGTTATTTATACAATGTCAGGTCAGTACAAGACATTTCATGTATAAGGACAATGAGAGTAGCATGTATTTTTCTAGGCTTAGAGGAGACTTGATATTCATTTGCTGTATATTATTTTTGTATTGTATTGATACCTTGTATAATATATATATTATATATGTGTATATATAATACTATATCTTGTTGCTACGACTGACTCTGTGAGCTTTGAAATTGACTATATATTGTGTATTGTCCTATCCTGGAGGAATACGTGTTTATTTCTTTGGGTCGATATTGTGTACGTATATGTGTGTTATATACACGATGTTATAATACATACCAGTATTAGCCTAGGGGAATATTCACATTTGTACTCCATCCCCTTATTCTTTGTATTATATAATAATGTTTCCTAATAATATGCTTGGATAATATGAGTATAGAGGTGGGATGTCACAGTTGGCATCAGCTTATGTTTAGAAGAGTACATTATATATAAGAGACATGAGTCTTGACCTTAGATGAGACTTAGAGTCCATGTCCTAATGGTTGTGTTGGGTGGTTACCCTATATAAGAGGAATATCAGGAGTAAAGGATGATTACCGAGGTAATCATTTGAGAACGTATTTGTTTTTTTTTTTATTATTTTATACATACATACATACATATACACATACATGTATCATTCTTATCCCTCTCTTTTAGATGTTCTGTCTTAGTCTAAGGTGTTGAGAAAGATGTGAAATATAAGTTATTGTGGAAGGTTCTGTAGTAGGGAATGGTTAGCCTGACGAGTTGTGTTGGTATTGATGATGGTGAATATACCTTTGTGTTGCAATTTGAGTAGAAGGGTCCAATAATGTATAGAGTGTGCAACGGATGTTAATGAATAGTTTTTTGCTGAAGGCGTTTGCTTGTTTGTTTGACATGTGTTTTGTTGAATTAATTTTTTTATTTTTAATTGGCTTAGTCTGGAATGTGGAAATTGAGGGGTTGTTACTTAAATATTTCAAACCCTACTCAAATCTAGATGGAGCCAAATATTATAGAATCTAGTAGTTTCTTCATATAAAAAAGAAATTGCGAGGGATATGTATATTTGTTTTATAAAAGAAAATTAATACAATTTATATGTATACAACAAATATGTGGAATGGAAAAAATAAATTAAGTAATTAACTAAATTGAATACTTGCTTGCGTGTGAAGTTTATGGTTGGTTTCTGGATGCTCGGTTGCTTTATTGTGTGTTGATGCTAATAGATTATTTGAATACCAATGTAATTACTTTTAATATATTGATATATTAATAGCAAGTATATCATCTTGACAAAGTAAGAAAATTAATTATATAAATTAAAACACTTGAAAAGTTTATGTAATTAAATTCATGTTAATTTGTCCATTTTGTACTTTAAGAATTCTAATCGATGCATCTGGCTAATGCTATCGATAGGGATCTCTAATCACTAAGACAAGGCATTTCGATACAATGTGTTAATAATAAATTTTCAAAAGAGAAAAATAAAATAAAAATAAACTTTTGTTTAAGATGATATCATAAGAATTTTCTAATGAAGTATGTGCATGTGTATAAATTTTTTGACCATAATATAAATTTTCTAAAAGAAAAAAAAATGCTATTCACTTTGTTAATTAATGCTTGTTAAGAAAGTATGAGATATCTTGAAAAATATAAATATTCTTAAAAAATATATTGGATTTTGAAGCCATCTGTCAACATTTATGCTCTGCTAAATTTGGTTATTACAAATCTCATCATATATTTTAAGGATAATATAGAGAACTCTCTATGAATCAACTAGAGAAAAGAACTCAATGGCACGCGTTGGTAAATAACTATAATTATACAATATCCAATTGTCAAATTTAAGTACTGGGAGAAATATAAAAATAAAAAATGGCTGGTTATAACATGATTTGTAGCAAATAATTTATGACTGTATCTAGGTTATGATGTCACATGAAACAGAAGTTAAAATTTTAACATGCCTTTTTTTATTGCAGCGATCTAATCAGATACACTCTAACCACTGAAGTTTTGTATTTAAATTAAGTCAACATTAACAATTTGAAAGTACAAGTATATCATCAAAGAAAAAGATACATGAAAAACTGCTACTTTTATAGGGCAACAGCAACACATAATAACACACACAAACATAATGTAAACGCAATTTTTTGTTGGTATATGTTAGTGTAGAGTATATAAATGTTTACTTTGAGCATAAGCTCAGTTGAAAAAAAAGACAAATATACTATGAGCTATAACGAGATGATGTTGGAAATGCTTAGATATAATTACTCAAGAACAAGAATAGTTTCTTCTTTAAAAATAATATATATACATATATTCATATATATATATATGTATGTATGTATGTATGTATGTATGTGTATGTATGTATATGTATGTATATTTATATAAAATATTGGTTAGCCTACCAATATGCAACTAACTAATATAACATTGTAAATTTTATTTCATTTATTCTTTTAGTTTTAGTTTTCCTCTTATTTTTTATTAATATTTCTTTGAAAACATTATCGATTATGGCTCGGCTACAACAATTAGTCATTAAATGACATGTGCTTAACTACTTAATATTAGAATGATGTCCCATGTATGTTCAAGGTACGTAAAAACAATGATCAATCATATTTATGCATTGAATTATAGTTGCTTTACATAGCTAGTGCAAAATATGGTTATTAAGTTTTGATGTTAACATATTTGTGAAATTGCAAATGGCTCTCTGTACAAAGGAGACTGTCGATTTTCAAAATTTCGAAAGTTAGAAATTTTCCTTCTGATTTTATCATATATGGAATATAGAAAATTTTAAATGAATCTATATAAATTCCTAGTGTACGATATGATAAGTTGAGTGTAAGAAACCACATAGAGGAGCAAGTGTTAAGTAGGATAGAAGATTGTAAATACGATGAAATTCAGGGTATGAGTTGTATGATGCTTCCCTATAAGAAATTGCAAAGCCACAATTTTCTTATGGGTGGAACGCTATAACA